>CM057338.1:427048212-427648212 GCA_030015575.1 Agapanthus africanus | reverse complement strand
TGAGCAACGTATCCCTGCCACCAATTTTTAAAGGCGTTGCATTCTTCAGTAGGGTGTGTGGTCCTCCGATGGTACATGCAGTAGTTTGGATGTGCATCTAGTCCGTCGGGGAACGTATTTTCTGAAGTGTCTTCTTTGGAAGGTGGCAACTTCATTCCCATCGACAGGGTTTTAGCGAATTGCTTCCTTGTCTTAAACTTGCTTTTGCTGACGGCAGAAGTGCTTCCATCCTGTTGGGGTATTTCAACCCTTTCGTTCAGTCGCTGACGTTTGGCTTTTTCAAATATGGCCATTTCGCGCTCTCGATCAGCTTTGTTTTTCAGAAGAGCTTCATTCAGGAATACGTCAATCATCTCGTCTGATGGTCCTAGGAGTTCTGGTTCGGGATCTGCCCCCATTTTCTCTACATCAGGAGCTTTTTCACCATCTACCGGCGAGTGAGAGATCACGTGGCAGCTTACCACATAATCCTCAGGTTCATCTGACGAGTCTTCTCCCTCATCTTTGTCGCCATCTCTATCTTCAAGGATGTGGTTGAAAAACTCTTGGAGTGTGACCGGGGTTCGCGCCTTCTGGTTATATTCCTCCAGCGCCTCCAGCGCGTCAATATGTTTTTGCAGGTCCGTGCGCTTGTCATCAGGCTTCACGGGATTTTTGTTCTTCTTCTTCTTCTTCGAAGACTTTGACGGCTGGGTCTGGGCGTTTTGACTATCGCTACCAATTCTTGGCGTCGGGCGCGGCTTCAGCATTCCCTCAATGACCTCGGGTTCTAGCGGATTTTTCCACCTGATCGCCGGGCATGTTTGGAGACCCTTCAGCATTCTTTTCGTATTGGCCAAAAGAACGACCTCCCATGAAGCTTCTTCTATTAAAGAGCATGATGCCCCCGGTGTGTCCACCTTTTTAGGAGCGTGAGGTTGTGGCGGGTTCACCTTCCAGTTTTCGGATAATGCGAACTTGCTCTATTGGTACTGATCTTCGATCCAACTTTTGAAGATGTAACAATCTTCGATTGGATGACCCAATATTCGGTGATAAGGGAAGTAATTATGATTGTTAACGTCGCTTGGTTGCGTTGTGCGTCTTGGCTCCAGCAGAGTGATGAGCTTGTTGCGCAGCGCTAGCTCGAATAACCTCTTCGTCTTATCCCGAGGGAACGAGTAAGGGCGTCTCATCTTTTCTCCAAGGGATCGCTGTCTATCTCTTTGGCGATCAGCTGGCTGCTGTTGAGCATTGGTGACGAAGGTCGCCTTCCCCTTCCCCTTTTCGTTTCGAGATTCCAACTTCGAAGAAGATGGTCTATGACCCATCTGATCCATTTGGGCCAGCTTGTCAATCAAAGATTGGAAAGTAGTTGGCATCATGAACTGGGATATGGTCACCTGCGGATCAAGAGTACCCATGAACATGCCTACCGCAGGCGCTTCTTCGATGCACTGCTCGCACTTCGACCATAGATTCTGCCACCGTATCGCGTACTGCACCCATGTTTCGCCTGGCTTTACTCTGGCGTTAATTAATGCGGTGATCGGGGTGCGCTCGCTAGCGCTTGCGAATATTTGTGTAAACAATAACTCCATTTCTGCAAATGTCTTAACGGAGTCGTTCGGGAGCTCGGAGTACCATTCAAACGCTGCCTCCGACAAGCTTCCAACAAACTAGCAAAGCAACAGTTTGTATTCACCCCCGGTATTACCGTACAAGGCTCTGAATTGAGCGACGTGCTGGTGTGGATTCCCCGTCCCCTTATACACATGGAATTTAGGGATCGTGTATCCCGACGGGTACTTGATTCGATCATACCAGCCTGGATAGGGTCGTCCAGTCTTAACAATTTTCCTGGACGCTTCGCTCGCCTGATGAGCTCGTATCTGCTGAGCGATATAGTCATCCAGGGCGGCTTTGAAGATGGACTCCTCTTTGGCTGCTGAACAAGACGGAAGAGGGTTCGATGTCTCTCCCTTATCGTCTTCGAGGATAATTGGAGGGTCTTCAGCTAGAGGATCCGGCTGTAACATCATCCAGACCATGTCTTGGAATAAAAGCGCCATTCGTTTTATGTTGGCAGCTTGTTCCGCTGCCTCTTTGTCCTTCTTCTCGAGGATTCTGCGGAGGAACTCAGCATCGGTTTCTTGTTCATGATGCTGCTCCGGGCTTTCTTTTGGCCCAGTGAGTGCGGTTATTTGTGTTAACATTTCCTGAAGCTTCTGTTGTTGCTCTTGGGCCTTTGTTACGGATTTGGTGAGTGGTCGATGACCCGTAGAGATACGGCTATCCTCTTTCCCGGATGCCATATAAACAGTGTGCACCACCATGCCCCCAGACTTGAGGCGTTTAGATTTAGTACCCTTGAGACTTGTCACAGACACGGGGGTTTTCTCCGGCCTTCTCCTTTTGTGAGCGGTCGAAGTTGAGGGAGCCGTTGCAGCGGGCACCCACGTAGACGACACCTTTTGTGGTATGATAGGATGGTTCTTCTCCTGCCGAACTTTCATCTTCTTCGGTTGATGGGAGTAGTCTTGGTTGATCACCGAGTCTTGGACCTGTCACCAAACTTTATGAATTTTAGAGAACAGTCGCTGAGGGGGCTGCTCTGGCTTCACCTTTGTAGCATTCTCCATTGGTGAAGGAGATCTTTTTAGCACGGCCCTTGGAGAGTTCTTGCGTACCCTTCTAAGTAGTTCAAAGCTGTTCCCAGTTGGAACAGCAGCATCAATTTCCACCATCGGAGCTGGCGGAGTTAGTCCAGAAGGAGAGCTACCCCCAGTCTTCCTTACTCGGCGCCAGTGACGACGGCGAGCATGTCGTGCTGACGGGACCGGCTCAGTTATGGGGGCAGCTTCGTCATGCCCCCTGTTCTGATGAGGATTTGTTGTTATAGTTGGCCTGTCAAAGACCGATGCCCGCTGAGGAGGGATGGCCAATCTGTAGAAGGCAGACTTTCAAGCAAGGGAAGTGGGAGCTGAAATGGCCAGTCTTGCAAAGACCGACCCCTTAGCAGGAGAAGCTGCTTTAATGACTTCAGGAGCAGGAATGGCTATCCGCTTCGGGATGGCCGCCTCAGGTATCGCGGGCTTCTTCATGGGCCCACTTGAGCTTTGGCCTAGTCTGTTGAAAACTGAGGCACTGGACTTGGGCGACCCGTTGAGAGGGGTCACGGTAGTTGTAAGCCGATCAAAACCGACTTCTTCGGAGCTTCTTGCGATGGCAATGGGGCGTTGAAGCTCATTGGTGGGAGCATGGTCCCAAAAAATAGCCCTGTGGTGGATCGCGTCACCTGGTCCACCGGCATTGTAAAAAGGGAGGCCGCTTGAGGCCTGTAGGTCACTCCTCCAGCAAGGACGGAGTGAGAGTTGGTGCAGTTGTTGCAGTTTGTGTAGTTGGAAGCCATTGATCTTCTGTTTTCTGCACGGAGCAAGACACCAAATCTTAGTATCTCGAATCCAGGGGCAACTATAGCAAACCGCGATTCCTTCGTGAAACACGACACACGAAATGTGGAGTGGAAAGAGGAAAAGGTCCCACCGGGTGTGACAGAATCTGTTCTCCGCCGAAAGCCGGAAAAACAAACGTCTTGCCTGAATTTGGGGGCAGATGCTGTTTGGTTTTATCCGTCCACCTCTCCGAAGATGCCAAGTTGATTTATGGCACCGTATATCGGAGGTTTAGACTGATGCGTCCGTTGTAGCAGACTTCGTCAGATTCCCCCTCATTGTAAGGGGTTTTTGATTGTGGGGATGGTCTTCCCTGCAGACGCAAGCCCCTGCAGTTAATTACGCTACCGCATCGCGGTAACCACTTTCTCCTTCTCCAGATGGTCACTTCGTATCGTGTCTGTTTGTTTTGTTTTTGGTTGCCCGTGGATTGTATACGGAGACTAATTTGTGTTGTCTCCCGTAGGGATTGGATTAGTCCATATCCATATTTTCTTAGATTTGGGTTTTGGGTTGGGTTTAAGGATACGTTAGTCTCATTTGAGACTAAGATCAACTTAAACGTTTGTTAAGGATACGTTAGTCTAATTTTTAGACTAAAATCAACTTAACAATTTGTTAAGGATACGTTAGTCTAATTTTAAACTAAGATCTACTTAACAGGATCATTTAGATCCAACAAAAGAGCATTTGGGCTCTATTGTTTTAGTTTAGGGACTTTGCGGTCCAAGAGTTTAAGGACATCATAGTCTATGGAGTTTAAGGACATCATAGTCCATAGTTTAAAGACGTCATAGTCTGTAAAGTTTAAAGACATCATAGTCTATGAGTTTAAGGACCTCACAGTCCATGGTAGTTTAGAGACATCATAGTCTGTCAAGTTTAAGGACATCATAGTCCATGAGTTTAAGGACCCCACAGTCCGTAAAGTTTAAAGACATCATAGTCCATGAGTTTAAGGACCCCACAGCCCATAAAGTTTAAAGACGTCATAGTCCATGAGTTTAAGGACCCCGCAGTCCGTGGAATGTCTCGTTGTCGAGACCCGCCACCTCTCTGAAGACGTTGAAGGATTACAACGACAAATATCAGAGGAGTGACGAGATGTACCCTTGAACCAATATTGATTGGGAGATCTGTAGTCCAATTTGGGACTAAGATCAAAGATTTGTGAGCATATGGGCTCAATTAATCTGAGTTAGGGATCTGTCACCAACTTGGGCTCGGCCCATTCAGTTAAAAATGTTGAACATTTAACAATGCTGAGCATTGGTTTGGATTCTGACAGCCTTTTGTCTTTTATTGAGTGTTGTGCATTCATTATAGCTCTGGGCTTTATTATTTAAAGAACAATTTATGTTCTCTTAGCGTACGTGAGGAGCACGTGGCGTGCTTGACGTTGTGCGCCAGTTAATGAGCGCAGAACGCTTCTGTTAAGTAAGATCAAGACGTTGAAGGATTACAACGACAAATATCAGAGGAGTGACGAGATGTACCCTTGAACCAATATTGATTGGGAGATCTGTAGTCCAATTTGGGACTAAGATCAAACATTTGTGAGCATATGGGCTCAATTAATCTGAGTTAGGGATCTGTGACCAACTTGGGCTCGGCCCATTCAGTTAAAAATGTTGAACATTTAACAATGTTGAGCATTGGTTTGGATTCTGGCAGCCTTTTTGTCTTTTATTGAGTGTTGTGCATTCATTATAGCTCTGGGCTTTATTATTTAAAGAACAATTTATGTTCTCTTAGCGCACACGTGAGGAGCACGTGGCGTGCTTGGTGTTGTGCGCCAGTCAATGAGCGCAGAGCTCTTCTGGTGAATAGCGCACACGTGAGGAGCACGTGGCGCGCTTGGCGCTGAGCGCCAGTCAATGAGCGCAGAGCGCTTTTGTTTAAGTAGTGCACGCGTGAGTAGCACGTGGCGCGCTTGGCACTGAGCGCCGAGGCGCTTCTTGTGAAATAGCGCACACATGAGGAGCACGTGGTGCACTTGGCGGTGTGTGCCAGACTTGAAGCGCTGAAATACTTCTTTAAATTTAGAGCGCTAAGGCTCTGCAGCGCTGTGCGCTAGATTTGGAGCGCTGAGGCGCTCCTTTTAATTGGAGCGCTAAGGCTCTTTTTAGGCAGTTTTGTGCTCTGAGAATTAAATTTTCTCTTATAAGAGACTTTGTCTCATGGATCTAAGAACAAAGTTCTTATTTTATAGGAGATATTTCAATCTCTTATGTTTTTGGTGAAAGGTTTTGCCTTTATGGATTTGTGATCCTAAGAGAATTGAATTCTTTTCCCCCCTTTTTATAATGAAATGTTATGAAAGACATTTTCTTTATAGATCTATGATCTAGCATAAGAACTAAGTTCTTTTTCTGATGAGATGTTTTGATCTCTTTATTTTTACCTTGAAGAAATTCTTCTTCTGCTAAGAGCTTGCTCTTCTCTCTGAACTTTCTCAAAGTTTGGGGGGGGGGGTTCCTCCATATCAGACTTGAAGTCTTGGGGCCTTTATATAGGGCAAGCTGATTTGTTAAATCAGTTGAAGAGATCTTTTCTCTAATTGATTTGGGGATGTTTCCCACCGCTGGATCTTTGATCCTAGGACTTCTGTTTTATAGAAGGCAATCTTCTTGTTTTTAACAAGATTTGGGAAATCTTTTCCATACAGAATTTATTCTGTACTTTGGTGATTTTTAATCACCATTGGATCATTGATCCAACGGTGCTTTGATTTTCAGAGCATGATCTTTCCTGTTTGGAAAAATTCCGAGGAATGTTTCCTTAACAGAATTTTATTCTGGTCAATTAATGATTTTTAATCATGTTCGTTGGATCTTTGATCCAAGGGCCGAGAACATTTTGTTCTATCGCTAGCGCTCACGTGCTCTGCACGTGGTGCGCTGCTTGGAGTGCAGCGCTCTTAGCGCTAGCGCTCACGTGCTCTGCACATGGTGCGCTGCTATGAAGCGCTGCTCCATTTCAAATTTTGAAATTTGAACAGAGCTTTGCTCTGATTGGGGAAACAAAATCTTTCGAGACCGAATGCTTCGTGAGAAGGTCTGCATCTCGCTCTACTAGCCCGAGGATGTGCGATAATCCACACCATCTAATAACGGGTTTCCCAAATGGGTTGTAGAGACATAATCGCAAAGGGTTTAATAATACTATTCAAAGAAAACCGGGTTTTTATAGTTCATGGTCTTTAAATGAAATATTGTATTTGCCACGAAAATATGTTTCAATGAGAATCGTACTATGCCAATATGTGTGTATGTGAGGGGTAGATCATTACCCCGTGAAGTTTTCTAAAAGTATGCTTAGCAAAATGTTTACAAGATGACGTATACAAAATTCATGGTATTTAAATGTAAAAGTTTAATTAAAGTTATTTAACATGTGTTTTAGAATGAAAATTATTTCTAAATATTAGTTTAATGATTAGCAAGCATGGTATAGAACATGAATGAGCAATTCTTAAGAAAATTGTAGTTTCAAAGATTTTAGAATCAAATGTCGGTATAACTCCATTTACCGACATGTTCTGAAAAAAGAGAACTTTTATTGTAGAAATGAGAAGAATGGGATGGGACTTAGTAGTGACTTGGGTTAAGAATAGAGAGAGGAAGAGGTTGAGATTGTCGTGGTGTTGCGGGGTCGCCGGAATTGTCTCGAATCCTCGCCGGAAGTTGACCTTGGACTAACTCCACTTCTACTCCATTTAGAAAAATTTGATAATTTTGGTTAGGGATTTCAGAATGAAGAGGGGATAGGGTATGTGGTTGTATTTATAGTATGGAATTATGGTTTTAGAATTGAAAGAATGAATTAAAATGCATTTAAAATGGATTTAAAGATGAAATTGAATTCTCTGTTAAATTGCAGAGAAAACAAACAGTGCAGGGGTAATGGGGGTAAACCAAGAGGCAGGTGTGCACAGTACGGGGACTTTTCCCTACGGGGGACCCGTCGCCGCCGGTCCTAGGCCTAATCTCACCGGCCACTTGGTGAGGGGGGTCCGTTGGATCTTTGTCACGTGTTCACCTAAGTTCATACAACATTTTGCACATGTTAGATTTCTTTGACTTTTCATTTTTATATGTATTGCACGTGTAAACTTTTGGGCTTTCAAAAAGTTTAAAAGAAAAATCAGTAAATATAAAATGTGGCTGAGGGGATTCGAACACAGGGGCTACATCACAACAGTGTAAGGGCTTTACCAGTGAGATACAAGTTATTTCTTGTTGTTCTTAAACAAGAATAGCTTTTAAATTGTGCTCAGACATGCAAACTCCTTTCTGTACTTTAAGAAGAATAATTTTGTATAGAAAATTCAGGGTCGTTACAGGCCTCTAGGGCATACATATCCAACATCGGCAACTCTGGGCGGTTACCAACTAGGGCAGTGAGTGCTCGGGAAGCGTGGGAGCAGACGGTTCAGATGGTGGGAGTCGAGGAGCTTGTCAGCAGCCGTTGGTAATGAGAGGAAGTCGGCGGCGGTTCAGGTCGGCGAGGTGGTGATGCTCAGGCGATGGCGAAGGCAACAAGTGGAGGAGGAGAGTGAGGGAGGCTGGGTGCTCGATGATAGTGGCGGTGGTTGCTGAGATGGGGTCGACGGTGATTAATGGATGAGGAGACGCTGGAGGTGGTAATGGGTCGTGGCAGTGGGGCACCGGTGAGAGTTAGGAGCTCGGTGTGAAGAGATAGGAGATGAAGTAGGGAGTTGTGGGTTGCGGTGGGTGTAGAGGTAACGATGGTGTTCAGAGGAGCAGTGGGGGGCTTGTGGTCGGTCGGAGGAGAGGTCGTCGTCGGCTAGGTTAGTGAGGTTGAGAGGAGAGGGAAAGAAATTGTGAGTGAGAGAGAGTTAAAGAAAGAGATATAATAGATGGAGACGTGGAGAGGGGAGGGGCTTGGTTGAGGGAAGGATTTGAAAGAGGCGATCTCGGAAGGGGTTATGATCGAGTGGGGGTATCGGCGTGGAGCGGGTCTCGCGGGGGGTGAGCGTGAGAGAGGAGGAGCAGTTGGGGAAAAGGAGAGAGAGAACGAGAAAGAGAGGGAAGAGAGAAGAGGCGGGTTCGGGTCGGGTCAGGGAAAAGGGTGTGTGGGCTTGGGCCGGGGCTGGGGATTGGGTAAAGGAATTATGGTGTGGGATAAGAAAATCATATAGGGAATTAGATCAAGGTCAAGGAAAAAGAATTTGAAAAATTTTGAAAAAAATATTTAGGAATTTAATTTGGGAATTTGAACGAATTTTTTTTTCCAAATACAGAAAATATAATGGAACTGGGGATTTACAGCGACATTACCGTACAGTCCGGTCTCTTCGTCTAAGAGTATCGCATATCGGGTCTATGGTTTAGAATCTGTCAGACCACAATAACTTGATGAGTCATGCGACAGAGGACTCATAACCAACCGGAGATACAACTGATAACACTTATCAGTTTATCTCCACTGCAATGGCCATCGACTTGTGGTTGCGATCGTGTCCTGCACTGCGCGACATCAACTCCCTATACTGGGAGAGACGAATCCGCTTGACCGCTCATTGCCTTCACGTGCCCGGGACTATACCTAACAAAAACCTGTTTGCACGACTCATTTGAGCCGTGATATGGTAGAAGTCTAAGTATAGTGGGAACACACATAAGACACTATGACGATCTCAGGTCTAAAGAACTACCCTGTACATATGTCACAAGAGAACTGCTACCTGACGTTGGTATATTACCAACTAGGAGTTCTCGGTGAGCCCGTCCAGTGTAACTCATCCAAAGAGTATCTGTATACAATCCTCGAAATCAAACATCAATAGCTGTAGGATCAGCTATCGTCCTCCAACCGGATCAGGGAACGTATAGACTAGTCTAAACTTGAGTACCAATACTCAGTCTCGATACTCTTATGATTAGGAACATTTAAGGATGCACGTATCGATTACCCAGGCCCTATTAGTATGATCTCCATCATCGTCCTGATAATCAAGCAAAATCGTAGGGCTTTATCTCATGTCTAAACAATACGTCATATGAAACATAAAGATAAACCAGATAACATACTATCATCTCGAGTAAGATTGTTCTCTCGTATAGATTCTTCTTCAATTACAATAATTGCCTTGATGACACCTATATCCAGCAATAATGTGTTTTCGCTTTGCTTTTAGCTGGTTTCGAAAGTTGATAAAAAAATCATAAGAAGAGAGGATACAGAGAATATGCCGGACCACGTGAAAATAAATGTCTAGTTTTTATTAATATTTCCTTGTTGTCTTAATAAGATTTCATTTATACAGTGATGTAATTTAAGATAAAAACCAAAATATGAAAATGGAAAACAATAGAACATCGCATAAAAAAAACATTAAAATAATTCAAAAGAATGGTGAAAACAAAATGAAGGTAAAATCACAAACAAGCCTCTGACCCTTCTTTTAAAAGATTTTTTTTTAGTATGGGACTTCCCTAACCATAGTCACAAAATACGCGGATTATTCGGTGAATTCGTGAATTTTTTATCGGCCGATTAAATCTCCGAATTAATCGCCATTACCGAACGCGGCGAATAATTCACGAATTATTCGAAAAAACAGCGAATAATTCACAAAATCAAAACCTGGCGTCTCATATATTAATTTCTTGCTTAAAATCCTTCCCGAACATTTTCCGAACACTTACCGAATACATGCCGATTTTTTCCGAATAGTTTTCCGAAGGCTTAATAATTAATGTTGAATTTCGGTTTCATGAGGCTTTCATGGCAAACTCAAAATATTAAAGCTATGGCTCATTTGTTTTTTTATAAGAGTGAAGTTTCTGAAAATATGAAGGTGTTTTTTTGCCTTTCTCGCTTAAAAGATAAAAAAGGTTTTTTTTCCCAAATAAGTTAAGCTGAATAAAACCCGCCTCATAAATTATGTTGCTAAGCATGATAACTTCAAGGAATCCTAATTTTATGCTAGTCATATAATTCGCGAATAATTCGGCAAATTCGTGAATTTTTGATCGACTGATTAATCCTTCGATTTAATCGCCACTGGCGAATGCTGCGAATAATTCGTGAATTATTTACGAATAATTCAAACAAATAACGAATAATTCACAAAAACAGCGAATAATTCGAAATATCAAAATCTAGCGTCTGGTATGTTAATTTCTTGCTCAAAATACTTTCCGAATACTTATCGAATTTTTCCCGAATGACTGCTGATTTTTTCCGAATAGTTTCCCGAATCCAAATTTTCGATCCTGCCGACTAATGCAAGGGGAATTTGTGACTATGATTTTATGAACGGCATGCTTATTTTTTGATGGGAAAAGGAAATAAAAATATTAAATTTCGAATATTAGTCTTCATAAGTTAACTGTTGCCACCAAATCAACATAGAGACAAGGCGAGGCTCTCTGCAATCAGGTATTAATATTATTTCCCACGCCCCTCTTTCAAATCTAAGCAAATTTCTTGTAGATCTAATTAGGGTTGTTTTCAGATCTGACATTTCCTTGCCTCCAAACCCCATCAATTTCTGCCCCATTTATGCATAACAAGATGCTGCTGAAATCATGTTAGATTTATCGAGGTTTCGTCGTTAATTCTAAGGTATCGCCTCTGCATTTTTTATTTTCATCAAGATAGAGTTTTTATTAACCGAGGCTAGATTTTCTTTACATTTTCAGGAGTTCGTAACTTGGAATCAAGATGAGTTCCGCTCAAGATCCATTTTATATCGTGAAGGAGGAAATTCAGCAGTATGTGAGTTGCGCAATCTGCTGTCTTCATTTAATTTTCATTTTGTTAATCTTTGGATCACTAAATACTGTAAGCGCTTATTATAGTCTACAACCGTTATGGTACAATTTGATGATTTCATCATCATAATGCGATTCAGATCCTTTTTAGTTCGGTTTCATGATCCTAGGATTTGAAGCCTTGTGAACAAAGGTGTTAGTTTTCAGATTTTTGGGGATTTGGGATGTAAAAATTAGTTCCTACGATCCCGAAAGATGAACAAAGACTATGCAGAGCATCAAAGCGATGAAACTTCGAGAAGGGTTAGAGCTGTTCGCGGTTTTTGAAGGTTTTTGACATTGGAGAGAAACCAGTGGAAATTAATAATATTTTGAGGTGACGAGTGTTTTATTTAGTTGTGTTTGTTCTGCAATGTTTTGTAACCAGATATCCAAATTCTAACTAATGTAAACTTCATAAATGTAGAAAACCGATCAGGAGAAAATGTATAGTAACAAGATATTGAAATTATAACTAATGCAAACTTCATAAATGGAGAAAAACTGATTAGGAGAAAATGCTTAGTAATAAGATATCGAAATAACATATAAAGCAAACTTCATAAATGGAGAAAAACCGGTTCAGAGAGAATGCTTAGTAACAAGATATCCAAATTCTAACCAATGCCAACTCCATAAATGGAGAAAACCCGATTAGGGGAAAATGCTTAGTAATAAATATCCAAATTCTAACTAATGCAAACTTCATAAATGGAGAAAAACTGATTAGGAAAAAATTCTTGGGATAAGATATCCAAATTCTAACTAATGCAAACTTCATAAATGGAGAAAAACTGATGAGGAAAAAATTCTTGGGATAAGATATCCAAATTCTAACTAATTCAAACTTCATAAATGAAGAAAAACTGATCAGGAGAAAATTCTCGGCGATAACATATCCAAATCAAACTAATGCAAACTTCATAAATGGAGAAAAACTGGTTAGGAGAATATGTTTAGTAATAACATTGCAAAATTCCAACTAATGCCAACTTCATAATGGCGAAAAACCGATTAGGAGAATCATTATCATCTTTTTTCTGACATTTTCTTAGAAAGCTTTATATACTTGTCAACTGTCATGCTCGCATCCTAATATTTAGGATATAAGCTTTGCTGCCACTGCTACAGTGCACTTCTGCTAGCCCCTTGTTTATAAGAATGCCACTAACTTAGAAACTTATTGCATAATCATCTTAATGCAACTTCATATAGGTTTCTATAATATTCATTTCCTTGGCCAGATCGATAAAGCGCACACGACTTTTCGCCAATGGCAACAGACCCCCTCGAACACTGGAGAGCGAGTTCATCTAACCAAAGAGCTCATTGCCAGCTGTGAGAGCATTGCATGGCAGGTATTCTGTTCAAGGCCACTGAACTCAATCAGATTGTTTATCTTAGTTTAGATGATCACCATCGAAACATATATCTTTGTCGTGACTTGCACTGCTGATAGTCAAAACCTAGGGTAGTGAAGAAGGTTTTGGTTTTTGAAATATGTTATTTCCTTCAAGATGGTAGCATTTGGTTACGTTTTGCAACTGTTTAAATCACTACACATTATGTCCTGTGCTAGTTTTACAATACTAGTGCTAATTGAGATTTTTTCTTGATAGCAAGGTAGATGAGTTGGATAAAGCAATTTCAGTAGCTGCAAGAGATCCAGCATGGTATGGACTTGATGAAGTCGAACTTGAGAAACGTAGGAGATGGGCTAGTACTGCTCGTAACCAGGTATAACCTCGTCGGCTTTCTTGACATTTATCTTCTCCTTTTTCATGCTGTTTAGAATATATCTGTAATTCTGTATTGGTCAACACGTCTTCTCTCGTCTGCTTTCTGCTTCTGATGTTAATCATATAGTTCCAGGCCATTATTACAAATCCCCCTTTAGTTTACCCCGTAGAGCACTTACACCCCCCTCAAGTGATTTATTAGCGCAAACAACCTCTCTATTCATCAATCAACCTAACGAACACCTTGAAAAATTACTCTAACTACACAAACAAGTTCTAGAGTTAAATTAGACAATCATTTGAGTTGTTTTGGGTTGAATTTGAGTGTGTTTAAGTAGGTGCTCTACAGGGTAAACTACAAGTGGAGTGTATGCTATTTACCCTATATTTATTTAGTCACTACCTTCTCTCTTTAGTTTCGTTTTGTAATTTAATTACTTGGATTTGCTCAGATCGTTTGACATATTTTGTAAATGCTGTAAAGGTTGATTCAATCAGAAAATCTGTGGAAGCTGGAAAAGAGAAGATCAGTCCATATGCTTCTGGTCTTAATGGGACGAATCAAGGGCTGATGAGGCTCCCAGATGATCGCGGTTCTCAAGCAAGCAAGTCAAACCACTACGTCGCACAAGATAATGATCACTTCATATCTTCAGAATCAGATCGGCAGATGCTTCTTATAAAGTAATCCTTATTTCATTTTCACTTTCTATAGCTTTTCTCCAAAATTTTCTATGATGAAAGCTTCCTATTCACATATGTAAGTTTCACATTACATACTTCAACAGGATATGTACCCACTGCCCATATGAGATAACATATTTGCTACTTCGATACGGATTCGTATTAGACACTCCAGATGCATCTTAAAACTTATCAGCATATCCTAAGTATTTTAACTCCATTTTATTTCTTCATGCTTTGCGCACTTTCCTAATAGAGACTGATTGATTGGGTAACTCATAACTGTTGATTTATATAGCTTGAAAAACTTCTACTATATCTAAGTTATGGCCTTTTTTCAATCATATCCTAAAATTGTAGGATTTTGATATATCAGCATTTTCACATCCTGTTTTATTTGTATCCTTTATATCAGTTTGTCGTAGGTTATATCACATCCTATGTTCTGTAACTATTATACCATTCATTTATGAGATTTTCAGTGCCATGGTTGTACATATGCATATTCCCTTTCCATGGTTGGTGCCAGTTCATCTTTTTCTGTCTGACCAAATAATTGAGTTTCTTCCCTCCTTAGATTTTAGCACATACCGAGTAATCATTTATAAAATTAAATGCTCATGTCGTCATGTTGCTAGTTTCAATTGTACAGACAGAATAATTTGAGATTGTTATCATGCGAACCATGTGACGTGAAAACCTTTTTACCTGTAGAACTTATCATGCATAGCATCCTAAACTAGTAAGCTTTTAGCTAACATTGGCCTATTTGTCTGCTTAAACTTAATAATCAGACAATGAAAGCGCTGCTAGTATACACCAGTTCTACTGATTGCTCATAACGATCGCATTATTTTCAGGCAACAGGATGAGGAGTTGGATGAGCTTAGTGCAAGTGTTCAAAGAATTGGGGATGTAGGGCTTACCATACATGAAGAGCTTGCCGGACAGGTAATTGTTTACCACAAAATTAATATGATTTTGTTATATGTAATGCTTATACGTGGTAATGCATAAAAGGAGTAGTTTTAAAGCACAAGCTGCCCAATTGAATAGTAGGAAGATGCTTGATAACTGTGCTTGTCATTTTAAAAAAAATTTGTGAATGGTATTAGATTTAGGGAAGCGTGCAAAACATGTGAAAGGCTTGTAGGCAACAATAATAAACAATAGTTTTATTATATTCATGATCGTGGATAAGGTTAACAGTGACCTTAGCTACTAAAGCTTTTCATGCAATAATTTAAATCTTGATATAAAGCTAGTTTTCTTTTGAAATCACTAAGTAATGCATGTGTTCATTTTCCATCATTTTGGTCCCATGAAGTTACAGAATAGTTTCTCCATAAAACTAATGTGAGATTGCCGTGCGAAGTTTTGAAGAAAAAAAATTAGTGGCTTTTTATTAGCCAAGTACCAAGACTATAAAACTTTGACTGTTAACAATGCCAAAGAGAGTAGAGTCCTTTACCCTGGTAAATTCAGATATGTTAAGCCAAAGGATCGAGTCCTGAAGCATTGACATTTTTCTAAAATGTAGGCTTAATCATAAATGATCAGGGTTGAATGTACAAGCCAGAAATACTATTGTTCAAGTTATTTTTTTAAAGTAGAGTTGAGTTTAAAGTTAGAGAAGAGTTGGAGGAGTGATGGGCAAACACATATGCTTTTAATGATAAGTGGGTTCCAACAATAAGACTTTGAGGTGTGACTCATTTTATATTTTATGCCCATGTATTTTTTTTTGTTTCCAATTTGGGACTATCTTTAATGCCCTAATCATTTGTTTTTTTTATACTTTCAACACTCCCTCTCACGTGCAATCATCATTTTTTTCTTTGGTATGGTTGTCATGTGAAAAGTACAATATTGGTATGGTTGGCATGTGAAAAGTACAATATTTGATAGTATTGTCGAGTCGAGTTTGGAGCGGGTTTAAAGTTAGAGAAGAGTTGGAGGAGTGATAAGATTTTACATATGGATTTTTAATGATAAGTGCGTTCCAACAAATAAGACTCGAGCCTTGTTGAGGCATGACCCATTTTATATTTTATATTCATGTGTTTCTTTTGTTGTTTTCTATGTGGGACTTTCTTTAAAGTCCCATCATTTGGTTTTTTTACTTTCAACAACTATGGCCAGTACAAGACAACAGCCGCTAATGTCTTTGGCGGGAATATTTTAGTGGTCTCCATCAAGTCTACCCGTCAATTTGTGGTTCCAGTGTATATGATGTCAAGTACCTTGAATCTGACACTATCAAGACCTCTTAACTTATGAATATTGACTAGCAGTCGAGATGTTTTTCTTTGTCAACCATCTTCCATAACATGTAATTTAGTAGCATAATATTTTACATGCATGTTTTGTCATCTCAAACTTCCTATATATCATAAGCACCATATAATCTTACAGAGAATTTAAAATATCCTACCCTGTTATTACATTTTCATCTTATCAGCGATGTTCATATGAATCCATGTGTGCTCTGTGTTTCTGCTTTCGAGCTCTCTGATTTTAAATAAGTTCTGATTGCATCTTCTAATAAGTGGAAAGGTTATTCAGAACCTGAAAAAAGAAGACCTCTTGTTTCTTTGAAGTAATAATGCTTTATTCTAGTAAGCGGGTTACATTGTGTAGTCACCTGTTTAATTACAGCAGCAGCAAGCCTTCATCCATAATTTTGGTTTCGGCTATAGCTACAAGTTTAATTGTTTATGATATTTAATATTGGGAGCTGAACCGAGTTTGGTTCTTTGAATGTCAATTCACAGGAGAAGATTTTGGATGACTTGAGCATGGAGATGGAAACTACTTCAAACCGGCTTGATTTTGTCCAGGTTTGGGTTTCCCCCCACCTTTTTAATATAAATTGATGATTCTTATCCATGAAGATTTATTGTGTATTTCTTCGAACCATCTGTCATTGGCTAAGAGCCACCGTTTGACTGTGATATTTTACTCCCTAAAACGAGGCATTGATTTCAGTCTGTTTTGCCGCACATTTTTCTTTTCCATTTCTCCTAATTTCAGTCGTCTCAAATCACTTGAAGTAAAACTTGGATTCTTTGTGATTTTAACTCATCAATTTTTTTCGATTGCCTCTAAGCTTCGGGATGTTCGGTTGTCATTTTTTAGCTTACCTTAGTAGTCCAAAATTTACCGTTGACCTGAGTCTACCTTGTTCTTCTTGAACTCCTCTACATCAGAACTCCCTCCTGAATAATCTGCCCTACTACTATTTTTTTTAGAATACACTTTAAATGGTGTTTGCCTGGATTGCAATGTTTTAAAAGTGGATAAGAAAAGCGGAGCAGCCGGGGAGCCAAAACGCTCAAGCGGCCGTTTAGAAATCAGAACAGTGGTGTTTCATCAATTTTCTTTTTCTTGTTAATAAATAATGATTCTCATTAGGTTCTAACAACTAATCTAATCTGTTTAAATCTTATTGGTTGCAATGTTTGTTTATTAGCTTTACAGATTAATTTGTTATAATTTTATATTCAATTAATTATATTTATAACATCAATTTATATAACAAATTATCTAAAAATCTTTAATTCATATCAAATGCAACAAAATAATTTAGTCTTTTGCTGTATTTCAATCTTAAATTTTAGTAAAATGTCAATAGCAAACTCTTACATATAATTAATAAAAAAACATATTCCATCCTCTATCATTAACATATAACTTTTTGACTATTTCATTATTCTTGTTTAACAATATTAAGAAAGTATGAATTGAAGAAAAACGCAGCTCCTAAAGTGTGAATTAAGATTTAAAATTATCTGTTGCACCAGTGATATTACTTGTGATTGTTGTTTATAATAATTTATTTCTTCAAAAATGCATTCAATACTTAATAAGATTTCGCCCCCACTTGTGAAAAAGTCTGGCTTCGCCACTAGTCGTAGGGGCCTAAAGTGGGTTGAGGGCACTATTTTTATCATTAGTTTGGAAGAATAGGTTCTCACCTAATGCAAGCGGATTTGAACCCCAAACCTCTAGTGAAAAATTTAATCATTGTGCTACAGTTGCACCTAATATTTTTTATTTTTACCTTTATGCTCTACAATTTATTCCAGCATCTTAATTGAGTGTGGAAATTTATTGTGCAGAAAAAAGTGGCTATGGTTATGAAGAAAGCAAGCGCAAAAGGGCAACTCATGATGATAGCATTCTTGATTGTACTCTTTATTGTCCTCTTTATTCTGGTTTTCTTTACATAGGCAAAATGAAAGATTATTGCATATTTTTGCTACTCTTTAAGTTTCTGAAAAATGTTTGATGAGCTTTTGAATAAACTGCCTTTTCCTCTTAAGATTGATGTCATAATTGCAGTCTAGTTCACAGTTATCAGATTCTTTTCTGTACATGAACTAGGCCTAGGGTCCGTTTGGTTTGCTGCAAGGTGATGAAGTAGAAAATAAAATATTTGTTGCATGCAATAACTAGAGTGAGTAAGCGCTTTTGTTTCAGATTTTGTTGTGGGGTTTTCAAATTCAATACTCAATTTTGTGTTCGGCTGAACAATAACAAGTACTAATGTCATATTTATTGCAACTTTGTAGTCATCGTATACAGCTATAATCATATATTCCTATTTTGTTTTCTCAATTTGCAGCAGTTGTCACGACCAATTTTTCAGTAAATATACTGCAAAATTCACTGCATTTTGCAGCTTATATATTAACCTTCAGTTTCAATGTTCATGAAACATTGAAGATGAACCAAGCTACGGAACTTGATATTATCTATACTGTATAATGCAAATGGACTTGATTAGAAGCCATCCATTTTTATTTTAAAATAAAGAAAAAAGAAGAAAAATCCTCCATTTTTAGGGCCACATCATCATACAAAGAGATAAAAATAATTAATTGTTATGTTAAACATAAACAAATCTTAGAGCCTCCACGTCATCAAAGAAAAAAACAAAAATAATTAAACTTTTGCATTTTTTGAAAAACAATGAAAAAACGAACTTTCTAGAACTTGACACAAAAAAAGAATTTTGTAGAAATTAATTTGAATTCTAAATTCAATCTACATTATAAAAAATGAACTTTCTAAAAATTATTTTAATCTTATTATTTTTCAAATTCCACTTTCATGTCTTTTAAAATACTATAAATAACATATTATAATATCTTCTAAAATACATTTGATCCAAATTACTAAAATAACTATTTTAATTATTTATTAACATTTAAAATAATTTTACACCAAATGACTCACAAGAATTTACTAATTTACGGTGTTGAATGAGTCTGGTTTCAGTTTTATTTTGCCAATCAAGTAATCAGCTGGATTGGTTATGGGGAAGTGGCAAGGGCTCTTGAAAAAGTACCTTGGAACTTAACAAGTATTTATGGCAATTTAGATGAGACCCTTCAGAACAACAAAATAAATATAAAATTGCTTAAAATTGAAAGTCCATAAAATCTATCATCTCTATTGTTTTAGGTGCAGTTGCTCCACCCGTCTCTTAGAAATGGATGATCACAGTCCAGAGTTTCAAATTACTCTGAAGCAGGCTTCTTTCAGTAAACAGGCATGGCGTTCTTTCTCATATCATTTTCATTTGATCTCTTGAATAATAATCTTTTATCATATGATTCATCTTATTTTGTAGGTGATTTCACAATTTTCAGTGAAGAAAATTACAACAGAGAAATGCAGCACAAGGGCAGCAACTGTTGTAAAAAACGGCACCAAAATACGCATCGGATGATCGAGACGGTAGATCAAAACTAACGGCCATTCATGGCTTGTTGATGTCTACAAGGATGAAAAACAAGGAGATTTGTACTTTGGCGGAGTTTGGTTGGATTTCTTAAATTGCAATAACTTGAAGGATGGTGATTTACTCTCTTTTCTCTACAAAGGCAAAATGACCTTCAGTTTCAAAGCATATGCCCGGAGAATGGTCCTGTTGCATTACTCTTGTAGGGTATCTTTGGGGTTTTCCCCCTGTTTAGCTTTGAAGTTGAAGCTAGGACAACTGAAGAAATTTTCACATAGTTAAAACTGTTCTCCGAGGTCTAGTTTCGCATCGAGGTTTCCAAACCACCGGTTGCTCTCAAGTTAAAACAAAACCAAGGTTTACATGTGTGCAAATAACGGTTTCATGAAAGAGTTTCGTAAAATATAGAGCTGTTTGGCAACATAGTTTATGAAAACAAGGTTTCGTGTAATCTAACTTCTTTCCTAATCGTGGGAGAGGGAGAATGAAACGATTGGGCATTAGCTCATGCAAGAGAATTTCCTCTCCAAAATGAGGTCACTTGTTTGTTTCCCGAGGGGGGCCTCTTCCACGCGATTGAGAGAGAGAGATGCAACCATTCAAAACTCCACTCTTTTTTGAGTTTTGAAAAATGAATTTTCGTGCCCTTGAATAATTTGGAAATCAATTTAGGTTTGTTTGACTTGGAGTCAAGTTTGGATGTCCAGAGTTTGTCAACTGAAATTGAGTTTCAAAGCTGTTTCAAAAGGTTTCAAGGAATTGGAACCCTAAATTAGGTTTCGTCCTAATAATATTTCAACTTCAAAGTTGAGATAATGAGATTAGAAAACTCCAATCCAACTTCTTTTACCTAGACCCTAAAACTTGAGGAAAACATACATTTTGGAGTTTAGATAATTGAAAGACAAGCAATCCATCATAATTAATCTTTTAATTGGAGATAAGGCCTTGTCAATTTTGCCTTGTTTGGGAATGGAGTAAAGTTTAGATAACCGATGTTTTATGAAGTTATTTAAACTTAACTCCAATATCCTACCCATATCATGTTTGGCTTTCATATTGAGTTCAGAAAACTTCGGTTATACAACCTCCAAATTTGAGACGACAGAAGTTTACAAAACTCTAATCAAATCAAAGTTTTCCACTCAACAATTTGTGAAGAAAGCATCCATTTTGTGTTAGTTGTATGTATGCCCTAGAGGCCAGTATTGTACAGATGTTGTATATTATATTGGATGCTTGGACATATATAGAGATGACTTTCTTGCTCGACATGATAGTATGCTATCTGGTTGCCATTTATCTTAACATGTACACTAGTCTCTTTATACTGTCTTATAGTTACATGTTGGTAAAGCCCTTAGGATGTGTACTTGACTACCTGGACTATGATGCAGATCATACTAGTGGGGACATGGTAGTCCATAAGTACCTCCTTCAAGGTCCCTAGTCGTGGGTGTATCGAGACGGGGCATCGATATACCAGAGTAGACTAGCGTATACGCTTCTCGACCCATGTGATGGGCGATGGATGATCCCATATCCATTGGTGTTTGACATCAGAGATAGTATACGGGTGCTCAGTGGAGACTGAGTACACTGGACGGACTCGCCGAGAACTCCCAGATGGTATTATACCTCACGTCAGATGGCAGTTCTCAGGTGACACTTGTACAGGTTAGTCTGTAGACCCGAGATCGTCATAGAGTCTTGTGTGATTCCCACTGTGCTTTGATCTCCACCTTACCACGTCCATGAGGGCGTGCAAAACGGTGGTCTTTGGGTACAGTCCCGAGTCACATGGAGGCAATGAGCGATAGGAGGGGTTTCGTCTCTCCCGGTATTGGGAGTTGATGTTGCGCAGTGCTCGATTGGCCGTAACAGGGAAGTCCCTGGCCAGGGCTGATCAGAGATTTGCTGGTAAGTGTTACCAGTAGTTTCTCGACCCGTTACGAGCCTCACATCAGCACGACTTATTGGGTTATTGGGGTCTGACGTATACCACCTCTAGACTTGATATGCGACGTATCAGACGAAGAGACTTGACTGTATGGTAAGTGTTACTGGTCGGATTCGCAGGAGTGTGAGCGGGCTAGCTCGTCGATCTTCTGATCGCTCAATACCCGGGTGGCCGTTACGTTTAGCAGACCGCTTGCGGCTTGTGGGTGCTTGATATGATCATCATCTGCTACCGGCGTATTGACGAGTCTTTAGAGTCCTACACAGAGGTTTCCTGGCTCAAGCGAAACGAAATAGGAGCGCATATGAGATATGTGCAGGACCGAGAATAATGCGTGTATGTGATACCGCATTTCATTCTCGGGATATATGTTTCGATTGGTTATATTCGATATGACCTAGTTATCGAATCATTGATTCGATAAATCGATACATTGGTTTCTAGCCGGTTATGTGCGACATGACCGGATCATTGAATCAAATGTTGATTTAATGATTTAATGCATAATTATATATTTGATATATTGCATTGCATTAACTAGTAATGGTTCACTTTAAACGGATTTTTCTCACTTGATGCACATTGTATATGTGATATGCTTTAGTGCACTACTTTGTATCATGTTTGATGATACTTGTTCATATTGTTAAGTTTATTGAATTAATCCATGGTTAATATGATAATTAGGGTTTTGCATTTTCATTTATTTATTTATTTATTTATTTATTTATATGAAATAAGTTATGATTAGAATGGTGGCTAAATTTGTTTTATATTGAAGCTTCATGAAGCTTTGACTTTGCTAACCATCCTTATCTTCATGCTTAACCCTAACCCATCAAAGTGACCATGGTTAATTCTCTACACTTAACCCTAGTTCAAGTTATGATAAGTATTTGTTTTTAAATTTATTTTAAAGAAAAATCTTATCATATCTTTTCTTGAGCTCATCTTCTTCTTCTTCTTCAAGCTTGCTACAAAAATGGCAACTTGAGATCTAGTGAGATAAATCCAAATCTAAAGTGTACCCATCTCCTATTTCTTCACCCTCTACCTCTTGCCAAGTTGTTTTGGGTGTTTACTTCACAAGTTTCACAAGTTTGTGAAGTCGGAGCTTGAGTTTGTGCAACCTCGACGTAGATCGTCTTTGACACAAAGCCGACGACCTATTCCGCTTGCTTTCCCGATGAAGCCGATGATCGAGTCGAGGATTCATGATGGACAGCGAGGACATGACGTTGCGGAGCCGTGGAGGTGGATATCCGGATCTACAAAGGTTGTAATTTCCGTATCCCAGTAGTTAACAGTTAACTAGCTTTCTAGTTTCGCCTAAAATTCTAGCAACGATCAGTAGTCTAGGGTTTCTCGGCACCAAAAATTTTAAATTGGCATGTCCGATGCCTTGTGAGAACCCACTAGGGTGCCTAGGAACCTTTCATTTTGGACTATAGATAACTCTAAAACAACATTTTTGGGTTTAAAAAACTTCAAAAAAATTTACCCACCTAAGATTATCTCCAAATTCATTCTTTTTGATCAGGCATCAAGTTTGGGACAACCAATCCTTGGAATGGAAAGTTTTGTAGTCCTTATTTTTTATTTGGTACAAAATAAACAAACATAAGAATCTCAAATCCATGAATACATCTGGTTTCCATGTTTTGAAGTCAAGCAACCAAACATGTCTTGAGCGGAGTCCAAATCCTATTTTGTGCTGAGGTGCAGCAATCTGTTGAAAGCCCATGTGCGCTCATATGAGTCCAGCATTCCTACATTCGATTTGTCATGTTGTCAGAACCTAGAACCCAGATTGATAGAAACCTCAATGGCATCTTTAAAAGAGCCGTCTACATGCACCAAAATAAATAAAAAAGAATGCCTCTGAAAGATTAGCTCTACACGTGTTATGCACCTATGAGAGAGTCGGCTACATGCCAAAAAAGGCGTCTCTACACGTGTTATGCACCTATGAGAGAGTCGGCTACATGCCAAAAAAGACGTCTCTGAGAGATTTAGTTCTACACGTGTTGTAGATCCACGTGACAACCACGTTGCATTTGAGGGGTGTAAAACTCGGTTTGGGTCCACACATGGATGTACATGGGTTTTTAATGTAGTGGGACTCTATCTAAAAGACTCGAGCTTTCTGGAGGTTTATCCCAACTTATATCTTATACCATATGCTTCACACAATTTTTCCGATGTGGGACCATGTTATCAACATTCTCAACACTCTCTTCATTTGCAACGCGGACGAACTCCACCTCACGTGCAACGAGAACTCATCTTTCTCAAGTGTAACGTGGACAAACAAACAGCCGAACTCTGATACCATTAGCATACCATGTAAAACTCAGTTTAGGCTCACAACACATGGGCCCACACATGAATATGCATAGGCTTTTAACATAATGGAGCTATATCCAGAAGACTCAAGCCTTATCCCTCACGTACATCGTGCAACGAAGACTTCACGTGCAATGATTCATGTGCAACGTGGACAAACAAAACACCCGAGCTCTGATACCATATAAAACCACATGAATACTCATAGGCTTTTAACACAGTGAGACTCCATCCAGAAGACTCAAGCCTTATGGAGGTTTATCTCATTTTATATCTTATAACCATCTGCATCCCACAATTTTCCCGATGTGAGGCTATGTTATTCACATTCTCAATACTTTCCCTCAAGTGCATCGTGCAACGCGGACAAACAAAACACACGAGCTTTGATACCATGTAAAACTCGGTTTGGGCCCCAACACATACGCTCACACATGGGCTTTACCATGTAAAACTCGGTTCGGACCCCACAACACATGAGCCTACATATGAATACACATAGGCTTTTAACATAGTGGGACTCCATCCAGAAGACTCAAGCCTTATAGGGGTTTATCCCATCTTATATCTTATACCCATCAGCATCCCATAATTTTCCCGATATGGAACTATGTTATCCATATTCTCAACACTTTCTCTCAAGTGTATCGTGCAACGCGGACTTCACGTGCAATTACCTGTGCAACGCGGACAAACAAAACACCCGAACTCTCATACCATGTAAAACTCGGTTTGGGGCCACAACACATGGGCCCACAAAATGGGCTTTTACCATGTAAAACTTGGTTCGGGCCCCACAACACATGAGCCTACAATGAATACACATAGGCTTTTAACATAGTGGGACTCCATTCAGAAGACTCAAGCCTTATGGAGGTTTATCTCATCTTATATCTTATATCCATCCCACAATTTTCCCGACGTGAGACTATGTTACCCACATTCTCAATACTTTCCCTCAAGTGCATCATGCAATGCGGACTTCACGTGCAATGACTCATGAGCAACGCGGACAAACAAAACACCCGAGCTCTGATACCATATAAAACTCGGTTTGGACCCACAACACATGAGCTTTTAACATAGTGTGATTCCATCCAAAAAACTCAAGTCTTATGGAGCTTTATCCCATCTTTTATCCCATCTTATATGTTATACCTATCCCACAATTTTCTCGACGTGAGACTATGTTATCCACATTCTCAATACTTTCCCTCAAGTGCATCGTGCAACGCGGACTTCACGTGCAATGACTCATGTGCAACGCGGACAAACAAAACACCCGAGCTCTGATACCATGTAAAACTCGGTTTGGGTCCACAACACATGGGCTTTTAACATAATGAGACTCCATCCAAAAGACTCAAGTTTTATGAAGGTCTATCCCATCTTTTATTTTGTACCTATATGCAATATGCATCCCATAATTTTTCCTATATGGGACTATGTATATATGGGACTATGTATCCGCGGCAAAAAAACTCTCGAGTTTGATACCATGTAGAGCTCGATTTACTCGGTTTGGGCCCACAACACATGGACTTTTAATATAGTGCGACTCCATCCAAAAGACTCAATCCTCATGGAGGTTTATCCCATATTTTATCTTGTACCTATATGCAATATGCATCCCACAATTTTCCCCATATGGGACTATGTATCCGCGGCAAATAAACACCCGAGCTCTGATACCATGTAGAACTCGGTTTACTCGGCATATCTGTTTTTTAATATAATGTGACTCCATCCAAAAGACTCAAGCCTTATGGAGGTTTATCTCATGTTATATCCTATACCTATATGCATCCCACAATTTTCCCCATACAGGACTATGTTATCCACATTCTCAACAAGGGGGAGTGTTGAGAATAGTCCCACATCAAGAAAAACAAGAGTTGCATAGGCTTTTTGAATGGAACACAAATATGTTGAAAGCCCATTCGCGCTCATGTGAGAGCCCAACACCACTACATGTCAATTTATCAAAATCTAACCCATTTCAAACTCGAACATATCAAACTTAAAACTATCCATTCCATATGTATTTGGTCCCAAAACTCATCAATATTTTTCCAATTCCGCCAAGCAAACATGTCCTAAACAAACAGCCAACGTGTAAGAAATAAGAAAGTTTTATTGCAATTTAGCCTTATCCTAACTAGTTGAGTACAATTAATTTGTGGTTTTTAAATCTGATTTTTCTCTCTTTCAGGACTGCATCGAGTTTCATTACGAGTTCAAATTGCTTGTAATTGGGGATTCAGGAGTTGGAAAAGGCAGTCTACTGCTGAGATTCCTATCAGAAAATTTTGCAAATCTTTCTCCTACAGTTGGCATGGACATCAAATTTAAGTTGGTTAATGTGCAGGGAAAAAAGCTGAAGCATTCAGAGAGATTCAACAGCTTAACAAGTTCATATTATAGAGGTGCACATGGCATCATAATGGTTTATAATGTAAGAAGGAACACATTTTGCAATCTTGAGGATAAGTGGGTCAAATGAAATTCAACAGAAGTTGAATGATCAAGTGTGTCAAAATGATTGTCGGAAACAAAGCTGATTTTAAACATGTTAGAGATGTCACAGAGAAAGAGGGTAGAGATTTTGCAAGGAGATTTGGGAGGTTATTCAAAGAATGCAGTGCGAAAACTGGAGAAAATGTTGTAGATTGCTTTATGGAGCTTGCATCAAAGATTATGGAAGAGCCTTGTCTTTTCGAGCAACATTAATTTGAATCAGGAATCTGCAGAGCAAGCTGCAGCTACATCTTGTAGATCATGGTGTTGATCTATGACACTACGATTAATTTTGCATTAATCTGAATTCTGTTAAATAACTTGATTAATGTGATTGCTTGAAGTAATTTTGGTTTGAAGTTATATATCTTCATTGATTTTATTTTCAAAATATATTGTTTAATTTACAGCCGATTACTTATCGCCTAGTTTGTTAGAACAAGAGAAACATGAGTTGGTTAATGTTTAGTAATGAGATATCATTTCATTTAGTTGTATTTGTAGTGTAATATTTAGTAATGAGATATCCAAATTCTAACTAATGCAAACTTCATAAATGGAGAACTAACTAATGCAAACTTCATAAATGGAGAAAAAACGATTAGGCGAAAATGTATAGTAATAACTAATGCCAACTTCATAAATGGAGAAAAACTGATTAGGAGAAAATGTTTAGTAATAAGATATCCAAATTATAATTAATGCCAACTTCATAAATGGAGGAAAACTGATTAGGAAAAAATGTTAGATAATAACATATCCAAATTCTAACTAATGCAAACTAAATAAATGGAGGAAAACTGATTAGGAAAAAATGTTAAGCAATAGCATTCCCAAATTAATCTAACCAATGCTAACTTCATATTCGGAGTAAAACCGAATAGGAGAGGAGATGTTTACTAATAAGATATCCAAATTCTAACTAATGCAAACTTTGTAAACGGAGAAAAACTGATTAGGAGAAAATGTCAGGTAATAACATAGCCAAGTTCTGACTAATGCCAACTTCATAATGGAGAAAAACCGATTAGGTGAATTATTATCATCTTTTTTCCGACATTTTCTTAGAAAGCTTTATATACTTCAACTGTCAGGATCGCATCCTAATATTTAGGACATAAGCTTTGCTGCCACTGCCACAGTGCACTTCTGCTAGCCCCTTGTTCATAAGAATGCCACTAATTTAGAAACTTATTGCATAATAATCATCTTAATGCAACTTCATATAGGTTTCTATAATATTCATTTCCTTAGCCACATAATCGATGAAGCGCATGCGACATTTCGCCAATGGCAGCAGACCCCCTCGAACACTGGAGAGCGAGTTCATCTAACCAAAGAGCTCATTGCCAGCTGTGAGAGCGTCGCATGGCAGGCATTCTGTTCGAGGCCACTGAACTCAATCAGATTGTTTATCTTAGTTTTAGATGATCACCATCGAAGCATGTATCTTTATTGTGACTTGCACTGCTGATAGTCAGAACCTAGGGCAGTGAAGAAGAAGGTTTTGCTGTGTTTTGAAAGATGTTATTTCCTTCAAGATGGTAGCATTTGGTTACATTTTTACGAACTGTTTAAATCACTACACATTATGTCCAGTGCTAATTGAGATTTTTTCTTGATAGCTGCAAGAGATCCAGCATGGTATGGACTTGATAAAGTCGAACTTGAGAAAACGTAGGAGATGGGCTAGTACTGCTCGTAACCAGGTATAGCCTCGTCGGCTTTCTTGACATTTATCTTCTCCTTTCTCATGCTGTTTAGCATATATCTGTAAATTAGACATTCATTCGAGTTGTTTAGGATTGAATTTGAGTGTGTTTAAGTAGGTGCTGATGGGGGACAAAAGTGTTATGCATATGGTCACAAAGTGCAAAGTGACGGCATTTTAATTAGGAGTTTGGATACTAAGAGTTCCTTTATTAATTTCAGTTTTAAAGTTCAATAGTCATGCTTTTAATTGTAAAGATTTATGAATGCGAGGAGTTATATGTATTCAAGAAGGGTTATGAAGTCCAAAAATCATGCAAGAGAGTTACTCGTTTTATGCACGTGCCACGCATGTGAAGAACTGTATTTATAATCACGAAATAATTTACACTTGCTGTAGATAAAGTTTAAACTTAAAACTATAGAAGCATTTTATACCTATTACACTTTTGCAAATCATCAAGAACTTATAAAGGGAATATCGATCAACTCTCTAGTTTTCTTTATGTGGAGAATTGTCATATTCTATCTAAACATATGGATGAAAGGAAGCATATAAAACCTTTTAAATTTAGTAAAATTAAAAAAAAGTCTTCTTCTTTGTTGTAATAACATGTGAATCCTTGCAGGTTTGAATAAAATATCAACTGTATTCCAAAAATTCCTAATATTCACAATTGGTTTTGTTTACTTACGGGAAAAAAGTTGCCACCCGATAAAAGAGATGCTCAATCATGAAGTTGCTTCCCAGATGCTCCTTAACATATAAGAATTTTTTTTGCTGAAAAAGCAAAATATAAAATTAGAAAATGAAACTCATAGAAAAAGGAAAAACAAGAATCAAAGAATGTTGAGATCAAAACCGTAGAGCAAGAAGAAATGTCAGGTTGAAGATGTAGTCATGGGATCTATGGATGAATTTTAGTCCATATATAGAATCTTTCATATCATATAATAATTGTCATGTAATTACTAATATTTAATATCAAGAGAGTTAACAAAATGAGTAAAGCCAAAACTTTAAACTCTGGGGAGTTTGAGGGGCATATATATATATATATATATATATATATATATATATATATATATATATATAATGAGAATAATGGAGAAAGGATGTCATAGGAGGGAATTTCCTCCTATGACGTCGAAAAAATACGCCCTCCGTCGTGTTTTCCGACGATCGGAACCTATCATGTTCATCGTTATCATCTAAGATATGGGTACACCAAATTTCATGTGATTCTACAATTTTTTCACCGTTGAATTAGTGGATTCAAAATTAATCGTTTACCTACAATAGAACTTTTTACATTGCTAAATCAACGGTGAAAAAGTTGTAGAATCACATGAAATTTGGCGTACCCACATCTTCGATGATAACGATGAAAATGATAGATTCCGATCGTCGGAAAACACGATGGGGGCCGTATTTTTTCGATGCCATAGAAGGAAATTCCCTCCTATGGCCTCTTTCCTCCATTACTCTCTCTCTCTCTCTCTCTCTCTCTCTCTCTATATATATATATATATATATATATATATATATATATATATATATTAAATCCAAATGTGGTCTCTCTTTACATTTCAAACCACTGATACTTGATGGCATATTATTATATAACTAATGTTTGCTACCATCTCTTTTTTTTTTCCGGCACTTGCCTATAAACCCTAACCTATCCGCACAACACAGAGCACACCCACGCACACCACACATAAGCACACAACACACACGCACCCCAGAGGACCCACAAATTTGCCCCGACGCTGCCATCTCTTAATAAAAGATATGTCATCCCCAGATGTTAGCCATGCCTTGGATTATAAAGGGAGCACACATTCATCAGAATTAAAATTAACCAATAATTGGACTTTAAAGAAACCATACATACATAGGGACAATTGTAAAAACTCTTCCAAGTCTTGTGCTTTTTCATATTCTGCATTCATTCATCTCTTTCTATTTTCAAAGCATGCTTCTTAATGCATATCAATGCATGCAAATTAATACAACCAACCAAATTTATGTTAAATCTACTTCTCAAAACAAGTAATTTTAAACTACACAACAAAATGAAGCAACTAAAGCAGAGAGTGAGCATAGGAAAAGGATTATCTAAATTTTTTTGTGTGCTTATTTTCACTTTTAAGAGTATCATTAGATAAATAAGCAAACTTCCAAGAAGTGGATTTCATATTTTCCTTTATTACATGTCCTCTTATTTATGAGGCAATGGGCTATAAATAATAGATATAATTCATCATAAATAATGAAAATAGACATAATTATTGTAAAATACATCTTTTCATATTCTCTAATTTTTTTTCAACCCGTGACTATAAATAGTAATTAATGAACCATAAACAATGAAGATATGTGATGATAGATAATGAAACATAAGTTCTTATTAAATTTTATAATTTCCAATTCTATTTTCTTTATCTAGCTAGCCACCCTCATAATTATCTTTGCTAATATCGCTTTATATTTAGTAAATCCAATATTACAATCATATGTATAATATAATTATATAAAAAGTGGCTTATAATAATTGGTTGTGTATACAGTAAAACCTCTATACAGTAATATCCTTGGGACCGGGGAGAAATATTACTATAGGGGGGTTATTCTTAAGTAGAGTTTTATATATAAAAGAAATCATGGCGGCAATAAGGCAAGAAGCGCAAGGTGATAATCCGGAAGACGATAGTGTGGAAATAGAAAAGGTGTCATGTCGAGAAGCTTCAAACATGTTGGATAAGTTAGAAATGTTTTGGATTCAACAAGAAGGTGATTGTGGTGACGAGTTACTACGAACTCGCAAGTTAAAGGATATGGTAGTAACTCAAAAAATTAAGTCATTGTCCCAAACAACTTTGAATAAGTACTTTATGTCATCTTAAGTTCAATTGTGTAGTTAAGTAATTTATGTCATCTTAAGTTCAATTGTAATAGCCAAGTAATTTTATGTATTTTTTATTTATATAAAAAATTATTTAAAATTTAATGCCAATTTATTACTATATAGAGGTAAATTAGTACAGGCGGGACTTGGAAAAAGTATGGAATATCACACTGTGGAGGTTATTCTTATTTATAACTGGTCCCGAGTCGGGACCGGGACTTTTTATCACTATAGGGAGGTTATTCCTATATAGAGTATTCCTATACGGAGGTTTTACTGTATATAAAAAGGACTAGTAAAATTGGATTCTTAGCTTCACTTGGTAGAATACTTTAGATAGATAGATAATTAGATTAGACAATAAATATAAATTCTATAAAAAAAAAATTTGTTTCTACTACTTAATTATCGCATTATTACTTTCAGTAATACCACTCTCTTTTCCTAGTTCCATTATTATAACCATATTAATATAATAATTAATATAAAGGAGGGAGACTAAATAATAGGGTGGTAAAAGGGACTACAACATATTTTATTAAATGCTTTGGAGAGAAAAAATGCAATTAAATAAACGTTAAAGTAAAGACACATATGCTATCACAACTCTACTTTTAAATTAAAATACAAATAAGGCTTTTAATAGAATTAGAGAACAAAATTTAAATTGAGTGTATATATCAAAAGAGGACTACCAAAACTTTTGTTCATTTTCACTTAGTAGCGTATCTTGGATTAGATTAGATTAGATTAGATATTTTAGGCTCGTTTTCTTTGTGAAAGTCAGATTTGTTATGATATATATCTGAATAAAACTTATAACTCAGTGGTCTCTGTGAGACTGTGTATTCGGCTGCAGTCGAACTTTTGATTGGCGGATCAATTTACTCTCCAGCTGTGGTTGGAAGCTCCATTGCAATCATCATTCTTATCGTGTATTCCCCATTTCGCTCGTCGACAAGCCACCAATTCAACAGCTACAACCCCGTATTCAGTTGTTGACAAGTTCCAACACAATACGTAACAATTTTTCATCATCTTCTACATCTCTTCAACCTGAAAGGTCCGTAACTTATAGAAGAAAACAGCTTGCTGAGTTCAGGATTGCACCATGACAAACCACAACGGTCAACAAATTCTTGGTTTCTGCCCTGGTTTACAAATTCTCACCAGTGTAACAATAAAAGCCGCAGCAAAGAATACTGTCCAGCACTTAATTCCCTGTTTAGATTCATTCCAGCCCCTTGTTCTACACTGCAACATCTAGTATTGTTGGTTCAAGCCACAATTACAAAGAGCCGCTTCGAAGCCAAACTCAAAACAGCATATTATGATTTTCTATCCAGGTATAAAGACATAGGTTTATTTGATCCCAATTTTAAAAACAATAACATTGGGTTCTCTACTAAGGTTGTGTAGCTTAATTGCATTCTTTGAGCTTATCGATTATGAATTTTAAACTCTGAAATTCTAGTGTGATTAACATGCTTAAAGTTTATATAATTTACTTATCACAATTTATCGTATTCGGATCTCTTTCATGTGTTGATCATATGGATTAGGCCTTGCATTTGTTTACTTGCATTTTCTCATCACGTTTAGGAATTGCATAGGCATTAATTTCCATTTCATTTGCATCATAGCTTGATACTTTTTAGTGATGTGCATTCACACACACGCATATAGTTTAGCCCTTTCATTCCGTCCTGCTTCAGGTGCTCTACAGGGTAAACTACAAGCGGGGTTTGTACTATTAACCCTATACTTATTTAGTCACTACCTTCTCTCTTTAGTTTCTGATGGAACTCTGGATCTCCTTCAGATGTTACCTTTCGTTGATCTGCAGCGAGTGCTGATAGATGGCTAAGATTGGATTTGAGGGTTGCCTCTCAATGCGTGTGGATCTCAATGGGCTTGATATGGTTGAGGCCGAGCTACCTGTAAGGAAGTCCCGGGGTGGTTGTGCCACCGAGGATCCTCCGACGATCAAGTTAGTCGAGATATTTTGGCAGAGTAACGGCCTATTGGGGTCAAGTTGGCTTACCTGAGTCGTCTGAGAGAGAGATTTATATAGTGGCAGCCATGGGCAGACGGGCGCGAGATTCACGCCGGCCGTTGCGCTCCTGGCGTCACACCCGCGTGAAAGGCGAGATTCCCCATTAATGACGAGATATGCTCGTTAATGGGGAAACACGGCAGGGTAGAACGCGGGATAGTGGGCGGCGGATATCTCGCGTCTGCCGAGATTCACGGAGCCGTGGCGGATATGCCTGTGATCAGTGCTGTGGGTCGGTCGATGAGACCGAAGAATATAAGCCCGGCGAGAGGCTCAGGAACGAGCGGGAGGCCGAGGCATATTGAATATGCGATAGCTCGGAGGCGAGCTGGTGGGCTGAGGGAACTCAGACTTCGGGAGGGCTCCGAGACGAGCCGATGGTTGTTTGTAAGGTGATCGTAGGAGTGGTCTGGAAGGCCACCGAAGGTCGGGCACACCTCGGGTCGGAGGCCCGGGGTATGCTTCCAACGTACCGATCTTGATCCTTTCTTGTAAGCTCCGAGACACGTTATCTGCCACGTGTCATAATCTGGGGAATCACCGGTATCGAGGATCATCATTATCCCCCTACTCTCGTCTCAACCCATTCATGAGTCGGGTCGAGAGTGGTCTGACCGGTCATCCGGGGTAAGCTCTTATTTGAAGATATCGTCGATGCGTATTCTCGGGCAGTTAGTTGTATTTTCTTGGTGACGTCAGCGGATCAGGGGAGAGATCTCACATTAAAGAGGAAGCTCCGATTCGTGCGTACGTTCGTCGAAGCGCCAGCCCACATGTCTGGCACTGGTTGGCTGACGCGACGGGCCGCTGGTGTTCTCGCGCCCGATGGGACGCGTCCAATGCGTGTGCGACAGGTGGAGCCCCGATGGCCGTTGAATGCGAAGTGTTGTTTTGGCAGGAGACGATCGGAGCCGTAGGATGTGTACGCCGACTGCTATAAATAAAAGTGGGATCCTCTTCAGGGTCCATACCTCACCATAATTTCCTCGTCCCTTCGCATGTTAGCTCGACGCTCTTCTCCTTAGGTTGGATTCCTTGCGTTTTCTCTTCCGAGGACTCATCCTTTTGATCAGGTTAGATGTCTTCTACCGAGAAATCTGTAGAAATAATCCGGGTGGAGTCTACGGAGTCCTCTGCAGCTTCTTCTTCTGCTTCTTCCTCTTCCTCGTCTGAGTCGGAGCCCCCCCGGAAAGTTAGGGTTAGTCATGCTCCCCGGGGTCATGCGATGGGGGCGGTCCCCAGAGCGCAGGTCAGGGGCGTCCAAGACGCGCCTTCCATACTGAGTCATAGGACGAGCTTGCCACCATCCGGGCTCGCTTCCGTATCCTTCCTGGCTACTCGTTTCGTCTGGCCGGGAAGGGGGAGAGGGCAGACCAGGTACGGGACAAGGAGATTGCCTTATATCTGGAAGCCTTTTGGGCCGGGATGCGCCTGCCCTTCTCCCCCGAGGTGAGTGCGGCGTTGAATTGTTTTGAGTTAGCCCGGGGCCAGTTAATGCCGAACTCTTGGAGGATTCTCCTCGGGTTCCTGGTCCGGTTGAAATTGCGGCAGATCCCTTTCAGTCGGAGCCTTCTCATATCCTCTCTCTGCTATAAAAACCATCCCGGCACTTGCAAGGACGAGCCGAGATGGGTATACATTTCTTTTAGAAAGCACCGGGGAGGCGCTGCCGGGTTGGAGGTCGTCGTAGTACCTTCTTCCATCCATGAATGGAAGAAGAAGTTTTTGTTTGTCGGGCCACCTGAGGATGAGGATTGGCCTATGCCCATCCAGTGGCACAGGGCCAACTGCCCGCTGGTGAAGCGGTCGAATAATCCCGACGCGGTGGCGGTGTCGGAGTGGGAGCCCCTCCCCCGGGCCGATGTGTTGCTGTCTGAGCAGGCCCTCAGTTGGGCTGGGCTCAGCCCCGCTCAGTTCCCGGGTAAGTTAGTAGTTTTTAGGCAACCTGTTTAGACTTTGTGTATTCTTCCACTTTTTATGGAATTGCTGACTCTTTTTTTGTATTTTCGTCTTATGCAGAACCCATGGACCTAGGTAAATTTCGGGCAGCCCTGGTCGAACAGAAGAAGGGGAGGAAAGCCGGAGGTGTCGGCCCTTCTCGCCCGTCGTCAGCTCCGGCTCCACCGGTGGCCGCTCCATCCAGACGCTCAACCTGGATCCCGGGCCCCGGAGTCCAGCCATGCACCGAGCCAAAAACGCACTCGGGAGAAGGAGCCTCGAGCTTTGGAAGTGGGAAGCGAGACTGGTTCTCCTGCGTCTCTCCTCAAAAGGTACCATAGGACGGTGTCCCGTTCCCCGGCTTTCCCGATCATCGTGGACGAAGGGGAGCTTCGCTTTGAGGTGACCTCGGGGCTTTCTATCGCCGACAGCATGCTCTTGGAGATGGAGAGGTCGGCCGGGGGCAGAATCCCTCAGGGGACCCTCCGGGCCCAAATGGCGGCCATAGCCCAGAAGGCCATGCAGATCAGTGTTTTCACCTCACTCGGGTCTTTATTCAGTATTTTTGTTCGCAAGATTAGGTTCCCCCTTTCTTTTTTTGACCCTCCTTTGTTTTCTTCATGTCTTCCAGCACTGCACCCTCGTCGTCAACATAGAGGACGAGGAAATTGCCCTGGCGATGAAGATCGCGGGCGAGCTCTCCTTACGGGAGGAGAACTCCAAGCTAGAGCTGCATGCGGCGATGGAGAGGTCGCCGCCCTCGAAGACCGGGTGGCGACCGGAGATCGGGAGATCGCCAACTGCCGAGAGGCCACCCGAGCCACCGAGGCTAAGCTGAAAGACTCTACGGTGCTTATCGCCACCCTGAAGAAGTCGGCGAACACCCTCCGGAGGGAGAGCGAAGCGACGAAGGAAGGAGTGAGGCGTGTCGACCTCCGAGCGTCGAATACGGTGGAGGGCTACAAGAAGTCGGACCAGTTCTACGCCGACCTGTCTCAAGCCACTGCCCTCGTTTGGAATGAGGCCCTCGACGCCGTCAAGGCCCTGATGCTGAAGTTTCCTGACGGCAAGCTCCGGGGTGAGTACCCCCTCGGGGATGAGGCGCAGGAGAATGCCCCCAGAAGTGCTGCAGGGGGAGAGGCCCCTGGTGGGAGCGTTGAGGAGAAGTCGGTCGCCGAGGCTCCCAGCGCCGAGGCTCCTACGATGGGCGCCGACCTTCAAGACGCCACCCCGGTTGTGGTAGTGGATGCGGAGCTCATCAAGGTTCTCCCCGGCCCAGAGGCCTGAATCTCCTCGCCTCCTTATTTTCTTTTGCGCTGAAATTTGTAAGCCTTCGGGCGTTTTTGTAAGGCTCGGGAGCCCATAATACCTCTGTAAAGACTTCCGGCTTTGTGAATAAAATCTTTTTGCAGTGTTCTTTGCGTACATATTTTCCCTTTGTTTATGGTAAAATTTTTATTTGCACGGTACCGCTTTCATGACGCGTTAGGTCGGAGATTGGTTTTTCAACTAGCGATCGTCCGTCGAGTAAAATTCAACCATTTTCCAAGTACGCAAAGAACAGTGTAAGGTTGGTATCTCCATGGCCCCGAAGTCGAGGTGGGGATCGCTTAGTAAAGATGTGCAGGAAGTTGAGCGGGGAAGTTTCTCGATGGCCGCTTGATGAGGGCTTTGATCCTTGGCGTCGTTGGGTAAGAGATTACCAGCTAAGGATGGACCGAGCAGGGAAGCTGCTCGGTGGCCTCTTGATGAGGGCTTTGATCCTTGGCGTCGTTGGGTAAGAGATTATCCGCCAAGGATGGACCGAGCAGGGTTGTTGCTTGGTTGCCTCTTGATGAGGGCTTTGATCCTTAGCGTCGTTGGGTAAGAGATTACCAGCCAAGGATGGACCGAGCAAGGAAGCTGCTCGGCGGCCTCTTAACGAGTGCTTTGATCCTTAGCATGGGAGGGCATGGAGTGGCCTGCTAAGGATGGACTAATCAAGGTTGCTGCTCGGTTGCCTCTTGATGAGGGCTTTGATCCTTAGCGCGGGAGGGCATGGAGTGGCCTGCTAAGGATGGACCGAGCAGGGAAGCTGCTCGGTGGCCTCTTGATGAGGGCTTTGATCCTTGGCGTCATTGGGTAAGAGATTACCAGCCAAGGATGGACCAAGCAGGGTTGTTGCTTGGTTGCCTCTTGATGAGGGCTTTGATCCTTGGCGTCGTTAGGTAAGAGATTACCAGCTAAGGATGGACCGAGTAAGGAAGCTGCTCGGCGGCCTCTTGACGAGTGCTTTGATCCTTAGCACGGGAGGGCATTGAGTGGCCTGCTAAGGATGGACTAAGCAGGGTTGCTGCTCGGTTGCCTCTTAATGAGGGCTTTTATCCTTAGCGCGGGAGGGCATGGAGTGGCCTTCTAAGGATGGACCGAGCAGGAAAGCTGCTCGGTGGCCTCTTGATGAGGGCTTTGATCCTTGGCATCATTGGGTAAGAGATTACCAGCCAAGGATGGACCGAGCAGGGTTGCTGCTTGGTTGCCTCTTGATGAGGGCTTTGATCCTTGGCGTTGTTAGGTAAGAGATTACCAGCCAAGGATGGACCGAGCAGGGAAGCTGCTCGGTGGCCTCTTGACGAAGGCTTTGATCCTTAGCACGGGAGGGCATGGAGTGGCCTTCTAAGGATAGACCGAGCAGGGTTGCTGCTTGGTTGCCTCTTGATGAGGGCTTTGATCCTTAGCGCGGGAGGGCATGGAGTGGCCTGCTAAGGATGGACCGAGCAGGGTTACTGCTCGGTGGCCTCTTGATGAGGGCTTTGATCCTTGGCGTCGTTGGGTAAGAGATTACCAGCCAAGGATGGACCGAGCTGGGAAGCTGCTCGGTGGCCTCTTGATGAGGGCTTTGATCCTTGGTGTCGCTGGGTAAGAGATTACCAGCCAAGGATGGACCGAGCAGGGAAGCTGCTCGGTGGCCTCTCGATGAGGGCTTTGATCCTTAGCGTCGTTGGGTAAGAGATTACCAGCCAAGGATGGACCGAGCAGGGAAGCTACTCGGTGGCTTCTTGATGAGAGCTTTGATCTTTAGCGCGGGAGGGCATGGAGTAGCCTGCTAAGGATGGACCGAGCAGGGAATCTTCTCGGTAGCCTCTTGATGAGGGCTTTGATCCTTGGCGTCATGGGGTAAGAGATTACCGGCCAAGGATGGACCGAGCAGGAAAGCTACTCGGTGGCCTCTTGATGATGGCTTTGCTCCTTGGCGTCGTAGGCTAAGAGATTATCAGCCAAGGATGGACTGAGCAGGAAAGCTGCTTGGTGGCCTCTTGATGAGGGCTTTGATCCTTGGTGTCGTGGGGTAAGAGATTTTCAGCCAAGAATGTACCGAGCAGGGAAGCTGCTCGGCTTTGCGAGGTTCGGTCTAACCTTCTTAGGTGTGCGAACATTGGGAAGAGTGACCGTCGCGGGCGATACGTGTCAGGAACACATAGGGAAGGCAAAGCGTTTCGAAGAGCTGGGTGGTCCATTCACGTTCACTGGATTCCGTGAAGTGCTGGATGGTCCATTCACGTTGTTGAAGGGGGCTGCCTCACTTCAGGTTTTGGCGGGTAACTTAACGCGCCCGTAGGGGTCTAGGATTTCATTGCACAGGCTATTCACACGACCGGGGGAACGTCGGGTTTCAGTAGCGGCTCTATGAAACCCGGGGATCCCAGATATCTGTATTGTTCTGTGATGCTTATTACATTTCTGTGATGTTGCATTTTATCACGCCTTGAGCGAATATTATATATTGATATATATACTAGTAGATGTTGTATATGTTTTGCATCCGCGCTAGTCCAGTCCCCGCTCTGTCGTTAGTTAAGTAACCTAACGGGTAATGATGAGACCCAGTGGCGAATGCAGATGGCATATACGTACATCATTATTTTCGTTCTTTGTGGTGTGATCAATTGATGGGACCGCGTTGATTCGGATCAATGCAAGCTAAACAAACCTATTATGATGTTATTGGAACAATTTTCAAAAAGCTATTATTGCAAGGGCGTTCTCTTTTGTTTTGCACAGTGGTATTCGGTTATGAATATCCAGCACCTCAGTCGACGAGGCAAGTGCCGAGATCCCTTCACCGGGAGTGACCCCTTGGACAGAAGTTTGCATCAGTGCAATAACTTCACTATAGTCGATTACTTTTGCTTTACATCGTGGTATTCAGTTGGAATATCCTGCACCTCATTCTATGGGGAAAGAGCCGAGATCCCTTCACCGGGAGTGACCTCTTTAGCAAAGGTTTTCGCCACTATATTTTTTATAAAAGCTATCATCCTTCAACGATATCAAGTTCATTACATTAAAGGTTTTTCGCCAAAAACCATTCGTAGACCTCCGTCATTTCAGAAAGGTAGCACTTAGTATTCATGTTATGTATGTTGGCCTTCGTCAAGGCATAGTGTATGGTAGCTATTTGTTACTTTTCTGCTGCATAGATAGATGCGTTGGTTTGGGACAATCGTACTACTATTTTGGCCTTCGTCAAGGGTATGTACGGGTGGGTTCAAATTAACCTGGATAATGACGGGTAGAACCTGACATGTGATTTATGATATGTTGGCCTTCGTCAAGGTCATAAGAGCATGGGGTAAAAATCACATCGGGAGTTTCTAAAGAAACTGAAACTTGCCAGATATACGCATACCTTCTGAAGTGTGATAACGTGAGCGGATTCTGTCAAGTTATCATGCAATGATAGTTGGATCCCGATTCCCACTGATGAGTTGGTTTACTCCTCGGGTGATCCCGACTAATTCTTCTTTCAGGTTTGGAGGAGAATTTGACGTTACAGTGGGAGGTTTCCTGATTAGATAAAGTGATAACCATTCTGATCTAGGTTGGAGTGCACGCTGAGTGTTTCTTTTCTCTCTCTCTTCGGCAGCGACCATGACCCGACCCTAAGACTATGACTCGGTGACCAAGATTAACCGAACCTTCTTAAACACTGGCTTTTGAATTGTCAGAGTTGCAAACCTCATTGCCACTCCTAGTTTTACCCTTTTCTCCAAGACACCCCGTATTACTACAAACGTCCACTTCCATTGGATAAAACCATCGTATGGTTATATACAAACTCGAAAGAATTTATTCGAGGATGGTTTCCGGTTCTGGAGAAAACGAATAGGACTATTCAGCTGTCACCTTCTCTCAGGTTGCGAGTGCCCCTTAGATTAGGGGATAGTACACCTATTACGCAAATTGGATAGTCTTCTTCAAAACCATAGGCAGGTGCCAAACGGTAGGGAATGAAGAAAACCAATTAGCCTAACGATGGTGTACAGAAGGTATTATGTAAAGACAAAAAAAGGATTAGAAGGAGGGCAAAGTAAATTGCGACTGTTATTCACGACCAAACCAAATATTTCATTACCACTCCCACTTCACCTTTGTATTTCTCCAAGACACTCCGTATCACTACGAATATCCACAGTTTATTGGATACTCCATCGTATGGTTATATATGAACTCGAAAGGAACTTGTTCCAGTTCGGGGATGGATTCTGGTTCAAGAGAAATAGGAACAAGGTTTATTCGGTTGTCCTTTATATTCACATTCTCTCGCATTGCGAGTGCTCCTAGGATTAGGACAGTACACCCATTATGCTCATTGGATAGTCTTCTTCCAAACCATAGGCTGGTGCCGAACGGTAGGGAAGGAAGAAAACCATTTAGCCTAAGAGGGTGTACAGAAGGTAATGACTAAAGACATATGAAGGGATTTGGAGAGATGGCAAAGAAATACACGGTTACAGTTGTGAATCTGGATAATGGAAGAGGCATTACTAGGAATACCCGGATACCCCTACGAAACATTTCAATGTTTCAGTTTCACTGTGTACTGTTAAAAGAAAACTGATTTCTCAATTAGACACTTGCTCCAGGGTATGTATTTACAAGGTATGATTCTCACATCTGTATGGTTTTACAGATGATGAGTGGGAGTAAGTCATTGGGAATTGGGTGATCATCCTCATTATATCGGGATTCGTTGTAATTGGTGATATTTGAGGAAATCACCTGGGTTGTTTGCCGGACGGCAAATATTTGGTTTTGAATATCCGTTGTAATGCACCAATTTCAAATTGATATATCTGTACGTCTATTTTTATAGAGTGAGATATACCTTTTTGAAATTATGTCTATGACATTTACCTATATCAGTGGATGGTTAGGTAAGGAGTATTAAACAGCGGTATAATTCTTCTTAATCATAAGTACAGTTTTCAACCTACGACGCACAGGGAATGAGTTATTAAACTCAAGGGACTTATACAGAGTATTGTATGTTGTCCAGTGTCCATTAGGATAGAGGGGTTGGTCCTCGTACTATATTCGATTTACTTATGACTTCTCTAGTTTTTAGACAGGTGTTTCGTAGAAACACAAGGTCCAAGTTTTGAGAAGTCATAGGTATAAGAGTAAAGTAGAGAACCAGGTATTGCAAGTATCGGGATTCTTCAAGGTGATCGAAGATGTAGATACTTGTGTATGGTATTCAGTTGATAGTAATGATTAAGAGAACTTGCTTCTCTTTCAGGTCACTCATAATTGGAAGCATTCCTAAGTTGAGTAACGCTGATCAGCCTCCTTCCATTTAGTTGACATGCACTGGAGACAGTTGCATGATTTGAATCTGGTTCAATTAAATTAGTGCCTCTGTTTCTGTATTGGATACAGAACAGTTCATATCTTAACATTGTTAAGGTACGGGGAGTTGTCCGGCTTATGATTAAAACCAGACTCTGGATAACTCAATGCACGTTTCTGTAATGGCTGTTTGTTGGTTGACCCAGGCTATGACGAGGGTTGACTTTCTACCATCTGGAAGATCAATGGTGATATTGTTCTTGACGCGCCACCATTTTAAAAGAAATGGATTTTTTCAGAAAACAGTAGTGGGAGTATGGTAGAACTGGAAGTGATTCCAGAACCGCAGACGATTACTGAAAATTTGATAAGAACCTAAAGATTCAATTTGGTTTGACATTCCATTCGCCACTCCGCAGATACGGTGGGTAACCTCAGGCACCAGAGAGGTACTCCGGTAGCCTCAAGGACGGTGACAGGGAGGTTCTTGTTTACCCAGACTTGCCATTGCTGTTGTTCCAGACTGTGAGATCCGGCAGGAGGATGAGTATAGTGTCGTTCTAAACTAGCTTTAGAAGTGTACGTTTATATGACTTTGCCAGAGGGTTGTCATAGTCAGTGGGAGCAGCGGAAGCATAGTGGACAAGTGGCTTATATCTATTTATACACTAAAGCAGAAATAGCGGAGATGGATCATCTATTTCTGATGTGACAGTCATAGGTTTAACTTCATCAGAATAGTGGATGGATCTGTTAAGAAGGTAGTAGGATGTGATGTCCTGGTATTTGGATGACACACATAGAGTAGGAAGTGAAATTCCTATACTACGGTCGGTTATACTTTGGTTGTCACACAGTGGTTTCTCCACATGGGACTTGGATATAATATCAAGACATTCTGGTTACTAGATCTATGGTTTTAGATCTAGATTTGGGTAGTTTCCCAATCTGGGTACTTAGACATTATTCTAAAGGTGTTTTAGAATGGATGACTCCTGACACGGTAGTATACCTGCAGGTGATGGAGTCACCATCTCTAAAGGTGTCTTACAGACTAAAGGGGAGAGGGATGTGCATGATTAGAAGATCACTTGCTTAGGCAATTGAGTCAATCATGAGATGTCAAGTACCACACCAGATGTTGTTTTTTGCACGAGATGCAATAAGTTGATATTAATCCAATCCTGGAGAAACAATCGGAAGCAGTTTTAGAACATAAATGGATGTTCTAGAGATATGATAACGACAGCCTCATTCGGGAGACAGTTATCATTCCAGGCTTCCAAGGTGACCTGGATGACAGAGAGGTTGTCAGAGTTATAGTTTTCCCTCTGACGAGGGGCAGTACTATGGACAAATGGTCCAGGAAGATACTGAGGGAGGTATGGCGCAGGATACTGATTAAGTTCAGTTGACGATACAGTCTAAGAAGTTTGGATTTGGAGTTCATTTATGAACTAGGTCCCATCAGATATCCAGACACATTCTAAGACAGGTATTGCTCATTTCGGGAGATGGCTTTTTCCACGAACTTGAGATAAAGAGAGACATAGAAAGAAACATTAGAGCGGATCCACTCACTGAGGCTATTCCTCGAGCGTATTAGTTTCGCAAGCGGGTTTTGTGAGACTGATTAGTAGAGGAGTTGGGTGTTCGGTATCACACGGGCTGTGAGTATGCGACATCGCAATAATTAGCCTTGAGTGAAAGTGGGAGATTGTTGGAGATAGTGCCCTCAGAGTCAATTATTGGATCACAGGCACGTGATTGCAATGATTGAGAGAGGACCTATACCGTTAGAACAGTCTTACTCAAGATGATAGTATGCTATCTGGTTTATCTTTATCATCGTGTACTGTTTCAGGTGACCTTACAGGTCACTATTGCACGTTGATAGAGCCCTTAGGATTCTTACTTGACATCCAGCAGTATGATGGCGATCATATACGTGGGAGCTGGGGTCTATAAGCACATCCTTAAAAGGTCCCTAGTCGTGGGAGTTTTCGAGACAGGGCATCGATACTCTAGAGTAGACTAGTGTATGCAGTTGAGACCCTGACGAGGGGCGGTGGCCGGTCTCACAAGCCACTGGTGTCAGTTGGTTCACCTAAGATGTATACAGGTGCTTATTGGGTTATGAGTACACCGGACAGGACTCGCCGGGAACATGCTAGTTGGTCTTATACCAGACGTCAGATAGCAGTTCCCTGGTGACATGTGCACAGGTTAGTTCATCGACCTGAGATCGTCATTTGTCTCGTGTGAGTTCCCACTGTACTTTGATTACTACCCTACCACGCTCAAAGGAGACGTGCAAACAGGTTTTAGTTGGGTACAGTACCGAGCCACATGGAGGCAGTGAGCGGATCTGCAGGGGTTCGTCTCTCCCGGTATTGGGGGTGAGGTCGCACTGTGTCTAGGAGAGCCATTACACGAAATCCTTGGCCAAGGCAGGAGATTTACTGGCAGGTATTCCAGTAGTATCTCAGGGTGTTCTGGGCTACACTCCGACATGACTTGTACCGCTTTTGGGGGTCTGACTTTTACCAACCCCCTAGGCCGGCCATGCGATACTCATAGACGAACGGACCGGACTGTACGGATATTGTCACTGACAGGCTCAGTAGGATGTCAGGATGAGTTCGCTCATCGACATCTCTTTTGGTCAATACCTGGTAGCCCGTTACGTATGGCTAATACCTTTGACGTGCTAGTGGTTAAATCTACAACCAAAGTATTGACGAGTCTTTAGAGTCCCCCACAGACCGTTTTCTCAAGTTTCGGACGAAACGCTGTAGAGGCCGTATGGAGATATGGCAGGGTTCGATCATGTACGTGCGGTATTGCACGGATCATGATCGGACGGATAATACTAGCGCGCTTTGGTTTAAGCCGGATCGTAGTATTGTACAGTGTAGATTTTGTCTCATTGCATTTGTATTCAGTCGGAATACAAATGCGGGTATGTATATACAGTCGCGGGGTTTTCCTGTAATTTATTACGGGATCAGTTTTTTGAAGTTGCCAGTTTGCTTTCCGTTTTGGCCATTTTCCTTTGTATCTTTCTTTGGCTGAAAATTGGTGGAGAGGGGGTTATTTGCAAGCATGCAAATTAGTATTATGGAGGGTGTTTCTTGTTAATGGCTGGTTCATGATGGTTCCTACTTCCTTTGACTTCTTTAGTTCATGATTGCTTGCTTCATGATGGGAGTAGGTTGAGACTTTTTGGTGTGATCATGACTCCTCATCATCACCAATTCTTTTCTCTCTCTTGCATGATGGCTTTCTCCCCTCCTTGACGTTTACTCTATGATCTCATTCTAATGAGAAGGCCGGCCATAATGAGTGAGGAAGAAGGAATTCATTTTGGGTGTGGGAAATTAGTTCATCTCATTTTTGCTTACACCAAAATTCCCAAGTTCATCTCCATTGTTCATTCCTCCCTCTAAAAGGCAACTTCATACCCCCATGCGACAAACTATTCTGCACTAGCCTACAACATTCTTGGGCACGTTGACTCGCCAACTTCGTGCTCGAGTTGCCTCGGTCCAGAGGTGGGAGCCCGTAAAAGAACCCGGCAATGTGGTGCCCTTCCGACGAGGAGATGAAGACCGGAGATTCCGCGGGGAGATCGGGACGACGACGAGAAGACCGAAGGACACGGATCGCTCGGTATATCTCTCTACCCCTTCTCTAGTTAGCTAGGAGTAGGTTAATGGCCCGATCCGGGTTTATAGTGTGCGGTGGTGCCGCTTTTAAAGTTTAAAGAAAAGTATCGTTTCCGCATTTTGGCCTCGGATTGACGGCCGGGGCGCCGCCGTGCACTTACATGTGCCACCGAGGACCCTTCGACGATCAAGTTAGTCGAGATATTTTGGCTGAGTAACGGCATATTGGGATCAAGTTAGCTTATCTGAGTCGTCTGAGAGAGGGGTTTATGTAGTGGCAACTATGGGCAGGCGGGTGCGAGATTCACGCCGGCCGTTATGCCCTTGGCGTCACGCCCGCGTGAAAGGCAGGAGTCCCCATTAATGACAAGATATGCTCGTTAATGGGGGAATGCGGTGGCGTGGAACGTGGGATCGTGGGCGGCGGATATCTCGCATCTGGCGAGATTCGCGGAGCCGTGGCGGAGACGCCTGTGATCAGTGTTGTGGGTCGGTCGATAAGACCGGGGAATATAAGCTCGGTGGGAGGCTCGGGAATAAGCGGGAGGCAGAGGCATATTGAATATGCGATAGCTCGGAGGTGAGCTGGAGGGCTGAGGGAACTCAGCGTTCGGGAGGGCTCCGAGGCGAGCCGATGGTTGTTTGTAAGGTGATCGTAGGAGTGGTCTGGAAGGTGTAACAACCCTAAATTTCCTGTATAACTTTATGTGCAAATTTTTCAAAATTTAAAGAAAGGGGTACTTTTGCCTGAGCACAAGTTAAATATTTGTTTTGCTAATTAATAGCAAGAAGGAGCTTGTAGCTCATTGGTAATATCTTGCATTGCTGAACCAAGCCACCAGAGTTCAAATCCTATACCCCACATTATTTTTAATATTATTTTGTTTTGAAATTTTCAGAATACCAACAGTCAAAACGTGATAACTTCCAAAAACCCCACTACACCCACAAAACTAAATATACCAGTGAGCACCCCAACCGACCAGCCACCCCCCGACCCCTCGACTCGGCCGGCGGACCGGTTGACTTGGGCCGGCGCCGCCGGCCGGACCGCCGAGTCCCCTTCTTCAACGTTGTGTCTTTTCCTATTCTGAACCCCCTGCACACTTCTTTTTCCCAGATCGGTTCCAGCGAAGTCATAAAGCCCTATTTACTCCATTTTATTACAATTTATCACATTTTATCACATTTTTTTATTATTTAACTCCTCATCTATCCTAACCCTAGTCTAACCCTATAAATACCACCCCTACACTCTACCCCCTCACCCCAAAACTCTGAGCCAACTCACAAGAATTCTCTAGAAAACCCTAGTGTGCAATCGAAGTGAGCAAGAGGCGAAGCGTCGAAGAAATTCCGACGACGACCCTAGGAGATCCCGGTGACGAAACGACGCACCGGCGAATCCTCCCGATCCATATTCCTCTTGTCTAGTTCGCAACCCGTAAGTCCTATTTCTAACTTCTCTATTCTATTCTAGAAATACGGAATTATAAAACCCGACGGAATCGGAACAAATCCGATTTTCGATTCGGATTCTTTATAAAACCTCACTTTTCTTTAATACAATCATGATTAAACCAATTCATGTTGACTATTAATCACTAATCAACCATATTGATCAAGTTTCATATCATAAAGTAATTACTATTTCATTTTACCGTATTTTTCATTTAAATACCACATAGTTTCAATTCTATATTTAACATCACAAAACTTGCTATACCTTTAAGTAGATCACGAGGTAATGACCTACCTCCTCACACACTCATATGCAACATAGCACAATACCCTCGGGAACATAGAATACGGGAAATCGACATCTTTACAAATAAATACCATAATTAATAAAACCGTTTTCCTTAATGATTATTATTTATACAAATCTTTACAAAGCGCCGCTACAACCCATTTGGGAAACCCGTTCGGGATGGTGCGGATTATCGCACATCCTCGGGCTTAGTAGTGCGAGATTCAGACATCCGCAGGGAGCATTCGGTCTCGAAACATTTAAAATACGACATCTTAAGAAAATGAGATTTTTAGAATATAAAATATATATTAAAATTATTTTTGTATAAATATATGTATATTAATCATTAAAATACCTATTTTGTTATGATATTAATATTCCACCTTTTTCTAAAAATCACAAGAATCAATTTACCTTAAAATACTATGAATTTCATACAAAACCAATATTACAAATAAATACCAATTATTATGAAAATAGAATATTTTCACTAGAAATATCACAATATAAAATCTACATTCATTAAAACTCTAAAGACGATTAATAAATACTTGGGCTGTATTTTGAAAACCATACAAGAATATTTTTACATAAAACCCCCTCAAGTTCTATAATCTACCCTAAGGACCCTAGTAAATATAGATTTAAGCGGGACCAATCTCTTGAGCCTCAGGGAGCCGGAGAAGTGGGTGCTTGCCTATCTAAGGTAGACAACTTAACAACGGTGTTATCAATACGGTAATCGTCTTTGAAAAAGACACAAATCCTGCTGCCCATGTGCAGCGGTTACCGATAATATCAAAACAATCAGGACTTCAATTTACTTTTCTAATTGTCTGACACAGTTTGAGTCTCATTATAAACTGACTTGAATATGATTCAAGTACAATCTACAATTTACAATCTACAATCTACAATTTACAATATTACAATTCAACATGAATCCATGAATCCATTATTCAATCTATCAACTTGACCGAACCGAACCATGGATATATGATCATCTTATAAAACTACATTTTATTACCACTCATTCGTTATCTATTTTGCTATATTTCGGTACTATTAATCAGTGTCTGCTCAGTTAATACAGTTTACATGTATTCGTGATACAACACTGAAAACATACCCAAAACACGGATACGACATTTGGGAGCCGACACTACAACGCAGACCAGAAAACCTACCGATGTCCCGTGAGCTCTTTTGGAAAAAATACATGTGTACATACTTTTTGTGTAAAATTGGTCCAACACACAAAGGTGCACATGGCTAGGGGCAGCCATGATGGGATGAGTTGAGCAAAAGAGAATTTCTTGGTGTGATGTGCATTAAATGAGCATTTAATACTAAAGATCTTGATGTGATTCAAAGTATCTTGTTCCCTCCAAAAATCTGAAGACAAACCAGGTTAAATTAAACCAAGCAAATAACACCGAGGGATCTATGAGAGCTGATATAACCCCAGACCAGACCCAAGCCCCTATGGATGGATTATGGCCAGCGACCACCCCACAAATTCCGGCGAGGCCGGTCCCCCATGCTCCAGTAGGCCCCATTTTCTTTTGGTCTCTCCCTTGCTGCCTTGTCACCTTATTTTTATTGTTTGTTTAGTCTGTTTTGGAACCTATAAATACCAGAGCAGTGGGCAAGTTAGAGGGCACTTTTTTTTGGTGAGAGAAAAGAATTGTGAGATTGTAATTGTTGCTTCTAGTGAGTTTAGTGTGAAATCATTGTCTTTCTCTGGTCTTGCAACTTCTTTTGAGCTTTCAAGATTAGATTTTGGCATTTGATTTCACTTGTCTTGTACTTGGAACCGTTTGTAATCAAGCTTCATTTTATATAAAGTATTTCTTGTATATCTTCTCTTCTTCTCTTTTCTTTTTATTGTCAATTAATTATATGATGTGTGAGTAGTTGTTTTCTAGGCTATGGTGAGGTAGGTTGTGGAATGACTTTACTTCCAACCCCTCCCTTTTGATTCTTGCATTTTACATCTTCTTTTCTTAATATGCAATTTTATTATGTTTTGCTTGATATGGTATATCGTTTTCAATGGTTGAAAATCAACCTAAATGTATATCCTATTCTTTCTTTACATTTCATTATTGCTATATTATGAATGGAAATTGAAATGAATACGGAATTTTGTTAAGTGTCACATTTCGCTAGATAGAATATATCGCACAAGTGCATATATTCTATACTTGCTAACCTCACTTAACTAGCTCCATATACATTTCATTCTCTTCTTCAAGTTTTTAGTTCCCATTCTACTCAATCTTGATATCGTATTCTATTTCGAAGCATGTTCGGATAGATGCGGTATGCTTTTTGCAATTCTATTGGAAACTGAACACTTGAAGCTAGGATCAAAATGGAACGTTGGAGGTAAATGCCTTATTTCACTAATACCAAACCATTAGCCTAAGTTTTCCTTAAAACCTTTCTTCTTTTAAAATCTTGCAAATTGTGACAAACTCATCATCCAACCTTTGCTTATAACTCAAATTGATGTCGTGATACCCACTCCTTGTGGTTCGACCCGTACTTGTCGGCTTGCTTCAACGCATGGTGCACTTGCGGTATTTTAAAACTCGAGTCTTACCTCGTGCACCCTTTTCAACAAACGAAACAGACATATCTTAATAACAACATAACTTAACATCTTGCACGACAACGTGAGAATCGAACAATATACATTCCATATACATGATTATACAGTTACATCCATGATTCTACTGTAACATATATGATTCTCCAGTTACATCCGTTTACTGATATCATGGTTTCGGTCAGTCATCCAAACATACAATCTATACAGTTTACAATACAATACAACAATACAATCAAGATAACACGGGGTTTAAGGGGTAGACTGGTACGGAATATGTTAAAGGTGGCACGAGGTGGCCACTTAAGACGTAATTACATCCATGCCGTTGTTCCGTGGTATTATCGACGGAGCCTTGTACTACGGGTTACCAAAGTCTCCAGTGTAAGTGGGACTCCTCTCGTATACACTGGCATCTTCTGTACCAAGATACAAACAACAGCGTTAACACAACACTATAACAATATAATACAACATTAAAAATTATCTTCTTATTCTGTCTATCCTACTTCTCCCTTATCTTTGGGACTTACCGAGCGATTTGTTCGCTGACGACATTCTCTTTCTTTCTTCTTTGAATGTCGTCAGGTGATCTGGACATTCCTGAGATCGAGCCCTCTGCTGAAGACTCGGACCAGTTTAGTGAAGACTCCGAGCTCTAGTCATTGCACACTTTCCATTCAGTACTTTTCATTTTTATTATGCCATTGTTTAGGCATTGCTTTATTTCAGTTGTATTTACTTTCCATGCATTGTATAGAAAGAATGTAAATAAATAAAGCTGTTGTTTTTATTATATCTTGTCTCTTGTGCTTTAATTTTATATTGCTTAGATATGCTTAGCGTATTTACTTCACAGTAAATACATAGCGGCCTCGTCGCGTCCTCTGCCCGTATACTGGGAAGCGGGGCGCGACAGAAGGCCACCAAAGGTCGGGCACACCCTCGGGTTGGAGGCCCGGGGTATGCTTCCAACATACCGATCTTGATCCTTTCTTGTAAGCTCTGGGACACGTTATCTGCCACGTGTCATGATCTGGGGAATCACCGGTATCGAGCATCATCAGTTTCGCTTTGTAATTTAATTACTTGGATTTGCTCAGATGATTTGACATATTTTGTAAATGTTGTAAAGGTTGATTCAATCAGAAAATCTGTGGAAGCTGGAAAGGAGAAGAGCAGTTCATATGTGTTTGATCTTAACAGGACGCATCAAGAGCTGATGAGGCTCCCTGATGATCGTGATTCTCAAGCAACCAAGTCAAACCATTGCGTCGCACAAGATAACTATGCCTTCATATCTTCAGAATCAGATCAGTAGACGCTTCTTATAAAGTAAACCTTATGTCATTCACTTTCTGTAGCTTTTCTTCAAAATTTGATATGACGGAAGTTTCCTATGCCCATATGTAACTTTCACATTACATACATTAATAAGATATGTACCCTCTACCCATATGGGATAACTGTAACATTTTGGAAAATTATAAATATTAATTTATAATTTTAAATATAGAGATAATGAGTTTATAAAAATGATATCGCTTATGAAATTTTGGTATCGGATTTATATCCGCAAAAATATGATTATTTTGGTAAATGTGAAGAAAAATGTGTGATATCATTTAAAAATGATATTTTAATTATTTTAACATGACATGATATTTTATATCAAGATAATGATATTTAAGTGTTAGAATAAGTATTTCATTTCTTTTTACATATGAATTTAGATTTTTATATAAGGAGATTTTAATTGAAAGAAAAGGTTTTTAATTGTTGTAATTCTTTTATATGGTTGGTTATATTATAACCTAGGCTAAACCCTCACTCTCAGCACACTTTCACACCCACCCTCCTCCTTCCACCTCCTCCTTCTTACTTTACATCACCACCTTACCACTCTCCACCTCCTCCTCCTCTCTTAACATCTCATGCTTTCTCTACACAAACACAACACCTCCCATCTTATCTTATCACCACACTTAGAAATTCTTTTAGTTATTCCAAACTGAACAAAACATAACTTCTTCAAGCTCCTAGCACAATAAAATTCCCAAGTATTCATCATATCAAAGAAAGAAGCTATGTCCCTTCATCAAATTGTCCACAGCCTCAAGCTTGAGCCAATACAATACCTAGGAGCTTCCATATGTTCTTCTTGGACTGGTGTTCCCTTGTGAATCATCTCCATAGGTATATCTTACCTTCTATACCATTTTTAATTCTGTTTGATAGCTGTTTGCAGTGTGCAATATCTAGAACTTGAACTTTTTGTGATATTTGTGGGTATATATTTAAATCTGGAGCTACTAGGTAAACATACTAGAAAAACTAAGACTATAGTATTATGAGACCATTAGAAGACTATAACTAAAGCCCGACCTCAATTTCCACACTTGACCCGGCGAAATCCATGTTTCGACCGGTATCACCGGTCCCCTTGAGGGTATTTATGTTGTATTTTGTTCTGTAGTTTTATTTGGGTATTTTATGATCTACAATATTGTTTGATTTGTCCCAATATTCATACAGTAGAATCTAGGAGTGTTCTAGTAAGGTTATATTAAAGTTTCTAACATTTCGATACGGGTTTTTCGTATTTTTGTACTGCGACTGTAATGTTGACATTCGTACGTAAATTTCAGGGGCATTTGTTCGTTTCTAAGTAAGCTATAAGTTCTAACCTATGGATACTTAGCTCATTGTTTTGATTTCGATATGATATTTACGCCGATATTTCATAACTTCGATTATAGGTACGATCGTGAAGGTTTCCGAGACGGAGTTGACGAACATTGCAATTGTGGATTCAACGAGCTCGAAAAGTTGGTGACTAGTTTTATATCTACGGGGGAAGTTGGGTGGATGGCATATAGCACCTCCGCAACCTTATAATTAGGATAGTTATGCTATCTAATTAGTTCTTAGTATAAATTCAAATTAATGGTATTAGTGTTATATTGCATCTAGTATGTTATTCATGTGCATATAGTTTTATTCATGTTTTGGTAGATTTGTATGAGGAATCATACCATACTTGAGATAATTTGGATATTGTGATAATGTGGGTATTGTACGAGGAATCATACCGTACTTGTGATGACGAGATTAGCATGCTGAATAACGACCAAGTTTTCTTTAGACTCGTAGAGTTATGTTTTATTCTGTTTTAGAACGTAATATTTGTGTGAGCTATACTCTTTTAAAAACTAACAATTCGTTTCTCTTTTTAATGATAAAAGATAAGTATGCGATGCCAATTTCCAAAACGAATATATATTTTTAACCTAAGAGAGCTTCCTTATTTCAAAACCAACGTTTCGTTCCATTTTCAAAGATAATGGTATAGCTCATAGCAAGTAGTTGCATTTAATATTTACGCTTAGATTTACTTTACATGTTTGCGATACATTTATCGATGAGATACGTTCCGTTATACGAACACAACGATAGAACACTACACAAATACCAATGAGTACTATGTTGCACAAGCACGTACGCACATGTTACACTACAGCTCATCGGTACTGCCATGTCACTATAGGACCGCTATACTACGTGATGCGAATGTAAATATAGATCTAAGTATACTTTATACACTTATAGAACACTTGCACAAATACTAATGATTACCATGTTACACGAGCACAGACGCGTATGCTACACTACACATTATTAGTATTGCCATGACACAGTAGAACTGTTACGTTTATTGCTTGTATGACTTTATTTACATACTTTACCTTTATTGCCTGTTAAGCGTTGCGAATACCAGTACCATAGGTATTCGTATTTGATTCTTATGAGTTTTCAGGATATTTTGCTTTTGATGATATATATCAGTGGTATGAGACGCTGTGTGTGTGTGTGTCTATGTGTGTGTGTGTGTAATCACCAGAATGATTTATGCAAATATTCTTTCTTTACTTGATATTTTGGGATATGATGAGTTGATGTCCACCATGAGTCATTTTTATGTTTTGTTTTTACTCCGAACCGAGTGGGGGGATATACGGTTACAGATTACTGCGTTATCCAGACTGAGTGGGGGATATACAGTCGGATACATGGTGGACCCGGTCGAGACTGAGGGGCAGGATAACCGCATTTGAGGCGGGGAGCCTAGCGAGGACACTCGATAGCGGAGATAGAGATGAGCACGGCAGATATCCAGGGGATACTGACCGGGTCTCGATTTGGGCACGGCGGATATCCAGGGGATACTGACCGGGGCCAGGGATATCGGGTGACGATCATCTGTTGAGATGGTGTCGACGATATTTGCATTTGCGTGTCGGTGATGGACACGAGAGATTTGAGGATTTGCGTGTCGGTGATGGACACGAGGGATTTCTGATTTCGGATGTCGATGCTGGACATCCAGATGTTGATATGTTGCTATCATACGAGGTATACAGTTATGTTATGCGTTATTGTAGCCTACCAGGACTGATCCGGAGGACAGTACCTAAATACCTTTTTACAGGTTATTGCACATAAATGGACTTCTAAAACGAGCTATAGCCTCATTATTTAGACGTGTCTAGTATGACACTGGAATCTTTTAAACCGTAAACCTCTTAACACTCTTTACTAAAACAGCAAGACGTATATCTTAAATAAGATACCTATTATACTTCATACTACCACGTTTGCTTTTATGCCGTGACATATGTATTCCGCGGCTAGTTTAAAGAAGAGATTTCACATATATATTTTCGGCTACTTATGAGTTTCTACCTAAATACAGGTCCTTTGCATATGATATATTCTATTTTGTGTTCAGGTGATTTTAATACCCAGTTCTTTTATACACCAATATCCGTATTTTTATAAAAGGGTTACTTACAAAATTTATTTATTTATATTTATAATTATTTTAAATATTTTAAAACCCTAATCCTTTCATTTTATTTTGTTTCCTTTTATAACCCTAACCCTATTTTTATTCCCTTTTAAATTCTTTTTCCTTAAATAAACTCAAGCCCAGCCCACTCCCTCTCTAACTCTCTTTTAATTCTTTTCATCCCATACCTAACCCATGCTTCTCACCCGACCCGCTCCTTCTCTCACCTTTCGCCCCTACCCGACCCGAACTCGCGCCCAACCCAACCCGCTTCTTCCTCACTCCCTCTTCATTTTTCCCGCTTCTTTTTCTTTCCCCCACGTCGTCGCGCTCGTTCCCACGTCCCCGCTCCCCAGCCCACGACCTCGCGCGTGCGCTGCTTCCCTCGACCTCGTCTCCCCCTCACCCTTGTTCTCCCTGTTTACTCCCTCACTCTCTCTCTCTCTCCTCCTCCCCCTCGCTTTCGTTCTCCCTCTCAACACCACCGAGCACCATCGCCCCTCCTAGTCGTCGTCGATCCTCCTTTGACCAACCTCCATCACCTCACCCACCTTCTCCTCCTCCTTCCCTCATCGCCACCCCAACACCACACCAAGCCCCTCCACCTCTCTCCACCCCGACTACATAACCGAACCCATCACACCTCCACCGCGAGCATCTCCAGCCACCAACCTCCATCGCCGACGAACCCGCCGAGCTCCTCCTCCGTCGCCAGCGACCACCTCAACCATCTCGAACCGCTACGACCTCCCCCTTCACCACCTCCTTCCAGCAACCGAGCTCCCCTACAACCCCAACAGCCGCCACCATCACTTTCGGCTCCCTACCTCTACACCGTCAGTCACCGCCGGAGTTCCAGGCCACCGCCATTGAACCCTAGTTCACTACCTCCTCCTCCACTTGCCTCCTCCTTCATCTCCAGCGTGAGGTCCGACAACCAACAGCAAACCAACCCGAGCTCCTCAACACACCCTCGCTGATGAGCTTCAACAGCCGACCACCATAGCATCACTGCTGGCCGCCTCCTTCCTACAGCCAAGACCCTGCACCCACCACCTCCAGCTGCCGTCCAAGCTTGCCGTCGCCGCCAAGAACTCGAGCTCGAGCCAAAGTCGGGTTTGGCGTGCCGTGCTCGCATCGTGATCGCGCTGTTGCCTCTGCCGTACCATCGTCGATACGTCATCAGGCAAGTATATTTCTTGCTTCATGCTATTATTATGTATTTAACCCAATTTCGAATTAATGTCGTACATATATAATTCGTGCAAACCAATATGATGCAAGTGTTTGATACGAAACTATATGTGAAAACCGGACTTTAAATGGCGGAACTTGTGATCATTAAACCCACCTATTATTTACCGATATGCTGTAGAAATTTAGTTGAAAACCACGGTTGTTTCGCCTGTGTAATGCTGCTCCCGATAGTCGGTACGAAACCTGAATTTTCTGAACAAGCTAGACCGTTAAATTCACGTTAAATCTTTTACGAATAGGATTTTGGAGTTCCATGGCTCGTATCGAAGAAAACAGAATAAGCTACAGAACCCTATAGTTGATATCTAAAATTGAACTAGTTACGATAGAGAAAACTGCGGAGAATTACGAGTCTGGATTGCAGTCCAGAGCGGTAATTCCAGATAACCCCTGTTTTAACTCACTGTTTTTCCTTGCTCAAATGCATAAATGTGCGGAACCCTATATAGTTATGTATAAAATTAAGTTATCTTTCTTACTACACTGGTTTAACTGGATTCATGTTCCGTATGATATTTCTAACACATTTTATAATGTCGACGTGTCTAGCTGAATTCTGCAGTGACAGATTTTACACATCAATCTTAATCTGGCCATAACTCCCTGTGTATATAGGATAATACTGATCCGCCAATTGAGTTGGAAACCTAATTGATAACCCTAAATATTTTTCAACTATAGAGTTGCCTAATTACGATCCCAATTAGGATTAAAATGTGTTACGAAACGGACTTCCAATTCTGAAATCGGATTTCCAGCAGTGAACACTTAAATTGAAATGGCTGTATCTAGAAAACATGAAACCTGATTGGAGCGAAACCAATTTTGATGGATAGATAATTAAACATGCTGTTTACCCCTTTTACATTGTTTCGTTTAATTATGCATGTATGATTTATTGTGAATTATGCAAGTGTTCGGACACTGACTGATGATATTCTATTCATATCGTAATTATCGTATTCTCATCATATCATGTAGATGTCATTGCATTGGTAACCTAGTGGTCGTGTACATTACCCAGTGTTAGATATTAGTGTTCGGATTGTGGCAATTACGTTAGTGTTAAAGTGTGAATAAATAAGTGAAAGTGACACGTACTTGTACACAATCCGCGGACCCGATTGATTTATTGCATTGCCGACGTCTATGAGACATGTATACGTGCAACTATAATTGGAATGGGATGATTATGGAAGCACTTATATGGGTGTCATAGGTAAGGCACCAAACACTGTCAATTTACCTTGGGTACCAGTCGAGACATGCTTGATGGAGATCATGTCTTCAGTTCTCGCGTAGACTTGTCATGGACCGACTAGTATTTGAGTTGATGGTTGGTGTTTGATGTAGACCACGGGGTGTGGGGTAATTTGAGTGTGAGTTCAACGGAATCTCGGGAGTCTCATTGCCGGCACATACAGCGATTCTGGAGATATATGGGTGATATTACTGATTATTAGCGAGCGACTCGAGCCCGTGTTCCTTTGTCCTTGGGTCCTACCCTTAGGTGGGGGATACTCACGAGTGGTTGACTCTCACACTTAGACTGACGATAGGTTTAGCGACCTGGACAGTAAGACTTAGAGACTGATAGGTTTAGTGACATGCATTGGTTACTGATTTGATATACCCACTTTACTGGTTACCTGTGCTGGTTGCTTCATGCTCATATTATCACTTTACGCGTACTGTTTCATATTCATCATTATTGCACGTATTCACATTTGTATTTATATATATTGCTATTATGTCATTTTGACGACCTGAGTATGCATGCTTAGAGTGAGAAGTGGATTTAGCTCGGACCAAGACCTGACGTACCTCGAGGATATTGCGGACATCTTGATTAGCGACCCAGAGCTATACTTCGTTTATCTCTATCTGGTTAGTTCTTTGTATTTGATTTGATTTAGTGACTGCATTTCTCATTATCTGTGCATTGATTACTGATTACCACGTAAAGCTAGAAGCCGAAGTGTGACTACGGCAGGATATTTCCTCGACCGTAGGAGCATGGCTAGCCTTGTCAACCCCTCGTATTCCGTATTTTGGGAAGCAGGGCATGACATAGTTTTGTTGGTATCAGAGCCAGGTTTTTCTATGATTGGGAGTGCAATTTCCGTGTAGGGCTTGACAATCTAAGACATCCTTCGGTCTAGATTGTAAACTTGTTATCCTTAATCTTGATTCACTTAGTGTGTTCTACTATATATTTTGATCCATCCGCTAGAGTTTTGGGTGATTTAGTAGAGTTATATGATTGTAATTATGAACTGCAGCATAGTTACAATACCGTACTCTGTTTGAGTGACTTGGAGTTCTACACTTGATTCCCGCTCGATTGAGTTTCACTCACCACCTATTCTTGCTTCGTTTTATACCTTATTCTGATTTTTATATCTTGTACCTTATCCCGTCCTAAAATTTGTTGTTTCAGGACCATGTCTTCCAACGACTCTTCTTCTATCTCCACTCCCCAGAATCAGACCGTCGAGATTTTGAATGTACTTCAAGGTTTGAAGGAAGCCCATGAGCGAACGAACGACCTGTCAGCTGAAGGATTAAGAAGGCAGATGACTCAGGCACCAGCGGAAGCCTCCAATCGTAAGGGAACCCCTGTTAAACAAGAAAAAGACGTGAAGATGAAGCGCCCATATGTTCCTCAGCAACGGAAGCAACGGAGAACTCAACGTTGTGGATACTGTAAGAGACCAGGACACCTTCAGAGAGACTGTCGCAGCGCCAAAGGGCCGTGCTTGATTTGTGGATCCGACGAACATCTTGTCAATGGTTTCCATAGAAGGAAGGAGGAGCTGCAAGGAGGAGATTCGTCTACACTCTCCACTACTGCTAAGTGACTTGGTTATTTCGTAGTTCGAGCTTCAAGGATAGTACGAACTCAGCACAGGATTCCACTCGTTTCACGAGAATGCAGCGGTCTAGATATCAACGAAGAATTATCACTTTTCTGCTTTCAATAAAATATTGTCACTCTTTTGTAAATGTTTCCTTTCGTTTAAAATCTTGTATCTGTTGAACCTTTTAGTTTGAATGCAATAAAATTTTGAGTTGTGATGTATGTATCGTCCCCTTGCCACTATTTCCCTTATACTGCTTAGTGCATCAATATTCTAAGATTTGATTTTCAGTCCTTACCTACCGTATATTTTCCCTGTACTCCATATCCTTGGTTATTTTCTTGGTGTATTCTACTGTCTGATCATGACTCTTCCTTTTCAAGGTCATGGCCTACCCTGGAGCAGCGCCGCCTCTCGATGAGGACACACGGTCATGCGTTTCCTTGGACTGCATGCTGGTGAGTTCAGATGACGAGATCAACGGCCCACAGGTTATTTTCGGCAACAGCGATTCCGAGAACGAGGGAATCGCAGCCCCAGAAGTCGACATGATCAGCAACTCTGACAACGAAGAAGAGGACCCCGAAGAGAACCCGATAGAGGAAGATCCCGAGGAAGATCCAGTAGAAGAAAATCAAGGGGAGAAAGACCCTGAGGAGAATCTAGTGGAAGGAAATCCCGTGGAAGAAGATCCAGAAGAAGTAAATCACGTGGAAGTATACCACGATGAAGAAGCTCCATCCGAGAAAGAAGGACCAGGAGAAGAAGACCCCGGGGCAGAAGAACCCCCAGTGGCAATCCCTGCGAGGCGCTATGGAAATGGACGCCCTTATCTTAGCGCGCGAGCTTACTGTAATCTGCTAAACTTCCATAACCGCGACTGACGTGATTTATCTTTTGTCTCCTCTGGCCAAATAAATCTATGTATAGTTTAGGGCCATCTTTTATCTTTCTAGAATGCATTGTTTGAAATTTTCTGGAATGATAATAAAGTTTCCGATCGATATATTTATTCTAAAAATATTTTGGCCTATCGGTAAATCCTTCACTATTGTTATTTTATTTTCTCGTATTGTGCATATAGTTTATCATTATAGATGGTCCTGCCTTATGCTACTTATGCCTATTCTTTTAGTTACATTATTTCTTATACGTATATAGACCTTGGATTTTATCTGGCTGCTTTTAAGTAAATCACTATATGTTAGTACTTGATTTTGTGGCTTTTTGCACATTATTTTATAGGTTATTGTTTATTTGGAATTTCGAGGACGAAATTTTTGTAAGGGTGGTATGATGTAATACCCAGTTCTTTTATATACCAATATTCGTATTTTTATAAAAGGGTTACTTACAAAATTTATTTATTTGTATTTATAATTATTTTAAATATTTTAAAACCCTAATCCTTTCATTTTATTTTGTTTCCTTTTATAACCCTAACCCTATTTCTATTCCCTTTTAAATTCTTTTTCCCTAAACAAACCCAAGCCCAGCCCACTCCCTCTCTAACTCTCTTTTAATTCTTTTCACCCTATACCCGGCCCATGCTTCTCACCCGACCCGCTCCTTCTCTCACCTTTCGCCCCTACCCGACCCGAACTCGCGCCCAACCCGACCCGCTTCTTCCCCACTCCCTTTTCCTTTTTCCCGCTTCTTTTTCTTTCCCCCACGTCGTCGCGCTCGTTCCCACGTCCCTGCTCCCCGGCGCACGACCTCGCGCACGCGCTGCTTCCCTTGACCTCGTCTCCCCCTCCCCCTCGTTCTCCCTGTTTACTCCCCCACTCTCTCTCTCTCCCCCCTCCTCCCCCTCGCTCTCGTTCTCCCTCTCAACACCACTGAGCACCATCGCCCCTCCTAGTCGTCGTCGATCCTCCCCCGACCAACCTCCATCGCCTCACCCGCCTTCTCCTCCTCCTTCCCTCATCGCCACCCCAACACCACACCAAGCCCCTCTACCTCTCTCCACCCCGACTACACAACCGAACCCATCGCACCTCCACCGCGAGCATCTCCAGCCACCAACCTCCATCGCCGACGAACCCGCCGAGCTCCTCCTCCATCGCCAGCGACCACCACAACCATCTCGAGCCGCTACGACCTCCCTCTTCACCACCTCCTTCCAGCAACCGAGCTCCACTACAACCCTAACAGCCGCCACCATCACCTCCGGCTCCCCACCTCTACACCGTCAGTCACCGCCGGAGTTCCAGGCCACCGCCGTTGAACCCTAGTTCACCACCTCCTCCTCCACTTTCCTCCTCCTTCATCTCCGGCGTGAGGCCCGACAACTAACTGCAAACCCACCCGAGCTTCTCAACACACCCTCGCTGACGAGCTTCAACAGCCGACCACCACAGCACCACTACTGGCCGCCTCCTTCCTGCAGCCAAGACCCTGCACCTACCACCTCCAGCCGCCATCCAAGCTTGCCGTCGCCGCCGAGAACTCGAGCTCGAGCCAAAGTCGGGTTTGCCGTGCCGCGCTCGCGTCGTGATCACACTGCCGTAGCATCGTTGATACGTCATCAGGAAAGTATATTGCTTGCTTCATGCTATTATTATGTATTTAACCCAATTTCGAATTAATGTCGTACATATATAATTCGTGCAAACCAATATGATGCAAGTGTTTGATACGAAACTATATGTGAAAACCGGACTTTAAATGGCGTAACTTGTGATCATTAAGCCCGCCTATTGTTTACCGATATGCTGTAGAAATTTAGTTGAAAACCACGGTTGTTTCACCTATGTAATGCTGCTCCCGATAGTCGGTACGAAACCTGAATTTCCTGAACATGCTAGACCGTTAAATTCACATTAAATATTTTACGAATAGGATTTTGGCGTTCCATGGCTCGTATCGAAGAAAACAGAATAAGCTACAGAACCCTATAGTTGATATCTAAAATTTAACTAGTTACGATAGAGAAAACTGCGAATAATTACGAGTCTGGACTGCAGTCCAGAGCGGTAATTCTAGATAACCCCTGTTTTTAACTCACTGATTTTCCTTTCTCAAATGCGGAAATGTGCGGAACCCTATATAGTTATGTATAAAATTAAGTTAGCTTCCTTACTCCACTGGTTTCACTGGATTTCTGTTCCGTATGATATTTCTAACACATTTTATAATGTCGACGTGTCTAGCTGAATTCTGCAGTGATAGATTTTACACATCAACCTTAATCTGGGCATAACTCCCTGTAGATGTAGGATACTACTGATCCGCCAATTGAGTTAGAAACCTAACTGATAAACCTAAATATTGTTCAACTATAGCATTGCCTAATTACGATCCCAACTTGGATTAAAATGTGTTACGAAACGGATTTCCAATTCTGAAATCGGATTTCCAGCAGTGAACACTTAAATTGAAATGGCCGTATCTAGCAAACCTGAAACCCGATTGGCGCGAAACCAATTTTGATGGATAGATAATTAAACATGCTGCTTACCCCTTTTACATTGTTTCGTTTAATTTTGCGTGTATGATTTATTGTGAATTATGCAAGTGTTCGGATACTGACTGATGATATTCTATTCATATCGTAATTATCGTATTCTCATCATATCATGTAGATGCCATTGCATTGGTAACCTAGTGGTCGTGTACATTACCCAGTGTTAGATATTAGTGTTCGGATTGTGGCAAGTACATTAGTGTTAAAGTGTGAATAAATAAGTGAAAGTGACACGTACTTGTACACAATCCGCGAACCCGATTGATTTATTGCATTGCCGACGTCTATGAGACATGTATAAGTGTAACTATAATTGGAATGCGACGATTATGGAAGCACTTATATGGATGTCATAGGTAAGACACCAAACACTGTCCATTTACCTTGGGTACCAGTCGAGACATGCTTGATGGAGATCACGTCTTCAGTTCTCGCGTAGACTTATCATGGACCGACTAGTATTTGAGTTGATGGTTGGTGTTTGATGTAGACCACGGGGTGTGGGGTAGTTTGAGTGTGAGTTCAACGGAATCTCGGGAGTCCCATTACCGGCACATACATCGATTATGGAGATATATGGGTGATATTACTGATTATTAGCGAGCGACTCGGGCCCGTGTTTCCTTGTCCTTGGGTCCTACCCTTGGGCGGGGATACTCACGAGTGGTTGACTCTCACACTTGGACTGACAATAGCTTTAGCGACCTAGACAGTGAGACTTAGAGACTGATAAGTTTAGTGACATGCATTGGTTACTGATTTGATATACCCACTTTACTGGTTACCTGTGCTGGTTACTTCATGCTCATATTATCACTTCACGTGTACTGTTTCATATTCATCATTATTGCACGTGTTCCCATTTGTACTTATATATATTGCTATTGTGTCGCTCTGACGACCTGAGTATGCATGCTCAGAGTGAGAAGTGGATTTAGCTCGGACCAGGACCTGACGTACCTCGAGGATATTGCGGACATCTTGATCAGCGACCCAGAGCTATACTTCCTTGATCTCTATCTGGTTAGTTTTTTTGTATTTGATTTGATTTAGTGACTGCATTTCTCATTACATGTGCATTGATTACTGATTACCTCGTTAAGTGAGAAGCCGAAGTATGACTACAGCAGGATATTTCCTCGACCGTAGGAGCATAGCTGGCCTTGTCAACCCCTCGTATTCCATATTTTCGGAAGCGGGGCGTGACAGTTATGGATTGAGTTGCATTTACAATATATATGTATATTATATATTTTATTAGTACGGGATATGATAATACTATACTTATGACCTATGTATCGTTGTGCATTTCGATTTCTATCTTGTAATGTACTTTTATTCACTGAGTTGGCAACTCACCCCTGTTGTGCCACAGTTTCTTGCAGGTTTACCGCTCGGATTATCAACGGCTTGGGGCACACATTCCTTTTCGGTGATTGCTTTGGTAAGTGGGTTACTGTTGTATCATACTCACACTTGTATATTCATATCTTCTTATATCTAGTAAAACTCCATCGACTTGGAACTGGTATATTGTGGGCTTAGAAACGAGATTTAAAGTTGTGTGTTGTAGGCGTCGTACTCATTGGAGTCGACCTGTTTATATTGCTGATTTGGTTTCGCTTTTCTTTTCTTCACCTTTATGCGTCGTATATTGTTTGTTTGGTTGCTCCGCCGTTTGGGCATGGAAGCTAGCTCCCGTTGGGGATGCTATTTATATTATTATGTTATATCAGGTTTTATTCAAAATTTACAAAGAAGGTGCTGTCGAATTTCAAAACGTCATAAATGCTTTTTCAAATATACCTAGTTAAACTTAAATGTTTATTTTAAACTAATCTTATCTTATGACTACTTTAAAGCCCATCTCCAATATTTAAAAAAAAAGGGTTATATTCCGGGTTTCGGCTTACTTGGACCACGTCGACGTCTTTAGATGTCACGTGATTTAAGTGCCGGTCACGTACCACATTCGAATCGTAACAATAACATATTCGATATTCCGATACGGATTCGTGCTGACACTCTAGATGCATCTTAAAACTTATTAGCATATCCTAAGCATTTTAACATCATTTTATTTCTGCATGTTTTGTGCACTTTCTTAATAGAGACTATGATTGATTGGGTATCTGTTGATTTATATAGCTTGAAAAACTTTTATTATATTATATTGATGGCCTTTCTTCAATCATATCCTAAAATTGTAGGATTGTGATATATCTGCATATTCACATCCTGTTTTATTTGTATCCTTATATCAGTTCATCATAGGTTGTATCACATCTCACGTTCCATAAGTATTATACCATTCATTTATGAGATTTTCGGTGCCTTGACCGTCTCATAGGTTATTTTAAAGTAGTTCTATATATATCCGCAGGTGCATGGTAGTGTTGTAGCACGTGTGCAAAAACAGGTCGATCCACAAAGAAAAGGGCCTAACTAAATCTAGACAAATTAAAATAAATCTTTTTATGTAAAAAATTAATTAATGCTACTTAAGCAAAGAAAAAACAATAAAATAATTATACCTAGGGGTTTGAATCCTCTAGTTGTTGATATCATGTGCAATACATCTCATAATTACTTTTCTATTTAATTTCCTCAATTAATAATAATAAATTATATTATAAAATCCTAAATTTTGTTTTCCTATGCTATATGTGTTGCATCACAGCCTATTAAAGTTCTATTAAAAAACTTAGATCCATAAGATAAAAATCTAATTTTTATTAACCCTAATTTAATATAATGTAGATCCATACCATTGCATACCCTAAGCATGAACTATAAACATTAAAAACACATCATAACTCATCAAAGAAATTAAACAAAGATATGGATTTCATATGTAAACCAAGATTAACAATTTAAGCACATAGAAAAGATCAATGAAATCGTATCAAACACATCATACTAACATAGAATCATCAACACACACACACACACACACACACACATATATATATATAAGTTTAGCTACACATAATAGAAAAGAAAACAAAAGCAAGAATAAAAAACAATATAATAATTAAAGTGCAAAATAAAATAATCTTACTAAAATATTTGATCTCCTCATACAAATCACCAAGGAAAACCCTAGATAGAAAAAGGAGGCCAAGAGGAGATAAACCCAAAATAATCATACATCAGTACATATAGGGCTCTCGGCCGATTACAAAAGATAAAATAGAATATTTCTTCTTCCATAAGACACGTCAAATCCCAAGCCCTATCTCCTTTGTCTGGCCGCAATTTTGCTCCCCAAGCCGCAGTTTTGAGCCTGGTTTGGGTCTATTTGGGCTCGGTCTTGGGCAGTGGGTTCGGTCTCGGTTGTTGATTCTTTTGAGCACTTGTTTGGTCCTTTAACTTGTCTCCTTGCATCAGCTCCTTCATATGACTTGATTACGTTAAACACATGTAAATTTGTCTTTTTTGTCCTTTTACAATTCAGACCCTATAACCTGTATTTATTCATAAAACATACTCTGAGCAGCATTAAGTAAATAAAAATAAGATAAATACGGATATAAAATGTGTAATAAATTACACCTATCAAATACTCTCGTACTTACCTTTTGTCAGTCCTTGAGCAAAACTAAACCTAAAAACTAAAAACCTAAAAAAATGAAAAATCCTAGCTCTTTTTTGCAAGCGTTGTGATTGCACTTGGCACATGCAATAAGTCGTTAAATCCTAGGTTACCGTAGTGGACGAGTGTTGTCTTGTGAGGGTTTTCGGGGGATATTACCCACAAAATCCCAAAAAAGAAAAGGAAAAAGATAATAAAAGAAAAGGAAAATAAAAGATAAGAAAATGAAAAAAGAGAAATAAAAACAAAGAAAAGGTATAATCTCGCCAGTTCCTAAGTTTTTCAAGATTTATCATCCTCAAAGTATCGTTTCGAATCCAAAAATTCTATCCTTCCTCAATAAAACTTGATCATATTCTTCACGTCTCTCTTTCTTTAACTTATAGATCCTATATCTTTACGTGTTTGTGTAAATGCATCTTTTGTTTTTGAGATTTCAATTTAAACTATAGTATCCTTATTAGTATTCTTGTTTCATATCTCCGTGTGTGTATACCCACAACACCTTTCAGTGTGACTACCACGTATTTCGTGAAGCCCGAGTAACCAATTACTCAATGCATGAGTTTTATTATGTCTAGTTCCGTTAAGCTACCTTGGACACTTGTTACGAGCTTCAGCAGTGGCTCCCAGACCAAATTGTTTTAGAGCACTAAGTGAGAAAACATCCCAAATACTGAAGACTCGCATATCCTGGGCAACAACAAAACTAAACTTATTTCATTATATATACACTTTTTTTAACTTTTGTTGACATCTTTCAGTATTCTTCAGTGCTTTACCAGCATCAAGACCATCTACTATGCGCATCTTTTGCAATTTTTTATATATTTATATTACAAAGATATTTCAACAAAGACTTCTCTAATTTTTCTCTACATCTCAAGATTAAAGACACGTGCACGTGTAAATAGTAGGTTATATATTCACTATATTTAAATTTAAGATTGGGTTATTTTTCAGATTTCAATTCTATCTGAAGATTCAACAATTTTTCCTCATCTCACTTAATCTTTGGATTTCAAATTCAAAATAACTTAATCGCTAGCTTAATTCAAAAAATATATTTTTAAAAAAAATAATAAAAGAAAAGGAAAAGAAAGTATAAGACAAAATGAAAATGAAAAAGAAAAATGAAAAACTGTGCAAACTACCCCTCACCCCACACTTATTTTCGACAATGCCTTAATGTCGACCCCTCACTCGTCTCCCTAGTCCTACTTGGAATTCAGTAAAGAACAATCTGTAAGTGCACGGCGGCGTCCCGACTGTCAATCCGAGGCCAAAATGCGGAAACGATACTTTTCTTTAACTTTTAAAACCGACACTACCGCGTACTAAAATCCTGGATCGGGCCATTAACCTACTCCTAGCTAACTAGAGAAGGGGTAGAGAGATATACCGAGCGATCCGTGTCCTTCGGTCTTCTCGTCGTCGTCCCGATCTCCCCGCGGAATCTCCGGTCTTCATCTCCTCGTCGGAAAGGAACCACATCGCCGGGTTCTTTTACGGGCTCCCACCTCTGGACCGAGACAACCCGAGCACGAAGTTGGCGAGTCGACGTGCCCAAGAATACTGTAGATGAAGTATAGAAAGCTTTGTCTCATTGGGGTATGAAGTTGCCATTTTATGGAGGGAATGAACTATGGAGATCAACTTGGGAATTTTGGTGTGTGCAAGATAATATGAGATGAACAATTTCCCCACACAAAAAATGACCCCCTCTCCCAAGTAGTGGCCGGCCCAAGCATGTGTGTAAAAGGGAGAGAGAGAATGGACCAATAATGCAAGAAGAATAATGAGTAATCATGAGAGAATAAAATGATCACAATAAAAGTCCACACACAACAACCATCACAACTCAAAAGTCAAACAATGATGAACAAATGAAGGTCAAAGGATGGTAGAATCATCATGAAGCAACAATTTATAAAGACCACCCTCCACAATGCCAATTTGCACATTTGCAAATAAGCCCTCCTTCACCAATTTTCAGCCAAGGAAAGAAACAAAGGAAAATGGCCGAAACGGAATGCAAACTGGCAACTCCAAAAACCGATCCCGTAATAAAATACAGGAAAACCCCGCGACTGTATATACATACCCGCATTTATATTGCGACCGAATACAAATGCAATGAGACAAAATCTACACTGTATAATACTAGGATCCGGCTTAAACCAAAGCCCGCTAGTATTATCCGTCTGATCATGATCCGTGCAATACCGCACGTATATGATCGAACCCTGCCATATCTCCATACGGCCTCTACAACGTTTCGCCCGAAACTTGAGAAAACGGTCTATGGGGGACTCTAAAGACTCGTCAATACTTTGGCTGTGGATTTAACCACTAGCACGTCAGAGGTATTAGCCATACGTAACGGGCTACCAGGAATTGACCAAAAGGGACGTTGATGAGCGAACTCATCCTAACACCCTACTGAGCCTGTCAGTGACAATATCCGTACAGTCCGGTCCGTTCGTCTATGAGCATCGCATGGCGGGCTTAGGGGGTTGGTAAAAGTCAGACCCCCAAAAGCGGTACAAGTCGTGTCGGAGTGTAGCCCAGAACACCCTGAGATATTACTGGAATACCTACCAGTAAATCTCCTGTCTTGGCCAAGGACTTCGTGTAATGGCTCTCCTAGACACAGCGTGACCTCACTTCTAATACCGAGAGAGACGAACCCCTGCTGATCCGCTCACTGCCTCCATGTGGCTCGGGACTGTACCCAACTAAAACCTGTTTGCACGTCTCCTTTGAGCGTGGTAGGGTAGTAATCAAAGTACAGTGGGAACTCACACGAGACAAATGACGATCTCAGGTCGATGAACTAACCTGTACACATGTCACCAGGGAACTGCTATCTGACGTCTGGTATAAGACCAACTAGCATGTTCCCGGCGAGTCCTGTCCGGTGTGCTCATAACCCAATGAGCACCTGTATACATCTTAGGTGAACCAACTGACACCAGTGACTTGTGAGACCGGCCACCGCCCCTCGTCGGGGTCTCAACTGTATACACTAGTCTACTCTGGAGTATCGATGCCCTGTCTCGAAACTCCCACGACTAGGGACCTTTTAAGGATGTGCTTATAGACCACCAGCTCCCACGTATATGATCGCCATCATACTGATGGCTGTCAAGCAAGAATCCTAAGGGCTCTATCAACGCGCAATAGTGACCTGTAAGGTCACCTGAAACAGTACATGATGATAAAGGTAAACCAGATAGTATACTATCATCTTGAGTAAGACCGTCCTATCGGGATAGGTCCTCCATCAATCATTGCAATCGCGTGCCTGTGATCCAATAATTGACTCTGAGGGCACTATTTCCAACAATCTCGTACTTGCACTCAAGGCTAATTATTGCGATGTCTCATACTCACAGCCCGTGTGATACCGAACACCCAACTGCTCTACTAATCAGTCTCACAAAACCAGTTTGCGAATCTAATGTGTTCGAGGAATAGCCTCAGTGAGTGGATCCGCCTTAATGTTTCTTTCTATGTCTCTCTTTATCTCAAGTTCGCGGAGAAACCCATCTTCCGAAATGAGCAATACCTGTCTTAGAATATGTATGGATATCTGATGGGACCTAGCTCATAAATGAACTCCAAATCCAAACTTCTTAGACTGTATCGTCAACTGAACTTAATCAGCATCCTGCGTCATGCCTCCCTCAGTATCCCCTTGGACCACCTGTCCAAAATACTGCCCCTCGTCAGAAGGAAAACTATAACTCTGACAACCTCTCTGTCATCCATGTCACCTTGGAAGCCTGGAATGATAACTGTCTCCTAAAAGAGGTTGTTGTTATCATATCCCTAGAACATCCACTTATGTTCTAAAACTGCTTCCGTTCGTTTCTTCAGGATTAGATCAATATTAACATATTGTATCTACTGCAAAAAACAACATCTGGTGTGGTGCTTGACATCTCATGATTGACTCAATTGCCTAAGCAAGTGATCTGCCAATCATGCACATCCCTCTCCACTTTAGTCTGTAAGACACCTTTAGAGAGGGTGACTCCATCACCTGCAGGTACACTACCGTGCCTGGAGTCGTCCATTCTAAAACACCTTCAGAATGCTGTCTAAGTACCCTGATTGGGAAACTACCCAATTCTAGATCTAAAACCATAGATCCAGTAACTAGAATGTCTTGATATTATATCCAAGTCCCATGTGGAGAAACCACTGTGTGACAACCAAAGTATAACCGATCGTAGTATAGGAACATCACTTCCTACTCTGTGTATGTCATCCAAATACCAGGACATCACACCCTACTACCTTCTTAACAGATCCATCCCCTATTCTGATGAAGTCAAACCTATGACTGTCATATCAGAAATAGATGATCTATCTCCGCTACATCTACTTTAGTCTATAAATAGACATAAGCCACTTGTCCACCAATACTTCCGCTGCTCCCACTGACTACGACAACCCTATGGCAGAGTCATATACACGTACACTTCTAAAGCTAGTTTAGAACGACGCTATACTCATCCTCCTACCGGGTCTCACAGCCTGGAACAACAGCAATGGCAAGTCTGGGTAAACAAGAACCTTCCTGTCACCGTCCTTGAGGCTACCGGAGTACCTCTCGGGTGCCTGAGATTATCTACCATATCTGCGGAGTAGCTAATGAAATGTCAAACCAGATTGAATCTTTAGGTTCTTATCAAATCTTTAGTAATCGTTTGCGGTTCTGGAATCACTTCCAGTTCTACCATACTCCCACTACTGTTTTCTGAAAAAATCCATTTTACTTAAAACTGTGGCGAGTCTAGAACAATATCACTATTGACCTTCCAGATGGTAGAAAGTCAACCCTCGTCATAGCCTGGGTCAACCCACAAATAGCCATTACAAAAACGTGCCTTGAGTTATCCAGAGTCTGGTTTTAAGCATAAGCCGGACAACTCCCCGTACCTTAACAATGTCAAGATATGAACTGTTCTATATCCAATATAGAACCAGAGGCACTGATTTAATTGAACCAGATTCAAATCATGCAGCTGTCTCCAGTGCATGTTAACTAAATGGAAGGAGGTCGATCAGCGTTACTAAACTTAGGAATGCGTCCAGATATGAGTAACCTGAAAGAGAAGCAAGTTCTCTTAATCATTACTATCAACTAAATACCATATACAAGTATCTATATCTTCGATCACCTTGAAGAATCCCAATACTTGCAACACTTGGTTCTCTACTTTATTCATATATCTATAACTTCTCAAAACTCAGACCTTGTGTTTCTACGAAACACATGTCTAAGAACTAGAGAAGTCATAAGTAAACAGAATGTTGTACGAGTACCAACCCCTCTGTCCTAATGGACACTGGAAAACATACAATACTCTGTATAAGTCCCTTGAGTCTAATAACTCATTCGCTGTGTGTCGTAGGTTGAAAACTGTACTTATGGTTAAGAAGAATTACACCGCTGTTTAATGCTCCTTACCTAATCATCAACTGATATAGGTAAATGTCATAGACATAATTTCAAAAAGGTATATCTCACTCTATAAAAATAGACGTACAGATATATCAATTTGAAATTGGTGCATAACAACGGATATTCAAAACCAAATATTTGCCGTCCGGCATACAACCCAGGTGACTTCCTCAAATATCACCAATTACAACGAATTCCGATATAATGAGGATGATCACCTAATTCCCAATAACTTACTCCCACTCATCATCTGTAAAACCATACAGATGTGAGAATCATACCTGGTAAATACATACCCTGGAGCAAGGGCTAATTGGGAAATCAATTTTCTTTTAACAGTACACAGTGAAACTGAAACATTGAAATGTTTCGTAGGGGTATCCAGGTATTCCTAGTAATGCCTCTACCATTATCCAGATTCACAAATGTAACTGTATATTTCTTTGCCATCTCTCCAAATCCCTTCATATGTCTTTAGTCATTACCTTCTGTACACCCTCTTAGGCTAAATGGTTTTCTTCCTTTCCTACCGTTCGGCACCGGCCTATGGTTTGGAAGAAGACTATCCAATAAGCGTAATGGGTGTACTACCCTAGTCCTAGGAGCACTCGCAACGCGAGAGAAGGTGAAGATAAAAGACACCTGAATAATCCTTATTCCTATTTCTCCTGAACCAGAATCCATCCCCGAACTGGAACAAGTTCCTTTCGAGTTCGTATATAACCATACGATGGAGTATCCAATAAACTGTGGATCTTCATAGTGATACGGAGTGTCCTGGAGAAATACAAAGGTGAAGTGGGAGTGGTAATGAAATACTTGGTTTGGTCGTGAATAGCAGTCGCAATTTACTTTGCCCTCCTTCTAATCCCTTTATTTGTCTTTATATAATACCTTATGTACACCATCATTAGGCTTATTGGTTTTCTTCATTCCCTACCGGTCGGCACCTGCCTATGATTTGGAAGAAGACTATCCAATTTGCGTAATAGGTGTACTATCCCCTAATCTAAGGGGCACTCGCAACCTGAGAGAAGGTAAAAGGAAAAGACAGCTGAATAGTCCTATCCGTTTTCTTCAGAACCGGAAACCATCCTCGAATAAATTCCTTCGAGTTCGTATATAACCATACGATGGTTTTATCCAATGGAAGTGGACGTTCGTAGTAATACGGGGTGTCCTGGAGAAAAGGGTAAAAGTAGGAGTGGCAATGAGGTTTGCAACTCTGACAATCCAAAAGCCAGTGTTTTAAGAAGGTTCGGTCAATTTTGGTCACTGAGTCATAGTCTTAGGGTCGGGTCATGGTCGCTGCCAAAGAGAGAGAGAGAAAAGAAACACTCAGCGTGCACTCTAACCTAGATCAGAATGGTTACCAATTTATCTAATCAGTAAACCTCCCACTGTACCGTCAAATTCTCCTCCAAACCTGAAAGAAGAATTAGTCGGGATCACCCGAGAAGTAAACCAACTCATCAATGGGAATCGGAATCCAACTATCATCGCATGATAACGTGACGGAATCCGCTCACGTTATCACACTCCAGAAGGTATGCGCATATCTGGCAAGTTTCAGTTTCTTTAGAAACTCCCGATGTGATTTTTGCCCCATGCTCTTATGACCTTGACTAAGGCCAACAAATCATAAGTCACATGTCAAGTTTTACTCATCATTGTCCAGGTTAATTTGAACCCACCCGTACAAGCCCTTGACTAGGGCCAACAAGGCTATACGACTGTCCCAAACCAACGCATCTATCTATGCAGCAGAAAGGTAACAAGCAGCTACCATACACTATGCCTTGACTAAGGCCAACAAATATAGCATGAATACTACTTGCTATCCGTCTGAAATGACGGAGGGCTACGAATGGTTTTTGGCGAAAAACCTTTAACGTAATGAACTTGATATCGTTGAAGGAACTGGATAGCTTTTATAAAAATATAGTGACGAAAACCTTTGCTAAAGAGGTCACTCCCGGTGAAGAGATCTCGGCTCTTTCCCCGTAGAGAATGAGGTGCAGGATATTCCAACTGAATACCACGATGCAAAGCAAAAGTAATCGGCTATAGTGAAGTTATTACCCTGACGCAAACTTCTGTCCAAGGGGTCATTCCCGGTGAAGGGATCTCGGCCCTTGCCTCGTCGACTGAGGTGCTGGATATTTATAACCGAATACAACTGTGCAAAACAAAAGAGAATGCCCTTGCTATAACAACTTTTTGAAAATTGTTCCAACAACATCAGAATATGTTTGTTTAGCTTGCATTGATCCGAATCAACGCAGTCCCATCAATTGATCACACCAATAAAGAACGAAAATAATGATGTACGTAAATGCCATCCGCATTCGCCACTGGGTCCCGTCATTACCCGTTAGGTTACTTAACTAACGACATAGCGGGGACTGGACTAGCGCGGATGCAAAACATATACAACATCTACTAGTATATATATCAATATATAATATTCGCTCAAGGCGTGATAAAATGCAACATCACAGAAATGTAATAAACATCACAGAACAATACAGATATCTGGGATCCCCGGGTTTCATAGAGCCGCTACTGAAACCCGACGTTCCCCTAGTCGTGTGTATAGCCTGTGCAATGAAATCCTAGACCCCTACGGGCACGGAAAGTTACCCGCCAAAACCTGAAGCGAGGCAGCCCCCTTCAGCAACGTGAATGGACCACCCAGCACTTCACGGAATCCGGTAACTTGGGCACCCCTCCTTGGGTCAATCTGTACCCCCTACGAGTGCGGCGAATAGCCCGCCAATTCTAGAGTAAAGCCCCTCCGTCTCAATGCCATGAGATGCGGGCTCGTTGCCATCTAGAACCCGACTATCCGTGCACCCCTCCGCGGGGTAATCCTAGTACAGAAAGTAAAATATACATACAATGGGTACATCGACCTCAGCCCGGTCGTGCCCCAAAAGAATAATATACAAACAGGCAGTGACGGCAGTCCACATGTCGGAAGCTCGCCCCGCAATATCAAATGTACATATAAAATGAAACTGTACTACCATTGCATCCAGGTTATCCACCACGACAATCCGCAACATCACAGCACAACACAGAACATCAACGTGAATGTCACGTTCGTAAATCCGTCTAAAAGGGCTATAGCAGTTAGACATGATTTACCGATCAAGTGACATTCACGGTCGCAGATATAATGTAAATACTGTGAACTAACATGTTTAAAATTTTCGATCGACTGAATTTTTCGAAGTGGGCCCCAAGCACAACTGTAGCACTCAAAGAAAATCTGGGCCCAAACAGAACATACCAAAAAACCCTATTTCCATGTCAGAAGCTCACTGTAAAAATTTGGTGCAGTTTGGACACAAAACGGCGGCGGATCCGCGGCCCAAAAATGGTTTTGGCCGCTGCTCCGCCGCGCTACAGTAATATCAGCCGACCAAATTTTCACAGAATTATCAAAAAACCCTGCACGTAATTTTCCAATGTACCAAATAATTTTTTGACGACTGGAAAAATTCGACAGAAACTGGACTTGAAAATACGGTTTTTGGAAAATCCGATCGATCGAACTTGTAAACATGTTAGAGCAAGCTAGACTAGATTAATGGCGTGACTCTGATACCAGTGTAAGTGCATGGCGGCGCCCCGGCCGTCAATCCGAGGCCAAAATGCGGAAACGATACTTTTCCTTAACTTTTAAAACCGGCACCACCGCGCACTAAAATCCCGGATCGAGCCATTAACCTACTCCTAGCTAACTAGAGAAGGGGTAGAGAGATATACCGAGCGATCCGTGTCCTTCGGTCTTCTCGTCGTCGTCCCGATCTCCCCGCGGAATCTCCGGTCTTCATCTCCTCGTCGGAAGGGCACCACATCGCCGGGTTCTTTTACGGGCTCCCACCTCTAGACCGAGGCAACTCGAGCACGAAGTTGGCGAGTCGACGTGCCCAAGGATACTGTAGATGAAGTGTAGAAAGCTTTGTCTCATTGGGGTATGAAGTTGCTATTTTATGGAGGAAATGAACTATGGAGATCAACTTGGGAATTTTGGTGTGTGCAAGATAATATGAGATGAACAATTTCCCCACACCAAAAATGACCCCCTCTCCCAAGTAGTGGCCGGCCCAAGCATGTGTGTAAAGAGGAGAGAGAGAATGGACCAATAATGCAAGAAGAATAATGAGTAATCACGAGAGAATAAAATGATCACAACAAAAGTCCACACTCAACAACTATCACAACTCAAAATTCAAACAATGATGAACAAATGAAGGTCAAAGGATGGTAGAATCATCATGAACCAACAATTTACAAAGACCACCTTCCACAATGCCAATTTGCACATTTGTAAATAAGCCCACCTCCACCAATTTTCAGCCAAGGAAAGAAACAAAGGAAAATGACCGAAACGGAATGCATACTGGCAACTCCAAAAACCGATCCCGTAATAAATTACAGGAAAACCCCGCGACTGTATATACATACCCGCATTTGTATTGCGACCGAATACAAATGCAATGAGACAAAATCTACACTGTATAATACTAGGATCCGGCTTAAACCAAAGCCCGCTAGTATTATCCGTCCGATCATGATCCGTGCAATACCGCACGTATATGATCGAACCCTGCCATATCTCCATACGGCCTCTACAGCGTTTCGCCCGAAACTTGAGAAAACGGTCTGTGGGGGACTCTAAAGATTCGTCAATACTTTGGCTGTGGATTTAACCACTAGCACGTCAGAGGTATTAGCCATACGCAACGGGCTACCAGGTATTGACCAAAAGGGACGTCGATGAGTGAACTCATCCTGACACCCTACTGAGCCTGTCAGTGACAATATCCGTACAGTCCGGTCCGTTTGTCTATGAGCATCGCATGGCGGGCCTAGGGGGTTGGTAAAAGTCAGACCCCCAAAAGCGGTACAAGTCGTGTCGGAGTGTAGCCCAGAATACCCTGAGATATTACTGGAATACCTACTAGTATATCTTTTGCCTTGACCAAGGACTTCGTGTAATGGCTCTCCTAGACACAACGCGACCTCACCCCCAATACCGGGAGAGACGAACCCCTGCAGATCCGCTCACTGCCTCCATGTGGCTCGGGACTGTACCCAACTAAAACCTGTTTGCACGTCTCCTTTGAGCGTGGTAGGGTAGTAATCAAAGTACAGTGGGAACTCACACGAGACAAATGACGATCTCAGGTCGATGAACTAACCTATACACATGTCACCAGGGAACTGCTATCTGACGTCTGGTATAAGACCAACTAGCATGTTCCCGGCGAGTCCTGTCCGGTGTACTCATAACCCAATGAGCACCTGTATACATCTTAGGTGAACCAACTGACACCAGTGGCTTGTGAGACCGGCCACCGCCCCTCGTCGGGGTCTCGACTGTATACACTAGTCTACTCTGGAGTATCGATGCCCTGTCTCGAAACTCCCACGACTAGGGACCTTTTAAGGATGTGCTTATAGACCACCAGCTCCCACGTATATGATCGCCATCATACTGCTGGCTGTCAAGCAAGAATCCTAAAGGCTCTATCAACGCGCAATAGTGACCTGTAAGGTCACCTGAAGCAGTACACGATGATAAAGGTAAACCAGATAGTATACTATCATCTTGAGTAAAACTGTCCTATCGGGATAGGTTCTCCATCAATCATTGCAATCACGTGCCTGTGATCCAATAATTGACTCTGAGGGCACTATCTCTAACACAATCACTATAATATTCAATGCTAAACACCTGTATAAAATAATGGTGTGAAATTAATTCACACGGAGATAAACCCATTAAGATTGATAAACAAGATTAATCAAGAACAAACTTATAAAGCCCAAATATTTTGGGAGATTCTGCGCTGAGGCCGCTAAATAGCAGTGGCTGGCCGCTGATATGCGATCTAATAATAGAATTCTACTTCCTGCTTTGTGTTGCATACCCTGCAAATTATTTTTTGTTTTTTTATTAGGTAGTGGAGTCAAATAAAAGTGTTTAAATAAGTATGAAGATATAAAATGATTGCTTTTTTTTTTTAATTTTTGATTGTTTTTTATAACTAAAACCCTAAAAAAATAAAAGAAGAAAGAAAAAGAAATTAACGCTTTGGCTATTCCAAACGTCATTATCAACCACTCAAAAAATTTGTCTATGATCATGAATGAGTAGTAAAATAAGTTGTAACAATAAGTATCAATTAACACCCTACACTTGATATACGCAGAATTAATGTGGTGTTTGTGTGGGCGAACAAAATCGCGATTCTAACTTTACCGAATAAACTAGTGCAGTAATAAATTATCGAAGTCTAAAAGAATTATACAACTGCACTAACTTGTTAATATATTAGCTAAATGGATCGAAGTTCTCAAGACGAACATGCGAGATATAAATCAAAGATCCAGTTATAGGAGTTGATGAAACTACTTCTTCTTTCTCTTCGATAGGATTGACTTCAATAATGAACGGAAGTATTTGAGAATTAGGTTCAATTATTAATGGCTCAAGATGATGTTCTCAATTTATATATTGGGCTTGATAGCTTGGGGGGGTCTAATTTATCTATAAGGCTGAGCTCATCCTCTAGGATTTTCTGAGAACTTTGATGAAAATAACCTTCATCAAACATAACCAAGCCCTCTTCGGACACTTCTTCTATTGCATTATCGAAGGATTGATCATATGTGTTAGGAATATGTATGCTCTAGAGACCATTATTGTATGATATAGTAGATGCTTGGACATATATATTGAGGACTTTCTTGCTCGACATGATAGTATGCTATCTGGTTGCTCTTTATTTTAACATGTACACTAGTATTATTATACCGTCTCTCTGATACATGTTGATAAATCCCTTAGGATATTGACTTGACTATCAGGACTATGATGCAGACCATAATAGTGGGGCTTGTGTAGTCCACAAGCGCATCCTTTAACAGTTCCTAGTCGAGAGGATATCGAGACATAGCATCGATATTCCAGAGTAGACTAGTGTGTATGTTTCTTGATCCTGTATGGACGATGATTGATCTCACATCCATTGGTGTTTAACATCAAATATTGTACACATTTGCTCATTAGAGAATGGGTACACCGATCAGGACTCGTTGAGAACTCATAGACGGTATCATACCTATCGTCAAATAGCAGTTCTCTGGTGACACTTGTACAGGTTAGTCTGTAGACCTGAGATCGTCATAGAGTCTTGTGTGGTTCCCACTGTGCTTTGATTTCCTCCCTACCACGACTTAAAGGAGTCATGCAAACAGATGGATTTTGGGTACAGTCCCGAGTCACATGGAGGCAATGAGCGATAGGAGGGGTTCGTCTCTTCCGGTATAGGGAGTTGATGTTACACTATACTCGATTGGCTATAACAGTAAGTCCCTGTCCAGGGCTGATGAGATTTACTGTTAAGTGTTATCAGTAGTTTCTCGAACGGTTATAGGCCATACATCGGCATGACTTATCATGTTACTACGGTCTGACGATTTCACCCCCAGACTCGATATGCGACATATCAGACGAAGAGACCGAACTATACGGTAAGTGTTGCTTATAGGCTTTGTGGGAGTTTGGACAAGCTTACTTGTTGATCTTCTATTCTCTCAATACCTGAGTAGTCGTTATGTCCAGCTAGTACCGCTGACGGCTTGTGGGTGACTGATGTGATCATTACCTACTGCTGGCGTATTAACGAGTCTTTAGAGTCCCACACAGAGGTTTTCTAGCTCAAGCGAAATGAAGCAGGGCACATATGGTGATATGTGCGGGAGCTTGATTAAATATGAGTATGTGATACCATATTTTAATCTCGCGATATTTGATATCAGTTAGGTTATATATGATATAACCGGATTGTTGAATCAAGTGTTGATTCAAAGATATGTTATATGCATTTATATTTGATATTGGCCGGTTATATATGATATGACCGGATTATTGAATCAAGTATTGATTTGATATAGTATATTGAATGTTGTCGGTTATATGTGATATGACCGGGTTATTGAATCAAGTGTTGATTTGATAAATTGATATATATATATATATATATATTTATATATATATATATAAATGATATTAGTCGGTTATATATGATATAACCGGATTATTGAATCAAGTGTTGATTTAATAATATAATATATATTTATATTTGATATATTTATATATTAAATAATATTGTGCTCACTAAAGATTTTCTTCTCTTTATATACATTTATATATATGTGATATATATAAATATATGTATTTAAATCATGTATCACGCTTGATGATACATTGAATATGGGTGTATGAGACTCACACCATGACCTAAAGATAATTGGGGTGATTATTTATTAAGAGGAAAATTAAAAATGAGTTGGAAATGAGCATGGCTTGGATGCTTGTAGAAGCATGTAGAAGCCATGACTCATCTTTTATTTTTTTGTTTTTACTTTAGATATTTTTAACCCCAAGCTTATCTTTAACTCATGGTTCACTCTCTCATTTGGATAACACTTTCTTTCACTCACCTATGTTTATCTTCTTCCTCCTCTAGTTTTTCTTGAGTTGGAAAATAAAAAGAGAAATAGATTTCTAAAGTGAGCAAAAATCTTACTTCATCAACATATACTCATCTAGCCCATTAGTTTAGGTTGTTTGCTTCGCTGATACTTGATTAGTGAAGTATTATATTGAGTTAGAGAGACTTCAAGATGGATTATTTTCGGCCTCGAAGACATCAAATAAGCTCGATCCTTTCTTCAAGTGGAGCCAAGAAGAGTTCTAGGGACTACTACTTGGAGCTATAGAAGTGAAGGACTTGGTCTACAAAGGTTGTAACCCTCTTCACTTAGTATAGAACTTGCTTTCATGCTTAGAAAACCCTAAATCTCTAGTTAGATTCTAAGTTAGTGTAGCTTAGCACTCTAGATTTTTTAAAATTGCATACTTGATACTGTCACGACCCAAAATATTAGCTCGCGACCAGCACTTAAATCACGCGACGTCTACAGGCGTAACTCAATTCAAGTAAGCTGAAACCCAGAAATCTAAACCTTTTTAAGAAATAAAGATGCAATAAATCATGTTTTATCTTTTGAAAAATTTGGGCAGCACCTCTTTTGTAAATTCTAAGCCCGAAAACGGGTACAACACAGAAAATAATAAAGCATCCCCAAACGGGAGCAAATCACGCCCAACGGCGGAAACAACTACCACAAGTATAAAGACAAGTATAAGACGCCCAACGACGAAGATCCACATAACGAAATAAAGTAAAGCAGGACATCAATCCCAAAAGAGAACATAAAACCCATCGCTCAAGTCTCGCAACTACAAGTCTTCTAAGTCTGCAACATATACAATAACTAGTTTCTGAATTGGTGGAGTGACTAGATACAATATGAATAATGAATAAAAGAGGGGCACGATCCAACATGTACCACCTACCAAAAGCAAGTCACCCGAAAACAGCTGTGTGCCAGCGATATCGCAACTGATCCATGCGGTCAACCTGTAAGAACTGTGGCACAACGGGGGTGAATTCCCAACTCGTGAATAGAAAAACATCACCAGGTATAAATCGAAATAAACCACGATTCCTAGGTCAACTGTATCATAAAGGTAATACTATAATATCTAGGGTGACCGTATCTGCATAAGTGCCAACACATAATAAATGCCTATCAGCAAGTGGATATCATCCAACAATATAATCAATGCATGTATGCAGTGGATCTTGTCCAACAATGTAATCAATGCATGTATGCAGTGGATCTCGTCCACGTGTCAACCACTAACACAACAACTCCTGCATGTAAATATCATAAAAGCATATGCAGGTAAAATGAGGATATAAATCAACGTGTGTCTCTCGCGACACAACAAAAATCATGGAAACCTGAGTGTCTAACCTCGACACTCGAAACATCATGAAACCCGTGTCTAGCATCGACACGTAAATCCTCATGCCTCAGGCGCCGTCCCCACGACTGGCCCTGATGTCATGTTTGTACATCACTCCAGTCGGTATCCCCACGATAACCGCCGAGTCCAAATACTATCACCGGTAGGTACTTGCCCAGCTTTTCAGGCTCATCGCCTATCATCTGCGAACTTCTTGCCGAGGGGAACCATACCGGGCTCCACCATGTACCCGCACAAGGCCCACTACACTCCTCGTATCGGGTATATATCACAAATCTCAGAACCGAGAAATCTCATGGTGGACGCATCGAAATATCATCTCAAGAGAAACCGGGTTTTAAAACAATACTTAGTTTCTTGAAATACCCCCACGGTTCTCAAATCCATAAATCACATGAAATTCATATCTCAATGCGTAAATCTATGAAAAACTGATATATGCAACATAAAACAACAATATGAGCATATTAAGGGAAAACCGCTCTTTTAAATGAATCGGTTTTAAAATATATCATGCGGTTCCCAAATCCTCCGAAATCAAGTGCAACATCATATGAGATGTACATATAACTATAGAAAGATAAGTGTATCTACATGTAAGCAGGTATGTATGATGCATCTCATAAGCACAATAGCATAATAAGCAACGTCTCAATATCACATGTCAAAACAATACCACTTAGGGGTATATGCAGCTATAGCAAGATATGTGGGTGTACATGTCAGCATGTATGCATGATGTGCATGTAGCTGTAGCAAGGCATGCAACATATAACAGGATGTAAGCATGTCCGTATATCTCATGCAACGTGGAACAGTGATATGAACATAGCAAATATATCATAACTTGATGTAGCAATTCTACTGTGTAGTGACATAGCAATTATCGATGATGAAGTGTGTGAGCCGGCAATCTGTGTATGTGCAACATACGCATTATCGATAATGGTGTAGGTGTACTAGCATAGGTATATGTAATGTAATGAGAATAACATGAACATAGCATAAAGTATATCGTCAACTAAAAACTATAAGGTATACGTGTCTACAATATGTCTGAGTCGGTGAATCCATCAATCGACATCCAGCCTCACAACATCACGTACGGTACAAACCATCGTACGACATCCTCTAAACAAGGGTATGGATAAATCAACAGGTAAAACTCATCGCGTACGGTGATCTACGTACGGCGGCAATAAACAAATAGGGATTCTATCAACCTATACAATATCGGGGTACGGATCTAAGTCTCGTACAGCATATCACTCAAAATGCAACATATTATCCATATAAATATACCCATCTCTCAGGTCACATCCATGCCCATCTCGTATCAGGGGACCTACAAAGGTATCGACAATCCTATGTCGACTCGAATCCATAAAATGACATATCACACTAAGTCGACATATCACATCGTATACTCGTTCATCACATTTATATCTCGCAATCACATTATATAAACGTCATACTTGTTCTTTTTCAATTTGTAGCCATCATGATTCACTTATCATACCATATTCTCATATGTCAATATGTCCATTAGCATCAACTTCTATCATATTATCGTTTGTAAATCCTACAATCATGTCCGTCGCATATCATTTATCAGGATAACATAAACAAACGATATTCTATATCAATGGTTGCGGGGGTGCTATACGCCATCCACCCGACTTCCCCCGTAGATATAAATCTACTCACCTGCTAAACTCCTCGCTTAGCCGTAGACGATGCGCTTCGTCATCTCGAAATCCACGCGAAGGTATCTACAATCAATATGAAAATCGCAATGTATTAACATCAAAATTCCGAAATCCAAATACGGCACGCGGTGCGCTCATAGGTTAGAATCTATAGCCTATGCATGCAAAACAATCAACTACCCTTGTCGTTGACGTACAAACATCCAACGACCAAATCAATACCATAACTCAAAACCAAGAATCCAAATACCGGAAAAACATAGCCAAAACCCTAAATTGGGTCGCTATACACGAAAACCGCTACGCCAAAAACCCAATAGTACCAATACTCATTCACAACACATATAATTATCTTATATAATAATATTCACTTCCATTAAAACTCACGTCAAATTTTGCCGAAAACCTAGTAAGCAACCTTATCGAAAATTTAGCACAAGTCTAGATATTTAACAATTCTAGCCATTTCCAACAACACAAAGTAGGTTAATTTAGTGATCCAAATCAATTCCAAAGTTTTAATCTCACCCAAAAATGATTTAGAAAAACCTAGTTTGCGATTAAACTTAAAAGACAATTAAGGAAAATAACAAATCTCATTCTCACAATTTGCTTAACTTTTTCAAGTCTACATATCTTTCTTAACCAGTTAAACACATCAAAACCCTAACTTGATTTCATAATCCTTTTCATGAATGAACTAAACATGAACTTGAAGCTATATTAAACATCTAAATAAGCAAGATTTAAGGATTTAAGCAACAATAAAGGATTATGGTTAGGATTTATACCTCACAAACATGCTATCAAACTTGCAAATTGAATTCCAAAATAGCCTCCCAAAAAGCTAACTTTAAAGAAGAATTAAGCTAGTTTAGGCTAAAGATTAAGGAGTATGGATTTGTATTTGAGTTTGTGTGAATATTTCATGATTTTTTATGTTTTATTTGAGCAAGAAGAAGTGCAAATGGGATGAGCAAGGAAAGAGGCCAGCAAAGGCTAGGGTTCAGCCAAGGCAAGATTGGGGGAGGGGGGGGGGGGTTTGTGAAAATTGTGTAGAAAATTCCAGCAAGAATGTAATAAATGCTCATTAATGCACTAAAATATCTTATGCCACCTTTTCTTTTCTTTTAAAATTTCAATTTAAATTACAAATATCTAGATATTTTGGCAAGAATGGATTAAGCTTAATCTATTGATTAGATTAGCATAGATTCACGTTAGAAATAATTAACCCAAGCCAAAATTGTAATTATCACTAATTAAGTGCTTAATTAACAATTTAAAATAATACTTTAATTAAGGAAAAAATCAAAGTGAACCAAAACATTCAAATGACCACAAAAACCTGCAAACTAGTACCATTCTAGCTAAACTAGGTGTAGTCAAGTCTATTCTGAAAAATGTTCACTTCCGGGTATTTATGAAAAACACCGGCTATTTTACCCTAAAACGGAAAAATTCGCATAACGATTTCCAAAACGTTACAATCTTCCCTCCTTATAGAAATTCGGTCCCCGAATTTAAATTTAAACCCCCAAATGCTAAAACATTGATATAAACAACTAAATCAATGGGGCTCTGAAATAACGGAAGAAACAGAAATACCCCAGCGCATCCTGTGCGCCGGAAATATGAGTACGAAACTCAAAACCGATCTCCGTCAAGCGTCACGCAAATCATCAGACTTGCACGCATATCATCGGAGTCACAATGGAGATACAGTTCTTGAAATCCACTACTGAAATCAAATATACACTAAGCAAATGCTATAATATGTATATAGTACACATCCCTTTTGAAAAATCTCCAAAACTGAAATATCATATGTAGAATCTTTTTCTAAATCGCCGTGTGATGTGTAACTCCCGGCATAAATGACGGACGCTCATTTGTAAAGTAATAATATACTAGCATATATGTTTTGCTCAAATGTACGTTCCGCTCTTTTTAAAATATCCCAAAAGGTTTTCTTTGTAAATGCTCGTGTCACTCGCAAACACGTAATAAATAGCGAGACTATAGCTCCTTTTTGAAAAAACCTCTTGGTTGTTAGTGTATATGCCCTAGGGGCCATTATTGTATCATACTTGTATGTATATTACTTAATGGAAGCTTGGGATATTCATAGTTGTATATACAGTCTTGCTAAAAATGGTAGTATGCTACTTGGTTTGTGTCTACTTTAATATGTGCATATGTTTCTTGTAACGTATCACTTATACATATTAGTAGAGCCCATAGGATCTTTGCTTGATTACCAGCGTTGTGATGGCAGTCACACTAGTGGGGGCTGGGTAGTCTATAAGCAACATCCTATACTTGTCTCTAGTCGTAGGATTATCGAGACAGGGCATCGATATTCCGGAGTAGACTAAGTGTGTACGCTTCTCATCCCAGTTGGGGAGATGGTCTGTCCCACACCCATCGGTACGTCGTACTGGAGATAGTATACAGGTGCTCGTTAGGTTACGGGTACACCGGACATGACTCGCAGGGGAACTGATTGGTTGGTATTATACCCATCGTCAGTTAACAGTTCCCAGGTGACATGAGTACAACATAGTCTGCAGACTTGACACTGCTACTTCGCCTCGAGTGTGTTCCACTGTTCTTAGATTGCTACCCTACCACGGCTCAAAGGAGTCGTGCAAACAGGTAGCAGTTGGATGCAGTCCCGCACACTTGGAGGCAGTGGCGGTTAGACATGATTCGTCTCTCCCGGTATTGGGAGTTGATATCGTGCTGTGTCAGAGAGCCATTACGCAAAGTCCCTGGCCAGGACAAGCGAGATTTACTGGTAGGTTCCAGTAGTTTTCTCAGGGTGTAATGGGCTACGCTCCGACACAACTTATACAACTATTAGGGGACTGACGCTTGCCGCCCCCTAGGCTCGATATGCGATAGTCTTAGACGAACAGACCGGACTGTACGGAGATTGTCACATCAGGCTCAGTAGGAGTTCGGATGGTTTTCCTCATCGGCCTTCTTATCGACATCTACCTGGGGACCGTTACGTACAGCTAGTGCCGCTTGCGGTCTGTGGTTTAACCCACTGCCAGCGTAGTGTCGAGTCTTTAGAGTCCCACACAGAAAGTTTCCCTACTCCAGGCGAAACGATATAGAGGTCGTATGGTTTTACGACAAGGGTTCGGACGCATACGTGTTTAAACACACGTACGGCGTTCGGACAGTTTTTTACTAGCCGGCTTTGGTTTAAGCCAAATTCTAGTATCAGGTTATTGGATTTATACTATCTAAAGTTTTTCCGTGTTTTCACGGATTGGAGGGACGTTCTCGTAATTATCCGAGAAGCTTCTAGAAGCATGGTGAGTTGGAGGCTAAGGTGGCATTTGCATTAATTAGATTAGTGAGTCATGTAGTGATTCATGCAATGAGTTAACGATTCATTTAATGATTTATATGACTCATATGATGAATCACTTAGGGTATTAATGAAACATGATGATAAAGCTTTATTTATTATTTACTTAATAATATCATATGTTTCATATATACTCAAATGATTTCATTCATCCAAAGGAATTCACTTTCTCACCTTCTCTCTCCTTAAGCTCTCATTCTTGAAATTTTAACCCTAACCTCTCATGTGTTGAGATCAAAGGTTAGCTAGACTAATACATCCATAACCTCACTCTATATCCCCTAGGTAGCTTATATTAGCACTTTGAGCAACCTTGTTATCTCAAATTAGAGATAAAGCTTGGCGTAGGAGCTCTCGGGTGGATCGTCTTTGACTCAAGGAGGCCGTGAGGTGCCGATATTCCAAGGAGCCTACGAGGAGTGGAGGACCGCGATGAAGACCCGAAGGACAAGTAACGTGAGGTATAACTTTGAATCCGAGTAGTTAAACCTTTCGTAGTTTGCTAGTAACGGTTTAGAAACGATTCATGCGCTCAAGTCCGTGTTACGAAGCTTTGATAATCGTTTTTCATATATTCTGCCTCCCCGCAAGTTCGTGGGGTGCGTGACATGGATTTACAGTGGTATCAGAGCCAACTAAACCATTACTAGCTTGTTAGCAACTAATTAGAAGTTCGATCGACGGAAAACACGAAAACAAAACCCTAACCCCTTAACAGTTTCTGTTAATTTTAAACATGTCACAAATTTTTTTTGACATACCTTAAAATTCACAGCAGGGTATTTTAAGAATACTGGGAAAATACGAGCCAGTAACTCGGCAAAACGGCCGTGGATCCGCGGCAATAGAGTGCTTGTGCCGCGGATCCGCCGCCGAGTCAACGCCGAGTTGACTCGGATTTGCTCAGTAATTCCTATTTTGTGGTTTTCTGTTTTCCTGTATATTCTGTTTCTACCCAGGTTGCTTCTTTGCTGGTTTGCTTTTGGGGTAAACACGGAATATGGTAATCGATCGATGTTCTAAGATATTTGCTAATTGGGTTTTTATCTGTAATGTTTAATGTGTTCGTAAACATCTCCTAACTGCTAGTATGTCGGTTGGCAGGGGTTGCACATTTCTGTAATGTTTACTGTTTGTGTATATGGACTTGATTGGAATGTTGTGATGATTAGCCGGGGTTTGAGATGGGTTTAATATTCATTCATTCGATGTAAATGTAATATGATGTAATATTCTTTTGCGGGGCGCATCCAGGTTGCGGTTGTAGCCACCGTTGTATTATTTCTTTTTACTGTTTTTGCTCCTTGGATAGACCCAAGGCGGGGTACACAAACTACCGGGTACTTTGAAGTGTTTAGTGGCCTATTCACTTTGTTGAGGGAGACCGCTTCACTTCGGGTACTTGGCGGGTAGTTTGCCGTACCCGTAAGGGTCTAAGGTGGGGTAAAGGCTATTCATCACAACTGTGTAATCCGTCTTTTATTGCAGGCTCAAAGCAAATGCGGATTGCTAGTATATCTAATAAAGTTCATATGTGATCTGGAATGCTTATTATTGCGTCTGACGAATGTACAATATCTATATATGATAGCTATTAGACGTCACTTATATTTTACACCCGCGCTAGCCCAGCCCCCGCTCTGTCGTTAGTTAAGTAACCTAACGGGTGATGACGGGACCCCATGGCGAATGCGGATGGCATAAGAGGACGTGGTATTTTCGTTGTTTTCTGCAATGATTGGTTTAATGATGGGACACATTATTATAATGCAAAGAAAATAAACCAAAGTTAAGTCGTTGGAACAAATTTAAAAGAAACCACTCGGTTATTTTAAAAAGATCAGAATTTTTAAAATTGCGGAGCTTTAACCACTCCTTTTAAAAAGTATCAGGTTCCTTCGATTATATCAAGTTCACCACGTTCACGGTTTTGCCAAAACCATTCGTAGCCCTCCGTCTTTTCAATTGGGTATTCAGTAGTATTCAAGCTATGTATTTTGGCCCTTAGTCAAGGCATAGTGTTTGGTAGCTGCTGGGGTATTCATTTGTTGCATAGATAGATGCGTTGGTTTGGGACAGTCGTATTACTTTTCTTGGCCCTTAGTCAAGAGTATATAAGGGTGGGTTCAAATTAACCTGGATAATGACAGGTAGAACTTGACATGTGACTTATGACATTTTGGCCCTTAGTCAAGGTCATAAGAGCATGGGGCAAAAAAAATTTAAATCGGGAATTTCTAAAGAAACTGAAATTTGCAGTAAGAGCATACCATTTTGGAGTTTGATGAATATTGGTAGGATTCCTTCAACATTATCATACGATGATATTTTGGATCCCGATCCTACTGTGAGTATATACTATTTATCAGGAGATTCGTCACTTAACGATCAATGCTATAAACCAAGTAGGTGCCTAGAAAGGTGTCAGCGGGGCTACGCCCCCAGAGAAAAGAGGTTATTTAATTAAGGAACTTCGCGAAAGCGTTGGAAAACCTCCCTCGAAGTATCGACACTAACCTGGCTGAACGGTTAAGCAAGAATTGTACGGTGAGAATAGTCCTGGCTAATTCTTCTTTTATGGTTTGAGGAGGGATTCGAGAAACAGTGGGAGCCATCCTGTTTAGATAAATTAAACCACTCTAAACTTGCAAGAGTATCATGCTAATAGTATTTTCTTCTCTCTCTTAAATTGCAGCGACCTTGTGACCACACATAGGTTACATCTAGATAACAAATTGACTGAATCTGACTTATATGACTGGCAAAGGTCTGTCCAGATGTCCATTGCCTATGACAAGCTGGACCACCCTATTACTACTCAAGATCCCGCCGTCCTAGGTCCAGTTTCTACTGTCGCGGATATGGATATCCGTCAGACAAGGGAAAAAGATAAAGCGAAAGCTAAGTGTCTCATGTTAGCTTCAGTTGATGGTGTATACCAGAAGCAGCACGAGAAGATGGACTTAGTTTCCATCTTTCTCCATAACAAAGATTTATATGGAGAGCAATCTCATATCATAAGATATGAAACCTTGAACGAATTAATTCAAGCGAAGTTAGCTGACGGGTCATCTGTAGGGGACAACGTCCTTACAATGACTAGCTATATTGATGAGCTCAAGGACCTGGAAATCACGTCGGAGAACGAGTCAGATACTGACCTGATTCTACAGTCTCTACCTTCTACCCTGAAGGAAACCAGGGAAGTAGAAAGAAAGAGAAGGGCAAAAGTTTCGGGACTGGATATAGTAAAAGAGGGACGTTCCTATTGTTATGGGATTGGGCATAGGCAGAAAGATTGCAGGGCTTTTGAAGCCAGTAGCCAGGATACGAAGCATGTTGTGGCTTCGACTTCGGGTGTGTTTGTAATAGAGAACTGTATGTCAGTTAACCCTACTTCCTGGGTATTGGATACCAGATCAGGAACTCACATCTGTAATTCTTTACAGGCTCTGAGGAACTGTAGGGTTATCAGGATAGGTGACATGACCCTCACGGTTGCTAACGGAATGAGCATGAATGCTGAATCCGTAGGGGAATATCATCTTGGACTGACAACTGGGCAGATATTGATTCTGCGTAACTGTTTTTATGTACCAGGCATGACTTGTAATATCATATCTGTATCCTTACTTTCTAAAGAAGGATATGATTTTATATTCGTAAGTGATGTAGTTTACATCCACTTAAATCAAGTTATGATTGGGTCAGGTACATTAAAAAACGGGATATATGTATTAAATCAAGCTCAGATTTTCAGTATCCAGAACACACTTAAAAGAAAGTCTCCGGAAATAAATCAGGCTTTCTTATGGCATTGTAGACTTGGTCACATCAATGAGAGAAGGTTGACTAAGTTACATAGAGAAGGATATTTGAATCCGTTCGAATATCAATCTTATGCTACTTGTGAATCTTGTCTCAAAGGAAAGATGACAAAAACTCCGTTTACTGGACACGGAGTAAGAGCAAGCGAGCTCTTAGGACTCGTACACAGTGACGTGTGCGGTCCAATGTCTACACATGCGCGCGGTGGTTATTCCTACTTCATTACTTTTATGGATGATTTCTCTAGGTATGGATATGTTTTCTTAATGAAGCACAAATTCGAGGCCTTTGAGAAATTCCAAGAATACAAGAATGAAGTGGAAAAACAAACAGGCAAGAGTATAAAGACACTGAGATCTGATCGAGGTGGTGAATACTTAAGTGCCGAGTTCCTGGGTTACTTAAAAGAGAATGGAATTCTCTCTCAGCTTACTCCTCCATACACACCACAACACAACGGTGTATCAGAAAGGAGGAATCGAACCCTATTGGATATAGTTCGTTCCATGATGAGTAACGCTGAGTTACCGCGATCATTCTGGGGATATGCACTAGAATCAGCTGCATACCTTTTGAACCAAGTTTCCACCAAGACTGTGCCTACCACACCATATCAGATGTGGAGTGGGACCAAAACCTGTCTAAAACATTTTAAGACATGGGGATGTCCAGCTTTTGTAAAAAAGCAGCATGTGGACAAGCTCGAGGCACGGTCAGTACAGTGTAAGTTTGTGGGATATCCGAAGAATTGCAAAGGATATTATTTCTATTACGCAGAGGAACAAAAGGTTTTTGTTTCTCGTCATGCCCACTTTCTAGAACATCAGTTTTTAGAAAAAGGAACAAGTGGGAGCGTAGTAGAACTGGAAGAAATTCCAGAACCACAAGCTATTACTGAAAGCTTTGAAGAACCAGAAGGTTCAGGAGAACAGGACATCCCGACGCCACTCCGCAGGAGTAGTTGGCAATCTCATCCGCCCGAGAGATACTACGGTTTTCTCATAGACGGGGATAGAGAGGATTGCACTATTGACTATGATGAGCCTACTAGCTTCCAGCAAGCCATTCAGAGCGGTGACTCAGTAAAATGGCTGGATGCAATGCGGACCGAAATGGAGTCCATGTACACTAACAAAGTATGGACTTTGGACGTTGCTCCAGATGGGGTAAAACCCGTAGGATGCAAATGGATCTTCAGAAAGAAGATTGGTGTAGATAGATAGGTTGAAACCTATAAGGCTAGACTTGTTGCAAAGGGTTTCCATCAAAGACCTGGTTTGGACTATGACGAAACCTTTTCTCCAGTGTCTATGTTTAAATCTATTCGGGTCCTTCTTGCTATTGCTGCCTTCCACGATTATGAAATCTGGAAGATGGACGTAAAGACGGCCTTTCTAAATGATAATTTGGAAGAGAGCGTCTATATGGATCAGCCAGAGGGATTCATTCAGAGTGGGAGCAGGGTAAAGTATGCAAGCTGCTTAATTCCATTTATGGACTAAAGCAGGCATCGCGGAGTTGGAACATCTGTTTTGATGATGCTGTCAAAGAATTTGACTTTATCAAAAATCCTGATGAACCTTGCATATACAGTAAGATTGTAGGGAGAGCTGTGGTATTCCTTGTCTTGTACGTGGATGACATTCTCCTAATAGGAAATGATATTCCTATGTTACAGTCAGTCAAAAAATTCTTGTCACATAAATTCTCCATGAAAGACCTGGGTGATGCCACCTACATTTTAGGGATCCGGATCTATCGTGATAGATCAAAGAGGATGTTAGGACTTTTGCAGTCCAGGTACATAGACACCATAGTGAAAAGATTCAGTATGGATGATTCTAAGCGCGGTAACCTACCGGCTTGTCACGGAATCACCCTCTCCAAAGAGATGTCTCCCAAGACTGATTTGGAAAGGGATCGCATATCGATTATTCCCTACGCTTCTGTGGTAGGCTCTATACTGTATGCGATGTTATGTATCAGACCAGATGTAGTATACGCATTGAGCGTAGTAAGCAGGTATCAGGAAAACACATGGGAGAAACACTGGATAGCAGTAAAGAACATTCTTAAATACCTGAGAAGGATTAAAGAGATGTTCTTGGTGTATGGCGGAAAAGACCTCCAGATGGAGGCCTTTGCCGACTCCGGCTTCCAGAGTGACAAAGATGACTCCAAGTCCATGTCGGGTTATGTCTTTACCCTTAATGGAGGGGCGGTCTGTTGGAAGAGTTCCAAACAGGAGACCGTTGCTGACTCAACAATGGAAGCGGAGTACATAGCTGCTTGCGATGCCGCAAAAGAAGCTGTCTGGATGAAGAAGTTCCTTACAGAACTTCAGGTGGCTCCTACCAGTGTTGATCCAATACCTCTGTATTGTGACAACAACGGCGCTATAGCTTTAGTGAAGGAACCCAGGTCCCATCAGAAGTCCAGACGCATCTTAAGGCGGTATCACCTGATCAGGGAGATCGTCGATCGCCGGAAGATCGAGGTGAAAAGAGTAGAGACAGAGAATAACATTGCAGATCCATTCACAAAGGCCCTTCCTCAGACGCAGTTCGAAAGGCTATTCGAGATGATAGGTCTACGATATGCAAGCTCATGGCCCTAGTGCAAGTGGGAGATTGTTAGTGTATATGCCCTAGGGGCATTATTGTATCATACTTATATGTATATTACTTAATAGAAGCTTGGGATATTCACAGTTATATATACAGTCTTGCTAAAAATGGTAGTATGCTACTTGGTTTGTGTCTACTTTAATATGTGCATATGTTTCTTGTAACGTATCACTTATACATATTAGTAGAGCCCATAGGATCTTTCCTTGATTACCAGCGTTGTGATGGCAGTCACACTAGTGGGGGATGGGTAGTCTATAAGCAACATCCTATACTTGTCCCTAGTCGTAGGATTATTGAGATAGGGCATCGATATTCCGGAGTAGACTAAGTGTGTACTCTTCTCATCCCAGTTGGGGAGATGGTCTGTCCCACAGCCATCAGTACGTCGTACTGGAGATAGTATACAGGTGCTCGTTAGGTTACGGGTACACCGGACATGACTCGCATGGGAACTGATTGGTTGGTATTATACCCATCGTCAGTTAACAGTTTCCAGGTGACATGAGTACAACATAGTCTGCAGACTTGACACTGCTACTTCACCTAGAGTGTGTCCCACTGTTCTTAGATTGCTATCCTACCACGGCTCAAAGGAGTCGTGCAAACAGGTAGCAGTTGGGTGCAGTCCCGAGCACTTGGAGGCAGTGGCGGTTAGACAAGATTCCTCTCTCCCGGTATTGGGAGTTGATATCGCGCTATGTCAGAGAGCCATTACGCAAAGTCCCTGGCCAGGGCAAGTGAGATTTACTGGTAGGTTCCAGTAGTTTTCTCAGGGTGTAATGGGCTACGCTCCGACACGACTTATACAACTATTAGGGGACTGACGCTTGCCGCCCCCTAGGCTCGATATGCGATAGTCTTAGACGAACAGACCGGACTGTACGGAGATTGTCACATCAGGCTCAGTAAGAGTTCGGATGGTTTTCCTCATCGGCCTTCTTATCGACATCTACCAGGGGACCGTTACGTACAGCTAGTGCCGCTTACGGTCTGTGGTTAACCCACTGCCAGCGTAGTGTCGAGTCTTTAGAGTCCCACACAGAGAGTTTCCCTGCTCCAGGCGAAACAATATAGAGGTCGTATGGTTTTACGACAAGGGATCAGACGCATACGTGTTTAAACGCACGTACGGCGTTCGGACAGTTTTTTACTAGCCGGCTTTGGTTTAAGGCAGATTCTAGTATCGGGTTATTGGATTAATACAGTCTAAAGTTTTTCCGTGTTTTCACGGATTGGAGGGGCGTTCTCGTAATTATCCGAGAAGCTTCTAGAACCATGGTGAGTTGGAGGCTAAGGTGGCATTTGCATTAATTGGATTAGTGAGTCATGTAGTGATTCATGCAATGAGTTAATGATTCATTTAATGATTTATATGACTCTTATGATGAATCACTTAGGGTATTAATGAAACATGATGATAAAGCTTTATTTATTATTTACTTAATAATATCATATGTTTCATATATACTCAAATGATTTCATTCATCCAAAGGAATTCACTTTCTCACCTTCTCTCTCATCAAGCTCTCATTCTTGAAACCCTAACCCTAACCTCTCATGTATTGAGATCAAGGGTTAGCTAGACTAATACATCCATAACCTCACTCTATATCCTCTAGGTAGCTTAGATTAGCACTTTGAGCAACCTAGTTATCTCAAGTTAGAGATAAAGCTTGGCGTAGGAGCTCTCGGGTGGATCGTCTTTGACTCAAGGAGGCCGTTGAGGTGCCGATGTTCCAAGAAGCCTATCAGGAGTGGAGGACCGCGATGAAGACCCGAAGGACAAGTAACGTGAGGTATAACTTCGAATCCGAAGTTTTTGCTGAAAGAACAACTTCACATGGTGCTTCTTTTATGAATGAGCACGATGCCCCCGGCATGTCCATCTTTTTCGGAGCATGTGGTTGTGGCGGGTTCACCTTCCAATTTTTAGACAACGCGAACTTGCCTTGCTGGTATTGGTCTTCAACCCAATTTTTGAAGACGTAGCAATCTTCGAGTGGATGGCCCAATACTTGATGGTAAGGGCAGTAATTGGGATCGTTGACGTCACTCGGTTGCGGTGGGTGTCTCGGCTCCGGTAGAGTGATGAGCCCATTGTGCACTGCCAGTTCGAATAGTCTCCTTGTTTTATCTCGGGGAAACGAGTAAGGACGTCTCAACTTCTCATCGAGGGATTGCCGCTTGTTGCTTTGGCGAACAACCGCTCTCGGGCCACTCGGTTGTTGTTGAGTGTTGGCGACAACGATCGCTTTCCCTTTTCCTTTCTCATTTCGAGAGTCTGGCTTTGGAAGAGACGGTCTATGACCCATCTGGTCCATTTGGGCAAGTTTGTCGATCAAGGCCTGGAAAGTGGTCGGCTTGAAGAACATCATGAACTGGGAAATAGTCGCGTGAGGGTCGAGAGTGCCTACAAACAAACCCACCGCTGGTGCTTCTTCGATACGCTGTTCGCACTTTGACCATAGATTTCGCCATCGGATTGCATATTGAACCCAAGTTTCGCCCGGCTTTACCCTTGCATTGATCAATGCTGTTATTGTTAGTTATATGTATGCTCTAGAGGCCATTACTGTACATTGGATGTATATTGTAGTGGATGCTGGGACATATATAGGTAGGACTTTCTTGCTCGACATGATAGTACGCTATCTGGTTGCTCTTTATCTTAACATGTATACTTTCTGTCTCTCTGATTACATGTTGATAAAGCCCTTAGGATGTGTACCCGACTTCCAGGACTATGATGCAGATCATACTAGTGGGGTCTGGGTAGTCAATGAGTACATCCTTCATTGTTCCTAGTCGTGGGAATATTGAGACGGGGCATCGATATTCCAGAGTAGACTAGCGTATATCTTCTCGACCCATGTGATGGGCGATGGATGATCCCATATCCATTGGTGTTTGACATCAGAGATGGTATACGGGTGCTCAGTGGAGACTGGGTACACTGAACGGACTCGCCGAGAACTCCTAGATGGTATTATACCTTACGTCAGATGGAAGTTCTCTGGTGACGCTGGTACAGCTTAGTCTGTTGACCCAAGATCGTCATAGAGTCTTATGTGTCTCCCGCTGTGCTTTGGTTTCCACCCTACCACGGCTCTACTGAGTCATGCAAACGGGTGGTTTTTGGGTACAGTCCCGATTCATATGGAGGCAATGAGCGATAGGAGGGGATTCGTCTCTCCCGGTATTGGGGGTTGATATTGCGCTATGCTCGACTGGCCATAACAGGAAATCTCTGGCCAGGGTTGTAGTGATATACTGGTAAGAGTTATCAGTAGTTTCACGAAAGTTATGGACCTCACGTCGGCATGACTTATCAAGCTATTGGGGTCTGACGTTTACCACCCCTAGGCGAGATATGCGACATATCAGACGAACAGACCGGACTGTACGGTAAGTGTTGCTGGTTGGATTCACAGGAGTGTGAGCGGGCTTGCTCGTCGATCTTCTGATCGCTCAATACCCGGGTGGCCGTTACGTTTAGCAGACCGCTTACGGCTTGTGGGTGTTTGATATGATCATCATCTGCTGCCGGCGTATTGATGAGTCTTTAGAGTCCTACACAGAGGTTTCCTAGCTCAAGCGAAACGAAATAGGAGCGCATATGAGAAATGTGCGGGACCGAGAATAATGCGTGTATGTGATACCGTATTTCATTCTCGCGATGAATGTGTCGAATGGTTGTATGCGATATAACCTAGTTATCGAATCAAGGATTGATTCGATAAGCCGATACATTGGATACTAGCCGGTTATATGCGACATGACCGGATCATTGAATCAAGTGTTGATTTAATGATTTAATGTATAATTATATATATTTGATATATTACTTTGCATTAACTAGTATTGGTTCATTTTAAATGGATTTTCTCACTTGAAATGCACAAGTTGTATATGTGATATACTTTTTTGCACAAGATTGTATCATGTTTGATGATACATGCAAGCTAGGGTTAGTGTAAAGAATTAAACCATGGTTAAACTAATGGTTAGGGTTTTGTTTTTTCATTTACTTATTTATCTTATTCATTTTGGAAAAGAGAAAGATGAATGGTGGCTTTATTTGTTTTTAGTTGAACATTCATGAAACTTTGACTAAGTCACCATTCTTGTCTCATGCTTAACCCTAACCATATGAACTAACCATAGTACATTCTCTACACTTAACCAAGGGTCAGTAAATGATAAGTATTGATTTATTTATCTAATTTACATAACATATCATATCTTCTTCTTCTTCTTCATCTTCTTCTTCCATGAGAAGAAAGCTTGCTACATCAATGGTGACTGATGTAAAAGTGTGAGAAATCCAAATCTAAAGTCTACCCACTTCCTATTTCTTCATCCTCTACCTCTTGCCAAGTAGTATAGGGTGTTTTCTTCACAAGTTTTCAAGGCTTGGTGAAGTTGGAGCTTGATCTTGTGATGCCTCGACGTAGATCATCTTCGGCATCGAACCGACGACCAAGCCCGCCCATTTCTTCGATAAAGCCGATGCTAGAGCCCAAGATACGATTTGGACAGTGAGGGGACTTCATCACGGAGCCTAGGAGGTGGAGGACCGGATCTACAAAGGTTGTAGCCCCTTCCCTTTAGCTACATTTCCGTTTACTTGCTTGCATCGCCTTGTTTTCTAGTTAACGATCCGTATTAGGGTTTGTAGGCACAAGGAAATTTTTGATTTGTGCATGTTTGATCACTTGTGAGACTTCTTTAGTGTGCCTAGGAACCCTACAGTGGTATCAGAGCCTAGCTAGAGCCTTAGGCGATGCGTAGACGGAGTTAGAAGTCCGATCGACCCAAAACCCCGACTTTAAAATGCTCTCTGGACAATTCTGTAAAATGTGGATTTTTGTGAATTAAAAATATGCAGAAAAATCAGCAGGTATTCCTAAGAATTACTGTGAAATTCGAGAGCATGATTCCTCTAGAGTGCGGCGGAACCGCGGCACAAGCATGGCTTGTGCGGCGGTTCCGCGGCCAAGTTGTCCCATTATCTGTTTAAATTTTCACAGTAACTCCTAGTTTTTAGTGCTGGTTTTCCTGGGAATATTTTAATATTTATTCCAGAGTTTTATTTTCTGGGTTGTATTGGGGACTCGGTGTATCGATCGGATTGTCTAATTTTGTCAGTGTGTTTTTCCGAGTATTTTAGAATATGTTAAAAAGTTCGACCGGATATAAATACCCACTTTTTCCCCTGCCGGGAAATTTCCAATTGTTGGATTTTTCCGTAGTTTAACGACGTTCTAAGTAGTGCAAGTAACGCGATGGTCCCTCTAGAAGACAACAAACCTTAACTCGATTATGTGACCGTCTTGAACTGCCCTTTGAACCTTCGGGTTTGGGGCAGTACGGCGTGCCACATGTGAGGCGTTGGCTTGACCCTTCTACGGCTGGACCGTTGGTACTGAGGCACGAACTGAATGTTTTTAGACTTATTTCATGTGTTGAGCTGTATCGGGAAAACTTGGGTGTTCGATTGTTCGATCGAAAAGTTTAACAATTTCTATTTATCCGGAATGTGATACAATACTTGGAATTCACAAAAGGTTATGAGATAACTGAATGAATGTTATAAACATAGCAGTTTAGTCTCACTTGATCGGTTGCCACGGAATTTTGATGAGATCAAAAGTCCGTCGCAATCACATAGCGTACGCGGATACTCGCCGGGTAAACTTAATAGACAGCCTCACTCCATAGCCCCGACCAAGTGACTGTAGGAGAACCCCGTCGCCGAAAGCATCCGTTCGGGTGCTCGCGGTAGCGGTGTTCCGCCTTGGTGCACTTCGTCGACGGCATCGGGGGTGCGGCCGTCTACTGAAGTTTGTGACGAGCATTCGATCTGTATGTCGGGAATCCTGTTGAACCCGACTTGGTATTGAAAAGTGTTTTCGATAATGAGACTAAAATGCGGGGTTTATAATTGTTAGGCATGCGATGTCTAAAGAATTCATTTGGTCAGGCATGCGATGTCTGAGGTGGTTGCGGATTCCAACTGTTGTAGTTTTACACTTTCTTTTCTGTGACCGTAAGTGTAATATGTGATATCGCCGGTTTCGTTGCTATATGTCAACGACAATTGGGATACGTATGTTTGCTTACGTTGATGACATGTGATGTTATGTGTTGCTGGATATGTTATATTGGATCGTCGTGTTTGAATAGCCGGGTTTTTTTTATGTGAGATGAGTGTTTTTTCATTTTCATTCATGTAAAAACTTGTATGTAATATTCTTTTATTGGGGTACTTTCAGGTTGCGGAAGTTGTCACCGTTGATGTATATTATTTACTTTTCTGCACTAGGATAGACCCAAGGAGGGGAGCACAAGTAACCGGGTTCTGGGGTCCAGTGGGAGACCAACTCGAGGAGTCGAGTCCGGGTCTCCTAACCCTAGAATTGGTAGGGTTGCTTGCCGCTCTCGTAGGGGTCTAGGGGTGTGGGATTGGCTATTCATCACGACCGTGGAATCCGTGTTTTATACTGGCTCGTATTGAAAACACGGACGTCCTAGTATATCCAATATTTCATATGATTCTTTCTGCTGCGTTATCTGTGATGTGATCATGCGATGTTCTATGCTCTGTTCAGATAGATGTAGTATATAGTATATATGATATATTATATAGACGTTGCTTATGTTTTACACCCGCGCTAGCCCTGCCTCGCTCTGCTGTTAGTTACCTAACCTAACGGTGCAGACGGGACATCGAGGCGAATGCGGATGGCATAAGCGTACGTTATATTTATCTGTGATGATTAGGTGGACTTAAATGATGGGATATTCATTAATGAGATTAATGAAAGAAAATAAACCTAATTGATGTTGTGGAATCGAATTTTAAAATAAAAACAGGTAGCTACAGTTCTTGCTTTGCATCGCGGTGTTCATTATAGAACATCCTGCACCTTATTCGATGAGGAAAGGACCGAGATCCCTTCACCGGGAGTGACTCCTTTAGCAATAACTGGCAGATGCTACAACCCTCGGTTTGTTATTTGATCGCTTCTATAGTTTCCGCTTTGCACAGTGATATATATGATATATCCCGCACCTCATTCGACGAGGAAAGGGCCGACGATCCCTTCACCGGGAGTGACCCCTTTAGCAAAACTAGAAAAGCCTCGAAAACATTCCATTTAAAAACCATTTGATTCCGCAACGAGATCAAGTTCAAAGCGTTAAAGGTTTTCATAAAAACCATTCGCAACCCTCCGTCATTTTAGGAAGTAGAGTACTTAGTATTCGTGCTGTGTTTGTTGACCATAGTCAAGGCACAGTGTACGGTAGCTAAGTGATGTCTTCCTACACCGCATATGATGTGATTAGTTAGGACAGTCGCGTGACTTTGTTGACCTTAGTTAAGGGTCATGTGGGTGGGTCTAATTAATCACGAAATGACGGGTAGAACTTGACTAGTGCTTATGATTTGTTGACCATAGTTAAGGTCATAAGTGCTAGGGGTAAAAACCTTTATCGGGAGTTTCAAGTGTTGAAATTTGCAATGAGATTGCATACCTTCTATATGATAGTTGGATCCCGATACCCACTGCGAGTAATTGTTACTCCTGGGAGAGTTTTGCACTTTACAATTAGCCGATCAAGTAGGTGTCTAGAAAGGTGTCAACGGGGTTACGCTTCTGGGAAAACGAGGTTTACTGTAATTAGGTCCGTGCGAAAGCACGGGGAACCTCCCTCAAAGTACCAACACTGGCCTGGCTGAAAGATTGGCGAAGTTGTAGAGTGTAATTAATCCCGGCTAGTCTTTCCTTTTAAGGTTTGAAGGAAGATTTGATAAAAACAGTGGGAGCCATCCTGATTAGATAAAATATATAACCAATCTGATCTTGCAAGAGCGCACGCAGAGTGTTTTCTTCTCTCTCTCTCCTGGTAGCGACCATATCACGCCTTAATCAAGATAATAAAATGGATGTATTGACCGAACCCGCTTGTTATACTGAGCTGGGGAACGTTGGTCCCGCTCCAACTTATAATTGTTATAAGACAGAGCAGGAAATTGGGGATTACCAGAATTCCCGTGCCGCCCAAACGAAGAGAGTGCATGCTGATGCATCATCTTCGGGTGTGTTCATTACAAAGAACTGTTTCTCAGTATCCTCTGCATCCTGCGTATATGATACCGGATCAGGATCCCAGATATGTAATCTGTTACATAGGGCTACAAAAGGGTAGAAAAACTGAGAACGGGTGATAAGTTTCATGAGACAGAAAACGGGGCAAGTGTTGCAGCCAAGTCTGTTGGTCACTGTCACCCTGTATTACCAATACATTGATTCTGAACAAATGCTATTAGATACCGAACCTGATATACAAAATCATATCAGTCTCTTTATCAGTAAAGAAATGATAAAATTTTGTATTGTTGGATAATGTTTTGAACATTTCCTATATCAAAAGTTGATCGGTTCAGGCACGTTATCTAAAAGCATTGACGTTCTAAATCAAACTACAGTTCCTAGTATACAGAACACACACAAGAGGAAAAGTTCAGAAATGAACGAATCATTCTTGAGGCATTGTAGACTAGGTCATATCAATGCGACCCAACTGGCTGAAGTTACATTTTAGATGCATATTTAAATCAGTTTGAGTTTACATCTTGTGAAACTTGCCAGTCATGTCACAAAGATAAGATGACCATACCTCTGTTTATTGGAAACAGAGGAAGAGTTAGTAAACTCTTGGGACTGATACATGATGATGTATGTAAGGTCTCCTGTCTACATATGCCAGGACTGGTTCTTTATACTTCATTATATTCTCTGATAATCTCTCAAGATTCAGTCGTATGTTCCTGTTGAAACATAAGTCCGAAGCTTTTGAGGTATTCACAGAATATAAGTTGGAAGTAGAGAACCAAAATACGGGTATAAGTATTATATCCTATGATGAAATCAGGGAGGAGAATACTTGTGCATGGAATCCTTGGACCATTTTAAAGGAGAATGAGATTCTCTCTCCGTATTACACCTCTGAATACACCACAGCACAACGGTATATCGGGGCGGAGCAATCACACCCTGTATGATAAGGTGTGCTCTATGATGAGTACTACTGAGTTACCTGTTTCCCTTTTGGGAGTTATGCGCTTGAGAAGCTGCATACCTATTGAATAGGGTTCCAATCAAATCAGTTGCCTACCGCTTCATATGTGATGTGGAAAAGGGAAGAGCCCATGTCTTAAACTAGTTAAGATTTGGGGTTGACCGGCCTATGTCTAAAAGCAAAATCCGGACAAGCTCGAGGCAAGGTCTGTAATGTAGAACTGGAAGTGTTTCAGCTATACAAACTACAGCCAATGATTTGACAGAACCAAGGGATTCAATAGTTCCCGACGAACCTCAGCCTCTCCGCCGATCTGGTAGGGTTCCTCATCTGGCTGAGAGATACCTCGGTTTCTCGATGACAGTGGGAGCGAGGATTGCATCATAAGATGATGACCCAACTAGTTTCGAGCTGGCCATCGGGGGTAGAACTCTGTAAGAATGGCTGGATGCTTAGTGATCTGAGATGGAATTCTTATACACCAACAAAGTATGGACTTTGGTTGCTATATCTGAAGGGTTAAATCCCCATCAGGAGCAAGTATATCTTAAGAAGATTACTTGGTGTAGATGGAAAAGTTGAGACTTTCAAAGCTAGACTTGTTAAAGGTTTTCGTCATCGACCAGGCACGGAAAATGATGAAACCTTTTTCCAGGGAATATGCTTAAGTCCATCCAGATCCTACTTGCCACGGCTACATACCATAACTACGATATCTGGTGGTTGGGTGCCATGACTACTTTTCTAAATAATGGTTTAGAAGAGCGCGTCTATAAGTACACAGCCAGAGGGCCTCGTAGACAGTGGGAGCAGCGGAAACGTGTGCAAGATGCTTTATAGGATAAAGCAGATATCGCGGAGTTGGAACATCTGTTTTGATGGATTAGTCAAAGAAGTTGACATCATCAAAATGGTAGATGAACCTTGTATAAACAAAAAGGTAGTAGGGAGTATGTTGGTGATCCTCGTAGAGTACATGGATGACATACTCTTGATAAGGAAGGAGTTTCCTATGCTACGCTCGGTCAATCTCCGCTTATCACAAGGATTCTCCAATAGGATCAAAGTGATACCCCCTAAATCCTAAGCTTTGGATCTATGAGATAGATCTAATTGGATGTTAGGATACTCACTAGTTGTAGTGAGATGGTATCAATCGATCCTGGGGAGAATCACTGGAAGGGTTCCAGAGTGATAAAAATGACTGAATGTCAGTCATAGGCATTGTCTTTACCCTCAGTAAAGGGACGGCAGATGGAAGAGTTCCAAGCTAGATACCGTGGCAAACTAGACGATAAAGGCTGGTAACATCGCTATTAAAGATACTACCAAAGAGGCAGTTTGGGTGTATATTGGTTCATAGGATGAACTAGGTTCCTACCCTTGTGTGACAATGGAACTGAGGCTTTGGCCCTGGAACCCTGGTCCCATCAGTGACCCAGACAAATTCTGAGGCAGCATCACCTGATCATGGAGATAGTTGATCTCCAGGTTGATCGAGGTTAGGAGAGTAGACTCAGAGGACAACACGGCGGATCCACTCACGAAGGCCTTTTCCCAAAGAGAGACTTTTAGGGGATGGTTGAGTATTAGATACTACAACTACTGTTGCAGATGGCCCTAGTGCAAGTGGGAGATTGTTAGTTATATGTATGCCCTAGAGGCCATTACTGTACATTGGATGTATATTGTAGTGGATGCTGGGACATATATAGGTAGGACTTTCTTGCTTGACATGATAGTACGCTATCTGGTTGCTCTTTATCTTAACATGTATACTTTCTGTCTATCTGATTACATGTTGATAAAGCCCTTAGGATGTGTACCCGACTTCCAGGACTATGATGCAGATCATACTAGTGGGGTCTGGGTAGTCAATGAGTACATCCTTCATTGTTCCTAGTCGTGGAAATATCGAGACGGGGCATCGATATTCCAGAGTAGACTAGCGTATATCTTCTCGACCCATGTGATGGGCGATGGATGATCCCATATCCATTGGTGTTTGACATCAGAGATGGTATACGGGTGCTCAGTGGAGACTGGGTACACTGAACGGACTCGCCGAGAACTCCTAGATGGTATTATACCTTACGTCAGATGGAAGTTCTCTGGTGACGCTGGTACAGCTTAGTCTGTTGATCCGAGATCGTCATAGAGTCTTGTGTGTCTCCCACTGTGCTTTGATTTCCACCCTACCACGGCTCTACTGAGGCGTGCAAATGGGTGGTTTTTGGGTACAGTCCCGATTCATATGGAGGCAATGAGCGATAGGAGGGGATTCGTCTCTCCCGGTATTGGGGGTTGATGTTGCGCTATGCTCGACTGGCCATAACAGGAAATCCCTGGCCAGGGTTGTAGTGATATACTGGTAAGAGTTATCAGTAGTTTCACGAAAGTTATGGACCTTACGTCAGCATGACTTATCGAGCTATTGGGGTCTGACGTTTACCACCCCTAGGCGAGATATGCGACATATCAGACGAACAGACCGGACTGTACGGTAAGTGTTGCTGGTTGGATTCACAGGAGTGTGAGCGGGCTTGCTCGTCGATCTTCTGATCGCTCAATACCCGGGTGGCCGTTACGTTTAGCAGACCGCTTGCGGCTTGTGGGTGTTTGATATGATCATCATCTGCTGCCGGCATATTGACGAGTCTTTAGAGTCCTACACAGAGGTTTCCTAGCTCAAGCGAAACGAAATAGGAGCGCATATGAGAAATGTGCGGGACCGAGAATAATGCGTGTATATGATACCGTATTTCATTCTCGCGATGAATGTGTCGAATGGTTGTATGTGATATAACCTAGTTATCGAATCAAGGATTGATTCGATAAGCCGATACATTGGATACTAGCCGGTTATATGCGACATGACCGGATCATTGAATCAAGTGTTGATTTAATGATTTAATGTATAATTATATATATTTGATATATTACTTTGCATTAACTAGTATTGGTTCACTTTAAATGGATTTTCTCACTTGAAATGCACAAGTTGTATATGTGATATACATTTGTGCACAAGATTGTATCATGTTTGATGATACATGCAAGCTAGGGTTAGTGTAAAGAATTAAACCATGGTTAAACTAATGGTTAGGGTTTTGTTTTTTCATTTACTTATTTATCTATTTATTTATCTTATTCATTTTGGAAAAGAGAAAGATGAATGGTGGCTTTATTTGTTTTTAGTTGAACATTCATGAAACTTTGACTAAGTCACCATTCTTGTCTCATGCTTAACCCTAACCATATGAACTAACCATAGTACATTCTCTACACTTAACCAAGGGTTAGTAAATGATAAGTATTGATTTATTTATCTAATGTACATAACTTATCATATCTTCTTCTTCTTCTTCATCTTCTTCTTCCATGAGAAGAAAGCTTGCTACATCAATGGTGATTGATGTAAAAGTGTGAGAAATCCAAATCTAAAGTCTACCCACTTCCTATTTCTTCATCCTCTACCTCTTGCCAAGTAGTATAGGGTGTTTTCTTCACAAGTTTTCAAGGCTTGGTGAAGTTGGAGCTTGATCTTGTGATGCCTCGACGTAGATCATCTTCGGCATCGAACCGATGACCAAGCCCGCCCATTTCTTCGATGAAGCCGATGCTAGAGCCCAAGATACGATTTGGACAGCGAGGGGACTTTATCACGGAGCCTAGGAGGTGGAGGACCGGATCTACAAAGGTTGTAGCCCCTTCCCTTTAGCTACATTTCCGTTTACTTGCTTGCATCGCCTTGTTTTCTAGTTAACGATCCGTATTAGGGTTTGTAGGCACAAGAAAATTTTTGATTTGTGCATGTTTGATCACTTGTGAGACTTCTTTAGTGTGCCTAGGAACCCTACAGTTATCGGGGTGCGTTCACTTGCGCTCGCGAATCGCTGGGTGAACAACAACTCCATTTCTGCGAAAGTTTTAACGGAGTCGTTTGGGAGTTCGGAGTACCATTCGAACGCTATCTCCGATAAGCTGCCGACGAATTGGCGGAGCAAAAGCTTATCATCGCCCCCGGTGTTGCCGCAAAGTTCCCTAAACTGAGCGACATGTTGGTTGGGATTGCATGTCCCCTTGTATACGTGGAATTTGGGGATCGTGTAGCTCGGCGGGTACTTTATCTGGTCATACCAGCCTGGATATGGTCGCCCAGTTTTCACGACCTGGCCAGCCACTTCATTTGCTTGGTGGACTCGTATCTGCTGAGCGATATAGTCATCCAGGGCGGCCTTAGAAATAGCTTCCTCTTTGGCTGCTGAAAGAGCCGGAGGAGGATTCAACGTCTCCCCTCTGTCGTCTTCAATGATGATCGGAGGGTCTTCAGCTGGAGGATCCGGCTGTAACATCATTCCGACCATGTCTTGGAAGAGAAGCGCTATTCGTTTTATGTTGGCAGCTTGTTCTGCAGCTTCTCTGTCATTCTTTTCGAGCATTCTCTGAAGGAATTCAGCATCAGTCTCTTGTTCGTGACGTTGTTCCGACGACGCCTCCGGGCTTTCTTTTAGTCCGATGAGTGCAGCCATCGCAGTCAGCATCTCCTGAAGCTTCTGCCGCTGTTGTTCCTGAGCTCTTGTGATGGATCAGGTAAGTGGTCAGTGGCCCGTAGAAGCATGGCTATCCTCTTTCCCGGATGCCATATAAATAGTAGGACCGTTGTGCCCCCAGACTTAGGGCGTTTGGGCTCAGTGTCTTTACGATTTACCGCAGTCACAATGGTCTTTCCCGGCCTCCTTTTCTTTTGAGCAGTTGACGTTGAGGGAGCCGTTGCAGTGAGCACCCAGGTGGTTATCGTCCTTTGTGGTTTGCTAGGACAGTTCTCTTCCTATCGGACCTTCAGCTTTTTCTGCTGGCGGGGATAGTATTGATCAACCACCGACTCTCAGAATTGTCGCCAGATTTTGTAAACTTTGGAAGAAAGCCGTTGAGGGGACTACTCCGGTTTTATTTCTATGACAGCCTCCACTGGTCTCAGAGATCTTTTCAGCACGGCGGTAGGCGAGTTCCTGTGCACCTTACTCAGCAGCTCAAAGTTGTTCCCGGTTGGAACAGCAGCATTAATTTCCACCGTTGGAGCCGGTGGAGTTAGCCCAGAGGGGGAGTTGCCCCCAGCCTTCCTTACCCGCGCCAGTGGCGACGTCGAGCGTGTCGAGCTGACGGTGTTGGTTCGGTGATGGGGATGGCTTTGTCTTGCCCCGTGTTCAGGTGAAGGGCTGTTACTGGCGTCAGCCTCTTGAAGACTGACGTCCGTTGAGAAGCCGTATCCAACCGGTCAAAAACGGACTTCTGAGCGGGAGCGGGAGCGGGAGCAGTCAGTCTTGTAAAGACCGACCCTTTGGCGGGAGAAGCCACCTTAACGACTTCAGGAGCAGGGATGGCTATCTTCTTCGGGATAACCTTTTCTGGGATCGCAGGCTTCATCATAGGCCCACAGGAATTTTGGCCCAGTCTGGCGAAGACCGAGGAGTTGGAGCTGGATGACCCGTTGAGAGGGGCAGCAGCAGTAGCAAGCCGATCAAAGACTGACTTCTTGGGGACTTTCGGCGTTGGCACAGGAGTGGTGAAGCTTGTTGGCGGGAGCATGGTCCTAAAAAACAATCCAGTAGTAGCCTGGGTGACCTATCTGTTGGAGATAGTGCCCTCAGAGTCAATTATTGGATCACAGGCACGTGATTGCAATGATTGAGGGAGGACCTATCCCGGTAGGACAGTCTTACTCGAGATGATAGTATGCTATCTGGTTTACCTTTATCATCGTGTACTGCTTTAGGTGACCTGACAGGTCGCTATTGCACGTTGATAGAGCCCCTAGCATTCTTGCTTGACTGCCAGCAGTATGAGGGCGATCATATACGTGGGAGCTGGTGGTCTATAAGCACATCCTTAAAAGGTCCCTAGTCGTGGGAGTTTCGAGACAGGGCATCGATTCTCCAGAGTAGACTAGTGTATACAGTCAAGACCCCGACGAGAGGCGGTGGCCGGTCTCACAAGCCACTGGTGTCAGTTGGTTCACCTAAGATGTATACAGGTGCTCATTGGGTTATGAGTACACCGGACAGGACTCGCCGGGAACATGCTAGTTGGTCTTATACCTGACGTCAGATAGCAGTTCCCTGGTGACATGTGTACAGGTTAGTTCATCGACCTGGGGATCGTCATTTGTCTCGTGTGAGTTCCCACTGTGCTTTGATTACTACCCTACCACGGCTCAAAGGAGTCGTGCAAACAGGTTTTAGTTGGGTACAGTCCCGAGCCACATGGAGGCAGTGAGCGGATCTTCAGGGGTTCGTCTCTCCCGGTATTGGGGGTGAGGTCGCGCTGTGTCTAGGAGAGCCATTACACGAAGTCCTTGGCCAAGGCAGGAGATTTACTGGTAGGTATTCCAGTAGTATCTCAGGGTGTTCTGGGCTACACTCCGACACGACTTGTACAGCTTTTGGGGGTCTGACTTTTACCAACCCCCTAGGCCCGACATGCGATGCTCATAGACAAACGGACCGGACTGTACGGATATTGTCACTGACAGGCTCAGTAGGGTGTCAGGATGAGTTCGCTCATCGACGTCCCTTTTAGTCAATAGCTGGTGGCCCGTCACGTATTGGCTTATACCTCTGACGTGCTAGTGGTTAAATCCACAGCCATAGTATTGACGAGTCTTTAGAGTCCACCACACTTACAGTTACTCAAGCTTTCGGGCGAAACGCTGTAGAGGCCGTATGGAGATATGGCAGGGTCCGATCAGATTCGTGCGGTATTGTACGGATCAGGATCGGACGGATATTACTAGCCGGCTTTGGTTTAAGCCGGATCCTAGTTTAGTACAGTGTAGATTTTGTCTTATTGCATTTGTATCCGGACGGAATACAGATGCGGGTGTGTATGCACAGTATCGGGGTTTTCCTGTAATTTATTACGTGGCCAGTTTTCTGGAGTTGCCAGTTTGCATTCCGTTCCGGCCGGTTTTCCTTTGTTCTTTCCCGGCCGGACTTTTTCGATGGAGGGGGTTATTTGCAAGTTTGCAAATAACACATTGTGGAGGGGTTTCTTGCAAATGTATTGATTATGATAGCATCTTTTTGATACCATTCTTTTCTATCATCATTTCTTGCTTTTGTGAGATTAGAAAGGATTTGAGGTTGATGTGAATTTGTTATGATGATGTTTAGGTTATGGTCACCTCTTGCTTTCTCCTAGCATTACCTCCCTTCATGGTTTTGGATGATGTATTCTTTCCTCCACCATTCTAACATGATAAGGTTTCATTTTTGAGAAAAGAGAAGATGAGAGTTTCATTCTTGAGAGTGTGGCATTCTTGATCTCATTTCATGCTAGAAAAATGCAAGCACCATTTTTCTTATCTTGATTCCTCCATCATCTTCAAAAGGCAACAAACCCCAAATGAGACATAGCCTCTACACTACACATTCTACAGCAAATCTTGGACGCGTCGGCCAGCCAACTTCGCGCCCGAGTTGCCTCGGTATTGAGGTGGGAGCCCGTAAAAGATGCAGGCGATATGGTGCCCCCTTCGGCGAGGAGGCGACGATATGGAGACAGGACTTTCCGCGGGAGATCGGGACGATGACGAGAAGACCGGAGGACTCGGATCACTCGGTATATCTCTAACCCGTCTTGTAGTTAGCTTAGACTAGTTAATGGTTCGATCCGGGTGTTTAGTACGCGGTGGTGCCGGTTTGCTAAGTTCGCAAAATTAAAGTTTATCACCGCTTCCGCATTCCGGCGTCGGATTGACGGCCGGGGCGCCGCCGTGCACTTACACTATCGTGAATGGGGAAGCCGCTTGAGGCCCGTAAGCTATGCCTCCAGATGAGGCAGAATGTGGGTTGCAGTTGCAGTTGACACATTTTGCGCAGGTGAACGCCATTGATCTTTGCTTTCTGCACCAAGCAAAACGCCAAATCTCAGTATCTCGAATCCCAAAGGCAACCATTAGCAAACCGCGATTCGTTCGTGAACACGACACACGAAGTGTGGAGTGGAAAGAAGAAAAGGTCCCACCGGACGTGCCAGAATCTGTTCCCCTCCGAAAGACGCGGACGAAGACGCGACGAACGACTTGCCTGAATTTCGGGACAGATGCTAATTGGTGTTATCCATCCATCTCTCCGAAGATGCCAAGTTGATTTATGGCACCATGTATCGAAGGTTTAAACGGATGCAGCCGATGTAGCAGACTTCGTCAGATTCCCCCTCGTTTGAGGGGTTTTTGATTGTGGGGACGCTCTTCCCTGCAGGCGCAAACCCCTGCAGTTAATTACGCTACCGCATGGCGGTAACAACTTTCTTCTTCTCCAGATGGTCACTTCGTGTCGTGGGTGTTTGTTTTGTTTGTGGTTGCCCATAGATTGTATACGGAGACTAATTTCTGTTGTTGTCGCCCGTAGGGCGTGGACTAGTCCAAATCCGTATCTTTCTTAGATTTGGGTTTGGGGGGTTGGGGTTTAAGGATACGTTAGCCTCATTTGAGACTAAGATCAACTTAAACGTTTATTAAGGATACGTTAGTATGATTTCAGACTAAGATCAACTTAACGGGATCGTTTAGATCCAACAAGAGAGCAATTGGACTCTATTGTTTAGTTTAATGACATTGCGGTCGATAATTAGTTTAAGGACATTACGGTCCATTGTTAGTTTAAAGACATCTCGGTCCAATGTTAGTTTTAAGACATCGCGGTCGAGGTTAAGGACATCATAGTCCGTGGATTTAAGGACCCCACAGTCCGTTGTTAGTTTAAAGACATCACGGTCGAGGTTAAGGATATCATAGTCCATGGGTTTGAGGACCCCACAGTCCATTGTTAGTTTTAAGACATCACGGTCGAGGTTAAGGACATCATAGTCCATGGGTTTAAGGACCCCACAGTCCATTGTTAGTTTTAAGACATCACGGTCGAGGTTAAGGACATCATAGTCCATGAGTTTAAGGACCTCACAGTCCGATATTAGTTTTAAGACATCACGGTCGAGGTTAAGGACATCATAGTCCGTGGATTTAAGGACTCCACAGTCCGTTATTAGTTTTAAGACATAACGGTCGAGGTTAAGGACATCACAGTCTATGGGTTTAAGGACCCCACAGTCCGATGTTAGTTTTAAGACATCACGGACGAGGTTAAGGACATCATAGTCCATGAGTTTAAGGACCCCACAGTCCATAGTAATGTGTGGTTGTTGGGACCCGTCTCCTCTCTGACGACGTTGAAGGATTACAACGACAGATATCAGAGGAGTAACGAGATGTACCCTCGAACCGGTGTGAATTGTTTGAAATATCTGTAGCCCAGTTTGGGACTAAGATCTGTCGAATATTTGTGAGCAGATGTGCTCAGTTCAATTTAAGTTGAGGACTTATGGCCAGAATTGGGCTAAGTCCAATTAAAAATGTTTAACATTTTATTCTTGCTCTGGCTATTAAGCCTTTATTTGGGCTCAGCCCTTTTAATAATGCTAGGCATTGGGCTCTGACATTTTTGTCTTATATTGAATGCATAGCATTCATCAGAAACAAAGTTTGTCCTGACAGAGCGCCACGTGGCGCGCCAGGCGCGTTGCGCCAGTCAAAGAGCGCATTGTGCTTCTGTCGGGTAGCGCCCACGAAGAGGACACGTGTCGCGCTTAGCACTAAGCGCTAGTTTGTTAGCGTATTGCGCTTTTAATTTATGAGCGCGTTGCGCTAGTTTGTTGACGCGCCAGTGAGTGACACGTGGCGCGTTTGGCGCTGAGCGCCAGCCCACGAGCGCGGAGCTCTGTTTCAGAAGCGCAAAGCGCAAGCCGTGTCTATGGTTGACACGTGGCATGTTTTGGCGCTGAGCGCCGGTCCAAGAAGCGCAAAAGCGCAATACATGAGTGCAAGGCACTTTTTAATAGCGCAAAGCGCTTATGATCAATTTTAAAATTAAAGAATAGATTTATGTTCTTCAAAGGAGGCTTTGCCTCAAGATCCAAGAATAAAAGTTCTTGTTTTTATAAAGGCTCTGCCTTTATAGATCAAAGATTTGTCAATGAAGTAAAGTACTTCTTTTGTTTATTATTATTTTGATGATTGTGCTCTTTCCAACGGTGCTCTGATTTACAGAGCACAATCTTGTCATTTGGAAAGATTTTGAGGAATCTTTCCTTAACAGAATTTAATTCTGATTAATTAATGATTTATCATCATTATTAGATCTTTGATCTGACGGTTGGGGAGCTTTTAGGTTTCAGCGCCGGCGCACCCGTGCTTTGCATGTGGTGCGCTGCTTAAAAGGCAGCGCACATTGCGCTAGCGAACACGTGTATGATACGTGGTGCGCTGCTTAGAGCGCAGCGCACCTAGCGTTAGCGCACACGTGCTTTGCACCTGGTGCGCTACGACAGAGCACACTGCGCTAGCGCACACGTGTATGACATGTGGGGCGCTGCTTAGAGCGCAGCGCACCTAGCGCTAGCGTACACGTGCTTTGCACGTGGTGCGCTACGACAGAGTCTTTGACTCTCAGCACTGAGACATTTACCTTCTTTGCATGTGGAGTTTTTCCGTTTATTTTTTTATATTATTATTTTTATTACTTTATTATTATTTATTATTATTGAAGGGTTTCCTACAGCACCACTACAAGGGTTTGGAGGCAACACACATGCCATATTTAAAATTTATATGGTGCTAAAGAAACAATCTAAAGGATCATGCTAGAAAAATTTAGGGCAACATAACTTTAACATGAACACAAGTAGTAAAACCTAGGGTTTTGAGAGTACAACCTTTGTAGTTCCCTACGCTAGACTCCTTAGCTACTTGAGGGTTGGAAAAAGGTTCGCTTGAGATCCTCTAGGTCCACGACGATCCACCCGGAGTCCTCTTTGTCCAAGCTTGAAGTTCCACTAGATCAAGAGAAGAAATGGAAGCTAACACTCTACACTAATGGGCAAGAATAGTGTAAAATGGTGATGTGGTTTGTTTTCTCACTTCAAAACCCTAACTTGGTGACTCTTTTGCTCACTTGAGAAAACTAGAGAGCAAGAGAGAAAGGAGGAAGAAGATGATGGCTTGTAAAGAGCTCAAGATAATGATAAGCTTGTGAATAAAAATGAGAAATGAAAATATATATATTTTCACTCTCTCATTCTTAACCATAGTTATAAAATATCTAGATATTTTAGTTTGGAACAAAAATGACCATGGAAAATGAATCATGGTTAAAACAAAGGGTTAGTTGAAGAATAAAACATTAAACTATGATAACAATTTCCATTTCCATTTTTCTTTTCCAAAAATAATATCCATATATTTTATAAAGGGTGTGAGTCTTATATTGCCACCATCCACTATATCAACAACCATAATAGAATGATGTATGCATGTATGTGTGCATGCACATCCATATGTGCATGAATAAGAATAAATGCATACATGCATGCATGCAACAAAAAGACAAGAAAGGATTTAAAGTGAGAAACTAATGGTCAATGATAAATCAACACTTGATTTAGCAACCCGGTCATATCACATACGACCCGACCAAAAGCAAACTGCCCGATTAATATACGGTATCTCATACACGCATTTTAACCGGGTCCACGCGCATATCTTATATGTGCACCACATCGTTTCGCCTGGACTAGGCAACTCCATTGTGGGACTCTAAGACTCGTCAATATGCCGGCAGTGGGTGATGATCATATCAAGCACCCCCAAGCCGCAAGCGGTCAGCTAAACGTAACGGCCACCCGGGTATTGAGCGATCAGAAGAAAACAAGCGAACCTGTCACAACTCCCGTCGAGCCAACCAGCAACACTACCGTACAGTCCGGTCTCTTCGTCAGATATGTTGCATATCGAGTCTAGGGATGGTAATGTCGACCCCAATAACTCAATAAGTCATGCCGGTGAATGGTCTATAACAGCTCGAGAAACTACCGATAACACTTATCAGCAAATCTCAGCAGCCCTGGCCAGGGACTTACTGATATAGCCAGTCGAGCACAGCACAGCATCAACTCCCAATACCGGGAGAGACGGAACCCCTCCTATCGCTCATCGCCTTCGTGTGTCTCGGGACTGTACCCAACGGCCACCTGTTTGCACGACTCAGTAGAGCCGTGGTAGGGTGGTAATCAAAGTACAGTGGGAGAACACACAAGACTCTATGACGATCTCGGGTCTACAGACTAACCTGCACCAGTGTCACCTGAGAACTGCTATCCGACGATAGATATAATTCCATATAGGAGTTCTCGGTGAGTCCGTCCAATGTACCCAGTCACCACTGAGCACCCGTATACGATCTCGATATCAAACATCGATGAATGTGGGAACATCCATCGCCCATCGTATGGGTCTAGTATCATATACGCTAGTCTACTCTGGTATATCGATGCCCCGTCTCGATATACCTACGACTAGGGACATTTCAGGATATGCTTATAAACTATAGATGTCCCACTAGTATGATCTCCATCATAATCACAGTAGTCAAGCCTATATCCTCAGGGCTTTATCAACATGTGTGAATGAATAAAAGCATGATCAAATCAACATGTCAGATAAAGAAGAACCAGATAGCATACTATCATGTCGAGCAAGAATGTACACTGAATATATATATATACATGTATAAATACATCCACTATCATATAATGGTCTCTAGGGCATACATATATCCAACAATCTCCCACTTGCACTAAGGCCAGTTATTGGCGTATCTCATACCCAACATCTCAAAAAGTCGCTCATGCTGCGGCTGAGGGAAGGCCTTGGTGAGTGGATCTGCGGCGTTATTCTTTGTGTCTACTCTCCTAATCTCGATCTCGCGGCGATCTACAAGCTCCCGGATCAAATGAAAGCACCTCAGGATGTGTCTGGATCGCTGATGGGACCTGGGCTCCTTGGCTAACGCCATAGCCCCATTATTATCACAATACAATGGTATTGGATCAATAATAGTTGGAACTACTCCTAGCTCCGAGACGAACTTCCTCATCCAGACGGCTTCCTTGGCGGCATCATTCGCAGCAATGTACTCAGCCTCCATCGTAGAGTCTACAACGGTATCCTGTTTGGAACTCTTCCAACTTACCGCCCCTCCATTGAGGGTAAATACAAACCCAGAGATAGATTTGCTGTCGTCCTTATCGCTCTGGAAGCTCGAATCGGTAAAGGCCTCCATTTGGAGATCTCCATTACCATACACCAAGAACAATTCTTTAGTCCTTCGCAAGTACTTAAGAATGTTCTTCACAGCTATCCAGTGATTCTTCCCTGGGTTGGATTGATACCTGCTTACAACACTAAGTGCATAAGCTACATCTGGGCGTGTACATAACATCGCATACATTATAGATCCTACTGCCGAAGCATAGGGTATAATGCTCATGCGAGCTCTCTCTTCATCAGTCTTTGGGCAAGAGTCCTTAGAGAGAGTGACCCCATGGAAAGCGGGTAAGGCATCCCGCTTGGAGTCTTCTATACTAAACCTTTTTAGGATGGTGTTGATGTACCTGGTTTGGAACAATCCCAATAACCTCTTGGATCTATCCCTATAGATCCTAATGCCCAGAATGTATGTGGCATCACCCAGGTCCTTCATGGAGAACCTTAGTGATAAGAAAGATTTGACCGACTGTAGCATAGGAATATCATTTCCTATCAGAAGAATGTCATCCACGTACAATACGAGAAATGTGACAGCTCTCCCTACAGCCTTCTTATAAACACAAGGTTCATCTGGATTTTTGCTGATATCAAACTCTTTGATAACATCATCGAAACAGATGTTCCAACTCCGTGAAGCCTGCTTTAACCCATATATGGATTTAAGCAATCTACATGCTTTCCCGTTGCTCCCACTGTCAATGAAGCCCTCTGGCTGATCCATATAAACGCATTTTTCTAAATCTCCATTTAGAAATGCCGTTTTAACGTCCATCTGCCAGATTTCATAGTCGTAGTGAGCAGCAATAGCAAGTGGGATACAAATGGATTTAAGCATGGCTACGGGAGAAAAAGTCTCGTCATAGTCCAAACCTGGTCTTTGACGAAAACCCTTCACCACAAGTCTTGCCTTATAGGTCTCTACCTGCCCATCTACACCAATCTTTCTTTTAAAGATCCATTTGCACCCCACAGGTTTCACCCCAGGGGGTACAACGTTCAAAGTCCATACTTTGTTGGTGTACATAGACTCCATTTCGGATCTCATGGCATCCAGCCACTTCACAGAGTCTCCACTCGTGATAGCTTGCTGAAAACTGGTAGGATCATCATCCTCCATGATGCAGTCTTCTCTGTCACCATCAATGAGGAAACCGTAGTACCTCTCCGGTGGGCAAGAAGTCCTACCAGACCAACGGAGTGTCCGAGGTTCCTCAGTTTCTATTGCAACAGCCGGTTCAACCAAGTCGTCATTTGTAGTTTGTGTCTCTAGAACCTCTTCTAGATCCACAACATTGCCATCAGTTTCATTTGTAAAAAACTCTTTTTCCAAGAATGTGTCATGCTGAGAAACAAACACCTTTTGTTCCTCCTTGTGGTAGAAAAGATATCTATACGAATTCCTTGGATATCCCACAAAGTTACACATGACCGACCGTGTCTCGAGTTTGTCCGGATTCTGCTTTTTAACATAGGCCGGGCAACCCCAAATCTTAATTCTCTTAAGAGATGGTCTCTTCCCATGCCATATCTCATATGGCGTGGTAGACACGGTTTTGGTTGGAACCCTGTTCAGTAGAAACGCTGCAGTCTCCAATGCATGCCCCCAAAATGAGACAGGTAACTCAGCATCACTCATCATGGAACGGACCATATCTAATAGGGTCCGATTCCGTCGTTCAGACACACCGTTATGCTGTGGTGTGTAAGGAGGAGTGAGCTGAGAGAGAATCCTATTCTCTTTTAGGAAGTTTGCAAATTCTGTACTGAGGTACTCCCCACCTCAATCTGATCGAAGCATTTTGATACTCAAGCTGGTTTGTTTTTCTACTTCGAGTTTATATTCAGTGAATTTCTCGAAAGCTTCGCATTTGTGCTTTAATAAAAATACATGACCAAATCTTGAGAAATCGTCAGTGAAAGTAATGAAGTATGAAAAATCGCCTCTAGCCTGTGTAGACATTGGCCCACATACATCACTATGTATGAGGCCTAGGAGCTCGGTAGCTCTTTCTCCGTGTCCGGTAAACGGAGTTTTGGTCATTTTACCCTTGATACAAGACTGGCAAGTCGCATAAGATTTATATTCAAAAGGGTTTAAATATCCATCTTTGTGTAACTTGTTTAGTCTTGTTTCGTTAATATGATCAAGTCTACAGTGCAAAAGAAAAGCTTCATTTATTTCTGAAAGTTTTCTTTTATTAGTGTGTTGCATGCTGAAAACTGTGTGTTGATTTAGGACGTATATCCCGTTATTAAGCATACCATACCCAACCAACATTTGATTCAGGTGAATGCTCATAACATTGTTCTGCAATACAAAATTATATCCTTCATTGTCTAACAAAGAAACGGATATTATATTACAAAGCATACTAGGTACAAAATAACATGGGTTCAAAACCAATATACACCCAGACGGCAACCCCAAATGATACTCTCCCACTGCGACTGTATGTACATTGGAACCATTTCCAACGCGGAGAGTATGGTCACCTGTCTTCAAAACCTTGCTATTTCTCAGCCCCTGCATAGAATTGCAAATGTGAGAACCTGAACCGGTATCTAATACCCAGGAAGCAGAGTTTATTGAAAAACAGTTTTCTGTCACAAACACACCTGAAGCGGAAGCATCCCCATGCTTCTTCTTGAGATTTAAGTACTCCATGCAGTTGCGCTTCCAATGTCCTGTTTTGTGGCAGTGATAACATTCCCCTTTCCCCGATTCTCCAGCTTTGGATTGTCTTTCCCCTTAACCTTTTTAACTCCACCCCTAGGCTTGGTGGGCTTCTTCTTCATCTTTCCCTTAGCCTTAGCCTTTGGGCGAGAAGAGGAAGATTGCCCAACACTCAAAACGGGAGTTTTCACTGATTTCAGTGTGCTCTCTGCACTCCTTAACATATTAAGGAGTTCGGGTAGTTCCTTCTCTATGCTGTGCATGTTGAAGTTAACTATAAATTGAGCAAAGGTGGAGGGGAGGGACTGCAGAATAATATCCGTATATTGTTCATTGTCCATCTCCATCCAAGGTCCTCAAGCTCTTCTATGAGAGCTATCATCTTCAGAACATGGTCTTCTACTGGTGTGCCAGGGGCCATTCGCATCTAAAACAGTTTCCTTGATGTTTCGTATCGTAATACGCGGGATTGCTCTCCATACAACTCCTTTGTATGGAGGAATATGGCGTGAACGTCCATATTCTCGTCCTGCTTTTGATGCGTGTTATCCATCGATGCAAGCGCGAGGCATTTGGCCGTGGCACTGTCCGCGTCCCATGTCTTGCGGACTTCAATATCCGCAACTGAGGATTTTAGACCTGGGACGGGCGGGGCTGGAGCCGTGAGGACATATGATACTTTATCATAAGTCAAGGCAATGTTCAGATTCCTCAGCCAGTCTTTATAATTGGTCCCATTCAGTTTATTTTTATCTAGTAGAAGCTTGAGTCCTGTCATTGGTATCTGCCATTAAGAGAGAGAAAAGAATACACTCAGCGAAAGCTCTTGCAAAGATCAGATTGGTTATTATCTTATTTAATCGATGTCTCCCACTGCTTTAATCAAGTTTTTCTTTCAAACCTTAAAAAGAAAACTAGCCAGGATTAATTACAGTCTACAACTTCGCTAACCGTTTAGCCAGGCCAGTGTCGGTACTTGAGGGGGGTTCCTCGTGCTTTCTCACGGACCTAATTAAAGTAAACCTCGTCTTCCCAGAGGCGTAGCCCCGTTAACACCTTTCTAGACACCTAATAGGTTAGTTAATTGTAAACTGCAAAACTCTCCTGGGAGCAACTATTGCCCACAGTTGGATCGGGATCCAACCATCATATGGAAGGTATGCAATCTCATTTCAAATTTCAACTATTAAAATTCCCGATGTGGTTTTTACCCCTAGTACTCATGACCTTGGCTATGGTCAACAAATCACAAGCACTAGTCAAGTTCAACCCGTCATTTCTTGATTAATTAGACCCGTTCACATGACCCTTGGCTAAGGTCAACAAAGTCACATACCCATCCCAATTAATCTGCATCATATGCATTGTAGGAAGACATTACTGTTGGAGATAGTGTCCTCAGAGTCAATTATTGGATCACAGGCACGTGATTGCAATGATTGATGGAGGACCTATGCCGGTAGGACAGTCTTACTCAAGATGATAGTATGCTATCTGGTTTATCTTTATCATCGTGTACTATTTCAGGTGACCTTACAGGTCACTATTGCATGTTGATAGAGCCCTTAGGATTCTTGCTTGACGGCCAGTAGTATGATGGCGATCATATACGTGGGAGCTGGGGTCTATAAGCACATCCTTAAAAGGTCCCTAGTCGTGGGAGTTTTCGAGACAGGGCATCGATACTCCAGAGTAGACTAGTGTATGCAGTCGAGCCCCCGACGAGGGGCGGTGGCTAGTCTCACAAGCCACTGGTGTCAGTTGGTTCACCTAAGATGTATACAAGTGCTCATTGGGTTATGAGTACACCGGACATGACTCGCCGGGAACATGCTAGTTGGCCTTATACCAGATGTCAGATAGCAGTTCCCTGGTGACATGTGTACAGGTTAGTTCATCGACCTGAGATCGTCATTTGTCTCGTGTGAGTTCCCACTGTACTTTGATTACTACCCTACCACGCTCAAAGGAGACGTGCAAACAGGTTTTAGTTGGGTACAGTCCCGAGCCACATGGAGGCAGTGAGCAGATCTGCAGGGGTTCGTCTCTCCCGGTATTGGGGGTGAGGTCGCGCTGTGTCTAGGAGAGCCATTACACGAAGTTCTTGGCCAAGGCAGGAGATTTACTGGTAGGTATTCCAGTATATCTCAGGGTGTTCTGGGCTACACTCCGACACGACTTGTACCGCATTTAGGGGTCTGACTTTTACCAACCCCCTAAGCCCGCCATGCGATGCTCATAGACGAACGGACCGGACTGTACGGATATTGTCACTGACAGGCTCAGTAGGGTGTCAGGATGAGTTCGCTCATCGACGTCCCTTTTGGTCAATACCTGGTAGCCCGTTACGTATGGCTAATACCTCTGACGTGCTAGTGATTAAATCCACAACCAAAGTATTGACGAGTCTTTAGAGTCCCCCACAGACCGTTTTCTCAAGTTTCGGGCGAAACGCTGTAGAGGCCGTATGGAGATATGGCAGGGTTCGATCATATACGTGCGGTATTGCACGGATCATGATCGGACGGATTATACTAGCAGGCTTTGGTTTAATCCGGATCCTAGTTTTGTACAGTGTAGATTTTGTCTCATTGCATTTGTATTCGGTCGGAATACAAATGCGGGTATGTATATACAGTCGCGGGGTTTTCCTGTAATTTATTACGTGATCGGTTTTTTGAAGTTGCCAGTTTGCTTTCCGTTTCGGCCATTTTCCTTTGTTTCTTTCCTTGGCTGAAATTTGGTGGAGGGGGTTATTTGCAATTGTGCATTTAACAAAGGAAAAGACTTTTTATGCATCATGATGGTTTCGCCTCCATTGACTTTCTTATTCATCATGATTTAGTTGATGGGGATGGGTTGTGTGAGGGGATTGATATGATGATTGAGGTAAATCATTTTTTTTAGTGATCATTACCTTTTTTCATTGGCTTTCTCTCTCCTCCATCATCTTTTGGCCGGCCACACTTGGGGAGGGTGTGGGTTGTTCATTCATTCATTTTTTTGATGGGAGAAAATAGAGTTCTCATTCTTGCTTGAAAAAATGGCTCACCCTCTCAAAAAATTTATTACATCTCATTCCTCCACCAAAAACCATGGCAACTTCATACCCCAATGAGACATAGCTTTCTACACTTCATCTACAGTATCCTTGGGCACGTCGAATTGCCAACTTCATGCCCGAGTTGCCTCGGTCCAGAGGTGGGAACCCATAAAAGAACCCGGCGATGTGGTGTCCGTTCCGACAAGGAGATGAAGACCAGAGATTCCGCGAGGAGATCGGGACGACGACGAGAAGACCGAAGGACACGAATCGCTCGGTATATCTCTCTACCCCTTCTCTAGTTAGCTAGGAGTAGGTTAATGGCCCGATATGAGTTTATAGTACGTGGTGGTGCCGGTTCAAAAGTTAAGTAAAAGTATCGTTTCCGCATTTTGGCCTCAGATTGACGGCCGGGGCCCCGCCGTGCACTTACAATCACTTAGCTACCGTACACTACGCCTTGGCTAAGGTCAACAAACGTAGCACGAATACTAAGTACTCTACTTCCTAAAATGATGGAGGGTTGCGGATGATTTTTAAGAAAATCTTTAACGCTTTGAACTTGATATCGTCGTAGAATCAAATGGTTTTCAAAAGGAGTGGATTGAGCTCCGCAGTTTTGAAATGTAGCTTTTTCATAAAGAGCCGAGTGGTTTTCAAATCTGATTCTATAACATCTTTTTAGGTTTATTTTCTTTACATTAATCATATTAATGTATCCCCATCATTTAAGTCCTTAAGCCAATCACAGAAAAGAAACGAAAATACAACGTACGCTTATTGCCATCCGCATTCGCCGCAATGTTCCGTTATGCACCGTTAGGTTAACTAACGGCATACCGGGACGGGACTAGCGCGGGTGTAAAACATAAGCAACGTCTACTATATATCTCATATATAATATATCATTCGTCTCAGATATCACATCACAGTATACAGGCAGCAGAAACACAGATATGATAATATAGGATATATTAGGACGTCCGTATTTAGTATTTAGCTAATAATAGAAAATACGGATTCCACAGTCGCGATGAATAGCCAAGCCCACACCCCTAGACCCCTACGAGAGCGGCAAACGACCCTACCAATTCTGGAGTTTAGGAGACCCGGTCTCGACTCCTCGAGATGACCTCCCACTGAACCCCAGAACCCGGTCACTTGTGCTCCCCTCCTTGGGTCTATCCTAATGCGGAAAAGTAAATAATATACAACACTGGTGGCATCAACCTCAACCCGGAAGTGCCCCAAATAAAAGAATATTACATTACATTTGAATTTTACATGTATGAAAAGAAAACTCTCATCTCATGTAAAAACCCCCGGCTATTCAATCGCGACAATCCTGCACATCATATCTCAGTAACACATAATATCATATATCATCAACGTAAGTAAGTATGCGTACCCCGATTGTCGTTGATGTATAGCAACGAAACCGGCAATATGCGACATACTACACTTACGGTCACAGAAAAGAAAGTGTAAAACTACAACATTTGGAATCCACAATCACTTTAGACATCGTAAATCCGAAATATCACATACTTCGCATTTCATGCTTAACTATATAAATTCCACATATTGTATCACATTCCAGATAAATAGACAATATTAAACTTTCCGATCGAATAATCAAATACCCAAGATTTCCTTAATAGCTCAACACTTGAGCGGAGTTAAAAAATCCCAGAACATGTCACAGTAGTAGTGGTCCAGCCATAGAAGGGTCAAGCCAACGCCTCACATGTGGCACGCCGTACTTCCCCAAACCCTAAGGTTTAGAGGCAGTTCAGACGGTCACATAATCGAGTTAAGGTTTGTGTTCTTCTAGAGGGTCCACCACGTTACTTGCACGTATTTTCGAAAGATTTAAACTCGAGAAAAATTCAACATTTGAAAGTTTTTCGTGCCGGGAAAAAGTGAGTTAATGATATCCGTTCGAACGTTTTAATACTTTCTAAATTACCCGAAAACAGCATGAAATTAAATATTCCGATCGAATCAACGAATCCAAAATAATCCCCAGAACACTCAAGAAATAATCCCCAGAACACTCAACACTTGAGTCAGATTAAAAATACCCAAAAATATGTACAAGCAGATAAGAACATTACTGTACAAAAACGAAGCTATATTATTTCTGTACGGCCGCGGATCCGCGGCCCAAGCGAGGTATGGCCGCGGTTCCGCGGCGGTATGTACGGATTATGGCGTCGGTTTTTACAGTATTTCTTATATTTGCCTGCTGAATTTTTTAAGTATTTTTAATTCTGAAAAAACACAGTTTTAAAAAAATGTCCAGAGATGGGTCTAATTCCGTATTTCGGGGTTCGATCAGAGTTTTAATTTCGCCTAAACGTCGCCTAAGGCTCTAGCTTGGCTCTGATACCATGAAGGGTTTCTTACAGCACCACTACAAGGGTTTGGAGGCAATACACATGCTATATTTAAAATTTATATGGTGCTAAAGATACAATCTAAAGGATCATGCTAGAAAAATTTAGGGCAATATAACTTTAACATGAACACAAGTAGTAAAAGCTAGGGTTTTGAGAGTACAACCTTTGTAGCTCCCTACGCTAGACTCCTTAGCTACTTGAGGGTTGGAAAAAGGTTCGCTTGAGATCCTCTAGGTCCACGACGATCCACCCGGAGTCCTCTTTGTCCAAGCTTGAAGTTCCATTAGATCAAGAGAAGAAATGGAAGCTAACACTCTACACTAATGGGCAAGAATAGTGTAGAATGGTGATGTGATTTGTTTTCTCACTTCAAAACCCTAACTTGGTGACTCTTTTGCTCACTTGAGAAAACTAGAGAGCAAGAGAGAAAGGAGGAAGAAGATGATGGCTTGTAAAGAGCTCAAGATAATGATAAGCTTGTGAATAAAAATGAGAAATGAAAATATATATATTTTCACTCTCTCATTCTTAACCATAGTTATAAAATATCTAGATATTTTAGTTTGGAACAAAAATGACCATGGAAAATGAATCATGGTTAAAACAAAGGGTTAGTGCAAGAATAAAACATTAAACCATGATAACAATTTCCATTTCCATTTTTCTTTTCCAAAAATAATATCCATATATTTTATAAAGGGTGTAAGTCTTATATTGCCACCATCCACTATATCAACAACCATGATAGAATGATGTATGCATATATGTGTGCATGCACATCCATATGTGCATGAATAAGAATAAATGCATACATGCAGCAAAAAGACAAGAAAGAATTTAAAGTGAAAAACTAATGGTCAATGATAAATCAACACTTGATTTAGCAACCCGGTCATATCACATACGACCCGACCAAAAGCAAACCGCCCGATTAATATACGGTATCTCATACACGCATTTTAACCGGGTCCATGCGCATATCTCATATGCACACCACATCGTTTCGTCTGGACTAGGCAACTCCATTGTGGGACTCTAAGACTCGTCAATACGCCGACAGTGGATGATGATCATATCAAGCACCCCCAAGCCGCAAGCGATCAGCTAAACGTAACGGCCATCCGGGTATTGAGCGATCAGAAGAAAACAAGCGAACCTATCATAACTCCCGTCGAGCCAACCGGCAACACTACCGTACAGTCCGGTCTCTTCGTCAGATATGCTGCATATCGAGTCTAGGGATGGTAACGTCGACCCCAATAACTCAATAAGTCATGCCGATGAGTGGTTTACAACAGATCGAGAAACTACTAATAACACTTATCAGTAAATCTCAACAGCCCTGGCCAGGGACATACCGATATAGCCAGTCGAGCACAGCACAGCATCAACTCCCAATACCGGGAGAGACGAAACCCCTCCTATCGCTCATCACCTTCGTGTGTCTCGGGACTGTACCCAACGGCCACCTGTTTGCACGACTCAGTAGAGCCATGGTAGGGTGGTAATCAAAGTACAGTGGGAGAACACACAAGACTCTATGACGATCTCGGGTTTACAGACTAACCTGCACCAGTGTCACCTGAGAACTGCTATCCGACGATAGATATAATTCCATATAGGAGTTCTCGGTGAGTCCGTCCAGTGTACCCAGTCACCACTGAGCACCCGTATACGATCTCGATATCAAACATCGATGAATGTGGGAACATCCATCGCCCATCGTATGGGTCTAGTATCATATACGCTAGTCTACTCTGGTATATCGATGCCCCGTCTCGATATACCTACGACTAGGGACATTTCAGGATATGCTTATAAACTATAGATGTCCTACTAGTATGATCTCCATCATAATCACAGTAGTCAAGCCATATCCTCAGGGCTTTATCAACATGTGTGAATGAATAAAAGCATGAACAAATCAACATGTCAGATAAAGAAGAACCAGATAGCATACTATCATGTCGAGCAAGAATGTACACTGAATATATATATATATATATATATATATATATATATATATACACATGTATAAATACATCCACTATCATATAATGGCCTCTAGGGCATACATATATCCAACAATTATTATTATTATTTTTTTATAAGGGAGCAGGTTGTGAACCAAAATTTTGGCGGGAACAGTCTTCTTCCTCTGCATCGTGCTCGCCCTTAAGGGGTGGTGACGCCCTTGTACTTTGTCGTTGGGTAGCGAAGAGGGCCCCCAAGACGCACATCGGAAATACTTGCGATGCACCCTCGATATTGAATCGCCCGGACGAGCTTTCCGATATACGTACTCGCTTCCAGATCCCCCTTGGCTATTCACTTCATCTGGCCAAGGAGGAAGAGCGGGTAGACCAGGTCCAGGGTAATGAAATTGCCCTGTACCTGGAAGCGTTCCGAGCAGGGATGCATCTGCCCTTCTCATCCGAGATTTATATCGTATTTCATTACTTCCGTATTGCCCCGGGCCAGCTAGTGCCGAACTCATGGAGAATCCTCCTCGGGTTTCTGGTCCGGTTGAAGATTGATCGGATCCCCTTTGACTTGAGTCTTCTTCTTTACTTTCTTTATTACAAAAATCACCCTAGTACCAGTGAGGACGAACCGAGCTGGATGTATCTCTCCTTTAAAAAATATAAGGGTAAAACGGCCGGGTCAGGGGTAGTGGTCGTCCCTTCTTCCATTCATGAGTGGAAGGAGAATTTTGTTTTCGTCAGTCCTCTGAAAGGGGAGGATTGGCCGGTGCCCACCAAATGGCACATTGCGGATTGCCCACGGGTCAGGCAGTCTAACGGTCCAGAGGCCGGGGTAGTGTCGCAATGCGAGCCAATCCAGCGGGCCAATGTCCTGCTTTCCGAGCAGGCTTTGAGCTGGGCGGGACTCAGTCCCGCTCGCTTCGGAAGTAAGTTAGGGTTTCGCCGATTAATTTAGGCTTGACATAATATTGTCGTTCCTATCGTTGACCTTTTTCTTCAATTTTCTTCTATAGAGTCAATGGATCGTTCGAAGATCATGGCTGCCAAGGCGCAAAGGAGGAAGGACGGCGGCGCTAGCTTGTCCAGACCCGCAACAAGCGCGGTCCCCTGGCAAGCCCTTTTTGCTAAGGTCCCCGTCTCCCGTCCCGTTCTGTTGGAACACCGTAGCGGAGGGCAGAAGTATGCCCGGGATCCGGCGTCCTGGGCCAGAATAGAAGTGTCGTCCTCTGCCGAGTCTCCGCTCAAGAGGCAGAAGAGAGTGGTTTCCCGGTCACCCCCGGCTGGGATACAAATGAAGGAGGGCGACTTCTGCATCGAGGTGCCTTCGGAGCTCTCTGTGGCCAACAGCTTACTGGAGGACATGGAGAAGGCGGCGGGGGCCAAGATTCCCTGAGGCACCATGAAGGCCTAAGTGGCGGCGATTGCTCAGGAAGCCGTTCAGGTTGGTAATTTTCTAAAATTTTCCAAGTGTTTTTTTCTCTGTTTAGCTCCTAAAAATGGTTTGTGTTTTTCCGCATGTCCTCCAGCATTGCTCCCTTCTTACCGCTATAGAGGCCGAGGAGATGGCCCCGGCGATAAAAAAAGCTGGTGAATCTTTCTCGCATGAGGAAGAGCTCCTTGCTAAACTAAAAAAGGAGGAGGATAAGGCGACCTCTATAGACTTGAGGTTGGTCGCGGAGGGCCTGACGGTCACAAAGCTGAAGGAGTCTCATCAGCTCCTGACCGAATCTAACCGGGCTATTCAGGCCAAGATAGAGGAGGTCAACGGGCTCTATGACGCAATAAAGAGACAGAGGGACTCGTTCAAGAGGGATGCTCGGGCGACCCACGAGGCGGCGAAGCATGCGGAGGGCAGGGCGGAAAAGGCCGTAGAGGAGTACAAGGCTTCCGACCAATTCTATGTTGACCTTGCTGACTCTGCGGCCGTCGGGTGGCATAACTCCCTCGAAGCCATTAAGGAATCTATGCCTGGGTTCAATGACCAAGAGCTTCATGCAAGGTATCCTCTTGCCGAGGAAGTGCCCCAGGGCGGCCGCGCCGAGCCGACGGGAGGAGACGAGGCCTCGGGAGGAAGCGCAGAGCTTGCGGTCGTAATCGAGGTTCCCGGTAGAGGGGTCGAACAGGGGGACGCCGGAGAGGTCCCGGCCACGAAGGCGGTTTGAAGCCGCCATTCGCCTCGTTCTCTATTTTCCTTTTTTTTAGCTTTCGGGCATTTTGTAAAGCTGAGAAGATTATAATACCTTGTATATAATTTGAAATATCAATAAAGTATTTTTATCTCGTTTTTGACATGCCCGGCTGTAATGCTTCCGTTCTTGTTTATTTGCAAGTGTCGGTAGATCGGTGTCCCTCCTCCCCCCGGAATTGAGGTGTTGTGGGACAAGTGAACACCAAATATGAACACAAGTTTAAATAGATCGATATCCCTTCTCCCCCCGGAGTCGAGGTGACGTGGGACATGCGAATACCAAGTATTAATTCCAAGCATAAATAGATCGGTGTCCCTCCTCCCCCCGAAGTCAAGGTGACGTGGGACAAGTGAACACCAAATATGAACGCGGATCTGTGTGTAGCTAGGGTTCGGGTCCACAGCGCAGCCGGGCATGAAGTTGCCCGCCGCGGATGGGCCGAGCAGGAAGCTACTCGGCCACCTCGTGGTGAGGGCTTTGGATCCACAGCGTAGTCGGGCAGGAAGTTGCCCGCTGTGGATGGACCGAGCATGAAACTATTCGGTCGTCTCATGGTGAGGGCTTTTGGATCCACGGCGTAGCCGGACAAGAAGCTGCCCGCTGCGGATGGACCAAGCAGGAAGGTACTCGGCCGTCTCATGGTGAGGGCTTTGGATCCACAGCGTAACCGGGCAGGAAGCTGCCTGCTGTCGATGGACGCTACTCAGCCGCCTTATGGTGAGGGTTTTGGATCCACAGCGTAGCCAGACAGGAAGCTGCCCGTTGCTGATGGACCGAGCAGGAAGCTACTTGGCCACTTCGTGGTGAGGGCTTTCATTTAAACTAAAATAACTTTAGTAGACATAGAAAGAGTAATCTCATTATTCGAAAGAGTACAAGTTCATCTGTACAATTTAAGCTTTTTGGCGTCATATGACCATAGAAATTCATTACCCCAGGAATCAAGGAGGCGATAGGCTTCGTCGGGCAGTGTCTCAGTCACAAGGAAGGGACCGTCCCATTTCGGGGAGAACATGTGCAGCTTCCCTTGGTCTTCGAACTCGTTTCGTTGCAGGACTAAGTTTCCTGCCTTGAAAGCTTGATGTTTAACCCGGGCGTTGTAATATCGGACGGTCTGTTGCTGATATGCGGCCATCCTTATTTATGCCCGATCTCTCTTTTCCAATAAGATGTCTAGGTTGCTTCGAAGTGCCAACACATTGGCCTCGTCGTCGAAGTGTTCGACTCGATAGCTGGGAAGGCCGATTTCCGTGGGAACCATTGCCTCGGTGCCGTAACAGAGGATAAACGGGGTTTCCCCGTGGGTGTTTTTCTCGATATTCACAACGCCCATAACACCCGAGGCGGTTCTTCGACCCAGCTGCCTTGTTTTCCTCCCAAGCGGGCTCTAAGGCCTTGGATGACATCTCGGTTTGCTACCTCTGCTTGCCCGTTGCATCAGGGATGTGCGACCGTAGAGAACTTCATCAATATGTGATAGTCGCTACAGAATTCTCTGACTTTGTCATTTTCGAAGTTGGTTCCGTGGTCGGTGACGATGCACTTCGGGATTCCAAATCGGGAGATTATATTATTCTGTAGGATCTTCATTGCAGAGGTGGCATCTGGTTTCCTGATCGGCATGGATTCTACCCACTTTGTAAAGTAGTCTACGGCGACAAGGGTGTATTTGTGTCCACCCGTGTCGGTGGGGAGTTGGCCAACCATATCCATCCCCCACTACGTGAATAGCCAAGGGGAACTTAGTGGCATTAACTCGGTAGCGGATAGCCGAGGAATGCTGCCAAAGAGTTGGCAGGTCTTGCACCTCCTGACCATCTTTTCTGCGTCTTGGTGTATAGCCGGCCAGCAATACCCCTGCAACAGTATCTTTTGAATTAGACTGCGGGCCCCTTGATGTGCTCCTCCGACTCCTTCATGTATCTCTTAGAGAACGTAATCTACTTCGTCGGGGTTGACACATCGGAGTAGAGGTTGGGTGTACGACTTTTTGTACAAATTTCCTTTGCTCCACACAAAGTGGTGAGCTTTTATACGGAGCCGGCGTGCCTCAATTCGGTCTTCGGAGAGTACTCCGTCCTTGAAGAACTTCACTATGGGTTTTCTCCAATCCGGGTTACTCTCTTGAGTAGTGCAGATTCGGTTTACCACCTCTCTATCTTCGATGCTGGGTCATGGCATGACTTTGAAGAGGATGTTTCTCTAATGATTGGCCAAATAAGAAGATGTGAGTTTGCTTAGCGTGTCGGCCTCGGTGTTCATGCTCCTGGGAATCTGTTCTACTTGGATCTCGTCGAAATTTCTCCGAAGACTTTTTACCTTTGCTAGGTATTTCATCATCAGGGGCTCTCGGGCTTCAAAACCTTCGGTTACCTAACCGATGACCAGCACGGAGTCGCCGCGGATCCTGATTGTCCTTAGCCCCACCTCGGAAGCGATTCGTAGCCCAGCTAATAAGCTTCGTATTCCGCGGCATTGTTTGACTCCATGACCAAGCCTCAGAGAGTACTCCATCTCTGCATCATTCGGACCACAAATGACCAACCCAGCCCAATCCCTTCCTCTGTGGAGGAGCCATCCATATAGAGTTCTCAGTCAGGAATCAGGCCAAGCGTTTCCTCGACTGAGGTTTGTGGGTCAGGGCCTCGCGCCGACACTTCCTTATTGGGAATGGCACATTCGAACATGAAATCGGTTAGGGCTTATGCTTTGATAGCTTGCCTCGGTCGGTACCGGATGTCGAATTGGGACAACTCTCATCTCCATTTCTCTAAGCAGCCTGACAATTCGGGGGAGCCGAGATATTCCCCAAGGGTCGTTCAGTGAGAATAATAACCGTGTGAGCCTGGAAATAGTGCCGGAGCTTCCTGGAGGCGACGACGAGTGCCAAGACTATTTTTATATAGTCGGGTATCTAGTCTCTGCGTCCTTGAAAAAGTGGCTGACGTAGAAGACCAGTCTTTGTATTCTTTCAGATTCTATGATGAGTACGGAGCCGACAGCCTGGTCGGAGACGGCCAGATACAGTAACAGCTCATCCCCTACAGCTGGTCTGGTAAGAAGCGGGGGAGGGGTCACCAGATGTGCCTTGAGCTGCTCGAAAGCGGCTTGGCACTCTTTGGACCACTCGAACCCAGAGATCTTCCTTAAGGCTTTGAAGCAGGGCAGGCACTTTCTTCAGATCTGGACATGAAGCGACTCAAAGCGGCTACCCTGCCCGTGAGCCGCATGATATCAACATTACTCTTGGGGGTTGCCATGTCGATGATGGCTCTAATCTCCTCCGGGTTTGTTTCGATTCCCCGGTGGGTGACCATGAATCCAAGGAATTTTCCACTCGTGACGCCGAACACACACTTGGCTGGATTTAGTTTCATTTTATACTTTCGAAGTACATCGAATGTCTCGCCGAGGTCCGTGGTGTGTTCGGCTGATAGGGTGGATTTCACGAGCATGTCATTGAAGTAAACTTCCATATTTCTCCCAATCTGTGATTTGAACAGCTTGTTGACCGGCCGCTGGTATGTTGCCCCGTGTTTTTGAGGCTGAAGGGCATTACCCTGTAGCAGTAGACCCCTCGATCAGTGGTGAATGCGGTCAATTCTTCGTCAGCCGGATTCATCCGGATTTGGTTATAACCACAGTAGGCATCCATGAAGCTTAGCAGTTCATGACCGGCCGAGCTATTGACTAACTGATCTATCCGAAGGAGTGGGTAGTTGTGTTTGGGGCAGGCCTTATTTAGATCGGTGAAGTCGACACACATGCCCCATTTTCCGTTTGACTTCTTGACCATGACTGCGTTTGCTAGCCAAACCGAGTAGTCCAGGTTTCTGATGAAGTCGGCCGCGAGCAGTCGGTCCACGCGAAACTCCTTTTCTTTTGTCGTACCGGCCGAGCTTTCGAGTCGACCCCGAGCTTGTGGGAGATCACCTTGGGAGCAATATCGAGCATGTCCGTAGGAGTCCAAGCGAACACGTCGGAGTTGCTCCGAAGGAACTGGATCGGGCTGTCCCGAGCATCCCCTGTTAAGAGTGAGCCGATCTGGACAGTTCGGCTGTCATTTCCTTCCTTGAGAAGAACTTCTAACAAAGCCTCCACCGGGGAGCCGCGAATCCCTTTTTTGTCGTCGCGCATATCCAGAGATTCTTGAGAATCGTACATATATTCAAAATTTTCAAACTCTTTCTCCTTTGGGGATGTCGAGGCGAGGCAGACCTTGGTGGTTTGCTGGTCTCCGTAGGCCCGGCCTATCCTCCATTGTCTAGAAGGAACTTGAGCGCGATGTGATAGATCGAGATCTGAGCCTGGAGAGCATTTAGGGTGGGGTGACCCAAGAGGATGTTAGAGGACGAAGGGATCCTGACAACGAGGAAATTCACCGATATGGTCCGCATTCTTCCTGCTTTCCCAATGTTGAGAGGGAGGGTGATTGATCCCTCGGCCAAGACGGAATGGTTTGTAAACCCGGAGAGGACGCGGGAGGTCGGTTGGAGGTTGGACGGGTTTAATATCATATGCTGGAAACAGTCGTAAAACAGGATATACGCTGAGCTCCCCGAGTCGACTAGGATTCTCCGGACTTCGTATCAGTTTACCCGGGTTGCTATCTGTCACACCCCGCTTCCCAATATACGAGAAATGGACGTGGCGAGGCCCGCTACGTATTTACACAGAAGTAAATACGCTAAGCGTATCTAAACAATATAAAGTAAAGTACACAAGAGACAGGAATGTAAATGAACAACAACTTTACTTATTATCATTATTTTACAGGTACAACTGGAAATGTAAATACATGGATGAAAAGCAATGCCTAAACAATGGCATGAACGGAAATGAAAATATGTACAAGTAAAGTCTAATGCTCCGGGTCTTCAGTGTACTGCTTCAAATGCTCCTGGCTGGTCTCGAGCTCTAATGCGTCCGATCCACCGACAACATTCCAAAGAAAAAGAGAAATAGAAATATCGTCAGCGAACAATCGCTCGGTAAGTCCCAAAGAAGGAGAGAAGTAGAATAGAAAGAAAAGAGAGTAAATCTAGTATAATATTTGATTGTAGGTTAACATAGTGTTTGTAGCTTGGTATAGAATATGCCAGTGTATACGAGAGGAGTCTATACCGTGGACTTTGGTAACCCGTAGTACAAGGCTCCATCGAAAATACCACGGAACAACGGTATGGATGTAATTACGTCTTAAGTGACCACCTTGTGCCATCTTTAACATATTCCATACCAGTCTACCCCTTTATAAACCCCGTAGTGTATTAATGTATTGATTGTATTGATTGTATTATATTGTCTGTAGTAAATGGAAGACTTGCCAAAACTATAATATTAGTAAATAGAATGAATGTAAATGGATAATCATGTAAACGGAGCATATCCATGGTTCGGTTCAGTCAATATAAATTGATATAGAATAGACGAATTCATGGATTCATGTTGTATTGTAGTTTATACTTAAATCACATTCAAATCAGATTGATTAGATTGAGACTCGGTCTGAGTCAGACACTTTGAAAAGAACTTGAAATCCTGAATTAGTTTTGATGTTATCGGTAACTTCTGCACATGGACGGCAGGATTTGTGTCTTTTTCCAAGACAATTACCGTGTTGATAACACCGTTTGTTAGATTGTCTACCTTAAATAGGCAAGCACCCACATTCTCCGGCTCTCTGAGGCTCAAGAGAATTGGTCCCGCTTAAATCTATATTTACTAGGATCTTTATTGTAATTTAGTATAACTTGAGAGGGTTTTATATAAAAATAGTTTTGATATGTTTTCAAAATACACCTCAAGTATTTAATTATCGTTTTTAGAGTTTTCATAGATGTATATTTTATAAATGTGAAATTTCTAGTGAGTAGAACCTAGTATTCATAGTATATGGTGTTTTATTGAAATATTGGAATTGTTTTGTATTTGGATGGGGTTTTCATGTAATGGTGATTTTTTTGATTTAGAAAACTTAGAATATTTATATAATATAATTAAAATAGATATTTTGATAATAGTTATATATTTAATAAAAATAAATTTATTTATTCTTGTAAAAATCTCATTTTCTAAAGAAAAATGCATTAAAAATTCCATCAAGATCGAATGCTCCTTTCGGAGGTCTGCATCCCGCCCTACTAGGAACGAGAATGTGCGATAATCCACACCATCCCGAACGGGGTCCCCAAAAGTTGGTTGTAGAGACGCAATTGCAAGGAATTGTTTAATACACTTTTTAAAGAAATGGTTTTGCAAGTTAGTGGTATTTATTTGTAATGTCGTATTATCCCATAATTATATTCCCAAAACTTCATCGTTCTATGTCAAAAATGTGTGTTGTGATGAGCTAGGGTATTACCTCGTGAGTTATCTAAAGATAATACAATTTTTATGTTGTTTTATGTCGAAACTAAAGTATGTGGTATTTTACTGTAAAAATACAATAAAAATTGTATAGAAGCATATTTTGAGATGAAATTTATTTTAAAGTGTTTATTAATGTTTGTTAAACACTATATGAGAGTATGGTATTTTATTGATTAAGAAAAATAGAGTTTTAAAGAATAACCGAATCTGAAGTCGGATTAACTCCGCTTCCGTCGGGTTTTAGAATTGAAAGTTTTTAGAATAGAAGATGAGAGGGGGAGAGGGGACTTGCTTGCTTTTGGACAAGAGAAGGGAGAGAGGAAACTAAGGAAGGCTTCGGGGCATCGTTTCGTCACCGGAAACTCCTTGGATCGTCGCCGGAACTTCACCCTTCGCTAGCTCCACTTGCACACTAAAAGGACTTGAGAATTCTTGAGAGTTTTGGTAGGGAATTTCTGAGTGAGGATGAGTGAAATGGAGTGTGGTATTTATAGCGAAAATTAGGGTTTAGAGGATTAAAGATTGCATTGAAATTTGCATTAAAATTTGGATTAAATGGGGTTTTATTGTTCTCTGGATGAATGTAGAGAAAATAAACAATGTGAGAGAAGTGGGGTAGGTCAAACGGTGCCAGGGGAAAAAATTTCGATCATTCTCGACGGGGGGGGGGGGGGGGGAGGGCGGTGGTACCGAGCTTTTGAGGAGTTTCGCCGGCCATTTCCCGGTGGAATTGTCTTGGGATTTAGCCACGTGTCCCTGTCGTCTCATATACCCTCGTGCACATGTTTATTTAATCTGTAACTTATCATTCTACGTGTAGTGCACGTGCAAACCATTGGGCTTCTAAAAGATTAAAAGAAAATTAAATAAAAAGATAATGTGGCTGGGGGGATTCGATCACAGGGGCCACGTCACAGCAGTGCAAGGCTTTACCAATGTTCTACAAGTACTTTCTTGCAGTTCAAAATTAAAATAAATACTTATAGTGTACACAGTATTACAAATACTCCAATTGTACATTAACTTTTAAACAGTTTTCTGTATATTGAAATTGGAGTTGTTACAGTCTACCCTCCTTACAAACATTTTGTCCTCGAAATTTACAATTTATTTTAAATACTAGTTTACAAATAAATGAGGATATCTTGTACACATCTCATTTTCCCTTTCCCATGTTGTTCTCCTGTTGTGTCCTTCCTCCACATCACTCGAACCAAGTTGAATTCTTTGTTCCGAAATGACTTCACCTTTCTATCCAGGATCTCAATAGGTTGTTACTCACAGGATAAGTCTGGCTGTACAATGAGCTCGGAGTGATCAAGAATATAGCTGGGGTCACTCACATACCTTCTGAGTTGGGATATGTGGAACACATTGTGCATTCCTTCCAATGAAGGTGGAAGTGCCAAGTGATAAGCCACTTCACCGACTCATTCGAGTATGTCGAACGGTCCAATATACCTCGGACTAAGCTTACCCCGTCTTCCAAAACGAATCACTCCACGTTTCAGAGATGTCTTCAGAAATACATGTTCTCCCAGTTGAAACTCCAAGTGACGGTGCTTTGCATCAGCCCCAGTGCTTCTGTCGATCTTGGGCTATGCGCATTCTTTGCCTGATAGTGCGAACCACGTCGATAGTTGCTACTATCATCTCAGGTCCAAAGAGTTCTCTATCTCCGATGTCATCCCAACTTAATGGCAATCGACACTTTCTTCTATAAAGCGCTGCAAAAGGTGCCATTCCTATACTTAATTGGTAGCTGTTGTTGTATGAAAACTCCACAAGATGTAGGTGATCTTCACACGATCCTCCGAAGTCTAGCATACACGCTCTTAGCATATCTTCTAAGATCTGAATAGTTCGCTCAGACTGACCATCTGTTTGTGGATAATAAGCCGTGCTGAAATTCAGACTTGTTCCCAAGCTCGCTTGCAAACTTTGCCAAAATTGTGATCGAAATCTAGTGTCAAGATCGGGGAAAATGCAAACCGGTACTCCATATAATCTCATGATTTTCTGCATGAGTTCATGGGTATCAGAGATAGCACATTTTTTGAAGATTTAAAATCTTGCTTAGATTCTTACCTCCATGTATTTCTTTGCTAGTGTCTCAGTAGATTGGCCAACTCGAAAGGGAATAAAGTGAGCCGACTTTGTGAGTCGATCCACAATAACCTATACCGCATCGTTACCCTTCGTGCTGTGAGGAAGTGCAGTCACGAAATCCATTATGATGTGTTGCCACTTCCATTCAGGGATAGGTAACGGTTGATGTAATCCATCAGTCCTTTGATGTTCAGCCTTTACTTGCTGACACACCAAGCATTTAGTGACGTTTCTTGCTATTTCACGCTTCATTCCATGCCACCAGTAATTTTGACGTAAATCTTTGTACATCTTTATACCTCCAGGGTGTACTGAATAAGGAGAGCTGTGAGCTTCTTTCATCAACTCTTCTCGCACAGAACCTTTTGGTATACACAATCTACTGCCGAATCTTAAAGATCCGTCTTCGTGGATGATGAAGTCTGTTCGTAGTCCACTTTCCACTTGTTCTATGATCTTTTGCAACTTAGCATCACTTGCTTGAGTTGCTTTGATCTGATTGACAATGGTAGGATTGAACTTGTAAGTTCATCAAACGTGAAGCGTTACCTGGCATGACTACTTCAATCCCCATTTGATGCAAGTCTTGTTAAAGTTTCCGTTGTACGGTAAGATTCAATGCTAATGGTTGGCGACTAAGGGCATCAGGTACTACATTCACCTTTCCTGGGTGATATTGCAGGTTGATGTCAAACTCCGCCATGAGTTCTAACCATCGTCTCTGCCTATATTCAACTTTTTCTGAGTAAACACATATTTCAGACTCTTGTGATCTGTGTGTATGTCCACCCGTTCACCAAGAAGATAACGGCGCCAAATCTTAAGAGCAAAGATTACGGCCTCCAACTCCAAATCATGCGTCGGATAATTGCGCTCATGAATCTTCAGCTGTCTTGAATCATAAGCCACAACCTTACCGTGCTGATGCCGTGCTGATGTAGAACACATCCTAATCCCTTACCGGATGCTTCGCAATGTACTTCAAAATCTCCAGATTGGTCCGGTATGACAAGGATAGGTGCTGATGTCAATCTTGACTTGAGTTCTACGAAAGCTCGTTCGCATATTTCTGACCACACGAATTCTTCATCTTTATGTGTGAGCTTGGTCAGGGGTGTTGCAATTTTCGAAAATCCTTCAATGAACCTTCTGTAATATCCTGCTAGACCTAAGAAATTTCGAATGTCCTTCACTAACTTCGGTGTCGGCCATTCGCTTACTGCTGGAACTTTAGCTGGATCCACGGAGATTCCATCGCCTGATACAATATGTCCAAGAAAACCGACTTGATCTAGCCAAAACTTGCATTTGTTGTTCTTGACGTAGAGTTGATGTAGTCGTAATGTCTCCAGGACAATTCGTAGGTGCTCGGCATGTTCCTTCCGACTCTTAAAATACACCAGGATGTCGTCGATGAAGATGACAAAAAACCTGTCTAGGTACTCTCAGAAAACTTGATTCATTAGGTTCATGAATATAGCTGGTGCGTTGGTCACTCCAATTGGCATCACAAGAAATTCGTAATGTCCATAGCGAGTTCTAAATGCCGTTTTATGGATATCAGATTCTTTGACCTTCACCTGATGATAACCTGAACGAAGATCTAACTTGGAGAAAACACAAGATCCACTTAGCTGATCGAATAGATCGTCGATGCGCGGTAGTGGATACTTGTTCTTTATAGTTACATCGTTCAAGGCTTTATAATCAATGCACATTCGATATGAACCTTCCTTCTTCTTTACAAGCAGAACTGGTGATCCCCAACTTGAAGTGCTGGGACGAATCCATCCTTTCGCCAATAATTCGTCCAACTGAGTTCGGACTTCCTTCAATCCTTCCAGATTTAATCGATACGGTGCTTTGATCACCGGTTAAGCTACAGGTATTAAATCAATGCTGAATTCAAGAGCTCGATCGGGAGGCAAACTTGATAGGTCTTCAGGAAATACATCGTCGAACTCTCGAACTATTTCTGGCTTTGATCCTTCCTCCGCTTAAATTGTTGCAATCACTGCCTGCTTTGGTTTTGCCTTGTATGTACTTGTCTCCAGGGTACGGTCTCCACTTTTGAAATAGAAAACCGGATACTCTGGAATCTCGAATATGACTCTTCTTTGACGATAGTCAATGGTAGCATAGAATGTTCCGAGCCAATCCATACCAAAGACGACATCGAAATTCGGTATGTCCAGCACCTTGAAGTCAGCATAAAATTCTCTGCTGCAGATGACCACTGGACACAGATCGTATCCCATTACTGTCTTTAGAACGTCATTCCCTGAACTGACATTCCAGCTGGATACGAGAGGTTTGACTGGAATCGCATGAGTTTGGACAAACCGTTGCGACATAAGGCAATGAGATGCTCCAGTATCGAAGAGTGCTCATGCAGGAAGTGGGGCTACTAAGATCGTACCTAAGTTATGTGGGATAATTTTAGGAATAAGGAAAATGCATGGATATGTATATATAGATGGAAAAGTAAAGCTTGAAGGGAAAATGTTATAGGTAATGACTTGGCCGGTGGCTTCAGCCTCTTCCACAGTCATTGTGAAAGCCTGTCGCCTCGGCACATTCCTCCTTGCTGGAGGAGCATTCTTCTGCCCGTTCCTTTGTACTTGAGGTATGTTCCTTTGAGCTTGATAGAACTAACGAGGAGGAGGTGCAGTCGGTCCACGAGGAGGTGGAGCAGGTAGTGTGAGTCGTGGAGCAGGTGCCTGGATGGCTGGACGCTGCTGATAAGCAATTGCTCGCCTGGGTGCAGCATTTGGGTTGTGTCTATGAGGACAAGACCCAATATCATGAGTAGCTGAGCCGCAGACTAAGCAAATGCGATTTGCACGCCGGCAGTCTTTCAAATGTCCATCCCTCCTGCAGTAGGTGAAAAGGGCTTGGTTGGGTCGGTTGTTCGGTACTCCCGGTCTCTTAGGCATAAATGGTGGCCTTGAAGAGGCTCCTCCTGCCATCTGAGTGGCAGGGCGCTTCATCCCGGTAGATTGAGGTCTGCCCCTCATCTTTACCACTGCCTCAAATCGACGGGCAGTTTTCAGAGCCAATTCGTGGGTTGGGAAATACCATGTAGCTAAAGCAGCTTGGATTTCCGAATCAAACCCTTGCTGGAATCTTCTGGATCGGATCTCAGCAGTTGGTATCAAATGTGTCGCGAACCTGTTAAGGTATTGTGTTAGATGTGTAATAAGTGATATTTGAAAATCAAATATTGAGACTGTTAGTTATATGTATGCCATAGAGGCCATTACTGTACATACGATTTATATTGTAGTAGATGCTTGGACATATATATGGAGGTCTTTCTTGCTCGACATGATAGTATGCTATCTGGTTGCTCTTTATCTTAACATGTACGCTAATTGTCTCTTTGTTACATGATGATAAAGCCCTTAGGATGAGTACTTGACTACCAAGACTATGATGCAGATCATACTAGTGGGGACAGAGTAGTCGTTAAGTACATCCTTCAAATATTCCTAGTCGTGGGTGTATCGAGACAGGGCATCGATATACCATAGTAGACTAGCGTATAGATTCTCGACCCATATAGATGGGCGATGGATGATCCCATATCCATTGGTTTTTGACATCAAAGACAGTATACGGGTGCTAAGTGGAGAATGGGTATACTGGACAGTCTCGTCGAGAACTCCTAGATGGTATTATACCTAACGTCAGATGGCAGTTCTCTGGTGACACTGGTACAGGTTAGTCTGTAGACCCGAGATCGTCATAGAGTCTTGTGTGATTCCCACTGTGCTTTGATTTCCACCTTACCACGTTCAAAAGAACGTGCAAAACGGTGGCTTTTGGGTACAGTCCCGAGTCACATGGAGGCAATGAGTGATAGGAGGGGTTTTGTCTCTCCCGGTATAGGGAGTTGATGTTGCGCTGTGCTCGATTGGCTATAACAGGAAGTCCTTGGCCAAGGCTGCTTCAAAGATATATTGGTAAGTGTTATTAGTAGTTTCTCGACCCGTTATGAGCCTCATATCAACATGACTTATCGAGTTATTGGGGTCTGACGTTTATCACCCCTAGATGAGATATGCGACATATCGGACGAAGAGACCGGACTGTACGGTAGTGTTACTGTTAGTTATATGTATGCCCTAGAGGCCATTACTGTACATAGGATGTATATTGTAGTGGATGCTGGGACATATATAGGTATAACTTTCTTGCTCGACATGATAGTACGCTATCTGGTTGCTCTTTATCTTAACATGTATACTTACAGTCTCTTTATTACATGTTGATAAAGCCCTTAGGATGTGTGCTCGACTTCCAGGACTATAATGTAGTTCATACTAGTGGGGCCTGGGTAGTCAATGAGTACATCCTTCAATGTTCCTAGTCATGGGAATATCGAGACGGGGCATCGATATTCCAGAGTAGACTAGTGTATATCTTCTCGACCCATGTGATGGGCGATGGATGATCCCATATCCATTGGTGTTTGACATCAGAGATGGTATGCGGGAGCTCAGTGGTGACTGGGTACACTGAACGGACTCGCCGAGAACTCCCAGATGGTATTATACCTCACGTCAGATGGCAGTTCTCTGGTGACACTGGTACAGCTTAGTCTGTTGACCCGAGATCGTCATAGAGTCTTGTGTGTCTCCCACTGTGCTTTGATTTCCACCCTACCACAGCTCTATTGAGTCGTGAAAACAGGTGTTTTTTGGGTACAGTCCCGATTCACATGGAGGCAATGAGCGATAGGAGGGGATTCGTCTCTCCCGGTATTGGGGGTTGATGTTGCGCTATGCTCGACTGGCCATAACTGGAAATCCCTGGCCAGGGTTGCAGTGATTTACTGGTAAGAGTTATCAGTAGTTTCACGCTTGTTATGGACCTTATATCGGCATTACTTATCAAGCTACCGGGGTCTGACGTTTACAACCCCTCGGCGAGATATCCGATATATCAGAAGAACAGACCAGACTGTACGGTAAGTGTTGCTGGTTGGATTCACAGGAGTGTGAGCGGGCTTGCTCGTTGATCTTCTGATCGCTCAATACCCGGGTGGCCGTTACGTTTAGCAGAACGCTTGCGGCTTGTGGGTGTTTGATATGATCATCACCTGCTGCCGGCGTATTAACGAGTCTTTAGAGTCCTACACAGAGGTTTCCTGGCTCAAGCGAAACGAAATAGGAGCGCATATGAGATATGTGCGGGACCGAGAATAATACCAGTATGTGATACTGGATTCTATTCTCGCGATTTGTATCATCGGACGGTTATATAAGATATAGCCGGGTTACCGAATCAAATGTTGATTCGATATATTGATACACTTGATATTAGTCGGTTATATGCGGTATGACCGGATCATTAAATCAAGTGTTGATTTAATGATTTAATGATTTAATGTATAATTATATATTTGATATATTACTTTACATTAACTAGTATTTGTTCACTCAAGATTGATTTTCTCACTTGATGTGCACAAGTAGTATATGTGATATATTTTTGTTCACTTGATTGTATCATGTTTGATGATACATGCAAACTTGGGTGTGTGTATGCTATACACCATGTTTAGGTAAATGGTTAGGGTTTTATTTACTTTATTTATTTTGGTTAAAAGATAAAACTAAATGGTTTCTTTTGTTTTATGCAAGAAGCTTCTTGATGCTTCATGCATCTTTGACAAAGTAACCATTTTGTTTTTATTCCTTAACCTAACCATTTCACCTAAACCTTAGTTTATTCTCTACATTAGTTACCTCACCCATGGTTGCTAAATGATAAGCATCACTTGATTTTCTTTTTTAGATAATTCATTTTCACTATTTTCTTTCTTCTTCTTCATCTTCTTCATGAAGAAGAAAACCATTGCTAGAAAATTCCAAGTGATGAATCCAAGTGAGAAATCCAATTCCAAAGTGAACCCACTTCCTATTTCTTCATCTTATACCACTTGCCATGTAGTAGAGTGTGTTATCTTCACAAGTTTCATGACCTAGTGAAGATGGAGCTTGAGTTAGAGTTGCCTCGACGTAGATCATCTTCGGCATCGAAGTCAACGACCTAGCCCGATCATTTCTCCGACGAAACCATCGCTAGAATCTGGGATCCGATGATCGCAGCGGAGGGACGTCATCACGGAGCTTTGGAAGGGGAGGACCGGATCTACAAAGGTTGTAGTCCCTTTCACTCTTAGTTAAAGTTGTTAACTTGCATGTTCTTTCGCCTTACCTCTAGTAACGATCTAGCATTAGGGTTCTTTGGCACATGGAAATTTTTGATTTTGGCATGGTTGATCAGTTGTAGAACCTCATGAGTGTGCCTAGAAACCCTACAGTGGTATCAGAGCCTAGCTAGAGCTTTAGGCAAAGTGTAGACGATGTTAGAGATCTGATCGAACCACGAAACCCCGATCAAAACCCTTCTCTGTACATTTTTTTAAACTGTGGATTTTTGTGAATTAAAATTGCTCAGAAAATTAAGCAGGAAAATCTAAGAATTACTGTGATGTACGAACCCCTAACTCAAAAATTTGACCGCGGAACCGTGGCCAAACCAAGGGTTTGGCGGCGGTTTTGCCGCCAAAATTGTGACTTAGTCCCTGGTATTTCATGTAATTATTCTTAGGTCCTTTCTTGTTAATTTTTTCTGGGAATTTTTTAATTCCACTCAAGTGTTGAGTTTTCTAGGGTTGTATTGGGGACTCGTTGATTTGATCGGATAATTTAACTTCGTTTATGTTTTTTCGGATATTTTAGAAACTGTTAAAAAGTTCGACCGGATATAAATACCCACTTTTTTCCCTGCCGGGAAATTTCCAAGTGTTGGATTTTTCCGTAGTTTAAGAATGTTCTAAGTAGTGCAAGTAACGCGATGGACCCTCTAGAAGACAACAACCCTTAACTCGATTATGTGACCGTCTTGAACTGCCCTTTGAACCTTAGGGTTTGGGGCAGTACGGCGTGCCACATGTGAGGCGTTGGCTTGACCCTTCTACGGCTGGACCGTTGGTACTGTGGCATGAAATGGATGTTTTTAAACTTATTTCAAGTGTTGAAAACCATTCGGGAAAACTTGGGTGTTTGATTGTTCGATCGGAAAGTTTAACATTTTCTATTTATCTGGAATGTGATACAATATTTGGAATCCACAAGTAGTTATGAGATAACTGATTTGGATGTTATAAATCTAGCACTTTAGTCTCACTTGATCGGTTTCCACGGAATTTTGATGCGATCAAAAGTCCGTCGCAATCACGTAGCGTACGCGGATACTCGCCGGGTAAACTTAATAGATAGCCACACCCCATAACCCCGACCAAGTGACTGTAGGAGAACCCCGTCGCCGAAAGCATCCGTTCGGGTGCTCGCGGTAGCGGTGTTCCGCTTTAGTGCACTTCGTCGACGGTATCGGGGGTGCGGCCATCTACTAAATTTTGCGACGAGCATTCGTTTTGGATGTCGGGAATCTTGTTGAATTGCCCGACTTGATATTGAAAAGAGTTTTCAATAATGAGACTAAAATACGGGGTTTATAATTGTTAGGCATGCGATGTCTAAGGAATTCATTTGTTTAGGCATGCGATGTCTAAAGAGTTTGCGGATTCCAATTGTTGTAGTTTTACACTTTCTTTTCTGTGATCGTAAGTGTAATATGTGATATCGCCGGTTTCGTTGCTATATGTCGATGACAATTGGGATGGGAATATTTACTTACGTTGATGACATGTGATGTTATGTGTTGTTGGATATGTTATATTGGATCGTCATGTTTGAATAGCCGGGGTTTTTTTATGTGAGATGAGTGTTTTCATTTTCATTCATGTAAAAACTTGTATGTAATATTCTTTTATTGGGGCACTTCTAGGTTGCGGAAGATGTCACCGTTGATGTATATTATTTACTTTTCCGCAATAGGATAGACCCAAGGAGGAGAGCACAAGTAACCGGGTTCTGGAGTCCAGTGGGAGACCAATTCGAGGAGTCGAGTGCGGGTCTCCTAGCTCTAGAATTGGTAGGGTTGCTTGCCACTCTCGTAGGGGTCTAGGGGTGTGGATTTGGCTATTCATCGCGACCGTGGAATCCGTGTTTTATACTGGCTCGTATTAAAAACACGGACGTCCTAGTATATCCAATATTTCATATGATATTTTCTGCTGCGTTATCTGTGATGTGATCATGTGATATGTTCAGATAGATATTGTATATAGTATATATGATATATTATATAGACGTTTGCTTATGTTTTACACCCGCGCTAGCCCTACCTCGCTCTGTCGTTAGTTACCTAATCTAACGGTGCAGACGATACATCGAGGCGAATGCGGATGGCATAAGCGTACGTTGTATTTATCTATGATGTTTAGGTGGACTTAAATGATGGGACATTCATTAATGAGATTAATGAAAGAAAATAAACCTAAAAGATGTTGTGGAATCTAATTTCAAAAATAAAATCAGGTAGCTACAGTTCTTGCTTTGCATTGCGGTGTTCCTTGTAGAACATCCTGCACCTTATTCGATAAGGAAAGGACCGAGATCCCTTCACCGGGAGTGACTCCTTTAGCAATAACTGGCAGATGCTACAACCCTCGGTTTGTCTTTTGATTGCTTCGATAGTTTTTTCTTTGCACAACGGTATATATGATATATCCTGCACCTTATTCGATGAGGAAAGGGCCAACGATCCCTTCACCGGGAGTGACCCCTTTAGCAAAACTAGAAAAGCTTCAAAAACACTCCATTTAAAAACTATTTGATTCCGCAACGAGATCAAGTTCAAAGCGTTAAAGGTTTTAATAAAAACCATCTGCAACCCTCCGTCATTTTAGGAAGTAGAGTACTTAGTATTCGTGCTGTGTTTGTTGACCATAGTCAAGGCACAGTGTACGGTAGCTAAGTGATGTCTTCCTACACCGCATGTGATGCGATTAGTTAGGACAGTCGCGTGACTTTGTTGACCTTAGTTAAGGGTCATGTGGGTGGGTCTAATTAATCACGAAATGACGGGTAGAACTTGACTAGTACTTATGATTTGTTGACCATAGTTAAGGTCATAGGTGCTAGGGGTAAAAACCTTTATCGGGAGTTTCAAGTGTTGAAATTTGCAATGATATTGCATACCTTCTATATGATAGTTGGGTCCCGACACCCACTGCGAGTAATTGTTACTCCTGAGAGAGTTTTGCACTTTACAATTAGTCGATCAAGTAGGTGTCTAGAAAGGTGTCAACGGGGTTACGCCTCTGGGAAAACGAGGTTTATTTTAATTAGGTTCGTGCGAAAGCACGGGGAACCTCCCTCAAAGTACCGACACTGGCATGGCTGAAAGATTGGCGAACTTGTAGAGTGTAATTAATCCCGGCTAGTCTTTCCTTTTAGGATTTGAAGGAAGATTTGATAAAAACAGTGGAAGCCATCCTGATTAGATAAAATAAATAACCAATCTAATCTTGCAAGAGCGCACGCAGAGTTTTTTCTTCTCTTTCTCTCCAGGTAGCGACCATATCACGCCTTAATCAAGATAATAATATGGATGTATTGACCGAACCCGCTTGTTATACTGAGCTGGGGAACGTTGGTCCCGCTCCAACTTATAATTGTTATAAGACCGAGCAGGAATTGGGGGAATACCAAGATTCCCATGCCGCCCAAACGAAGAAAGTGCATATGATGCATATTCTTCGGGTGTGTTCGTTACAAAGAACTGTTTCTCAGTGTTCTCTACGTCCTAGGTATTAGATACCGGATCAGGATCCCGCAAATGTAATCCGTTACATAGGGCTATAGAAAGGTAGAGAACTGAGTACGGGTGATAAGTTTCATGAGACAGAAAACGGGGCAAGTGTTGCAGCCAAGTCTGTTGGTCACTGTCACCCTGTATTACCAGTATATTGATTCTGAACGAATATTATTAGATACCGAACCTGATATGCAAAATCATATAGTTTCTTTATTAGTAAAGAAATGATAAAATTTTGTATTGTTGGATAATGTTTTGAACATTTCCTATTTCAAAAGTTGATCGGTTCAGGCACGTTATCTAAAAGCATTGACATTCTAAATCAAACTACAGTTCCTAGTATACAGAACACACACAAGAGGAAGAGTTCAGAAATGAACGGATCCTTCTTAAGGTATTATAGACTAGGTCATATCAATGTGACCCGACTAGCTTAAGTTACATTTAAGATGCATATTTAAATCAGTTTGAATTTACATCTTGTGAAACTTGCCAGTCATGTCACAGAGATAAGATGACCATATCTCTGTTTACTGGAAACAGAGAAAGAGTTAATGAACTCTTGGGATGATACATGTTGATGTATGTAGATCCCCTGTCTACACATGCCAAGACTGATTCTTAGTACTTCATTACATTCTCTGATAATCTCTCAAGATTCAGATATATGTTCCTGTTGAAACAAAAGTCCGAAACTTTTGAGATATTCACAGAATATAAGTTAGAAGTAGAGAACCAAAAACTGGGTATAAGTATTATGTCCTATGATAAGATCAGGGAGGAGAATACTTGTGCATGGAATTCTTGGACTATTCTAAAGGAGAATGAGATTCTCTCTCGGTGTTACTCCTCTGAATACACCACAGCACAACGGTGTATCGAGGCGGAGCAATCGCACCATATTAGATATGGTGTGCTCTATGATGAGTACTACTGAGTTACCTATTTTCCTTTTGGGGTTGTGCACTTGAGAAGTTGCATACCTATTGAATTGGATTCAAATCAAATCAGTGCCTACCACTCCATATAAGATATGGTATGGGAAGAGCCTATCTCTTAAGTAAGTTAAGATTTGGGATTGTCCGGCCTATGTCAAAAGCAAAATCCGGACAAGATCGAGGCAAGATCAGTTCTGTAGAACTGGAAAAGTTCCAGCTATACAAACTACAGCTAATGATTTGAAAGAACCAAAGGATTCAATAGTCCCCGACGAACCTCAACCTCTCCGCCGATCTAGCAGGGTTCCTCATCCGCCTGAGAGATACTTTGGTTTCTCGATGACAGTGGGAGCGAGAAATGCATCATGAGATGATGACCCAACTAGTTTCGAGCAGGCCATCAAGAGTAGGGACTCTGTAAGAATGGCTGGATGCTTAGCGATCTGAAATGGAATCCATGTACTGTAACACCTTAGAATGTGTTTTGTAGCTAATTATATTTTAATGTATGGTTTTTAATAAAAAGTTTACCAAATTTAGTTTTAAATATTTTATCCTATTTAATGAGTATTTTATTGGAATTTTGTTAGGCACACACACACTTGTGCATGATAACTAGGGTGTTAATTTGATGTTTAACCATTTCTTAATCTAGTTTATAGTTTGTTAAGTGTTATGGTTGTAATTATTTATGGTTGTTTTAAAAAGGATTTTTTTAAAATTGGTTCATGGTTGACTTTGAGAGGGAGGGTGCATGATGGGGCATTATGGCCTTTGCCATGCCTCATTTAATGAGGTGAGAGAGAGTGAGAAGGGAGGGTTTTTTTTGTTTGTGTTCTCTCATTTCTCATTCTGTTTTCTCTCATTCCCTCATTCTCACAACACACACACATACTCACCTGTAGAGAGCAGCAGCAGCAGAGAGAGCAGCAGCAGCAAAGCAAGCAGCAGCAGCAGAGAGAAGCAGCAGCAGCAGTAAAGCAAGCAGCAGCAACAGCAAAGCAGCATCAGCAGCAACTTCTGGAGCAGCAGTGGAGCTCCAGCAACTACAGCAGCCCTCACCTCCTTTACACACTCCTTCTCCTACTTCTTGTGATCCTTTTGGGTATATTTCCTTAACCCAATTCCTAGTTTGCTTGAGTTGTGCATTGATTAGCTTCGGTTAGTGTTAATTAGCTAGTTTAGTGCTTGTTAGGGTATTTTATGTGAAATTTTGGTTGGAATGTGTTGGTGTTGGTTAACCTAGCTCATACTAGTGTTGTTAGGTCATCCCAACTGAGAAATTCCCCGATTTCACTAAAATACCATAGGGTTTGTGTTTTGTGCAATTTGGTGTTTTTAAAGCGATATAATGGCAATCTGGAATCCGCTATGGACCCAGACCTTACAGAATAAAATTGAGAAGACTGGGACATGCTACCTAGGTATAGAACACACCACCAGAACACGAGCCCCTACCCCCATTCTGTGGCCGCCAATTAATTCATATTGGCCGCAAATTGCGGCCAGGAAGGGGACTGGGGTGTTGGGGTTTTGTGTGGGGTTCCCTGCTGTGTAGTGTATTGTTTTGGCATGTCTAGTTTTGTGATACCTTACCTGTAGGAAAACCTGGGGTCATATATTGTTTTTGGTGTCCGTTGTGTTTGCGCGATACGCGCGATACGTGAGTGGGTTCTGTGATCCAGCGTATCGCGGCGTGTCGCGATGGTTTTAGACGCGTATACACACGTTTCAGCGTATCGTGCACACGCGCGTTTAGTTCGCGACGCGAGTTTCTCATTTTGGTTCGATATCGCGTTTCGCGGAATATTTGGCTTATATGTGATTTCCATGTCTTATTTGCAGGTTTGCAGACAGGGACTACGGACACTACTACAGAGGGAGCAGATGATAGGATTCACCTGGCGTGGAGTGTAGGTGAGTAGATTTAACATCTACAGGGGAATCACCCGCATGACGTTATGCGTCTGGGCTAGGATTCAAATACCTGTCGCATATTCTACGTCATTGTTAGAATTGCGCCCTTACTTTATTTCCTTGATATAGTTATACTGTGACTAGCAGCCGTATGTTCCACACATATTCAGTTGCAGATACCTATTTACCTTTACTGATGTCACTTAGCTGTACCATCTTGATTTCGCATACATCTGGTTTCAGCTACATATTCTCATTTATATGCTCGCATTTCGGATATATCGCATATGTTTATTCCTGGATTGCGCATTATTATTTGGATTTTAGATGATGTTTTCTGGATTTGGGAACCGCGGGAGTTCATGAAATTATGCATACATTGAAAAACCCGGTTTCCTTGATATGATATTTGCGCATCCACCATGGGTTTTATCGGTACTGATTATTTATACCCCATGCGAGGAGGCGTAGAGGCCGCATGAGGGTACATGGTAGGGCCCGGAGGTATCCCGGGGTGAGAACGGATCGCTGGATTTGTTAGATGGTGAGCCTGTCAGGGGAACCATACCGTCCGGTGATATTACCTTTTACTCGGCGGTTATCTTGGGGATACCGACCGGAGTCATGTACGTATGCATACGTCGGAAGGCGAGGGTCAGAGCTAGGCACTCGTGCTTCCGGGATAGCGTATGATATGTGAGCAGGATTTCTGTGTCGATGCTTGGCACATTGTTTTCATGATATTTCTTTTAATACCTTTGTATATATAACAGGGGATTTAGCCGTTGTTATATATACCCTTACACCAATATTAGTGGCGTGGGACGCTAATATATGTGTATTGACCCTATCATATTTATTTCTGTATATATATGTATACACCTGTAGGATGTTAGAAACTTACTTGAGATTCGACTTGGGATATAGGTGATTCACTGAGATTGGATATTGGATATGAAGGAGATGGTTGATTTGTACATTCGAGATATAGAAGAGCTATTCGATATTGTACTTCGAGGTGATGTGAGACCTATGTGATGTGAGAGCCCAGTTTGGGGGCCGATTTGATGATTTAGGATGTGAGTGTCTTGATGGATTGTGATCCTACCACGATGTCAGGTTTCCGTGGAAATGACATATCCCACCCCATATCTCACACTTACCTATTTTATGCACAGATTCATATAGTGGTAGTACCTGTTAGTGTACCCTTATGATAGTTGCATATCTACGTTCTCATATCCTTATTGCATAGTTATTGCATATTACTGTCATGTTACTATTGCTTCACATATTGATTGTACCTGCTAGTGTACTTCCCTTTATTCAGCATTTGCATGACATGTTATTACTGTAATCGCATATCTTAGATTCATGCTGTACGTACATTCCTGCGATTACCTGCATATGTTATTTACTATTCACGAGTTGGCAACTCACCCCCGTTGCGCCACAGGTGTTTCAGGTTGTTCCCCAGAGTAGTCGAGGCAGGCTATTCAGTATCCATCCATCATCATTTGCTACAGATACCGCATCAGCTCACAGTACCATTTTGCTTAGGTGGGTTAGATGATTATCTGTATTTCATATTGTACATGCGTTGTATTTTGTACTCTCCATCTACTATTGTATTGTTGACTTAGAGACTTGGTGAGGACGTTACTGTATATTATTTGTGGATTTGTTGTCTTTTATATACAGCTTTCTCTCTATTGTCTTTACTGCTTCGCTATAGCTTCATGTTTTTGTGTTGTATTCATCTTGGGTTAGTTTTTACAAAAAGGGGTGTTGCCAAAATTTTAAAGAAATAAAGTAGGACTTTTAAAGAATTTGGGTTGCGATTTCAAATGTTTCAAAACTTATATTATCTTTTCCGTATTTTTATGGTTTAGATTCTGGGTTTTGGCTTTCTTTTACTGCGCTACGTCTTTAGGCGTTGCGTAGTATTAGGGCCGTCATGGGCCAATTTTTGGGTCGTGACAAAGTTGGTATCAGAGCGCTAGGATTTACCTTTCGGAGTGTAGGATGACCTTAGTATGATGGAGTAGGTAGCTTAAGCAGAATAACGTAATGTGTGTATGTCTGCAGCATACCCACGGTGCGGTACTTTGCATTAAGCGACCTAAGTACAATTTGCTTGAAATTCCTTCTTTGATGATTCATATCCTTGAGATTCGATTTCCTTATCCTTATCGAATCTTATCTCATATCTATTTATAGCCGTGTCGCTGATGACTATTGGGACTCAGAGTGATGCAGCGAGGGCCGAGGTCAGAGTTGGCTCGGGTGAGACGAGTACTGACCAAGATGGCACTCTAGTTGCACAGGTGCAGACGGATCAGCCTACGACATATACTATGGATAGACTTTTGGCAGAGATGCAGGAGTTCCGCCAGGCGATGAGTTCTTTGGTTGATGTCGTTCGGGAGCTACGACATGAGGTTGATACCCCTGTTACTCAGTTGTCACTTGCGATCAGCTTGCAACAGTCTGTCACCTACATAGCACCAGTGGTTGCAGCTCCAGTTGATGAGGCGCATATTCCAGAGGCTCAGAGAGTTCCAGGACAGTGGAGGACTCGTACCAGCATACCAGTCCAGAGACAGAAGTTTGGTCATCGAGACGGATTTCGTGGCCGTCGCGGGAGTAGCAGAGGCTTAGGACGAGGACAGTCGTTCAGCTCTCATCTCCAGGATGGTCAGCAGCCAGCGCGTGGATGTTTTCGATGCGGGAGCCTTCAGCACTTCGTCAGGGATTGTTCCTTAGCACCTCGTCATGATCGTTTTCAGAGAGGCCGTGGACGTGGAAGGTTTGCTCAGAGGGCTCAGGCTACCAGAGGAGTTCATCCAGCTGCGGGTAGAGGGCAGACGCGGGAGTTTGCTTCTACTCATCGGGACGCGCAGACGTCCAATGTGGAGTTTTCAGGTATCTTGTATTTATATGTTCTTTTGATGTATTCGTTTGTTTCTTGCTTGTACCGTTGTTGGGTGGTTTAGTCGTAGTTGTTTTAACTTCTGTCAGCGATCCTTTGTTGCGCGACGCGTATTTCAGTTTTGTGCCAATCGGATAGGAGATAGAGATTCGTCCGTCGTTTGATCCTTCTAGAGATGTTGGATTTGACGTTCTCCTGGGCACGGATTGGTTAATTATGTGCTAGGCGTCTGTGGACCACCGTGAGGAAACAAGTTAGGTTTTGTTTTCCCCGGCAAGTCAGTTCTTGTTGTGCAGGTGGATAGTTGTGCCGCCTCTCACGGCTTGAATTCAGCCTTTTTCGCCAGTCGGCTACTGAGGAGATGTCGTGGATTCTTGGCGTTCATTATGACACCGAAGCCACAGTGGGATTGTTGGACCGGGTTCCTTTCGTGCGAGAGTTTTTCCGACGTTGTTCCGGATGAGCCGGCGAAGCTTGGGAGCTAAAGGATCAGCTGCAGAGTTTTGGTTAGGGAGTTTTGTGCGTTTGAGTGTTTCGCTTTTGGAAGCTCCTGTTCTGTTCGTCCAGGAGGAAGATGGCAGTTTGAGGTTGTGTATCGATGGATCGTCAATTGAACCGGCTTACGGTGCGGATAGGTATCCTTCACCTCGCCGTGACGATTTCTTCGATCAGCTCCAGAGTGCGAGACATTTTCTAAGTTTGCTTGGGATCAGGTCATCATTACTGCGGATTCGGAGTGATGGCATTCCGAAGTCTGCCTTGTGCGTGCCACGGGCTTTGTGTGTTTTTGTGAGTCGTTGGATTCACTGATGCCCTAGCAGCATTCGTAAATGTGATGAACCAGATTTCCTTAGGCCGTTCCTCGACCAGATATTGTTGTCTTATTTACGACATTCTGGTCTATCTTAGGTGTCTTGAGGAACAGAAGCAGCACTTGAGGATTTTTTATGCAGATACTGGGAGAGTACTAGCAGTTTGCTAAATTCTCGAAGTGTTTCTTCAGGCTTGTTTTGTGTTGACTCCTAGGTCTTATAGTCACGGGAGACGGTTTCGTATGGTTTCGAGGGAGATCGTGACCGTACAGCTTAAGTCCAGACATGTGTGCAGGACGGAGATCCGCAGATTCTTGGACTTAGCAGGTTCCTACCGCCGTTTCGTGGAGGATTGCTAGAGTAATGCTGCACCGTCGACTGAATGGACCGGAAGGGAGGTTTCTTTCTGTGGACTGAGGCAGGTGTACGGAGTTTTCGGCAGTTGGAGATTCGGTTAACAACTGCATCAGTCCTTTCTTTGCCTTTGGCTCGGGCGACCTTGTTGTTCTAACTGTAATGTTTCTTGGGTGGGCTCGAGTGTGTACAGATGTGACACTACAGAGTCGTCGCTTTTGCTTCCCTACACTTGGAGGAAGTACGAGAAGGATATTCCACTCATGATCTGGAGATGGCCGAGGTGGTTTTGCGTTGGATATTTGGGAACACTACTTGTTTGAGAGTCGTGTCAGATTTTCCACGGACCACCAAGGCTTAACGTACATCTTCCTGCAGCGGATTTTGATTGTTGTGACAGTCTTCTGCAGATTTACAGTTCTTATGTGATCGTTGAGTACAGTTTGAGTTCGTCTCTACGAAGGGGACAGCTTGCTCATGTCCGCGCCCGACCACTTCCCTTAAATCGTTTTCGCGAGACACTGCCCGCCGATGCTCGTTCGTCAGTGATACTTGAGCATACTCGGCTAGGTAATGATTCGGAGACCTTGATTGTGACAATGGTGTGCCAAGTTAGGGACACGTTTGTGTACCTGACATTATCAGGTAGAGACGTGCAATCCTGGAGTAAGCACATCAGTCAACTCTCTGTATTCATTTAAGTTCCACCAGCTTTGGCGTGACTTATGAGATAGTTACGAGTGGACAGGGATGTAAAGAGAAGTTTCAGGTTTCGTTTTAAGGTGTCAGTCTTGTTGTGTGCTTGAATCGAGCATCTGAGGCCGGCTGAAGATTTGCAACCTTTTACCGTTCCAAAGTAGGAGTGGGAGCAGATCTCCATAAATTTCGTTATGGTTTCTACCCAAGTTTAGTTAGGGTGTGACTCCATTCGGATTCTTGTCGTCCGATTATACTCAGTTTGCTCAGTTATTTTGTTAAAGTTGTGTGTCTGTTTGATTGTTGTCAGCAGTTGGGGGTCGTCACTCGCTATCGTTAGGGTTCTCCTTCGATAGCTGTTATTAGGAGACACTCCAATTGGCCACCCTTAGGCTTAGGGGTTAGGTCGTGTCGATCACCAGTCTGTTGTTTTTCTGACTCGGCGTGAGTAGGATTTTGGACCCCAGCTAGTCTAGAGCTTCGGAGATAGTCCAGTTGTGTTAGGTCAGGATGGGAATTGTCCATTTCGAACTGAGGTTTTATGCCGACTGTGTTAGCCATAGACTCGAGTTCATAGGGACAGTTCATGTATTCCTATGGACTTTCCGATGAATGACTGTGTTGAATTTTGGGAAGTTTGTCCCAGAATTTAGGTCCTTCTGAGGTCCTATAAGCGAGTTAGTTTCGTTGCCTTTAATTTGGCACTTCCGCCCAGATTATTGGATTTCCACCCCGTATTCCTTGTGATGATACTCTACAATTACCTTCTTGACCTTTCTCACGTACTTTGGCACTAGACCATTTAGCTTAGACGCGATCTTTCGTTCACCAGCAGCCAATTGTGTTAATGGCTCGGCAGGTGGAGGAACATCGGTCAAGAGTCTTGCCATCTGTGAAGGGTTTTTCTTGGACGTAGCCGTATGGTGAGAAAATCACTTGGGAGGCTGCGAGCGAGGTTTGAGGGTTGTAATCTTCTCTTTGAAGGTACGCGTAATAGTATATTTTTAAATTCGGGGACGAATTTCTTTTAAGGGGGGGGGGGGAGATTGTAACACCTTAGAATGTGTTTTGTAGCTAATTATATTTTAATGTATGGTTTTTAATAAAAATTTTACCAAATTTAGTTTTAAATATTTTATCCTATTTAATGAGTATTTTATTGGAATTTTGTTAGGCACACACACACTTGTGCATGATAACTAGGGTGTTAATTTGATGTTTAACCATTTCTTAATCTAGTTTATAGTTTGTTAAGTGTTATGGTTGTAATTATTTATGGTTGTTTTAAAAAGGATTTTTTTAAAATTGGTTCATGGTTGACTTTGAGAGGGAGGGTGCATGATGGGGCATTATGGCCTTTGCCATGCCTCATTTAATGAGGTGAGAGAGAGTGAGAAGGGAGGGGGGGTACTGTTTGTGTTCTCTCATTTCTCATTCTGTTTTCTCTCATTCCCTCACTCTCACAACACACACACACACTCACCTGTAGAGAGCAGCAGCAGCAGAGAGAGCAGCAGCAGCAGCAAAGCAAGCAGCAGCAACAGCAAAGCAGCATCGGCAGCAACTTCTGGAGCAGCAGTGGAGCTCCAGCAACTACAGCAGCCCTCACCTCATCTACACACTCCTTCTCCTGCTTCTTGTGATCCTTTTGGGTATATTTCCTTAACCCAATTCCTAGTTTGCTTGAGTTGTGCATTGATTAGCTTCGGTTAGTGTTAATTAGCTAGTTTAGTGCTTGTTAGGGTGTTTTATGTGAAATTTTGGTTGGAATGTGTTGGTGTTGGTTAACCTAGCTCATACTAGTGTTGTTAGGTCATCCCAACTAAGAAATTCCCCGATTTCACTAAAATACCATAGGGTTTGTGTTTTGTGCAATTTGGTGTTTTTAAAGCGATATAATGGCAATCTGGAATCCGCTATGGACCCAGACCTTACAGAATAAAATTGAGAAGACCGGGACATGCTACCTAGGTATAGAACACACCACCAGAACACGAGCCCCTTCCCCCATTCTGTGGCCGCCAATTAATTCATATTGGCCGCAAATTGCGGCCAGGAAGGGGACTGGGGTGTAGGGGTTTTGTGTAGGGTTCCCTGCTGTGTAGTGTAGTGTTTTGGCATGTCTAGTTTTGTGATACCTTACCTGTAGGAAAATCTGGGGTCATATATTGTTTTTGGTGTCCGTTGTGTTTGCGCGATACGCGCGATACGTGAGTGGGTTCTGTGATCCAGCGTGTCGCGATGGTTTTAGACGCGTACACACACGTTTCAGCGTATCGTGCACACGCGCGTTTAGTTCGCGACGCGAGTTTCTCGTTTCGGTTCGATATCGCGTTTCGCGGAATATTTGGCTTATATGTGATTTCCATGTCTTATTTGCAGGTTTGCAGACAGGGACTACGGACACTACTACAGAGCGAGCAGATGGTAGGATTCACCTAGCGTGGAGTGTAGGTGAGTAGATTTAACATCTACAGGGGAATCGCCCGCATGGCGTTATGCGTCTGGGTTAGGATTCAAATACCTGTCGCATATTCTACGTCATTGTTAGAATTGCGCCCCTACTTTATTTCCTTGATATAGTTATACTGTGACTAGCAGCCGTAGGACACTGCACATATTATTGACGGTTCATGTTGCACGAGCACGGATTGTATGCTACACACACACCGTCAATAATTGTCATGTCACACACAACCCCTTATAGATACTATTGCTTGTCACACATGACATCTAACTTACCGGTATACCTATAGTGTATCATACCTTTAGTGATAGGTACATTTACACCTTGCGATACAGCTACAGGTATACCTTTTACATATTTTACTTATATCGGGGGATATCTTACTCATATTCTTCTTATACCCAGGGGGTATACGACATCGGTTCCTATAGGTAGATACCTATACATTGCTATACCTGTATGTTCCACACATATTCAGTTGCAGATACCTATTTACCTTTACTGATGTCACTTAGCTGTACCATCTTGATTTCGCATACATCTGGTTTCAGCTACATATTCTCATTTATATGCTCGCATTTCGGATATATCGCATATGTTTATTCCTGGATTGCGCATTATTATTTGGATTTTAGATGATGTTTTCTGGATTTGGGAACCGCGGGAGTTCATGAAATTATGCATACATTGAAAAACCCGGTTTCCTTGATATGATATTTGCTCATCCACCATGGGTTTTATCGGTGCTGATTATTTATACCCCATGCGAGGAGGCGTAGAGGCCGCATGAGGGTACATGGTGGGGCCCGGAGGTACCCCGGGGCGAGAACGGATCGCTGGATTTGTTAGACGGTGAGCCTGTCAGGGGAACCATACCGTCCGGTGATATTACCTTTTACTCGGCGGTTATCTTGGGGATACCGACCGGAGTCATGTACGTATGCATACGTCGGAAGGCGAGGGTCAGAGCTAGGCACTCGTGCTTCCGGGATAGCGTATGATACGTGAACAGGATTTCTGTGTCGATGCTTGGCACATTGTTTTCATGATATTTCTTTTAATACCTTTGTATATATAACAGGGGATTTAGCCGTTGTTATATATACCCTTACACCAATATTAGTGGCGTGGGACGCTAATATATGTGTATTGACCCCATCATATTTATTTCTGCATATATATGTATACACCTGTAGGATGTTAGAAACTTACTTGAGATTCGACTTGGGATATAGGTGATTCACTGAGATTGGATATTGGATATGAAGGAGATGGTTGATTTGTACATTCGAGATATAGGAGAGCTATTCGATATTGTACTTCGAGGTGATGTGAGACCTATGTGATGTGAGAGCCCAGTTTGGGGTCCGATTTGATGATTTGGGATGTGAGTGTCTTGATGGATTGTGATCCTACCACGATGTCAGGTTTCCGTGGAAATGACATATCCCACCCCATACCTCACACTTACCTATTTTATGCACAGATTCATATAGTGGTAGTACCTGTTAGTGTACCCTTATGATAGTTGCATATCTACATTCTCATATCCTTATTGCATAGTTATTGCATATTACTGTCATGTTACTATTGCTTCACATATTGATTGTACCTGCTAGTGTACTTCCCTTTATTCAGCATTTGCATGACATGTTATTACTGTAATCGCATATCTTAGATTCATGCTGTACGTACATTCCTGCGATTACCTGCATATGTTATTTACTATTCACGAGTTGGCAACTCACCCCCGTTGTGCCACAGGTGTTTCAGGTTGTTCCCCAGAGTAGTCGAGGCAGGCTATTCAGTATCCATCCATCATCTTTTGCTACAGATACCGCATCAGCTCACAGTACCATTTTGCTTAGGTGGGTTAGATGATTATCTGTATTTCATATTGTACATGCGTTGTATTTTGTACTCTCCATCTACTATTGTATTGTTGACTTAGAGACTTGGTGAGGACGTTACTGTATATTATTTATGGATTTGTTGTCTTTTGTAAACAGCTTTCTCTCTATTGTCTTTACTGCTTCGCTATAGCTTCATGTTTTTGTGTTGTATTCATCTTGGGTTAGTTTTTACAAAAAGGGGTGTTGCCAAAATTTTAAAGAAATAAAGTATGACTTTTAAAGAATTTGGGCTGCGATTTCAAATGTTTCAAAACTTATATTATCTTTTCCGTATTTTTATGGTTTAGATTTCTGGGTTTTGGCTTTCTTTTACTGCGCTACGTCTTTAGGCGTTGCGTAGTATTAGGGCCGTCACGGGCCAATTTTTGGGTCATGACATGTACACCAACAAAGTATGGACTTTGGTTGCTATATCTGAAGGGTTAAATCCCAATCAGGAGCAAGTATATCTTGAGAAGATTACTTGGTGTAGATGGAAAAGTTGAGACTTTCAAAGCTAGACTTGTTAAAGGTTTTCGTCATCGACCAGGCGTGGATAATGATGAAACCTTTTCCAGTGGCTATGCTTAAGTCCATCCGGATCCTACTTAACATTGCTACATACCATGACTACGATATCTGGTGGTTGGGTGTCATGACTGCTTTTCTAAATAATGATTTAGAAAAGAACGTTTATAAGTACACAGCCAGAGGGCTTCATAAACAGTGGGAGCAGCGGAAACGTGTGCAAGTTGCTTTACAGGATAAAGCAGGCATCGCGGAGTTGGAACATCTGTTTTGATGTGGTAGTCAAAGAGTTTGACTTCATCAAAATGGTAGATGAACCTTGTATGTACAAAAAGGTAGTATGGAGTATGGTGATGATCCTCGTAGAGTACGTGGATGACATACTCTTGATAGGAAATGAGTTTCCTATGCTACGCTCGGTCAATCTCCTCTTATCACAAGGATTCTCCAATAGGATAAAGGTGATACCTCCTAAATCCTGGGATTTGGATCTATGAGATAGATCTAAATGGATGTTAGGCTTCTCACTAGGGTTTAGTGAGATGGTGTCAATCGATCCTGGGGAGAATCACTGGAAAGGTTCCAGGGTGATAAGGACGACTGAATGTCAGTCGCAGGCATTGTATTTACCCTTAGTGGAGGGACGGTATGTTGGAAGAGTTCCAAGCAAGATACCGTGGCAAACTAGACGATAAAGGCTGGTAACATCGCTATTAAAGAAACTACCAAAGAGGCAGTTTGGGTGTATATTAGTTCATGAGATGAACTAGGTTCCTGCCATTATGTGACAATGGAGGTGTGGCTTTCGCCCAGGAACCCTGGTCCCATCAGTGACCCAGACATATTCTGAAGCAGCATCATCTGATCATGGAGATAGTTGATCTCCAGGGTGATCGAGGATTGGAGAGTAGACTCAGAGGACAACACGGCGGATCCACTCACAAAGGCTTTTTCCCAGAGAGAGACTTTTTTATGGGATGGTTGAGTATTAGATACTGCAACCACTGCTACAGATGGCCCTAGTGCAAGTGGGAGATTGTTAGTTATATGTATGCCCTAGAGGCCATTACTGTACATAGGATGTATATTGTAGTGGATGCTGGGACATATATAGGTATGACTTTCTTGCTAGACATGATAGTACGATATCTGGTTGCTCTTTATCTTAACATGTATACTTGCAGTATCTCTATTACATGTTGATAAAGCCCTTAGGATGTGTGCTCGACTTCCAGGACTATGATGTAGTTCATACTAGTGGGGCCTGGGTAGTCAATGAGTACATCCTTCAATGTTCCTAGTCATGGGAATATCGAGACGGGACATCGATATTCCAGAGTAGACTAGCGTATATCTTCTCGACCCATGTGATGGGCGATGGATGATCCCATATCCATTGGTGTTTGACATCAGAGATGGCATGCGGGTGCTCAGTGGTGACTGGGTACACTGAACGGACTCGCCAAGAACTCCCAGATGGTATTATACCTTACGTCAGATGGCAGTTCTCTGGTGACACTGTACAGCTTAGTCTGTTGACCCGAGATCGTCATAGAGTCTTGTGTGTCTCCCACTTTGCTTTGATTTCCACCCTACCACGGCTCTATTGAGTCGTGCAAACAGGTGGTTTTTGGGTACAGTCCCGATTCACATGGAGGCAATGAGCGATAGGAGGGGATTCGTCTCTCCCGGTATTGGGGGTTGATGTTGCGCTATGCTCGACTGGCCATAACTGGAAATCCATGGCCAGTGTTGCAGTGATTTACTGGTAAGAGTTATCAGTAGTTTCACGCTTGTTATGGACCTTATATCGGCATGACTTATCAAGCTACTGGGGTCTGACGTTTTCCACCCCTAGGCGAGATATGTGACATATCAGACGAACAGACCGGTCTGTACGGTAAGTGTTGCTGGTTGGATTCATAGGAGTGTGAGCGGGCTCGCTCGTTGATCTTCTGATCGCTCAATACCCGGGTGGCCGTTACGTTTAGCAGAACGCTTGCGGCTTGTGGGTGTTTGATATGATCATCACCTGCTGCCGGCGTATTGACGAGTCTTTAGAGTCCTACACAGAGGTTTCCTGGCTCAAGCGAAACGAAATAGGAGCGCATATGAGATATGTGCGGGACCGAGAATAATACCAGTATGTGATACTGGATTCTATTCTTGCGATTTGTATCATCGGACGGTTATATAAGATATAGCCGGGTTACCGAATCAAATGTTGATTCGATATATTGATACACTTGATATTAGTCGGTTATATGCGGTATGATCGGATCATTAAATCAAGTGTTGATTTAATGATTTAATGTATAATTATATATTTGATATATTACTTTACATTAACTAGTATTTGTTCACTTAAGATTGATTTTCTCACTTTATGTGCACAAGTAGTATATGTGATATATTTTTGTGCACTTGATTATTTCATGTTTGATGATACATGCAAACTTGGGTGTGTGTATGCTATACACCATGTTTAGGTAAATGGTTAGGGTTTTATTTACTTTATTTATTTTGGTTAAAAGATAAAACTAAATGGTTGCTTTTGTTTTATGCAAGAAGCTTCTTGATGCTTCATGCATCTTTGACAAAATAACCATTTTGTTTTTATTCCTTAACCTAACCATTTCATCTAAACCTTAGTTTATTCTCTACATTAGTTACCTCACCCATGGTTGCTAAATGATAAGCATCACTTGATTTTCTTTTTTAGATAATTCATTTTCATTATTTTCTTTCTTCTTCTTCATCTTTTTCATGAAGAAGAAAGCCATTGCTAGAAAATTCCAAGTGATGAATCTAAGTGAGAAATCCAATTCCAAAGTGAATCCACTTCCTATTTCTTCATCTTATACCACTTGCCATGTAGTAGAGTGTGTTATCTTCACAAGTTTCATGACCTAGTGAAGATGGAGCTTGAGTTAGAGTTGCCTCGACGTAGATCATCTTCGGCATCGAAGTCAACGACCTAGCCCGATCATTTCTCCGACGAAAGCATCGCTAGAGTCCGGGATCCGATGATCGCAGCGGTGGGACGTCATCATGGAGCTTTGGAAGTGGAGGACTGGATCTACAAAGGTTGTAGTCCCTTTCACTCTTAGTTAAAGTTGTTAACTTGCATGTTCTTTCGCCTTACCTCTAGTAACGATCTAGCATTAGGGTTTTTTGGCACATGGAAATTTTTGATTTTGGCATGGTTGATCAGTTGTAGAACCTCATGAGTGTGCCTAGAAACCCTACAGTTACTGATTGGATTAGCAGGAGTGTGAGCAGATTTGCTTGTTTATCTTCTGATCGCTCAATACCCGGGTGGCCGTTACGTTTGGCTGACCGCTTGTGGCTTGTGGGTGTTTGATATGATCATCACCTGCTGCCGACGTTTTGACGAGTCTTTAGAGTCCTACACAGGGGTTTCCTGGCTCAAGCGAAACGGAGTAGGAGCACATATGTAATATGTGCGGGACCGAGATTAATGCGATATGTGATACTGTATTCTATTCTCGCGATGTGTGACATGGATGGTTATATGTGATATAACCGGGTTATCGGATCAAGTGTTGATTCGATAATGTTACATTATGATATTAGTCGGTTATATGTGATATAGCCGGATTATTAAATCAAGTGTTGATTTAATAATTTAATGTATAATTATATATTTGATATATTACATTACATTAACTAATATTAGCTAACTTAAGATTTCTTTTCTCACTTTGGATACATTGATGTATATGTGATGTATGTTAAATGTATCATGCAAGGTTACAAATGCAACTAGGGTTAATGAGGGTTAAACCATGCTAGGGTTAAGATTAGGGTTTAAATTTATCGTTAAGTAATTTAAATATTATGGATAATAGTCATGGTTGATATTTGTTGAAAGCTTGTAGAAGCTTGTAAGCATCTTTGACTTTGTCCATTTTCTTTGTCTTGCTTAAGATATTTTTGACATAACCTTTAACCATAGCACATGGTTAGCTCTCTACAAGGGTTAAGCATGACATGCTTAACCCTTGGTTTCATTATTAACCTTACCAATAATTCATTTGATGAGTTAGTTCTTCATCTTCTTCTTCTTCCTCATAGCTTTCTAGTTTCAATGGAGTTGTGAGAAAAAGTGTGAGAAAATGAAATCTAAAGTGAGCCCACTTCCTACTTCATCATTCTTTACTACTTTCTATTTAGTATAGAGTGTTCTCTTCACAAAGTTCTTGACCTAGTGAAGAAATAGCTTAGGTTAGTGTCTTCTCGACGTAGATCATCTTCGGCCTCGAAGACATCGAAGCAAGCATGTTCGTTTCTTCATGGGAGCCTCTCTAGAGTCCGGAGTTCACGATCGCAGCGAAGGGACTACTACACGGAGCTATTGAAGTGAAGGACCGGTCTACAAAGGTTGTATTACTTGCTCACTTCATATTGCAAAGTGTTTGCATTTGATTTTCCGTCGATTTCTAGTTAACGATTCATAGTTAGGGTTAGCTAAAATGACAAATTTTTGAATTTGGCATGGACGATGCATCCGGAAACCTTGCTGCCGTCTTAGGTAACCCTGCAGTGGTATCAGAGCCATGCTAGAAATTAATACAGATTTTGTTAAGATTACGAAACCGAAATACTCCGAAACTTGAAATACTAAAATCATGTTTCTGTCGATTTTAAAATGAGCTCCAAAATTTTTCAAACAAGTGCAGAATCATATTTGGGCATAGAGATGAACATGGGAGAAAATTGGGACCATGTGCTCGGATTTTGGCCGAGCACATGGCGACAATTTCCGAGGAGGCCGGCCCTATAGGGGTGTTTTGGTCCCAAATTTTTTCCATGCACTGGTCTCTGGGTTTTGGTGTTTCAGGTGTTGTTTATTTTTGCTAATTGTACATGTGATGTAAACTTACACTATAAGCAAGTCGGAGTGTTTCATATTCATAGTTTTAACATTGTTTCGGGTCATTCACATATGGTCTAGACGAAGTTTATAAGTTCGATCGAATGTCAAAATCCTATTTTTCCAAGTTTAACGTATTCGGAAAAATATGCAAGTGATTCTGTGGACCCTCTAGAAGAACGTAAATCTTAACTCAATTATGTGGCCATCAAAACCGCCACTTGAACCCTAGGGTTTGTGGTAGTTTAGCGTTGTCACATGTGAGGGGTTGGTTTGACCCTTCTACGGCTGGTTCATAGGTACTGTGGCATCTTCTGGGTATTATTAAAACTGTGCTCAAGTGTTGAGCTGTCGAGAAATTGTGGGACTTTGATGAATCGATCGAAAAGTTTATCGTCGTCCAGATATTATGTGATGGGATACAATATTTGGAATCCACATGTAGTTATGAGATAACTAGTTTGAATGTTATAAATCTAGCAGTTTAGTCTCAATTGATCGGTTGCCATGGGATTTTGATGAGATCAAAAGTCCGTCACAATCACATAGCGTATGCGGATACTCGCCGGATAAACTTAATAGATAACCATGCCCCATAGCCCTGACCAAGTGACTGTAGGAGAACCCCGTCGCCAAAAGCATCCGTTCGGGTGCTCGCGGCAGCGGTGTTCCGCCTTAGTGCACTTCGTTGACGGTATCGGGGGGTGCGGCCGTCTACTAAAGTTTTCAACGAGCATTCGATCAGGATGTCGGGAATCTTATTGAATTGCCCGACTAGATATTGAAAAGTGTTTTCGATATTGAGACTAAAATGCGGGGTTTATAATTGTTAGGCATGTGATGTCTAAGGAGTTCATTTGGTTAGGCATGAAATCCAAAGTATGAGATACGTTGGGTTTATGATGTTTAAGGTGTTTGCGGATTCCAACTGTTGTAGTTTTTCACTTTCTTTTCTGCGACCGTAAGTGTAATATGTGGTGTATTACCGGTTTCGTTGCTATATGTCAACGACAACTGGGATACGCATATTTACTTACGTTGATGACATGCGATGTTATGAGTTGCTGTGATATGTTATATTAGATCGTCGTGTTTGAATAGCCGGGGGTTTATGTGAGATGAGAGTTTTTCATTTTCATTCATGTAAAATTCTTTGTATGTAATATTCTTTTATTGGGGCACTTCCGGGTTGAGGATGATGTCACCATTGTATATTATTTATTTTCCGCATTAGGATAGACCCAAGGCGGGAAGTACAAGTAACCGGGTTCTAGGGTCCAGTGGGAGACCATCTCGAGGAGTCAAGACCGGGTCTCCTAACTCTAGAATTGGTAGGGTTGCTTGCCGCTCTTGTAGGGGTCTTGGGGTGTGGGATTGGCTATTCATCATGACCGTGGAATCCGTGTTTTATACAGGCTTAAAATAAAACACGGAAATCCCAGTATATCCAATATTTCATATGTTGTTTTTTGCTGCGATATCTGTGATGTGATCATTTGATATATTGATAAGATGAATACATGATATAGTATATGTGATATATTATATAGAAGTTGCTTATGTTTTACACCCGCGCTAGCACTGCCCCGCTCTGCCGTTAGTTACCTAACCTAACGGTGCACGAGGGGACATCGAGGCGAATGCGGATGACATAAGCGTACGTTGTATTTATCTGTGATGTTTATGTAACTTAAAATGATGGGACTTCATTAATGAGATTAATGAAATAAAAGAAACCTAAAAATGTTGTGGAATCGAATTTTCAAAAACAGGTAGCTCTAGTTGTTGCTTTGCATAGCGGTGTTCCTTGTAGAACATCCAGTACCTTATTCGATAAGGAAAGAGCCGAGATCCCTTCACCGGGAGTGACCTCTTTAGCAATAACTGGCAGATGCTACAACCCTCGGTTTGTCTTTTGATTGCTTCTATAGTTTTTGCTTTGCATAGTGGTATTTGTAAAATATCCTGCACCTTATTCGATAAGAAAAGAGCCGAGATCTCTTCACCGGGAGTGACCTCTTTAGCAAAAATAGTAAAGGCCTCAAAACCACTCTTTTACAAAATCACTCGATTCTACAACGATATCAAGTTCATTACGCTCATGGTTTTCTTAAAAACCTGCGTAGCCGTCCGTCATTTCAGATAAGTAATAGTTAGTATTCGTGCTGCGTTTGTTGACCTTGTCAAGGCGTAGTGTGCGGTAGCTGATTAGTGCTTATCTGCATAAGCATATGATGCGATTGGATTAGGATAGCCGTACGACTTTGTTGACCTTGGTAAGGGTCGTGCGGGTGGGTTTAATTCAATCAGGAAATGACGGGTTGAACTTGACTTGCGGTCTATGGTTTGTTGACCTTGTCAAGGTCATAGATCGCTCGGGGCAAAATATTATCGGGAATTTCAAGTGTTGAAATTTGAAATGAGATTCCATACCTCCTATGAGATAGTTGGATCCCGATACCCACTGCGAGTAAGAGTTACTCCTGAGAGAGTTTTACACATTACAATTAGTCGATCAAGTAGGTGACTAGAAAGATGTTAACGGGGTTACGCCCCTGGGAAAACGGGGTTTATTTTAATTAGGTCCGTGCGAAAGCACGGGGAACCTCCTTCAAAGTACCGACACTGGTCTGGCCGAAAGATTGGCGAACTTGTAGGGTGTAATTAATCTCGGCTAGTCTTTCTTTTTAGGGTTTGAAGGAAGATTTGACTAAAACAGTGGGAGCCATCCTAATTAGATAAATTAATAACCAATCTAATCTTGCAAGAGCATATGCTGAGTGTTTTCTTCTCTCTCTCTCCAGGTTGTGACCATGTTACACCTTAATCAAGATAATAATACGGATGTATTGATCGAACCCGCTTGTTATACTAAGCTAAGGAACGTTGGTCCCGCTCTAACTTATAATTGTTATAAGACCGAGCAGGAAATAGGGGATTACCAGAATTCCCGTGCCACCCAAATGAAGAAAGTGCATGTGATGCATCTTCTTCGGGTGCGTTCATTACCGAGAACTATTTCTCAGTTTCCTTTACGTCCTGGGTATGAGATGCCGGATCAGGATCCAACAAATATAATCTGATACATGGGCTACAGATAGGTAGAGAACTGAGAATGGGTGATAAGTTTCAAGAGTTGGAAAAGGTGCAAGTGTTGCAGCCAAGTATGTTGGCAGTTATCACCCTGTATTACCAAATACATTGATTCTGAACGAATGTTATTAGATACCGAACCTGATATATAATATCATATCAGTCTCTCTATTAGTAAAGAAGGATATAATTTTGTATTGTTGGATAATGTTTTGAACATTTCCTATATCAAGAGTTGATCGGTTCATGCACGTTATCTAAAAGCATATACGTTCTAAATCAAACTACAGTTCTTAAAATACAGAACACACACAAGAGGAAGAGTTCAGAAATGAACGAATCTTTCTTGAGGCATTGTAGACTAGGTCATATCAATGCGACCTGACTAGCTACGTTACATTTAGATGCATATTTAAATCTGTTTGAATTTACATCTTGTGAAACTTGCCAGTCATGTCACAAAGATAAGAGACCATAGCTCTGTTTATTGGAAACAGAGAAAGAGTTAGTGAACTCTTGGGATTGATACATGATGATGTATGTAAATCCTCTGTCTACACATGTCAGGACTAGTTCTTTGTACTTCATTACATTCACTGATGATCTCTTAAGATTCACACATGTGTTCCTGTTGAAACACAAGTCTGAAGCTTTTGAGAAATTCAATGAATATAAGTTAGAAGTAAAGAACCAAAACAGGTATAAGTATTATGTCCTTTGATGAGATCAGGGAGAAGAATACTTGAGCACGGAATTCCTGGACTATTCTAAAGGAGAATGAGATTCTCTCTCAGCATTACTCCTCCGAATACACCACAGCACGTTGGTATATCGGGGCGGAGTAATCACACCCTATGTGATATGGTGTGCTCTATGATGAGTACTGCCGAGTTGCCTGTTTCCTTTTGGGGGTTATACACTTGAGAAGCTATATACCTATTGAATAGGGTTCCAATCAAATCAGGTACCTACTACTCCATATGTGATATGGTATGGGAAGAACCCATCTCTTAAGGATATTAAGATTTGGGGTTGTCCGTCCTATGTCTAAAAGCAAAATCCAGACAAACTCGAGGCAAGATCAGTTCTGTGGAAGTTTTTTGGATATCCCAAGCATTCACAAGGGAATATCTTCTACCACATCGATGAGCAAAATGTGTTTTGTTTCTCAGCATGCCACCTTTGAGAAAGGGAATTTCTTGTGAAGAAATTAGTAGTCATGAGGTAGAACTGGAAGGAGTTCCAGCTATATAAACTGCAGCTGATGATTTGGTAGAACCGGAGGATTCAATAGCTCCCGACAATACTCAGCCTCTCCGCCGATCTGGTAGGGTTCCTCACCCACCTGAGAGATACTTCGGTTTTCTCTATGACAGTGGGAGCGAGGATTGCATCATGAGATGATGACCCAACTAGTTTTGAGCAGGCCATCAGGAGTGGGGACTCTGTGAGAATGGCTGGATGCTAAGCGATCTGAGATGGAATTTATGTACACCAACAAAGTATGGACTTTGGTTGCTTTATCTGAAGGGTTAAATCCCTATCAGGAGCAAGTATATCTTGAGAAGATTACTTGGTGTACATGGAAAAGTTGAGACTTTCAAAGCTATGACTTGTTGCAAAAGATTCTCGTCATCCACCAGGTGTGGATAATGATGAAACCTTTTCTAGTGCCTATGCTTAAGTCCATCCAGATCCTACTTGCCATTGCTACATACCATAACTACGATATCTGGCAGTTGGGTGTCATGACTGCTTTTCTAAATGGTGATTTAGAAGAGAGCGTCTATAAGTACACAGCCAGAGGGCTTCGTAGACAGTGGGAGCAGCGGAAACGTGTGCAAGTTGCTTTATGAGTTAAAACAGACATCGCGGAGTTGGAACATCTGTTTTGATGTGGTAGTCAAAGAGTTTGACTTCATCAAAATGGTAGATGAACCTTGTATATACAAAAAGGTAGAAGGGAGTATGGTGGTGATTCTCTTATTGTACGTGGATGACATATTCTTGATAGGAAAGGTGTTTCCTATGCTACACTCGGCCAATCTCCTCTTATCACAAGGATTCTCCATATCGGATCAAGGTGATACCACCTAAATCCTCAGTTTTGGATTTATGAGATGGATCTAAGTGGATGTTAGGATTCTCACTAGGTGTAGTGAGATGGTATCAATCGATCCTGAGGAGAATCACTGGATAGCTTCCAGGATGGTAAGATCGACTGAATGTCCGTTACAGGCATTGTCTTTTCCCTCAGTGGAGGGACGGTATGTTGGAAGAGTTCCAAGCTAGATACCGTGACATACTAGACGATAAAGGCTGGATACATTGCTACCAAGGATGCTACCAAAGAGGCAGTCTGGATATATATAAGTTCATGAGATGAACTTCGTTCCTACCATTGTGTGACAATGGAGTTATGGCTTAGGCCTAGGAACGCCCATCCCATCTATGATCCAGACATATTCTTAGGCAGTATCACCTGATCATGGAGATGGTTAATCTCCAGGGAGATCGAGGATAGGAGAGTAGACACAGAGGACAACGACGCGGATCCACTCACAAAGGCATATTCCCAGGAGAGACTTTTATGGGATGGTTGAGTATGTGATACTTCAACCACTGCTGATTGTTGGGTATGAGATACTACAACAGATGGCCCTAGTGCAAGTGGGAGATTGTTAGTTATATGTATGCCATAGAGGCCATTACTATACATACAATGTATATTGTAGTGGATGCTTGGACATATATATGGAGGACTTTCTTGCTCGACATGATAGTATGCTATCTGGTTACTCTTTATCTTAACATGTACGCTAATTGTCTCTATGTTACATGTTGATAAAGCCCACAGGATGAGTACTTGACTACTAGGACTATGATACAGATCATACTAGTGGGGACAGAGTAGTCTTTAAGTACATCCTTCAAATGTTCCTAGTCGTGGGTGTATCGAGACAGGGCATCGATATTCCAGAGTAGACTAGCGTATAGCTTCTCGACCCATGTAGATGGGCGATGGATGATCCCATATCCATTGGTTTTTGACATCAGAGACAGTATACGGGTGCTCAGTGGAGACTGGGTATACTGGACAGACTCGTCGAGAACTCCCAGATGGTATTATACCTAACGTCAGATGGCAGTTCTCTAGTGACATTGGTACAGGTTAGTCTGTAGACCCGAGATCATCATAGAGTCTTGTGTGATTCCTACTGTGCTTTGATTTCTACCTTACTACGTTCAAGTGAACGTGCAAAACGGTGGCTTTTGGGTACAGTCCCGAGTCACATGGAGGCAATGAGCGATAGGAGGGGTTTTGTCTCTCCCGGTATAGGGAGTTGATGTTGCGCTGTGCTCGATTGGCTATAACAGGAAGTCCTTGGCCAAGGCTGCTTCAGAGATATACTGGTAAGTGTTATCAGTAGTTTCTCGACCCGTTATGAGCCTCATATCGACATGACTTATCGAGTTATTGGGGTCTGACGTTTACCACCCTTAGACGAGATATGCGACATATCAGACGAAGAGACTGGACTGTACGGTAGTGTTACTGATTGAATTCGCAGGAGTGTGAGCAGGCTTGCTTATTGATCTTCTGATCGCTCAATACCCGGCGGCCGTTACGTTTAGCAGACCGCTTGCGGCTTGTGGGTGTTTGATATGATCATCACCTGCTGCTGGCCTATTGACGAGTCTTTAGAGTCCTACACAGGGGTTTCCTGGCTCAAGCGAAACGGAGTAGGATCACATATGTGATATGTGTGGGACCGAGATTAATGCGATATGTGATACCGCATTCTATTCTCGCGATGTGCGACATGGATGGTTATATGTGATATAGCCGGGTTATCGGATCAAGTATTGATTCGATAAGATGTTACATTATGATATTAGTCGGTTATATGTGATATAGCCAGATTATTAAATCAAGTGTTGATTTAATAATTTAATGTATAATTATATATTTGATATATTACATTACATTAACTAATATTAGCTAACTTAAAATTTCTTTTCTCACTTTGGATACATTGATGTATATGTAATATATGTTAAATGTATCATACAAGGATACAAATGCAACTAGGGTTAATGAGGGTTAAACCATTCTAGGGTTAAGATTATGGTTTAAATTTATCATTAAGTAATTCAAATATTATGGATAATAGTCATGGTTGATATTTGTTGAAAGCTTGTAGAAGCTTGTAAGCATCTTTGACTTTGTCCATTTTCTTTGTCTTGCTTAAGATATTTTTGACCTAACCTTTAACCATAGCACATGATTAACTCTCTACAAGGGTTAAGCATGACATGCTTAACCCTTGGTTGCATTATTAACCTTACCAATAATTCATTTGATGAGTTAGTTCTTCATCTTCTTCTTCTTCCTCAAAACTTTCTAGCTTTAATGGAGTTGTGAGAAAAAGTGTGAGAAAATGAAATCTAAAGTGAGCCCACTTCCTACTTCATCATTCTCTACTACTTGCCATTTAGTATAGGGTGTTCTCTTCACAAAGTTCTTGACCTAGTGAAGAAATAGCTTGGGTTAGTGTCTCCTCGACGTAGATCATCTTCGGTCTCGAAGACATCGAAGCAAGCATGCTCGTTTCTTCATGGGAGCCTCTCTAGAGTCCGGAGTTCACGATCGCAGTGAAAGGACTACTGCACGGAGCTATTGAAGTGAAGGACCGGTCTATAAAGGTTGTATTCCTTGCTCACTTCATATTGGAAAGTGTTTGCATTTGATTTTCCGTCGATTTCTAGTTAATGATTCATAGTTAGGGTTAGCTAAAATGGAAATTTTTTGAATTTGGCATGGACGATGCCTCCCAAAACCTTGTTGCTGTCTTAGATAACCCTGCAGAGACATATCTTACCTACTGAGCATGGTAAACTCAGCGTCATACTTATCCTCTGACTTGGTCCACATCGAACCCTGTTGTAGATGAATAAATTGTTGCTCCATGTCGAATCGGGCAGTCTCAGTAAAATATTCCACGTCAAACATGTCGTGAAAAGTCCTTCATTCGATCGGTTGGTCAAGACGGCTTTCTTTTGCCTTCCACCCGACCCGTGCATTGTCGGTGAGCTACAGCTTCGCAACTCGAACCCAAGCGATCTCTAGCACTTGTGCCGCTGCCAGATCATCTTCAATGCTTTGAGTCCACTCCTCAGCTTCTAGAGGGCTCTATTTTCTTAAGAATTGCTTGGGGTGCAAAGCCCAGAATTGCTTTACCCCCGGGGCTTCCGCTTCTGGGTGGTTCATCAAAATAGCAGTCTGCTGCTGCTGTCCTTTTAGGAGGCTGCGGATCGCCTCAAGCAGTACCGTCTGCTCATTGATCGGAGCAGTGACGGTAGGTGTAAATGGTAAAGGTGGTGGAGTGTTGTTGAAGTTGGTGCTAGTGTTGTTTGGGGAATCCATAATCTTGAAAGAAAAATTTGGGTTAGGACAGATTCAAAATATATGAAATTGGAAGATTTAAGAAATATGCAAAGAATATTTTTAGTTGCTGGTTCTTGTGTTATATTGCTTAGGACATCATGTAGAATTAACCCGCATGTCCATGCAAAACTGACCTGCATGTCTATACATAGCTGACCTGCATGTCCATACAGAGCTGACCTGCATGGGCCACCAACAAAACCTGTCACGCTCCGCTTCCCAATATACGAGGAAGGGACGTGGCGAGGCCCGCTACGTATTTACTCATAAGTAAACACGCTAAGCGTATCTAAGCAATATAAAGTAAAGTACACAAGAGATAGGAATGTAAATGAATAACAACTTTATTTATTATCATTATTTTACAGGTACAACTGGAAATGTAAATACATGGATGAAAAGCAACGCCTAAACAATGGCATGAACGGAAATGAAAATATGTATAAGTAAAGTCTAATGCTCCGGGTCTTCAGTGTACTGCTCCAAATTCTCCTGGCTAGTCTCGAGTCTAGTGCGTCCGATCCACCTGACAACATTCCAAAGATGAAGAGAAATAGGAATGTCGTCAGCGAACAATCACTTGGTAAGTCCCAAAGAAGGAGAGAAGTAGAATAGATAGAAAAGAGAGTATATCTAGTATAATATTTGATTGTTAGGTTAACGCAGTATTTGTTGCTTGGTAGAGAAGATGCCAGTGTATACAAGAGGAGTCCAACTTACACCATGGACTTTGGTAACCCGTAGTACAAGGCTCCGTCGAAAATACCACGGAACAACGGCATGGATGTAATTACGTCTTAAGTGACCACCTCTTGCCACCTTTAACATATTCCGTACCAGTCTACCCTTTTATAAACCCCGTAGTGTATTAATGTATTGATTGTAATGATTGTATTGTATTGTCTATAGTAAATGGAAGACTTGCCGAAACTATGATATCAGTAAATGGAATGGATGTAAATGGATAATCATGTAAACGGAGCATATCCATGGTTCGGTTCAGTCAATATAGATTGATATAGAATAGATGGATTCATGGATTCATGTTGTATTGTAGTTTATACTTAAATCACATTCAAATCAGATTGATTAGATTGAGACTCGGTCTGAGTCAGACACTTTGAAAAGAACTTGAAATCCTGAATTAGTTTTGATGTTATCGGTAACTGTTGCACATGGACGGTAGGATTTGTGTCTTTTTCCAAGACAATTACCGTGTTGATAACACTGTTTGTTAGATTGTCTACCTTAAATAGGTAAGCACCCATATTCTCCGGCTTCCTGCGGCTCAAGAGAATTGGTCCCGCTTAAACCTATATTTACTAGGATCTTTATTGTAATTTAGTATAACTTGAGGGGGTTTTATGTAAAAATAGTTTTGATATATTTTCAACATACACCTCAAGTATTTAATTATCGTATTTAGGGTTTTCATAGATGTATATTTTATAAATGTGAGATTTCTAGTGAGAAGAACCTAGTTTTCATAGTATATGGTATTTTATTGAAATATTGGAATTGTTTTGTATTTGGATGGTGTTTTCATGTAATGGTGATTTTTTTGATTTAGAAGACTTGGAATATTTATATAATATCATTAAAATAGATATTTTGATAATAGTTATATATTTAATAAAAAAAATTCTTGTAGAAATCTCATTTTCTAAAGAAAAAATGCATTAAAAATTCCATCGAGATCGAATACTCCTTTCGGAGGTCTGCATCTCACTCTATTAGGCCCGAGGATGTGCGATAACCCGATCATCCCGAACGGGGTCCCCAAAAGTAGGTTGTAGAGATGCAATTGCAAGGAATTGTTTAATACACTTTTTAAAGAAATGGTTTTGCAAGTTAATGGTATTTATTTGTAATGTCGTATTATCCCATAATTATATTTCCAAAACTTCATCGTGCTATGTCAAAGATGTGTGTTGTGATGAGGTAGGTCATTATCTCGTGAGTTATCTAAAGGTAATACAATTTTTATGTTGTTTTATGTCGAAACTAAACTAAGTGGTATTTTACTGTAAAAATACAATAAAAATTGCATAGAAGCATATTTTGAGTTGAAACTTGTTTTAAAGTGTTTGTTAATATTTGTTAAACAATATATGAGAGTATGGTATTTTATTGATTAAGAAAATTAGAGTTTTAAAGAAAAACCGAATTGGAAGTCGGATTACTTCCGCTTCCGTCGGGTTTTAGAATTGAAAGTTTTTAGACTAGAAGATGGGAGGGGAAGAGGGGACTTGCTGGCTTTTGGACGAGAGAAGGGAGAGAGGAAACTAAGGAAGGCTTCGGGGCATCGTTTCGTTACCGGAAACTTCTTGGATCGTCGCCGGAACTCCACCCTTCTCTAACTTCACTTGCACACTAAAAAGACTTGAGAATTCTTGAGAGTTTTGGCAGGGAATTTCTGAGTGAGGATGTGTGAAATGGAGTGTGGTATTTATAGGGAAAATTAGGATTTAGAGGGTTAAAAATTGCATTGAAATTTGCATTAAAATTTGGATTAAATGAGGTTTTATTGTTCTCTGGATGAATGCAGAGAAAATAAACAATGTGAGAGAAGTTGGGTAGGCCAAACGGTGCCAGGGGCAAAAATTTAGATCATTCCCGATGGGGGGACCGGTGGTACCGGGCTTTTGAGGAGTTTCGCCGGCCATTACCCGCTGGAATTGTCTTAGGATTTAGACGTGTCCTTGTCGCCTCATATACCCTCGTGCACATGTTTATTTAATCTGTAACTTATCATTATACGTGTAGTGCACGTGCAAACCCTTGGGCTTCTAAAAGATTAAAAGAAAATTAAATAAAAAGATAATATGGCTGGGGGGATTCGATCACAGGGGCTACGTCACAGCAGTGCAAGGCTTTACCAATGTGCTACAAGTACTTTCTTGCAGTTCAAAATTAAAACAAATACTTATAGTGTACACAGGATTGCAAATACCCCAATTGTACATTAACTTTTAAACAGTTTTCTGTACATTGAAATTAGAGTTGTTACACTATCACAAGGGGATTATTGTGCGGAAGTGATATGCCGTGAAGGTCCTCGTCGGTGAAGGTGATAGGATCGCCCTTCTTACACTTCTTGTTGGGGGGATCACTTAAGGACATGACCGACCAGAAACGGCGGGTGTCCTCATCGCTCGGAGTCGAGCCTATAGAAATGACCATGATCTGCCCGGTCGTCAATTCTCCGAGAGGAGGTTGGTTTCCTTGCTCCGATTTGCCTGCCGTTTGTTTCGTAGGTACTTTGCCAGCTGACCGGAGCAGGTCAGCTCCTCGATGTAGTCACGGAGTTGTTTGCAGTTCTCGGTCGGGTGCTCCTGTGATCGATGGAAGGCACGGTATGGGTCGCGGAGTCGCTTGCCCGGCCTCTGAATCACTGGCGGGAGTTTGAAAAATCTCTTGCCTCTAGCCTCCTCCAGAAGCTCGGCCTGAGAGACGTTCAGTGGAGTGTACTCTTGAAACCTTAGAGAATAAGGTTTCGGACGGTCGCCTCTTTTCTTCTCTTCCCTGTCTCGTTTCTTTCGGTCCGTCCGGTCGCCGCGAGATAGGTTGGCGTTTACTTCTGATTCGAGTTGGATTTCTCACTCGGTCTAGACTTTTATCTCGGCCATGGTCTTGGGCTGTGCTACTACGAAAGAGCGGAGCTACTCTTTGCGCCTAAGACCCGCCCTCAAGGCAGTGATAACCATTTCGTCGTGGTGCTCGGGAACTTCCAGAAGGGCATTGTAGAAGCGAGACCCTTGAAAGATTCCCTTTCTTCACTCTTGATGGTAAACAGGTGGTCGACCGTCCTTTTCTGTCGTTGGTTACCGATGAAGTAACCGAGGATCTGATTGCCATCTCGTCAAAGGTCAAGATCAAACATGGCGCAAGGCCGCGGAACCAATCTCGGCCTGCCCGGATGAAGGTGGTGGGGAAGGCTCGGCATTGAGCTCCGTCTGAGTTGTCTTGGAAGCTCATACCTGCCGTAAACTCATCCAAGTGGTCCTTCAGGTCAGACTTCCCATCGAAGAGGACAACCTTGGGTGGTTTGTTCCGAGATGAGACCCGCTCACTTATTAACTACTTAGTGAAGGGCCTCATGAGCGAATCTGCGGAGTAATTTGCTACTCCGCCGACCGAACGGGTAGCGTGCCACATGTCTTCAATTTTCTTTTCGAGGGCCTTGATTCACTGATGGTATCCCAAGAATTGTCCATAATTGGAGCGCCTGCTGTCTCTGCTTTGGGCTTGCATAATGGAGCGGTTTTGATTTCGCTCTATCACGTTCCTCAGGTCCTGGGAGGAACCCTTTATGGTCGGTCTTAAGGTGAGCCACATGCGTGGCCTCGATGGGTATGGGGATGTCGGTCTCCCCTGGAATCAAGCGACCGGACCGACGTCTCCTTAGGGAGCAAGAGAGTGCAGCGGGCGTTGAATCGATAGCCTGATCTCTCCTGAGATCTCAGTGTCGAACTATCAGGTGCCCAACGAGTCATGGAATCATTCCTTACATGGGGATCATGACTACCGGAATCGGCACGCCGGTGTTCGATGATATCGAGATGGGCGTGAGCGAGGCCGAAGGCCTGAAGGCGTTCCTCCATCGCCCCACGCATGCCGTCGTTACGGAGAGTGGGTACGGTGGTTTGGCGGACTTGGCCGGCCGTTTGAACACGTGCAAGCGCATCCACTATCGCCGTGAGCCTGTTGATCCGTGCAGATAAGGCGTCGACGATATTTGGAGGTGGAGTAGAAACGCCCCCGCTTCCGTTGTGGGGGACAGCTCGTGCTGAGATCGTTGCGATTATCTTTGGCCATTGAATCGAAAGTGGAAGATCAACTTTTTGGTGGAAAAGATTTTATATTCCCACGGACAGTGCCAACTGATGGTGGTCGGTTTCTCCCTCAGATGTTGTCCTCCATTGATTTTGCTTCCAGCGGGCTAAACGGTTGAGATTCGGTGTGAGAATTGAATGTGTGGGTCTCAATGGGTTGTTGCTAACACTAAGCTACCTGCAAGTGAAGTTCCAGGGTGAGAAACCGCCATAGGATCCTAGGACGATCAAGTAAGTACCGAGGAGTGATTGGGCAGAGTAGCGGTATCTTGGAAATGAATTCCATGTACCTGAGTCGTCTGGATGAGGGGTTTATATAGGGGTCACATTGGAGCGAGCCGATGCGAGATTCTCGCCGTCTTTTACACCCTTGCGTCACGTTTGCGTTGATGGCGGGATTCGCCCATTAATGGCGAGATACGCCTGTTAATGACAAGATACTCTAGCGTGAGATGCGGGATATGAAGCGGCAGAGATCTCGTTTTGTCGAGATACATGAAGCCATTATGGGGACGCTTGGGCACCATGCTCTCGGTTGAACAGGAAAGCCGAGGCGGCTCAGCTCAGAAGCGAGCGAGGGGGCTGAGGAGGCTCAGCTCGATCGATAGCTCGGAGGTAAGCCAGGAGGCTGAGGAGGCTCGGCTTTGCAAAAGCTCGGAGACGAGCAAGAAGGCCGAGAAAGCTCGGCTGTAGGATAGCTCGGAGGCTAGCCGTTGGCTGGTTGCTAGGCGAATAGGGAAGGTATTCCGGAGAGCTCTCCAAAAGCTCGGATGCAATCTCGGAGACGAGATGCCGAGGAATGTCTCCAATGCATCATACTTGTTCCATCTTCTTAGCCCCCAGGAATCTAACCGGGTTACGTGGATGACACGTCATCTGCTACGTGTCATAATCTGAGGAATTTCCATTTACGATAATCATCAGCTTTTGTTTCAGATTTTGTTGTAGGATTTTCAAATTCAGTACTCAATTTTGTGTTTTGCAGAACAATAACTAGTACTTGTGTCAAATTTATTGCGACCTTGTAGTCAGCGGATAAGGCTATAGTCATATATTTTGTTTCCTCAATTTGCAGCAGTTGCCACAACTAAATTTGCAGCAAATACGCTGCAAACTTTACTGCATTTTGCAACATATATGGAGTATTAGCTTTCATTTTCAATGTTCATGAAACATTGAAGATGAACCAAGCTACAAAACTTGATATTATTGTGTTGAATGAGTGGTTTCAGTTTTATTTTGCCAATCATGTATTCAGCTGGATTGGTTATGGGGAAGTGGAAAGGGCTCTTTAAAAAGGTACTTTTTCTTAGGATTAAGTTTGGAAAAAGTTCCTAGGAACTTAACAAGTATTTATGGCTATTTAAATAGACCCTTCAGAACAACAAAACAATATAGACTCTAAATTACACTATAAAATTATTTCAAATTGAAGGTAAATATTGGGGGAAATAAACTTTATAAAATCTATCTTTTCTAGTGTTCAAGAGTGCAGTTGCTCTACCTGAATATTGAAAATGGCTGAGGGCAATCCAGACTTTCAAAGAGCTGTCACAGAGAAAAAGGGTCAAGACTTTGCAAGGAAGTTTGGGTGCTTGTTCAAAGAATGCAGCGCAAAGACGGGCGAAAACGTTGAAGAATGCTTTATGGAGCATGCATCAAGGATTATAGAAGAACATAAGCTTTTGGATCAGGGGACAACAGTTGTGATGAACATTAATTTAAATCAGAAACCAGACGCCAAGCTGATGCTCCATCTAGTAGTTGGTGCTGATCTATATATGGCACTATGACAATTTATGTAATGATCTGTAATGAATCAATATCTTGGTTTATTGATGTATAATTTGTTTGAACTTGTATATTTTTGTCCATTTTAGCTTCAAACTATATCGTTTAGCTTACCGTTGATCACTTCTCAGCTAGTTTTTAAAAAGAGTTCAACTTTACTACCGGTATCCAAAGTGAGGAGGTCTTTGATTGATGGGGTCCTTATCCCATCAACCAGAGTCTCTCTTATCAGCATCTCAGTGAGATTGTTGGTTGGTGTAAGTCGATGTCGTACATCCCGTGAGTCCGCGGGTAGACGGAATACACAAAAAATGATTTTTTCTACTTCAAAAGAGTGGTTTCACAATATCGACCAAGACAACCCAGGATCTTAATTAAACCATAACTAGCTATGACTAACTACAAGAAGGTTTCTAACTACTCGGTGAGAGTTATACCTTCTCGATCAAGTTCTTCGGCTCTTCTTTTTCCTTCTTAGTTCGTTCAAGCTTGAATCTTTTTATCCTCTTTTTGGTTTCTAGAAAGCTTGAATGGAACTCGATCGTCGGTCTCCTCTTTGTCGAAGATGATCCACCCGAGAGCCTATGGTTCAAGTTTCAATATAAGTGTGATGTAACTAAGATGTCTAGCTTGCTAGACTAGACAACTTAGAAGATGTAGAGAAAGATAAATAGAGTATTTTATCTCAAGAACCATAGAATTCACAACCCATCTGAAGGTTAGGGTTTGAAGAAGGAGGAGAGAAAAATTGAAGAGAGAATGAACAAATGCAAATGAGCTAAAGATTGTGTAGGAAAAGAGAATGGTTAAGTCTTGCAATCATTAAGCATGGATTATTTTCCATAGAAAATAAGCGGCCATTATTGAATAGTAAAGTCAAATGAATAAATAAATGACTTAGCCATGCTTTCATCTATGCCATAAATATCTCCAATTTCCACCTCATTAATCTATTTGCATAAATAGATAAATCTAATAATGAGGTGTCTCTTACTAGAAGTATGTCTTGTGAAATTACAAGAATGCCCTCACAGTATATACATACTCGTATTCGTATTCCGAAAAATACGAATACAATGAGATAATAATAATCCAATAATATAATATTAGGATCCGACTTAAAACAAATCATATTAGTATTATTCGTCTGAACAACATCCGTGTAGCCAGTACACGTATATGATCGGAATCCTGCCGTAAAACCATACGGCCTCTACATCGTTTCGCCTGAACTAGGAAAACCCTCTATGTAGGACTCTAAAGACTCGACGGTACGCTGATAGTAGGTTTAACCACAAGTCCGTCAGCGGCACTAGCTATACGTAACGGCTACCCAGGTATCTGTCGAAAAAGAAGGCCGACGAGAGAACTCATCCGAACCCGTACTGAGCCTGTCCGTGACAATCTTCTTGCAGTCCGGTCTGTTCATCTGAGAGTATCGCATGCAAGGTCTAGGGGATGGAAAATGTCAGACCCCTAATAACCAGACAAGTCGTGTCTATGTGGTTCAAGACCATCCGAGAATCTACTGGTCCAACCACCAGTAATTCTCAATCCGCCCTGGCCAGGGACTTATGGTGTTGACCAACCGATCACTGTGCGACATCGACTCCCTATGCCGGGAGAGACGAATCCCCAACAGTCATTCACTGCCTCCATGTGGCGCGGGACTGTACCCAACTAAAACCTATTTGCACGACTCAGTAGAGCCGTGGTAGGGTAGTAATCAAAGCACAGTAGGAACTCACACGAGACAAATGATGACTTTAGGTCGACAGATTATCCGCACTCATGTCACCAGAGAACTGCTATCTGACGCTAGGTATAATACCATCTAGCCAGTCCTCGACGAGTCCGTCCGGTGTACTCATCTCCAGTGAGCACCTATATACAATTTTAGGTGCACTTCACCAATGGCTGCGGGACCAATCCATCGCCCCTCGTCAGGGTCTAGATATGTATACATTATTCTACTCTGGAGTATCGATGCCCAGTCTCAATACTCCTATGACTAGGGACACTTTAAGGATGTGCCTATCGACTATCCAGCTCCCATAATTATTATTTCCATCACAACGCTGGTAATCAGGCAAAGATCCAAGGAGCTTTATCAACAGGTATACAAGATATGAAATACTAAGTAAAACACATCACATGTTAAGATAAAGACAAACCAAATAATGTACTATCATATCGAATAAAATTGTCCTGTACATACATATCCCTAGTATTCTATACAATGAAGGCATCTAGGGCATACATATTCAACAATCTCCCACTTGCACTAAGGCCTGTAATTGGCGCAATAAGTACCTACTGTTTGCACTAGAGCCAGTTGCCGGTATACTGCATGCCCAGCATCTCAAACAGTCTCTCGAACTGGACTTGAGGGACGACCTTGGTGAATGGATCTGCCGTATTGTCTTTTGTATCTACTCTCCGTATTTCGATCTCCTAGCGATCCACGATCTCCCTGATTAGGTGATACCGCTTCATGATATGTCTGGATTTTTGATGGGACCGTGGTTCCATTGCCAAAGCCATGGCTCCGTTGTTATCGTAATACAAAAGTATTGGATTAGCAATAGATGGAACCACCTGAAGTTCAGAAGCGAACTTCCTCATCCAGACAGCCTCTTTTGCGCATCGCTAGTAGCGATGTACTCAGGCTCCATCGTCGAGTCTGCTACGGTATCCTGTTTGGAACTCTTCCAACAGACCGTCCCTCCATTGAGGGTAAACACATAACCCGAGTCAGATTTAGAGTCATCCTTGTCGCTTTGGAAGCCAGAGTCGGTAAAACCCTCGATCTGGAGGTCCCCATTACCATACGCCAGGAACATCTCCTTAGTCTTTCTTAGGTACTTAAGAATGTTCTTTACTGCTATCCAATGTTTCTTATCTGGGTTGGACTGATACCTGCTTACCACGCTAAGTGCGTAAGCTGTATCTGGTCTGGTACATAATATCGCATACATTATCAACCCTACCGCCGAAATGTAGGATACTATGCTCATGCGAGCCCTCTTCTCATCAGTCTTTGGAGACATCTCTTTGGAGAGGGTGATTCCGTGACAAGCGGGCAAATTGCCGCGCTTAAAATCTTCCATACTAAATTTCTTTAGTACAGTATCAATGTACCTCGACTATGAAAGTCCCAACATTCTTTTAGATCTGTCACGATAGATCTTAATCCCCAGAATGTACGAAGTATCACTCAGGTCTTTTATAGAGAACTTCTGTGACGAGTGTTGGCCGATTGTAGCATAGGAATATCATTTCCTATCAGGAGAATATCATCAACGTATAAAATGAGGAATACCACATTTCTCCTTACAATCTTTTTATAAATACAAGATTCATCTATATTTTTGATAAAGTCAAATTCCTTGACCGTCTCATCAAAGCAGATGTTCCAACTTCGCGATATCTGCTTTAATCCATAAATGGATTTAAGCAACTTGCATATTTTTCCGCTGCTCCCACTGTCTATGAGACCCTCTGGTTGATCCATGAAAACACACTCTTCTAAACTTCCATTTAGAAAAGCGGTTTTAACATTCATCCTGGTCTTTGACGAATACCTTTAGCAACAAGTTTAGCTTTGTAGGTTTCTATCTGACCATCTACACCAATCTTCTTTTTGAAGATCCAATTGCATCCTACGGGTTTTACCTCAGTAGGAGTAAAATCCAAAGTCCAAACTTGGTTTGTGTACATGGATTCCATCTCGGATCGCATAGCATCCAGCCACTTCACTGAGTCTTTACTTATGATGGCTTGCTGAAAACTAGTCGGCTCATCATCGTCGATGATGCAATCCTCTTGTCACGCCCCGCTTCCCGGTGTACGAGCAAGGGGACGCGACTGGGTCCGCTACGTATTTACTCCGAAGTAAATACGCTAAGCGTATCTAAGCAATATAAAGTAAAAATGTACACAAGAGACATGAATATAAATTAACAGCAACTTTTATTTATTTAACAATTCTTTACAAGTACAACTGGAAATGTAAATACATGAATAGAAAGCAATGCCTAAACAATGGTATAACTGAAATGAAAATTATATACAAGTGCCTACAGCTCTAGGTCGATAGAAAACTGCTTCAAGTCCTCAGTACTGGGCTCGATCTCTAGTGAGTCTGATCCACCTGACAACATTCCAAAGAAAGAAGAAAGGAATGTCGTCAGCGAACAATCGCTTGGTAAGTCCCAAAGAATAGATAGAGATAAAATAGACACACAGAGAGAGAGAGAGAGAGAGAGAGAGTAACTAGTAATGTTTGATTATAATGTAAACGCAGTTGTTTGTAGCTTGGTACAGAATATGCCAGTGTATACGAGAGGAGTCCTACTATTCCGGAGACTAAGGTATACGGAGCACAAGGAACCGTTCAGCCACGGTAAAATGGCAATGGATATTAAGGTTAGGTGTATTAAAGTGACCGTCTCGTGCCACTTCTAACACATTCCGTACCAATCTACCCTTTTAAACCCCGTAAAGTATTTTGTATTGATTTGTAATGTTTGTATAATAGATTTGTACGACTTGCCGAAACCATGATATCATGTAAATGGAATGAATATAAATGGGTAGACATGTAAACAGAGTATATCCATGGTTCGGTTCGGTCGAGACAGATTGATATAAATTGAATTCTGGTATAGACAGATTCATGTTGGATTGCAGTTTATACTTGAATTGAATTCAAATCAGATTGTATTCAGATTTGACCTTGACTCGAACCGAGTCAGACTTTTAAACAAAATTGAAGTTTTGACTTAACTTTGATGTTATCGGTAACTGTTGCACATGGACGACATGATTTGTGTCTTTTTTCCAGACAATTACCGTATTGATAACACGTTGTTAGATTGTCTACCTTAGATAAGCAAGCACCCATATTCTCCGGCTCCCTGAGGCTTAAGAGAACTGGTCCCGATTAAACCTATATTTACTAGGGTCCTTATTGTAATTTAATATAACTTGAGGGGGTTTTATGTAAAAATAGTTTTGATATATTTTCAAAATATACCTTAAGTATTTAATTATCGTCTTTAGAATTTTCATAGATGTATAGTTTATAAAAGTGAAATTTTCTAGTGAGTAGAACCAAGTTTCCATTGTATATGTTATTTTAATGAAATATTGGAATTGTGTTGAATTGTAATGGTAGTTTCATGAAATCGCGATTCCTTAGAAAACATGGAATATTTATAATATATTTTAAAATAGATATTTTGATGATAATTATAAATATGTATATTTAATAAAAATAAATTTTATTTATTTTTGTGGAAATCTCATTTTCTTAAAAATTACAAAAAAAATTCCATCGAGATCGAATGCTCCTTGCAAAGGTCCGCATCTCGCTCTACTAGGCCCAAGGATGTGCGATAACCCGCACCATCCCATTCGGGGTTCCCCAAAATGGATTGTAGAGGCGTAATTGCAAGGAATTAATTAACACTCCTTTTAAAGAAAACGGTTTTGAATATTTAGGGTATTTATTCGTAATCTCGTATTTTCCCATAAACCAGAGTTCCAAAATTCATCGTGCTATGTCAAAGATGTGTGTTATGATGAGGTAGGTCATTACTTCGTGAGTTATCTAAAAGTAATACTAGGAAATATGTTGAATTGTGTTGAAAATAAAGTATATGGTATTTTACCCTGAAAATGCGATAAAAGTTGCATAATAGATTCTTTTGAGATAAAATTTATTCTATTGTGTTTGATAATAATTACTAAACAATCTATTAAAAATTTGTAGATTTGTTATTAGGAAAAAATAGATTTTTGAAGAAAAGAGTTCAAAAGCCGGGATAACTCCGCTTCCGACGAGTTTTGAAAAGGAGAATTTTTAGAATAGCAAAAGAGGAGAGGAGAGGGAACTTACTGGCTATTAAGAAAGAGGGGTGAAGGAGGAAGCTCTCGAAATCGTCGGGGCGTCATTTTGTCACCGGAATCTCCCCGAAACGTCGTCGGAACTTCGCCTCTTGCTAACTCCACTTGTACAACATGGGACTTGAAAATTTTAGAGAGTTTTTGTAAAAAATTCTGAGTGAGGAGAGGTGAAATGTGGTGTGGTATTTATAGGGAAAATTAGGATTTAGGGTAATAAAGAATAGAGTTAAAATGTGCATTGAAATATGGATTAATGCCCATTTTTAATTCTCTGGAAATATGCTGAGAAATCAAAAGTATAGGGGTGTTGGGTTGAAGTTTAGGGAGCATCCCCTATAGGGGGCCTGGCGGTGCCAGCCGTAAGTGATAATGTCGCCGGTCCAAAACCGGTGAGGGGTGGTGGGATCTTGGCCGCGTGTCCTAGTCGTTTGGTCTATCTCAGTGCACATGTTTATTTAATTTGTAACTCTTCATTTTACGTGTAGTGCACGTGTAAAGCTTTGGGTTTTAAAAGAAAAAATCAACAAAAAGATAATGTGGCTGGGGGGATTCGAACACAAGAGTTATGTCACAGCAGTGTAAGGCTTTACCAATAAGCTACAAGTGCTTTCTTGCTGTTCAAAAGCAAATCAAATACTTATAGTGTATACAGGATTGCAAATACTCCATTTGTACATTAACTTTTAAATAAATTTTTTGTACATCGAAATTGGAGTTGTTTACACCTCTCGATCCCCGTCTATGAGAAAACCGTAGTATCTTTCAGGAGGATGAGACTGCCTAGTAGATTTGCGGAGTGACGTGGGTACGTCCCGTTCCATTGAAATCTCAGGTTCTACTAAGTTTTCAGTAATAGTTTGTGGTTCTGGAATTTCTTCCAGCTCTATTGCGCTCTCACTTATCACTATCTCAAGAAATTAAGTTTCCATGAAGCGGGCATGATGAGAAATAAAGACCTTTTGTTCCTCAGCGTGATAGAAACAATACCCCCTAGAATTCCTGAGGTATGCCACAAACTTACACAATACTGAACGTGCCTCGAGTTTGTCCAAATGAACCTTTTTGACAAAGGCAGGACAGCCCCATATATTTAGATACTTAAGACAGGGTTTCTTCCCATTCCATATTTCATATGGAGTGGTAGGCACATACTTAGTTGGAACCTTGTTCAATAGGTATGCAGCAGTTTCTAGTGCATAACCCCAGAAGGAAGGCGGCAACTCAGCATTATTCATCATGGATTGCACCATATCAAGTAAGGTGCGATTCCGTCTTTCTGATACACCATTGTGTTGTGGTGTATATGGAGGAGTAAGCTGAGAGAGAATTCCATTCTCTTTTAGATATTCCAAGAACTCGGCACTTAAGTATTCACCGTCCCGATCGGATCAGAGCATCTTGATACTTTTGCCGGTTTGCTTTTCTGCTTTATTCTTATACTCTTGGAATTTCTCAAAAGTCTCGGATTTATGTTTCTTAAAGAATACATGTCCATACCTTGAAAAATCATCTGTGAAAGTAATGAAGTAGGAATAGCCACTTCTTGTATGTGTAGACATTGGCCCACACATGTCGCCGTGTATGAGTCCCAGGAGCTCAGTAGCTCTTTCTCTGTGTCTAGTGAACGGGGTTTTTGTTATCTTTCCTATGATACATGATTGACAAGTTGCATATGATTAATACTCAAATAGATTTAAGCATCCTTCTTTATGTAACTTAGTCAGTCATGTTTCATTGATATTATCGAGGTTACAATGCCATAAGAAATCTGGTCTGATTCTGAAGCCTTTCTTTTTAGTCTGTTTTGGACGTTGAAAACTTGATGTTGATTGAGAATGTATATTCCGTTACTAAGTATACCCGACCCGACCATTTCATGATTTAGGTGAATGTTGATAACATTGCTTACAAGTGCAAAATTATATCCTTCATTTGATAATAAAGATACTGATATAATATTACACACAATACCTGGTACATAAAAGCAGTTACGCAATAACAAAATATGTCCACTCGTCAATCCTAGGTGATATTCTCCTACTACAACATCGTCCACACTGGCTCCATTGCCAACCCTGAGGGTCATATCACATTTCCTCAAAACTCTACGGCTTCTTAGTGACAGCAAAGAATTACATATGTGAGATCCTGATCTGGTATCTAATACCCAGAAAGTAGAGTTTATAGAGAAGCAGTTTTCAATCACGAACACACCTGAAGCCGAAGCCACAACTTATTTCGTGTCCTGATTTCTGGCCTTTAGGGCCCTACAGTCCTTCTTCCAATGTCCCTTTTTCCAACAATAGAAATATTCTTCCTTTGTGACTGCCCCCTATCTTTTCCTTTCCCTTTCCTGCACCCTCTGCACACCTCCCCTCGGTTTGGTGGGGGTCTTCTTCTTCTTGCCCTTGGTCTTAGCCTTGGATTTAGCACAAGAAGATCCTCCAATAAATAGAGCGGGTGTTTTCTAGGTTTTGTTCAAGGTGCCCTCTACCATCCTCAACATGTTGAGGAGCTCAGGAAGTGAAACTTCTATACTATTCATATTGAAATTCAATATGAACCGGGCATAGGTCGAGGGAAGGGACTGTAGGATCAAGTCGATGTACAACTTATTTTCCAACGCAGTTCCTAGGACCGCGAGCTCTTTTATGAGAGAAATCATCTCTAGGACGTGGTCCCCAACAGATGATCCGATAGCCAACCTCGCTTGAAACAATTTCTTCGAGGTCTCCTATCTTGCGATATGAGATTGCTCTCCATATAATTCTTTGGTATGGAGGAAGATGGAAGTAAGGTCTATCTTCTCGTGCCGCCTCTGATGTTCATTATGTTGGGTTAAGGTAGCGCCCCGGCCATCAATCCATGGCCAAATGCGGAACAAAAACTTAATTAAACTGGCGGTAACGGAACCCTAATCTGCGGATCATACCATTAACCCTATACTAGTTCTATGAAAAGGAGTTTAGAAAGGTTATACCGAATGATCCGTGTCCTTCGGTCTTCAACCTCTGTCCCAAGCTCCTCGCATCTTTTTTGATCAAGCTTGATCTCCTGTCTCCCCACATCGAAGAAGATCCATGTCGAGGGTTAGTAATACCGGCTCCGACCTCAAAACCGAAGCAACTCGGGTATCTAGTTTGCTAACCTAGATAGCCAAGATGAAGTAGAGTGAGTTTGTGATTACTTTGTCTCAATACACCCAAGGATTCTCAACTCGTGAGAAGGTTTGGGTGGAGGTTCAAGAAGATGCCATGGGAGTGAAGAAGTGTGAGCTCAAGAAAAGAAAAAGCAAGTGAAGAAGTGGCTACTTCTTTCTTTAGTTTTGTGTTGTGTGTGTGTGTGTGTTATTTCTTGTGAGCATTTAAAGAAAACAGCTAGAGAATAAATATCTAATTTGCTCACAACAAATATCCTACACTACAAACAAAACAACATCATGCCACCATGAGTCACACCCATGTGGATGCATGAACTATTCTAAAACAATGAGTCACACTTTTCAGACAATAAACATTTAAACCAAAATGTTTAATAGAAAATAAAAAGCATCTTCTAAAGTGAACTCGTAACAAATTACAAGAATACCCCTCATCTGTATATACATACCCGTATCCGTATTCCGACTGAATATGAATACAATGAGACGAAAATAATCCAACAATATAATACTAGGATCCGGCTTAAACCAAAGCCCACTAGTATTATCCGTCCAATCATGATCCGTACTCAAGTGCACGCATATGATCGAACCCTGCCATTAAACCATACGACCTCTACAACGTTTCTCCCGAAGCAGAGAAACCCTCTGTGCGGGACTCTAAAGACTCGTCAATACCCTGGCAGTGGGTTTAACCACAAGCACGTCAGTGGCACCAGCTGTACGTAACGACTACCCAGGTATTGAACGAAAAGGAGGCCGACGAGCAAATTCATCTTGAAACCCTACTGAGCCTTACAGTGACAATATTCGTACAGTCCGGTATGTTCATCTATGAGTATCGCATATCTATTCTAGAGGGTGGATAAAGTCAGACTCCTAATAACACGACATTTAGTGTCGCTATGAAGCCCATCACCACCTGAGAAACTACTGATCCGAATCAGTAATTCTCGACTAGCTTGGCCAAGGATTTCTGGTGATGGCCACCCGTGCACTCCACGACATCAACCCCCAATACCGGGAGAGATGAATCCCCTAACGATCCGCTCACTGCCTCCATGTGGCGCGGGACTGTACCTAATTAAAACCTGTTTGTACGACTCCTTTGAGCCATGGTAGGGTAGTAATCAAAGCACAATGTGAACTTACACGAGACAAATGACGATCTCAAGTCGATAGACTAACCTGTATATATGTTACCAGAGAACTGCTATCTGACAATAGGTATAATACCAACTAGCATATTCCCGGCGAGTCCGTCCGGTGTACTTATAACCCAATGAGCACATGTATACATTTTAGATGAACCAACTAACACCAATGGCTTGTGAGACCGGCCACCGCCCCTCGTCGGGGTCTCGATCAGTATACACTAGTCTACTCTTGGAGTATCGATGCCCAGTCTCGAATCTCCCACGACTAGGGACACTTTAAGGATGTGCTTATAGACCACCCAGCTCTGACGTATATGATCGCCATCATACTGCTAGCAGTCAAGCAAGAATTCTATGGGCTCTATCAACATGTAATAGTGATCTGTAATGTCACCTAAAGCATGTACACGATGATAAAGACAAACCAGATAACATACTATCATCTCGAGTAAGACTATTCTACCGGTATAGGTCCTCCCTCAATCATTACAATCACGTGCCTGCAATCTAATAATTGACTTGAAGGCACTATAGCCAACAATCTCTCACTTGCATTGAAGGCTAATTATTGCGGTGTCGCATACTCACAGCCCGTGTAATACCGAACACCCAACTTCCCTACTAATCAGTTTCACAAAGCTCGTTTGTAAAACTATTGTGTTCGAGAAATAGCCTCAGTGAGTGGATCCACTCCAATGTTTCTTTTTATGTCTCTCTTTATATCAAGTTCGCGGAGAAAGCCTGTTAGTTATATGTATGCCCTAAAGGCCATTATATGGATAGTGGAAACTTGGACATATAATCTATAGAGATAGATGACTTTCTTGCTCAACATGATAGTACGCTATCTGGTTTACTTTATCTTGATATGTAGATTTAATCATTTACACATGTTGATAAAGCCCACAGGATATTTGCTTGACTACTGTGATTATGATGCGGATCATACTAGTGGGGCACGTGTAGTTTATAAGCATATCCTTGAACTGTTCCTAGTCGAGGGTGTATCGAGACAGGGCATCGATATTCCAGAGTAGACTAGCGTATACTATTCTTGTCCCATATGATGGGCGATGGATGATCCCATATCCATTTGGTGAGGAGACACCAAAGATTGTATGCGGGTGCTCAGTGGAGACTGGGTACACTGAACGGACTCATAGAGAACTCCTATGTGGTATTATATCTATCGTCGGATAGCAGTTCTCAGGGAACACTGGTACAGGTTAGTCTGTAGACCCGAGATCGTCATAGAGTCTTGTGTGTCCTCCCACTATACTTTGATCTCCACCCTACCACGGCTCTACTGAGTCGTGCAAACAGGTGGTCTTTGGGTACAGTCTCGAGGCGCATGGAGGCAATGAGCGATAGGAGGGGTTTCGTCTCTCCCGGTATTGGGGGTTGATGTTGTGCTATGCTCGATTGGCTATAACATGAAGTCCCTGGCCAGGGCTGCTGAGATTTACTAATAAGAGTTATCAGTAGTTTCTCAATCTGTTATGAACCATACACCAGCATGACTTATTGAGTTACTGGGGACGACGATTCCATCCCTAGACTCGATATGCAGCATATCTGACGAAGAGACCGGACTGTACGGTAAGTGTTGCCAGTTGGCTTGACGGGAGTTTTTACAGCTTCGCTGGTTTTCTTCTGATCGTTTCAATACCCGGGTGGCCGTTATGTTTAGCTGACCTCTTGCGACTTGTAGATATTTGATATGATCATCATCTACTGCTGGCGTATTGACGAGTCTTAGAGTCCCACAATGAAGTTTCCTGGCTCAGGCAAAAAGATGTGGTGTGCATATGAGATATGCGCGGGACCCGATTAAATACGGTTATGTGATAACGTATATTAATCGGGCATTTTCTATTTGTCGGATCGTATGTGATATGACCGGTTTGCTAAATCAAGTGTTGATTTAACAAATTACATTTAGATTAAATCTTTAATTAAATCCTTTTGTATGCATGCATGTATGCACATGATGATGTGCATGGACACATACATGCATACATAGTATCATGGTTGTTGATACAAGAATGGTGGCAATGCAAGACTTATATTGAAGCTTTTAATTTGTATTTATCATTTTAAGTTAATATAAAGAATATCCACTCATGCTCCTTTATTCTTTAGTGGGTAAGCTTTATTTAACTTAATGAAAAGAATTTCCACCCATGCTTAATTCTTTATGAAAAGAATTTCCACTCATAATTATAGTGGTAATGGAATAATGGTGATTATTCCTTCTCATCACTATAAATATCTTCATATGTGATATGAAACAAGGTGTACAAACAATGAAACAACAAGGGTGTGAAAACAAGTTATCATATGTGATATGATAGAAAGCTCAAGCCACCATTATCTTCTTCTTCCTCTCTTGATTTCTCTCTTGAGTGAAGTTGATAAAAGAAAGGATTTCAATTGAAGAACATAAACCACATTATCATACTACACACATCTAGCCGATTTGCGTAGGGTGTTTGCTCTACTTCGTTTGCGAAACAAGTAAGGCAAGGAGCTTTGGGCAAAGGGACTTCGGGTGGACCATCGTGGACAAGGAAGGCTTCCATCGATCCGTTCCAAACTCTCATAGTACCAAGGAGTCACCGAGGGAGATCTACAAAGGTTGTAATCTCTACTCTTAGTGATAGATTTACATTTGCATGTGATGCTTATTTGTATGAATCCCTAAAACTTCTAGTTTCGATTCTTGTCGAGTTAACTTAGCACCTCTAAAATTTTGATTATGGCATATGTGATGCTACCGAACCCTTGACGAGGTGCTAGGCTAGCCCAGCAGTGGTATCAGAGACAGGCTAGAGCTTTAGGCGATGCATAGGCGATGTTAAAAGTCCGATCGAACCACGAAACACCAATTTGGACCGCTCTCTGGAAATTTTTTGAAAATTGGATTTTTCCAAATTAAAAGTTCTTAAAAAATTCAGCAGGCTTTTTTATGAGTTACTGTAAAAAAAATTCCAATGATCCCTCTAAGGAGCCGCGGTTCCGCGGTAAAGGCATGCCTTTGGCCGCGGATCCGCGGCCGTACAGTGGGTTCAGGGGCTAATTTTCCTACAGTGCACCTGATTTAATATAAGCATGCCTCTGAGATATTTTAAACATACTCAAGTGTTGAGGTTTCTGGAGATATATAGTATTTGGTGATTCGATTGGAAAAGTTTAACTTCGTTCAGATTTTCAGATTTTTTAGAACGTGTTAAAATGTTTGAACGAATATTAGAAACACAATTTTTCCCGTATTGGAAAAATTCCAAGTGTTGGATTTTTCCCGAATTTGAAACTTTCGAAAAACATGCAAGCGTATCTGTGGACACTCTAGAAGAACATAACCTTAACTCGATTATGTGACCGTCAAAACTAACACTGAACCTTAGGGTTTGTGGTAGTTTAGCGTTGCCACATGTGAGGCGTTGGTTTGGCCCTTCTACGGTTGGTCCATAAGGGGCTGTGACATGTTCTAGAAATTTTTGAACTCGGCTCAAGTGTTGTGCATTTTGGGAAATCTTGGGTGTTTGTTTATTCGATCGAAAAGTTTAACATTGTCTATTTATCTGAAATGTGATACAATATGTGGAATTCATATAGTTAGGCATGAAATACGAAGTATGTGATATTTCGAATTTATGATGTCTAAGGTGATTGTGGATTCCAAATGTTGTAGTTTTTCATTTTATTTTCTGCGACCGTAAGTGTAGTATGTGGTGTATCGCCGTTTTCGTTGCTATACGTCAACGACAATTGGGATACGCATACTTACTTGCGTTGATGATATGAGATATTATGTGTTGCTGAGATATGATGAGTAGGATTGTCGCGACTGAATAGCCGGGGTTTTTTTATTTGAGATGAGAGTTTTATTTTCATTCATGTATAAATCAATTGTATATTATTTACTTTTCCGCATTAGGATAGACCCAAGGAGGGGAGCACAAGTGACCGGGTTCTAAGGTTCAGTGGGTGGCCATCTCGAGGAGTCGAGACCGGGTCTCCTAAACTCTAGAATTGGCGGGATCACTTGCCGCTCTCGTAGGGGTCTAAGGGTGTGGGCTTGGCTATTCATCACGACCGTGGAATCCGTATTTTCTATTGTTGGCTCGATACAAAATACGGACATCCTAGATATCCTTTTATATGCTTCTGCTGTTGATATTCTGTAATGTGATTACTTAGTATCTGAGACGAATGGATTATTATTATATATATGATATATAATAAACGTTGCTTATATTTTACACCCGCGCTAGTCCCGCCCCGCTATGCCGTTAGTTAAGTAACCTAACGGTGCATAACGGGACACTGTGGCGAATGCGGATGGTATAAGTATACGTTCTATTCTGTGATGGCTTAGGAACTTAAATGATGGGATCACATTAATGAGATTAATGTAAAGAAAAGAAACCTAATGATGTTGCAGAATCAGATTTGAAACCAACTCGGCTTTTTATGAAAAACGCAAGTTTCAAGAAGATGCGGAGCTTAAGCCACTCCTTTTCTTAACTGTTTTGATTCTACAACGAGATCAAGTTCAAAGCGTTAAAGGTTTTCTTAAAAACCATCCGCAACCCTCCGTCATTTTAGGAAGCAGAGTACTTAGTATTCGTGTTGCGTATTTTGATCATAGTCAAGGCGTAGTGTACGGTAGCTAAGTGATGTCTTCCTACAAAGCATATGATGCGATTAGTTAGGACATTCATATGATTATGTTGATCATAGTCAAGGGTCATATGGGTGGGTCTAGTTAATCACGAAATGACGGGTAGAATTTGACTAGTACTTATGATATGTTGACCATAGCTAAGGTCATAAGTGACTAGGGGTAAAAACCATATCGGGAATTTCAAGAGTTGAAATTTGCAATGAGATTGCATACCATCTATGTGATAGTTGGATCTCGATCTCACTGTGAGTAAGTGTTACTTCCAGGAGAGTTTTACACTTTACAATTAGCTAATCCAGTGGGTGTCTAGATAGACTGACCGGTTAGCGAAACTGTAGAATGTAATTATTCCTGGCTAGTTTTCTTTTCAGGTTTTGAAAGAAAATTTGATAAAAGCAGTGGGAGACATCTATTAGATAAAATAATAACCAATCTAATTCTTTGAAAGAGCATTTCGCTAAGTGTATCCTTTTCTCTCTCCGAATGGCAGTTACAGATGTCAGGACTTAAGCTTCTACTTGAGAAAAATAAACTGACAGGACCAAATTATAAAGAATGGTTGAGGAACTTGAACATTGCACTTTCATATGATAAGGTATCATATGTCCTCAATACCGAAGCCCCACCCGTCCCAAGACCTGAATCATCTGTCTCGGATAGGGAGATCCGAAAAACTTGGGAAAATGACTGCAACATGGCCAAGTGCCTCGCGCTCGCTTCTATGGACAATGTCCATCAGAAGCAACACGAGAATATGGATGTGCAATCCATCTTTCTTCACACAAAGGAGTTGTATGAAGAGCAATCTCGTACTTTAAGATACGGGGCATCTAGAAAGCTGTTTCAGATGCGAATGGCCCCTGGTGCATCAGTAGGAGACCATGTTTTGAAAATGATTGGTCTTATTGAAGAACTTGAGGTACTGGGATGGACTATGGATAATGAGCAATATACGGATATTGTTCTACAGTCTCTCCCCCCTGCCTTTGCTCCGTTCATAGTAAATTTCAATATGAATGATTTGGAGAAATCATTGCCTGAACTTCTCAATATGTTGAGAAGCGCAGAGAACACGTTGAAAACGGCAAGGACTCCTGCTCTGCTTGCTGGGCCATCTTCCTCTTCATTCCCAAAAGCTAAGGCCAAGGGAAAGAAAAAGAAGAAGTCCATCAAACAGAAAGGTGGAGTTAGAAAGGCAAAGGGGAAAGACAAAGCCGGGGCTGTGGGAAGCAGGAAAGGAGAATGTTTTTACTGTAAAAAGTCAGGACATTGGAAACGCAACTGTGCTGAATATCTTGCTGATCTCAAGAAGAAGAAGCATGCTGATGCTTCCACTTCAGGTGTGTTTGTAACTGAAAACTGTTTTTCTTTAAACTCTGCATCCTGGGTATTGGATACCGGTTCTGGTTCTCACATTTGCAATTGTATGCAGGGATTGAGAAATAATAGAGTTTTAAAGATAGGAGATCATACTCTGCCGGTTGGAAATGGTTCCAATATACATGCTGTATCCGTGGGAGAGTATCATCTAGGGTTGCCTTCAGGAAGTATTTTGGTTTTGAACCCGTGTTATTTTGTACCAAGTATGCTATGTAACATAATATCCGTTTCTTTGTTGGACAATGAAGGATATCATTTTATATTTCAAAATAATGTTATGAACATTAACCTGAATCAAGAGTTGATTGGGTATGGTACACTAAATAACGATATTTACGTCCTGAACCAACACACAGTTTTCAATATACAACATACTAGTAAAAGAAAGTTTTCAGATATAAATGAAGCTTTTCTTTGGCATTGTAGACTTGGTCATATTAATGAAACAAGACTAAACAAGCTACATAAAGATGGATATTTAAATCCGTTTGAATATAAATCTTATGCGACTTGCCAGTCTTGTATCAAAGGTAAAATGACCAAAACTCCGTTTAGTGGACACGGAGAGAGAGCTGGTGAACTCTTAAGCCTCATACATAGTGATGTATGCGGACCAATGTCTACACATGCAAGAGGTGGTTTTTCATACTTCATCACTTTTACTGATGATTTCTCAAGATTCGGACACGTGTTTTTGATAAAGCACAAATCTGAAGCCTTTGAGAAATTCAATGAGTATAAACTTGAAGTAGAGAAGCAAACAGGCTTGAGCATCAAGAAACTTCGATCGGATCGAGGTGGAGAATATTTAAGTACAGAGTTTCTAGACTTCTTAAAAGAGAATGGGATTCTCTCTCAGCTCACTCCTCCTTACACACCGCAGCACAATGGTGTGTCAGAACGAAGAAATCGTACCCTATTGGATATGGTATGATCCATGATGTGTGATACTGAGTTACCGCTTTCCTTTTGGGGACATGCATTGGAGACAGCAATGTATCTATTGAACAGGGTTCCAACCAAGACCGTGTCTACCACTCCATATGAGATGTGGAATGGAAAGAGATCATCTCTTAAAAGGTTTAGGATTTGGGGTTGTCCGGCTTTTGTTAAAAAGCAGAACCCAGACAAACTCGAGACACGATCGGTCATGTGTAAATTTGTGGGGTATCCAAAACATTCGTATGGATATCTATTCTACCACAAAGAGGAACAAAAGGTGTTTGTTGCTCAGCATGCCACATTTTTGGAAAATGAGATCTTTACGGAAAGTACTAATGGCAATGTGGTAGAACTAGAAGAGGTTCTAGAGACACAAATTACTCAGGAGGAATTGGTTGAAACTGATGTTGCAGTAGAACTTCAAGAACCTCAGCCGCTCAGGAGGTCTAGTAGAACTTCTCACCCACCAGAGAGATACTATGGGTTTCTCATAGATGGTGATAGAGAAGATTGCATCATGGATGATGATGACCCTACTAGTTTTCAGCAAGCTATCACGAGTGGTGACTCAGTGAAATGGCTGGAAGCAATGAGATCCGAAATGGAGTCAATGTACACCAACAAAGTATGGACTTTGGACGTTGCGCCTCCTGGGATAAAACCCGTTGGGTGCAAATGGATCTTTAAGAGAAAGATTGATGTAGATGGACAGGTGGAGACCTATAAAGCAAGGCTTGTAGCGAAAGGTTTTCGTCAAAGACCAGGCTTGGACTATGATGAAACTTTTTCTCCGGTAGCAATGCTTAAATCCATTAGGATCCTACTTGCTATTGCTGCTCACTATGATTATGAAATATGGCAGATGGATGTGAAAACATCATTTCTAAATGGTGATTTAGAAGAATGCGTTTTTATGGATCAGCCAGAGGGCTTCATTGATAGTGGGAGCAGCGGGAAAGCATGTAGATTGCTTAAATCCATTTATGGATTAAAGCAGGCCTCAAGGAGCTGGAACATCTGCTTTGATGATACAATCAAAGGGTTTGATTTTGTCAGAAATGAAGATGAACCATGTATTTATAAGAAGATTATAGGGAGTACTGTCACATTCCTCGTATTGTACGTAGATGACATTCTCCTGATAGGAAATGATGTTCCTATGCTACAATCGGTCAAACTATTCTTATCACAAAGGTTCTCCATGAAGGACCTGGGTGATGCCTCGCGCATTTTGGGAATTAGGATCTATAGAGATAGATCCAAGAGGTTATTGGGACTGTCCCAATCAAAGTACATAGACACCATTCTAAAGAGGTTTAGTATGGAAGATTCCAAGCGTGGTGCCTTGCCTGCTAGTCATGGAATCACTCTCTCTAAGGACTTCTGTCCGAAGACTGATGAAGAGAGAGCTCGCATGAGCGTTATACCCTACGCTTCAGCCGTGGGATCTATAATGTATGCGATGTTGTGTACTCGCCCTGATGTAGCTTATGCACTGGCTGTAGTAAGCAGGTATCAATCCAAGCCAGGAGAGAAACATTGGATAGCAGTGAAGAACATTCTTAAGTAATTGCGAAGGACTAAAGAATTGTTCTTGGTGTATGGTAATGGGGATCTCCAGATGGAGGCCTTTACCGATTCAAGCTTCCAAAGTGACAAGGATGACACTAAATCAATCTCAGGGTTTGTATTTATCCTAAATGGAGGAGCGGTTAGTTGGAAGAGTTCCAAACAGGACACCGTTGCAGACTCCACGATGGAAGCTGAGTATATTGCTGCAAGTGATGCTGCTAAGGAAGCCGTCTGGATGAAGAAGTTCATTGCTGAACTAGGAGTAGTTCCAACCATTATTGATCCAATACCATTGTATTGTGATAATAATGGAGCTATAGCATTAGCCAAAGAACCAAGGTCCCATCAGAAGTCCAGACACATCCTAAGGAGATATCATCTGATCCGGGAGATAGTAGATCGCCAGGAGATCGAGATTCGGAGAGTAGATACAAAGGATAACACAGCGGATCCATTCACCAAGGCACTTCCACAGCCTCAGCATGAGCGACTGTTTGAAATGTTGGGTATGAGATACGCCAATAACTGGCCTTAGTGCAAGTGGGAGATTGTTAGTTATATGTATACCCTAAAGGCCATTATATGGATAGTGGAAACTTGGACATATAATCTATAGAGATAGATGACTTTCTTGCTCAACATGATAGTACGCTATCTGGTTTACTTTATCTTGATATGTAGATTTAATCATTTACACATGCTGATAAAGCCCAAAGGATATTTGCTTGACTACTGTGATTATGATACGGATCATACTAGTGGGGCACGTGTAGTTTATAAGCATATCCTTGAACTGTTCCTAGTCGAGGGTGTATCGAGACAGGGCATCGATATTCCAGAGTAGACTAGCGTATACTATTCTTGTCCCATATGATGGGCGATGGATGATCCCATATCCATCTGGTGAGGAGACACCAAAGATTGTATGCGGGTGCTCAGTGGAGACTGGGTACACTGAACGGACTCACAGAGAACTCCTATGTGGTATTATATCTATCGTCGGATAGCAGTTCTCAGGGAACACTGGTACAGGTTAGTCTGTAGACCCGAGATCGTCATAGAGTCTTGTGTGTCCTCCCACTATACTTTGATCTCCACCCTACCACGGCTCTACTGAGTCGTGCAAACAGGTGGTCTTTGGGTACAGTCTCGAGGCGCATGGAGGCAATGAGCGATATGAGGGGTTTCGTCTCTCCCGGTATTGGGGGTTGATATTGTGCTATGCTCGATTAGCTATAACATGAAGTCCCTGGTCAGGGCTGCTGAGATTTACTGATAAGAGTTATCAGTAGTTTCTCAATCTGTTATGAGCCATACACCAGCATGACTTATTGAGTTACTGGGGACGACGATTCCATCCCTAGACTCGATATGCAGCATATCTGACGAAGAGACCGGACTGTACGGTAAGTGTTGCCAGTTGGCTCGACGGGAGTTTTTACAGCTTCGCTGGTTTTCTTCTGATCGTTTCAATACCCGGGTGGCCGTTATGTTTAGCTGACCTCTTGCGGCTTGTAGATGTTTGATATGATCATCATCTACTGCTGGCGTATTGACGAGTCTTAGAGTCCCACAATGAAGTTTCCTGGCTCAGGCAAAAAGATGTGGTGTGCATATGAGATATGCGCGGGACCCGATTAAATACGGTTATGTGATAACGTATATTAATCAGGCATTTTCTATTTGTCGGATCGTATGTGATATGACCGGTTTGCTAAATCAAGTGTTGATTTAACAAATTACATTTAGATTAAATCTTTAATTAAATCCTTTTGTATTCATGCATGTATGCACATGATGATGTGCATGGACACATACATGCATACATAGTATCATGGTTGTTGATACAAGAATGGTGGCAATGCAAGACTTATATTGAAGCTTTTAATTTGTATTTATCATTTTATGTTAATATAAAGAATATCCACTCATGCTCCTTTATTCTTTAGTGGGTAAGCTTTATTTAACTTAATGAAAAGAATTTCCACCCAAGCTTAATTCTTTATGAAAAGAATTTCCACTCATAATTATAGTGGTAATGGAATAATGGTGATTATTCCTTCTCATCACTATAAATAGCTTCATATGTGATATGAAACAAGGTGTACAAACAATGAAACAACAAGGGTGTGAAAACAAGTTATCATATGTGATATGATAGAAAGCTCAAGCCACCATTATCTTCTTCTTCCTCTCTTGATTTCTCTCTTGAGTGAAGTTGATAAAAGAAAGGATTTAAATTGAAGAACATAAACCACATTATCATACTACACACATCTAGCCGATTTGCGTAGGGTGTTTGCTCTACTTCGTTTGCGAAACAAGTAAGGCAAGGAGCTTTGGGCAAAGGGACTTCGGGTGGATCATCGTGGACAAGGAAGGCTTCCATCGATCCATTCCAAACTCTCATAGTACCAAGGAGTCACCGAGGGAGATCTACAAAGGTTGTAATCTCTACTCTTAGTGATAAATTTACATTTGCATGTGATGCTTATTTGTATGAATCCCTAAAACTTCTAGTTTCGATTCTTGTCGAGTTAACTTAGCACCTTTAAAATTTTGATTATGGCATATGTGATGCTATCGAACCCTTGACGAGGTGCTAGGCTAGCCCAGCAAAGCCATCACCCGAAATGAGCAATACCTGTCTTAGAATATGTCTGGATATCTGATGGGACCCTGTTCACAAATGAACTCCAAATCCAGCAAATTTCTTAGACTGTATCGTCCACTGAATTTAATCAGTATCCTGTGCCATGCCTCCCTCGGTATCCACTTGGACCACCTGTCCAAACAACTGCCCCTCATTAAGAGGGAAAACTATAACTCTGACAGTCACTCTGTCATGCATATCACCTTGGAAGCCTGGAATGATAACCGTCTCCCGAAAGAGGCTGCCGTTACCAAATCCCTAGAACATCCACTTATGTTCATAAACTGCTTCCGAACGTTTCTCTAGGATTGTATTAATATATAAACTTATTGCAGCTAGTGCAAAAACAATATCCAGTGTGGTACTTGACATCTCATTAATGACTCAATTGCCTAAGCAAGTGATATGTCTATCATGCACATCCCTCTCCCCTTTAGTCTGTAAGACACCTTTAGAGAGGGTGACTCCTTCACCTGCAGGTACACTACCATGCCATGAGTCGCCCATTCTAAAACACCTTTAGAATACTGTCAAAGTACATAGATTGGGAAACTACCCAAATCTAGATCTAAAACCATAGATCCAGTAACCAGAATGCCTGATATAATATCCATATCCTATGTGGAGAAACCACTGTGTGACAACCACAGTATAACCGATCGTAGTATAGGAATTTCACTTCCTATAAAGTGTATGTCATCCAAATACCAGGACATCACACCCTACTACCTTCTTAACAGATCCATCTCCTATTCTGATGAAGTCAAAGCCTATGATTGTCACATCAAAAATTGATGATCTATTTCCGCTATATCTGCTTTAGTCTATAAATAGACATAAGCAACTTGTCCACTTTGCTTCCGCTGCTCCCACTGACTACAACAACCCTGTGGCAGAGTCATATACACGTGCACTTCTAAAGCTAGTTTAGAATGACGCTATACTCATCCTCCTGCTGGGTCTCATAGTCTAGAACAGAAGTAATTGCAAGTCTGGGTAAACAAGAACCTCCCTGTCACCGTCTTTGAGGCTACCAAAGTACCTCTCGGATGCCTGAGGTTACCCACCATATCTGCGGAGTGGCTAATGGAATGTCAAACCCGATTGAATCTTTAGGTTCTATTAAATTTTCAATAATCGTTTGTGGTTCAGGAATCACTTCCAGTTCTACCATACTCCCACTACTGTTTTCTGAAAAAATCCATTTTTCTAAAACTGCGGCGAGTCAAGAACAATATCACTATTGATCTTTAGATGGTAGAAAGTTAACCCTCATCATAGCCCGGGATAACCCATAAACTACCATTACAGAAACATGCCTTGAGTTATCCAGAACCTGGTTTTAAGCATAAGCCGGACAACTCCATATACTTTAACATCGTTAAAATATAAACTATTCTATATTCAATATAGAAACAGAGGTACTGATTTAATTGGAACCAGATTCAAATTATGCAGCTGTCTCTAGTGCATGTCAGCTAAATGGAAAGAGGCCGATCATCATTACTCAACTTAGGAGTGCATCCAGATATGAGTAACCTGAAAGAGAAGCAAGTTCTCAAAACCATTACCATCAACTGAATACCAAACACAAGTATCTGCATCTTCGATCACTTTGAAGAATCCTGATACTTGCAACACATGGTTCTCTACTTTATTCTTATACCTATAATTTCTCAAAACTTGGACTTTGTATTTATATGAAACACTTGTCTAAAACTAGAAAAGTCACAAGTAAGCAGAATATAGTACGTGGACCAACCCCTTTGTCCTAATGGACACTGGACAATATACAATACTTTGTATATGTCCCCTGAGTTGAATAACTCAAACCCTGTGCGTCGTAGGTTGAAAACTGTACTATGGTTAAGAAGAATTACACCACTGTTTAATGCTTCCTACCTAACCATCAACTGATATAGGTAAATGTCATGGAAATAATTTCAAAATTTTATATCTCACTTTATAAAATAAACGTATAGATATATCAGTTTGAAATTGGTGCATAACAATGGATATTCAAAACCAAATATTTACCGTCAGGTAAACCCCCAGGCGATTTCCTCAAATATCACCAATTACAACGAATTCCAATATAAAGAGAATATAATTACCTAATTCCCAATAACTTACTCCCACTCATCATCTGTAAAAGCATACAGATATGAGAATCAAACCTGGTAAATACATACCCTGGAGTAAGGATCTAATTGGGAAATCAGTTTTCAATTAACAACGCATATTAAAACTGAAACCTGAAAATGTTTTGAAGGGGTAGCCGGGTATTCCTAGTAATGCCTCTTCCATTATCCAGATTCATGACTGTAACCGTATATTTCCTTACCATCTCTCCAAATTCCTTTATTTGTCTTTACTCATTATCTTCTGTACACCACCCTTAGGCTAAATGGTTTTCTTCTTTCCCTACCGTTCGGCACCGGCCTATGATTTGGAAGAAGACTGTCCAATAAGCATAATAGGTGTACTCTCCTAATCCTAGGAGCACTCACAACCTGAGAGACGGTAAAGATAAAAAAACAACTGAATAAACCTTATTCTATTTCTCCTGAACCAGAATCCATTCTCGAACTGGAACAAGTTCCTTCGAGTTCGTATGTAACTATACAATGGATTATCCATTAAATGTGGATTTTCATAGTGATACAGGGTGTTCTGGAGAAATTCAAAGGTGAAGTAGGAGTGGCGATGATATACGCGGTTTATTCATGAATGATTGCAATCGCAATTTACTTTGGACTCTTTCTAATCCCTTTATTTGTCTTTACTTATTACCTTCTGTACACCTCACTTAGGCTAATTGGTTTTCTTCCTTTCCCACCTTTCGGCACATGCCTATGGTTTAGAAGAAGACAATCCAATAAGCGTAATAGGTGTACCCTCTCCTAATCCTAGGAGCCCTCACAACCTGAGAGAAGGAAAAAGGAAAAGACAACTGAATAGACTTATTCAATTTCTCCAGAACCGGAAACCATTCTCGAATCTGAAACAAGTTTCTTTGAGTTCGTATGTAACTATACGATGGTCATATCCAATAAATGTGGATCTTCGTAGTGATACGAAATGTTCCGGAGAAAAAGCAAAGGGTAAAAGTGGGAGTGGTAATGAAGTATGCAACTTTGACAATCCAAAAGCCAATGTATTTTAAGAAGGTTTGGTTAACTTCGTTTATGAGTTCTAGTCTAGGGTCGGGCCATGGGCGCTACCAAAGAGAGAGAGAAAAGAAACACTCAGCGTGCACTCTAACCTAGATCAGAATGGTTAATCACTTTATCTAATCAGGATGTCTCCCATTGTTTCCTCGAATTCTCCCCCAAACCCAAAGAAGAATTAGTCGAGATCATCTAAAATCACCCGAGGAGTAAACCAACTTATTAGTGGGAATCGGGATCCAACTATCATCATATGATAACTTGATTGAATCCAGTCAAGTTATCACACTCCAGAAGGTATGTGCATGCCCGGTAAGTTTTAGTTTCTTTAGAAACTCCCGATGTGATTTTTACCCCATGCTCTTATGACCTTGACTAAGGCCAACAAATCATAAGTCACGTGTCAAGTTTTACCCGTCATTGTCCAGGTTAATTTGAACCGACCCATACTCGCCCTTGACTAAGGCCAATAAAGTTGTATGACTGTCCCAAACCAACGCATCTATCTATGCAACAGAAAAGTAACAAATAGCTATCATACACTATACCTTGACTAAGGCCAACAAACATAGCATGAATACTAAGTGCTACCCGTCTGAAATGACGGAGGGCTATGAATGGTTTTTGGCGAAAAACTTTTAACGTAATGAACTAGATATCGTTAAAGAAACCGGATAGCTTTTTACAAATATATAGTGGCGAAATTTTTTGCTAAAGAGGTCATTCCCGGTGAAGGGATCTCGGCTCTTTCCTCGTCGAATGAGGTGCAGGACATTCCCACTGAATATCTCGATGCAAAGCAAAAAAAAGTAATCGACTATAGTGAAGTTATTACCCTGACGCAAACTTCTGCCCAAGAGGTCACTTCCAGTGAAAGGATGTCGGCTCTTATCTCGTCGAATGAGGTGCTGGATATTCATAACCGAATACCACTGTGCAAAACAAAAGAAAATGTCCTTGTAATAACAACTTTTGAAAATTGTTCCAACAATATCGAATAGGTCTGTTTTTCTTGCATTGATCTGAATCAACGCAGCCCCGTCAATTAATCACGCCAGAAAAGAACAAAAATATGATGTACATATATGCCATCCGCATTCGCCGCTGGGCCCCGTCATCACCCGTTAGGTTACTTAACTAACGACAGAGCGGGGGCTTGACTAGCGCGGGTGAAAAACATATACAACATCTACTAATATATATAACAATATATAATAATCGCTCCAGGCATGATAAATGCAATATCACAGATAAGCGATAAGCATCACAGAACAATACTGATAATCTGGGAGCCCCGGGTTTCCGTTGAGCCGCAAGTGAAACCCGACGTTCTCCTGGTCGTGTGGATAGCCTATGCAATGAAAACCCAGACCCTTACGAGTGCGGCAAGTTACCCGTCAAAACCAGAAGTGAGGCAGCCCCCTTCATCAAAGTGAATGGGCAACCCGGCACTTCATGGAATCCGGTAACTTGAGCACCCCTCCTTGGGTCAACCTGTACCCCCTACGAGTGCGGCGAATAGCCCGCCATTTCTAGAGTGAGGCCCCCTCCTTCTCAACGCCATGAGATGCGCACCCGTTGCCCTCTAGAACCCGGCTATCCATGCACTCCATCGCGGGGTAATCTTAGTACAGAAAAGAAAATATGTACAACGGTGACATCGACCTCAAGTCGGACGTGCCCCAAATAAATAATATACAAGCAGGCAGTGATGGCCGTCCACATGTTGGACGCTCGTCCCGCGATATCAAATGTACAAATAAAACTAAACTGTACTAACATTGCACCCAAGCTATCCACCACGATAAACCAGCCAACAAACACGGCACAACACAGAACATCAACGTGAATGTCACGTTCGCAAACCCGTCTAAAAGAACTCTAGAAATTAGACAAGTTGTGCCACTCTAATGACATTCACGGTCGCAGATAGTAATGCATGTACTGTAAAACTTTAAACACTGTTAGAAATATCGACTTCGAACACCCCAATAATCCCCCAAACTAATAGATAAAACCATACCCAAACTGGGCTAAACTAGCAATACCATTGAACTAATATTCCAGAGACTAGACCACACCATAAAAATCAAATCCAGAAGCTTTCAAAAAACTGTCCACCTCAGGATTTTTGATGATCTGGCTGGTCCATTTTATGAGTCTGGGGTTCGTGTTTGGGGTGTGTTCTAGTGGTCATACAGGTAGTCTTCTGCTGTTGCTTAAATATTTTTAAAAGACTCGGAAAAATTTGATAGAGAATGGAATATGAGTTGGTATTGTTTCGGAGTTGTTTCGGTTTCGATACTTTAACATCATCTAAACAAACTAATATGTGGTTAATGGGTTGGCTCTGATACCATGTTGGGTGACGGTAGCGCCCCGGCCATCAACCCGTGGCCAAATGCGGAATAAAAACATAATTAAACCGGCGCTAACGGAACCCTAATCTGCGGATCGTACCATTAACCCTATACTAGTTCTATGAAAAGGAGTTTAGAGAGGTTATACCGAACGATCCGTGTCCTTCGGTCTTCAACCTCAGTCCCAAACTCCCCGCGGCTTCCTCGATCAAGCTTGATCTCCTGTCTCCCCATATCGAAGAAGATCTACGTCGAGAGTTAGTAATACGGGCTCCGACCTCAAAACCGAAGCAACTCGGGTATCTAATTTGCTAACCTAGATAGCCAAGATGAAGTAGAGTGAGTTTGTGATTACTTTGTCTCAATACACCCAAGGATTCTCAACTCATGAGAGGGTTTGGGTGGAGGTTGAAGAAGATGCCATGGGAGTGAAGAAGTGTGAGCTCAAGAAAAGAAAAAGCAAGTGAAGAAGTGGCTGCCTCTTTCTTTAGTTTTATGTTGTGTGTGTGTGTTATTTCTTGTGAGCAACTAAAGAAAACAACTAGAGAATAAATATCTAATTTGCTCACAACAAATATCCTACACCACAAACAAAACAACATCATGCCACCATGAGTCACACCCATATGGATGCATGAACCATGCCAAAACAATGAGTCACACTTTTCACACAATAAACATTTAAACCAAAATGTTTAATAGAAAAGAAAAAGCATCTTCTAAAGTAAACTCGTAACGAATTACAAGAATACCCCTCATCTGTATATACATACCTGCATCCGTATTCCGATTGAATACGAATATAACGAAACAAAAATAATCCAACAATATAATATTAGGATCCGGCTTAAACCAAAGCCCACCAGTATTATCTGTCCGATCATGATCCGTGCACAAGTGCACGTATATGATCGAACCCTGCTATAAAACCATACGACCTCTACAACGTTTTGCCCAAAGCAAGGAAACCCTCTGTGTGGGACTCTAAAGACTCGTCAATACGTTAGCAGTAGGTTTAACCACAAGCACGTCAGTGGCACTAGGTGTACGTAACAGCTACCCAGGTATTGAGAGAAAGGGAGGCCGACGAGCAAACTCATCCTGAAACCCTACTGAGCCTGACAGTGACAATATCCGTACATTCCAGTCCGTTCGTCTATGAGTATCGCATATCTAGTCTAGGGGTTGGATAAAGTCAGACCCCTAATAACACGACATTTATTGTCGGTATGAAGCCCATCACCACCTAAGAAACAACTGATCCGAATCAGTAATTCTCGACTACCTTAGCCAAGGATTTCTGGTGATGGCCACCCGTGCACTCCGCGACATCAACCCCCAATACCGGGAGAGACAAATCTCCTGACGATTCGTTCACTGCCTCCATATGGTTCGGGACTGTACCCAACTAAAACCTGTTTACATGACTCCTTTGAGCCATGGTAGGGTAGTAATCAAAGTACAGTGGGAACTCACACAAGACAAATAACGATCTCAGGTCGATAGACTAACCTGTACACATGTCACCAGGGAACTGCTATCTGACAATAGGTATAATACCTACTAGCATGTTCCCGGTGAGTCCGTCTGGTGTACTTATAACCCAATGAGCACATGTATACATCTTAGGTGAACCAACTAACACTAATGGCTTGTGAGACCGGCCACCGTCCTTCTTCGGGGTCTTGATCAGTATACACTAGTCTACTCTTGAAGTATTGATGCCCAGTCTCGAAACTCTCACGACTAGGGACACTTTAAGGATGTGCTTATAGACTACCCAGCTCTCACGTATATGATCACCATCATACTGTTGGCAGTCAAGCAAGAATCCCATGAGCTCTATCAACATGTAATAGTGATCTATAATATCACCTAAATCATGTACACGATGATAAAGACAAACAAAATAACATACTATCATCTCGAGTAAGACTGTTCTACCGGTATAGGTCCTCTCTCAATCATTGCAATCACGTGCCTGCGATCCAATAATTGACTTGAGGGCACTATAGCCAACACATTATACATGGAGGCCAGCACGAGGCATTTGGCTTTCGCGCAATCAAGATCTCAGGTCTTGCGGACCTCAATGTCCGCGACCGAGGATTCTGGACCGGGAACAGGGGAAGATTTCACCGTCAGGACGTATGCGACCTTATCATATGTAAGGACCATATGGACATTCCTCATCGAGTCTTTATAGTTTGGCCCAGCAAGTTACCTACTTGGTTTATAATATTGATTGTTAAGTGAAAAATTATCCCGAAGAGTAGCGGATACTCACAGTAGGATCACGACCAAACTATCATTGTGTGATGATTTTGAAGGAAGCCTACCAAAAACACCACACTCCAGAAAGTATGCAACACTAGCAAGTTTCCTTTATGTTTGAAACTCCCGATATGATTTTTTCCCCGTGTGTTTATAACCTTGACGAAGGTCAAAACATCATAAGTCGCAAGTCAAGTTCAACCTATCATTATCCAGATTAATCTAGACCCTTCTTACAAGCCCTTGACGAAGGCCAAAATAGTTGTACGCCTATCCTAAACTAATGAATCTATCTATGCTGCAGATAAGCACTCTCTAGCTACCAAACACTATGCCTTGGCAAAAGTCAAAACAAACAGCATGAATACTAATAAATACTTATCAGAATGACGGAGCGCTACGGCTGGTATTGGTGAAAACCGTTAACGTAATGAACTTGATATAGTCGAAGGAACCGTATAGCTTTAGAAAATGAGTGGTTTAAGCTCCCCTTTTAAAAAAGCTTTTTGAAGAAAACCGAGTGGTTTTGTAATTGTTCCAACGACATCAGATTTTAGGTTTATTAATTTGCATTAATCAAAATTAATGCGATCCCATCAATTAACCTTATCATTGCAGAAAAGAAACGAAAATAGAGCGTACGCTTATGTCATCCGCATTCGCCACTGGTCCCCGTCATACACGTTAGGTTACTTAACTAACGGCAGAGCGAGGGCTGGACTAGCGCAAGTGCAAAACATAAGCAACACACACACACACACACACACACACACACACACACACACACACATATATATATATATGTATGTAACTAGTCTCACATAATAATAAGCATTCCAGATCACAGAATCAATAGATGAATATATTGGATATACTAGAATTTCCATATTTCGTTTTAGCCTATAACGAAACACGGATTCTACGGTTGTGATGAATAGCCAAACCCCGCCCTAGACCCCTACGGGTGCGGCAAACTACCCACAAAATTCCCGAAGTGAAGCAATCTCCGTCAATAAAATGAGTAGGCCACTCGGCACTTCAAGAACCCGGTAGTTTGTGCACCCCATCTTGGGTCTATCCTAGGTGCAAGAAAAAGTAAAAAATAATACAAAGGGGGATACAACCTCTACCCAGATGTGCTCCGCAAAAATAATATTACATGAATTCACAAATTTACATGAATGAAAGAAAAGAAAACACTCTTCTCACATCCGCCCGGCTATTCATTCACGACGATCCAATACTCCATATACACAAACCACCATCAAATCATAGATATGTGCAACCCCCACTAATCGACATATAGCAATTAGCAGACGTTTAGCAACACATACACAAACACAGAAAACCCAGATTAGCCAAGTAACTTAGAATTTCGATCGAAAATATTTTCCGTGTCTACCCCATATACAAACCAGTACATAAACAATTCTGGGTAGAAACCAAATATGCAAGAAATCATATTTTCAATATTGAGACCCACAGGAAAAAAATTGGAGCAAATTGGCCTCGTCTCGGCCACGGATCCGCGGCTAAACAGTAAGTTTGGCCGTGGTTCCGCGGTTGTCTAGGGCGATTACGAGCTCGAATTTTTTCCGTGTTCTTTTAAAAGCCTGCATCTATTTTTAGGCCACTAAAATAATTCTTTGAACAGATTTTAAAATCGGCAGCAAGCTTATCATGAAAATTTGATTTCGAGTAAATTTTCCGACGATCGAAGTTCTAACTACTTGCTAGCTAGCTATTTAAGGTTTAAGTGGCTCTGATACCAGTATAAGTCAATGTCGCGCACCCCTCGAGTCCGCGGGGAGGTGTAATACACAAAAAATGATTTTTTCTATTTCAAAAGAGTGGCTTTGCAATATCGACCAAGACAACCCAGGATCTTAATTAAACCATAACTAGCTACGGCTAACTACAAGAAGGTTTCTAACTACTCGGTGAGAGTTATACCTTCTCGATTAAATCTTTCGGGTCTTCTTTTTCCTTCTTAGCTCCTAGATTCAAGCTTGAATCTTCTCCTCCTCTTTTTGGCTCCTAGAAAGCTTGAATGAAACTCGATCGTCGGTCTCATTTTTGTCGAAGATGATCCACCCGAGAGCTTATGGTTCAAGTTTCAAGCTCAAGTGTGAGGTAACTAAGATATCTAGCTTGCTAGATTAGACAATTTAGAAGATGTAGAGAAAGATGAATGGAGTATTTTATCTCAACAACCCTATGATTCACAACTCATGTGAGGGTTAGGGTTTGAGGAAGGAGGAGAGAAAAATTGGAGAGAGAATGAACAAATGCAAATGAACTAAGGTTGTGTACGAAAAGAGAATGATTAAGTCTTTACAATCATCAAGTATGGATTATTTTTCATAGAAAATAAGCAACTATGCTTGAAAAGTAAAGTCAAATGAATAAATAAATGACTTACCAATGCTTTCATACATGCCACAAATATCTCCAATTTCCACCTCATTAATCTATTTGCATAAATAGATAAATCTAATAATGATGTGTCTCCTTCTAGAAGCATGACTTGTGAAATTACAAGAATGCCCTCACTGTATATACATACCCGCATTCGTATTCCGAAAAATATGAATACAATGAGATAATAATAATCTAATAATATAATACTAGGATCCGGTTTAAACCAAAGCCTGCTAGTATTATCCATCCGAACAATATCCATGTAGCCAGTACACGTATATGATCGGAACCATGCCGTAAAACTATACGACCTCTACATCGTTTCGCCTGAACTAGGAAAACTCTGTGTGTGGGACTCTAAAGACTCGACAGTATGCTGGCAATAGGTTTAACCACAAGTCTATCAGCGGCACTAGCTGTACATAACGGCTACCCAGGTATCTGTCGAAAAAGAAGGTCGACGAGCGAACTCATCCGAACCCCTAGTGAGCCTGTCCGTGACAATCTCCGTGCAGTCCGGTCTGTTTGTCTAAGGGTGTCACATGCAAGGTCTAGGGGATGGAAAAAGTGAGACCCCTAATAACCAGACAAGTTGTGTCGGTGTGGGTCAAGACCATCCGAGAATCTACTGGTCCAACCACCAGTAATTCTCAATCCGTCTTGGCCAGAGACTTATGGTGTTGACCAACTGATCACTGTGCGACTTCGACTCCCTATACCGGGAGAAGCGAATCCCCAATTGTCGCTCATTGCCTCTATGTGGTTCGAAACTGTACCCAACTAAAACCTGTTTACATGCCTCAGTAGAGCCGTGGTAGGGTAGTAATCAAAGCACAGTGGGAACTCACATGAGACAAATGATGACCTCAGGTCGACAGAATATCTGCACTCATGTCACCAGAGAACTGCTATCTGACGCTAGGTATAATACCATCCAGCCAGTGCTCGGCGAGTCCGTCCAATATACTCATCTTTAGTGAGCACCTGTATAAAATCTTAGGTGCACCTCACCAATGGCTGCGGGACCAATCCATCGTCTCTCGTCAGGGTCTAAATATGTATACACTAGTCTACTCTGGAGTGTCGATGCACAGTTTCAATACTCCAATGACTAGGGACACTTTAAGGATGTGCCTATCGACTACCCAGCTCCCACAAGTATGATTGCCATCACAACGCTGGTAGTCAGGCAAAGATCCTATAGACTTTATCAATATGTATATAAGATATGAAATACTAAGTAAAACACATCAAATGTTAAGATAAAAACAAACTAACTAGCATACTATCATAACGAGCAAGATTGTTCTGTGCATACATATCTCTAGAATCCTATACAATGAATGCCTCAAGGGCATACATATCCAACAGGCGCCAAACCCCCAGTAGAAAAAGAATTTTTTTCATTCAAGTGGAACTTTAGTTAATTAACAATTAAACCAAAGTTTACTTTGAAATAACCTTGAAGCTGATTGTATGATTGTTATGTGCTAAAACATCAGTTGATCGAGGATAAGTGTTAGATAAAAAATATATATAATGTGTGTAATATCCAATCTAAATGAAAACGTCACGCAATTTATTAAAACTCTACTGAGTTAGAATAGGCAAGGAAGCTTTCGAAAGTGAGTTAGGTGATACGTTAATACGACATCTACCCTATCAGCATTTAAAAAATAGCCTCGCTTATCTTATTTGTCTTTCTACTTATTTTAACTCTGGTTATATTGTTTAATTCTAGACATATGAGATTGGATTAGAGTCTAGATAATTCTAAGAATTTTTTTTAAAATTAAATCTCTTTCAACTAGGCGGCATTGTCGTATAAAGGAGAGGGCTAGATGATGCCTATCCTTCTCCGCGCCCGCTCACGCTTTGATAAACTGATCTAAAAAGAATTTATTTAGCAAAACCGACTCCCTTTCTTCCACGTCAGCAAATGCCAAGGTCATATGTTTGATCTGTGATGGAGCTCTGGATCTCCTTCAAATGTTATCCTCCGTTGATCCGCTGCAAGGGCTGATGGACGACTGAGAATGAGTTGGAGGGTTGACCCCTGAAAAGTGTGGATCTCAATGGGCTTTGAGTGGTTGTGGCCGAGCTACTTGTAAGGAAGTCCCGGGGTGGTTGTGCCACCGAGGACTCTCCGACGATCAAGTTAGTGGTTTAAGTTGGGCAGACTAGCGGCCTAGTGGAAAGAATTGCGTAGCTCGATCGTCTGAGAGAGGGGTTTATATAGCGGCAGTAATGGGCAGGCAGGCGCAAGAATCACGCCGGCCGTTACGCCCCTGACGTCACGCTCGCATGATAGGCGGGATCTCGCATTAATGGCGAGACAGGCTCATTAATGGGGGTTGTGATGGCGTGGAACGTGGGATCATGGGCGACGGATATCTTGCGCATGGCGAGATTTGCGGAGCCGTAGCTGAGGCGCCTGCGGGTCGGTCAGGGTGAGACCGAGGAAGATCACCTCAGCGGGAGGCTCGGGCACGAGCGGGAGGCCAAGGCATCTTGATTCTGTGATAGCTCGGAGGCGAGCCGAGGGGTGGTCTGGGAGGCGAGCCGGGAGGGAGAGGGAGCTCAGCCCGAAGGAAGGCTCAGAGGCGAGCCAGATGGCCGAGGAAACTCGGTCCTGTGATAGCTCGGAGTAGAGCAAAGGGATAATTGGCTTGGCTGCTGAAGTGCTCGGGGCAAGGAGTGGGGTGCAACCTCGGAGACAGGGTTTGCGGGAAGCCCCCACTGTAGTACACTGGTTTCCCCTCCGTGGCCCTCAGGGGCCTAACTGGCTTACGCATGTGACACGTTATCCGCCACGTGTCATGATATAAGGAACTACCGTTATTGAGCATCATTATTATCCCCCCACTCTCATTCCGATCTATTTGTGGGTCGGGTCGAGAGTGGACCGCTTGGTTCTTTCTGTGCGGTTTGGCGCTGGTAATTCCTCATGGTAGATTGTTTGGTGACGACACGGCGTTCTCGCTGTCGTGCATCGAGTATGAGTCGAACGAAGGACGAGGGTAGAAAGGTCGGTATCCTCCCTTTGCCGGAGTTGAGGCGCTGATCGCGCGTTGAGTATGAGTTTATTCGGCGGGTCTTGGATCCGTGTCTTTGAAGGGTAGGAACCTACCCGATGCGAATGCGCCAAGCTGGAAGCTACTCAACGGCCTTGTGAGGAGGGTTTCCGACCCACCGTGTTGATGGGCAGGAGGATGCCCGCTGGGGATGCGCCGAGCGGGAAGAAACTCGGCGGCCTCGTGAGGAGAGCTTCAGATCGTCAGCGTCTAATGGGCAGGGGGCTGCCCACTGGGGATGCGCCGAGCAGGAGGAAACTCGGCGGCCTTGTGAAGAGAGCTTTGGACCCATCGCGTTGATGGGTAAGAAGTCACTCGCTAAGGATTGGCTGAGCAGGGTAGCTGCTCAGTGGCCTCTTGGCAAGGGCTTTGATCCTTTTCCTTTTTCTCTTTCTTTTTGTAAGCCTCCGGGCAATTTGGTAAGGCTGGGGAGCCCAGAATACCTTGTAAAAGATTTTGGAAGTTTGAATGAAACTTAGTCATTTTTCTTCTGCGTGGCAATGCTTTTCCAGCATGAGTACTTGAGCTTGTCAGTTCTATTCTTAATCAAGCGTTAGGGCGCAGATCGATGGACGGTGTTTTAGATAACATATCGATGGCCGATGTTTTAGATAACGATCTTTCTAGTGCTTATCAATTAACCACTGTGTAAGAAGGTCGGTGTCCTCCAGCCTCCGGAGTCGAGGAGGTGATCGTTTACTTGAATATTGTGGAGGAACCTTTGTTGTAAGAAGGTTGATGCTCTTCCGAAGAATCGGCCGAGCGTTGGAGCTGCTCGGTGCTCCTTGGCGAGGTCTTAGATCCCTGTCGTCGTGGGATAGGGAACTACCAGCCAGGGATAACCGAGCAGGGTATCTGCCCGGTTTCTTCTTGGCGAGGGCTTTGATCCTTAGCACGAGAGGGGCCGTAAGAGGCTTACTAAGGAGGGGCCGAGCAGGGTTGCTTCCCAGTGCTTCTTGGCAAGGGCTTTGATCCTTAGCGCGGGAGGGTCCGTAAGAGGCCTGCTAAGGATAGGCCGAGCATGATTGCTGCCCAGTGCCTCTTGGCGAGGGCTTTGATCCTTAGCGCGTGAGGGGCCGTAAGAGGCTTTCTAAGGACGAGCCGAGCAAGGTTGGTGTCCGGTGCCTCTTGGCGAGGGCTTGGATCCTTAACGCGGGAGGGACCGTAAGAGGCCTGCTAAGGAGGGGCCGAGTAGGATTTCTGCCTGGTGCCTCTTGGCGAGGGCTTTGATCCTTAGTACGGGAGGGGCCGTAAGAGGCCTGATAAGGACGGGCCGAGCAGGGTTGTTGCCCGGTGCCTCTTGGCGAGGGCTTTGATCCTTGGCGTCGGTGGGTAGCGAACTACTAGTGATGGATGACCGAGTAGGGTAGCTGTTCGGTCGCCTTTTCCAGCAGTACTATCTGGGAGACGTCGAGCGGAGTGTACTCATGAAACTTCGGGGAGTAGGGCGTTGGCCGCTCAAGCCTTTTTTCCTCTTCCCGGGCCCTTTTCTTGTGATCAGCTTGTTCTGTCTGGGGAAAATTGGCGTTTACCTCGGATTCCAGGTGGATCTCTCGCTCGGTCCAGGCCTTCACCTCGGCCATGGTCTTAGGTTGTGCTAATGCAAAGGAGTGTAACCACTCTTTGTGCCTAAGACTCGACCTAAGCGCCGTAAAGACCGTCTTGTCCCGGTGTTCTGGGACTTCGAGGAGGGCATTGTAGAAACAGGTTACGTACCCTTTGAAGGTTTCCTTATCCCCGCTTTTTATCATGAATAGGTGGTCAACAGTCCGCTTTTGCCTCCTGTTCCCGACAAAGTGGCTAAGGAATTGGGTGGCCAGCTCATCGAAGGTTGAGATCGAGCGTGGCGTGAGTCCTCAGAACCAGTCTCGCCCGGAGCGGATGAGAGTGGCCGGGAAAGCGCGGCATTGGGCGGCATCAGAACAGTCTTGGAAACTCATCTTGGCCGTGAATGCGTCCAAATGGTCCTTTGGTACTTACCGTCGAAGAGCGAGACCTTCGGGGGTTTGTTTCGGGAAGAGACGTGAACGGCGAGAAGCTCCTCGATGAAGGGCTTCGTGAGCGAGTCGGCGGCGTATTTAGCCCCGTCGCTCGAATGACGACCTTCCCGATGCATGCTCTCGATTTTCTTTTCGGGAGCGTCGAGTCGGCCGTGGTATCCCGATGACTCGACACATTCTGATCTTTGGCTTCTGCTGTCGGAGACCTGTGTCATGCCGCGGCCCTGGTTCCTTTCGATGAGGTTCCATAGGTCCCCCGGCGATGTAGTCTTTAAGCTGCCATGACGAGTCCCATCCGCACGACCCCATTGAGGGAGGGGGTGTCGGTCATGCCTGGGCGCAGGTGAGCTGACCGACACCTCCTCGGGAGGGACAGGGGCGCGATGGGGCTCGGAGTGAGGCACTCTGGCGACGGACCTCGGTGTTGAACTATAAGGCGCCCACCGGGTCATAGAATACGTTGGCTCGTGGGATCTGCGGCCGCCGGAGGTAGCGAAACGGTGGTCGGTAGTGCCGACGCGAGCATAGTCATCTCTCCCTCTGTAGGGGTCCCGGTCCCGAGGTGGAGGAGCGGCGACCTGGGGAGCTTGCCCTGCCGTTTGGACACGGACGAGCGCATCCACGACAGACGCGAGTCGATCTATCCGAGCGGCTAGGGCATTAATGGCGTTCGGGGGAGGAGATTCGTGCGCGCCTCCGTTGTGGAGGAGGCAGCGGCTAGCGCTTAGATCATCGCGGTGATCGCTCACCATGGAGTTGGGATCGGAAGATGAACTTTCGTTGAGTGGAACAAGATTTCCCATAGACGGTGCCAACTGGTGGAGCTCTGGATCTCCTTCAGATGTTATCCTCCGTTGATCCGCTGCAAGGGCTGATGGACGACTGAGATTGAGTTGGAGGGTTGACCCCTGAAGAGTGTGGATCTCAATGGGCTTTGAGTGGTTGTGACCGAGCTACCTGCAAGGAAGTCCTAGGGTGGTTGAGCCACCGAGGACCCTCTGACGATCAAGTTAGTGGTGCAAGTTGGGTAGAGTAGCGGCCTAGTGGAAAGAATTGCATACCTCGATCGTCTGAGAGAGGGGTTTATATAGCGGCAACAATGGGCGGGCGGGTGCGAGAATCACGCTGGCCGTTCCGCCCCCGACGTCATGCCCGCGTGATAGGCGGGATACCGCATTAATGGCGAGACAGGCTCGTTAATGGGGGATCGTGATGGCGTGGAATGCGGGATCATAGGCGATGGATATCTCGCACATGGCAAGATTCGCGGAGCCGTGGCTGAGGCGCCTGCGGGTCGGTCAAGATGAGACCGAGGAAGATCACCTCGGCAGGAGGCTCGGGCAGAGCGGGAGGCCGAGGCATCTTGATTCTGTAATAGATCGGAGGCGAGCCGAGGGGTGGTCTGGGAGGCGAGCTGGGAGGGCGAGGAAGCTCAGCCCGAAGGAAGGCTTGGAGGCAAGCCGGATGGCCGAGGAAACCCGGGATTGTGATAGATCGGAGTAGAGCAAAGGGACAGTTGGCTTGGCTGCTGAAGTGCTCGGGGCAAGGAGTGGGGTGCAACCTCGGAGACAGGGTTTGCGGGAAGCCCCTACTGTAGAACACGTGTTCCCCCTCCATGGCCCTCAGGGGCCTAACTGGCTTACGCATATGACACGTTATCCGCCACGTGTCATGATATAACGAACTACCGTTATTGAGCATCATCAATCCGGCATCTCTGTTTGAAACTGTGGTTAGGAACCTTGAACAAATCAAGGCTCATGGCTCCTGTGTGTGGCCATAAGAATTCACTCAGTTATTTATTTCATGATCCTTGGAAGTATATATGCGTTGAAGTTCTCTTGTATTTATTGACGATGCCAAGCCTCTGATTTGAGATGTAATACTCCTCTTAGCGATTCTTCTTCTTCATTTTGAGGTTCATGTTCTAGTACGAAATTAATGCTTCCTTGCACCATTCAAAAATTTGATAAATATTCTGCTTCCTTTTGAAGCAAGGTCATCGATATTTCCATGTCGATTCGTTGTAACTAAAAACCACATGAAAAAATGATTATGCTCTCATTGTCATGTGGATGGATTGACAATCAAAGATATATAATACTTATAAGTAATGTTTGTCAATTGGTGCTTCAATTTTGATCATAATATCAACGGAAATCTCCAAATTTTTGAAATATTAATTTGCGTAAATAGTTATAATCAAGGAATCCGCCCATGGTGAAGAGAGCAGAGCAACCCTGGGATGATGGTATAGAAGTAAATAAAGAGGAAGGGGGAGAGAGAGAGGGGGGGAACCGTAGAAGTGGGGGGTTGATAGCTGCTGAACAAGTGGAGGGTGCTAGGGAGGAAGTCGATACACAGAACAATGCTCGCGACAAACCAAATCACGCAATAATAACAACTACGCAATTAACAATGAAAGACAAATTAATAACGATGCGAGAATAAATAAATAAGAATCAAACAAAAGACAAGAGTTGTTAACGAGCTTCACCTACCGTATGGATAGTTCTCGGCAGATCGGAATCTGAAATGTCTAATATAATCTCGAATCAAGTACACCACGAGAAAACCTTAGTAGATTTCTCTCAAATCTCTCTAGATCTAAGCCATCACCCTCTCAATACAATAGTCTCTCCTTTTGATTTAATTTTGCAGTACAGACATTATATGAGAGGTCCCTTTTAATAGGCAAACCCTACTCCTACCTAAACTAGAGATAAATTAAAATTTGGTAAAATAAGATTCACTGCAGTTATCACGATGGCAGACGTCTGACTCATACTTAGGTAGACGTCTATCCCGACTCTTTAAATCTTCAGCTCCTTAAGATAGAAGTCTGACCGACACTTGGGCAAACGTATGCATGCGCTCTAGATTGGGATCCGTTCTTCTACAAACGTCTGCCTTGCTGGCCTGCAGATGTCTGTCGTTGCTCTGATATTTCTGACATACTTTCCATACACGTCCAGACGCTTGCCTCATTAAACCACAGACGCCTGACCTGAAGTAAACTTCATAATTATTAATAATTTTCCACTTGGAGATACTTCAGCCTTGATTCCCAACGCTAGTAGACTTCACACGACTCCACTCTACTCTTTACTCATCAGATTTTCATGGAGAGGTTCACTAACCTGTAAAAGAGAATCCAGCTTGTCTCTGTCTACGATCTTGGTGAACATATCCTCCAGATTCTTTTTTCCCACGATCTTTTATAGTGTTAACTCGCTATCTTCTATCGCTATGCGAATAAAATGGTAGCTCACCTTAATGTGCTTCGTCCGAGAGTGATATGCTGCATTCTTCGCCAAATGTATCGCACTTTGGCTATCGCTCCATAAGATATTGAAGTTTTGTTTCTTCCCCAATTCTTCAAGTAGCCCTTGCAACCATGTCATCTCCTTACTGGATTCTGTGATTGCCACGTATTCATCCTTCGTCGTTGACAATGCCACCATCTTTTGCAATTGAGAGACCCAACTCACCGTTGTTTTCCCAATCGTAAATACGTACCCTGTGTGCTCTTCCCTCTATCTCGATCACCGGAGTAGTTCGCTTCAACGTAACCTTGCACCTTTAGAGAGTCACCCCCAAAACATAAGCAATGACTTGACGTTCCCCTTAGATACCTCAAAATCCACTTCACCGTATTCCAATGTTCTTTCTCTGGGTTTTGCATATATCTGCTCACAACTCCACTGCATGTGCAATATCTGGTCTCGTACTCACCATCGCATACATCAAACTCCTTACTGCAGATGCATAAGGTACGTTTACTATCTCATCTTTTTGCTCTTGAGTTGTCGGGCACAACTACTTACTGAGTTTGAAGTGCTTCGTTAAAGGCGTACTCATCGGTTTTGACTTGTCCATGTTAAACCACTTCAAAACCTTCTAGATGTAGTCTTCTTACGATAACCATAACTTCTGCTGCTTCCTATCTCCCGCGATCTTCATGCCCAAAATTTGCTTAGACGCTCTCAAATCCTTCATGGAGAATTTTTCAGCCACCATCTTCATCAGACTTTGAATTTTTTTGAAATTCGGACCTGCTATCAACATATCATCCACGTAAAGTGACAAAATATTGTAGTCTCCATCCTAAAAACTTTGAATATAGACGCGGTGATCTGACTCACACCGTACAAATCCTGTCTCCAACATAAACTGATCGAATTTGAGATACCACTATCTTGGAGCTAGCTTAAGGTTGTACAGGCTTTTTCGCAGTTTACAGACAATAGTTTATTTCCCCTTCACCTCGTATCTTGGTGGTTGTATCATAAAGATCTCCTCCTCCAAGTCTTAATGAAGGAACGCGGTCTCCACATCCAGCTACTATAGGTGCAAATCCTTCACCGCCACAATACTGAGTGAGCCTTGTACCGTTTCACACCATCGGCCTCATCTTTAATCCTGTACACCCACCTGTTTAGCAACGCTTTCAAACCTTTAGGTAGCTTCACTATATTCCACGTTACGGTTCTTCTTTAAATAATTCATCTCCTCGTTCATAGCTTGCTCCCATTACTTTCTAGCACCATCGCGTGTCGCTTCTTCATGGGATTCGGGCTCTCCCGAATCCGTGTATAAAACGAAGTCGGTAACAAGTCTATCAGGTAGCTTCCAATCTTGCGTAAACCTCCTCAAAACGGGTACATCTGGTTGCTAAACATGGTCATCAACCTGTTCTTGAACCTGATCTGCACTGCAGTCTCCTCCATGTTCTCATTTCCACCTGTAGATACCTGATTGCTCTCTTGAGTTCCATCTAACTCGACGAACTCTAATACTGCACCATCTTTGGCTTTTTTTTCTTCTTTGTACAAGTGTTGCTCATCAAAGACAACATTCCGTCTTCGTATTACCTTCTTGGTTGTGTAATCCCACAGCCTATATCTGAACTTATCTCCACTATAGCCGATAAAAGCACACTTCTTAGTCTTTAAGTCAAGCTTACTCCTTTCTGCCTTATCAATCAAATACGCAATACAACCAAATACTTTTAGGTGCATGTAATTAACCGGTTTACCTAACCAAATTTCTTTCGGAATACCTCCATCGAGCTCACTTGCCGGACTTCTGTTGATCAAATACACAACATTATCGACAGCCGCTGCCTATAGGAATTTTGGCACATCAACATCCAAGGTCATGTTACGCACTCGCTCTAAGATTATCTTGTTCATCTTTTCAGCAATACCATTTGGTTGTGGGGTCTCCGGTACCGTCTTCAACCAACGAATACCGTTCTGAGAGAAAAACGCCTCGAATTCCTGTGTGCAATATTCCCCTCCATTATCGGACTTAAGGCATTTTGCCTTAGCCCACGTTTGGTTCTCAACCTACGCAATCTAGTATTTGAAGATATCAAACATATCAGACTTCTTCTTCATCGCATACACCCATGTCTTCCGGTTTGTATCATCGATGAACATCACGAAATACCGATTACCTCTATAAGACTTCGCTGAGGCCGGACCCCATACGTCTGTATGGACCATCTCCAGCTTCTTGGTCTTCTTACCTACGCCTCCAATCTAAGTGCACTTTGCTTCTCGCAAATGCAACTCTCGCAAAGCCTTAACTTCACCTTTTTCAGCCCTGAAAGAAGCCCCTACCTTGAATAATTTTCTTGTTCTTCTCACAGAGATGCTCCAATCGTTTGTGCCACAATGAAGTCTCCGAATTTATCTCCGAACCCGTCGCTAATGCAACCGAACCTCTATTGCTCCCACTGAAAGAATACAATGAACCACTCAACTTGCCCTTTGCGACCACCAACGATCTTTTGGAAATCTTCCACCGAGAGTTCCCAAACACCGTTATGTAACCCTTGTTATCCAAATGACTTGAAGATATAAGATTTTTCTTCAAATCTGGAATATGCATAGTGTTCTTCAGCTTAATTTGACCTCTTCCTGACGGTTGCAGTATGATCGTCCCCTTTCTAACGATCTTGCACGGCTGACCGTTTTCCACCGTCACATGTCCAAAATCCCTTGAACATACTCACTGAAATGATGCTGGCATGAAGTGCAGTGAAACGAAGCCCCGAATCTAAGAACCAAGTATCCGTCTTTGTGTTCTCGCTCGCCGATAGACAAAGATCGTGTTCTCCTTATTCTTATATAGACATCACATTAGCTTCTTTTTCATCTGCCTTCCCATCTGAGCCTTTCTTTGGAAATTTGCATTTACTTTTCCTGTGACCCTTCTTTCCGCAATTCCAACAGGCGTCTTGAATTTTTTCTTGATAAATTCCTCAGCTTTTAGACTTGCCTGTCTTCCCTTTTCCCCTTTTCCATCGTCCTGCCACGATTCTCCACTGAAAGTGCAGAAGTTCCCGAACTTCCACTCACAGCTTTTCTTCGCATCTCATCACTTTATATGAAACTCACCGCATCATTAAATATGAGAGTCCCTGAGATCGAGTTGTTAACCGCCATTACGAGGTTCTCTCAACTTTTCGGCAACGAACATAGATATAAAAGGGCATAAATCTCATCTTCAAATGCAATTGAAACTGATTTGAGTTGGCTCGTCACACTGTTGGATTCGTTCAAGTGTTCTATCACTGAACCACTTTCTTCCATCTTCATGTTGAAAAGCTTCTTCATCCATTATTATTTTGTTTGATGTTGAGGGCTTCTCATACAACTTTGCTAACGTAGTCATTAGCGTCATGGTTGTTTTCTTCTATGAGATATTAAAGTCCACTAACGGAGTCAACGACAATCTGATCGTCTCCAGGGATTTCCTATCCAAAAGGTTTTATGCCTCATTGATTATCTTCTCAGGCTTCTATTCTAGCAAGGGAAGATACATGTCCTTTTGGTATAGATAGTCCTCCATCTGCATATGCTACCAACCATAATTGTGACCATTGAATTTTTTGATCTTTACTTTATCCTCCGCCATCTTTTCGTCTATGTCGAAAAAAACACAAATTCTCCCATGATCTGAACCAACGCCTTCAAAACAACAGTCTAAGAAAGTGGGGAAGAGAACACAAGCGTCGTTACACTGTTAACCTAGATCGTAGAATCGAAGAACCCTAGGTTGCTTAACCACGCTCTGATACGAGTTGTTGGTATCAAGCATCAAGTCCTAAGCTTTGATACCAGTTTTTGGGGAGGAAGTCGATACACGAAACAATGCTCGTGACGAACAAAATCACGCAATAACAACAACCACGCAATTAACAATGAAAGGCAAATTAATAACGATACGAGAATAAATAAATAAGAATCAAAAAAGAGACATGGGATTGTTCCCATAAAAAAAGAAAGAGAAGAAAAGAAAAGTTGAAACGAAACCCTCCTACATGTTTAACGTGTGAGCGCTCACATACAAAACATATGACATCCAGCTTCAAAGAGGATTAAATCCTATGATATGGCCTCCTCGTATTGAACACGTGAGCACTCACATGCAAAGCATGTGAGTGCTGAATTCAGATAAAATTAAAACTTATACGGGCCCTACGTATTAAACACGTGAGCGCTCATGTGCAAAGCACGTGAGCGCTGCTGCCATATATATATGACAGCCCTCACGTGAAAACTACATGAGCGCATCAGTTTAAAGCGCTAGTTTCAAATAGAATTAAATTTTTTTAGAATTAAATTCTATTTGGGAAATATTTCCCCCCGATCTTTCTAATACTAGAAAGATTTTCTTGTTAAACAGAGAGCCTCTGGATTTAAAATCCAACGTTAATTATAATATCACCGACCAAATCAGAAGATAGAATCGAACTCTTTGTTAGGAAAATATTTTCCTAACCTTGTTAAAACGAACAGAAAATATTTTCTGTTAAACAAAATTCCTCGGATCTTAGATCCAACGGCGGATATAATTCCCCGAGTGATATTTGAAATCAATTAGATCAATTGAGATCTCTCAATGAGAGATTATCTCAAACTAATTGATATTTTCATCTCCTACATAAAGGTCCCGAGACTTCAAGTCTCAGGGAGATAGACACACATAGGGAGATAGAAAAGAAGAGAGACGAGACCTTTCCATAAGCTTCTATAATAGAGAATTTAATTCTCTTCGAAGAAAGATCATCTTCCTCCTTCCAAAACCCTAGGTAAAGAAAATATAGAGATAAAAGATTATTTACCTATCATATACATATATAAGGGTTTAACCTTTCAAAAGAACTTAGTTCTTCCTCGGGATCTGAGATTCAAAAGACAAATCTCCCATAAAAAAGAGAATTTAATTCTTATCGGGAAAATCTTATTTTTCTGACTCAAGATCCAGGGGAGAACAATATTGTTTTACCACCCCATATGAACAGAAGAAAAAAACATGAAAGAAAGAAAGAAAAAGATGGAATTTATATTTCAGAAACTTAGTTCCTTCGAGATATGTTTTTATCTAAAGATAGGGTTTTTATCCCACTAAGAACTAAGTTCTCACATAAAAAAGAGGAAAGAACTTAGTTCTTGCAGTTGATCTCTGCATGAATATGGTAGAGTCTCATGTGAAAGACGTGAACTCTCTAGAAAACAAAGGCTCACGTGAAAACCCAAAAAAACAACTACTCACGTGAAAGGCTTGTGAACACTCAAAAGGAAAATATGAATAAGTGCCTCACGTGATATCCACGCGAGCGCCCTAAAAGAAGCCATCCGAGACTTAAAATCTCATGTGAAAAGCACATGAGCACTGGGATGAAAAGCAAACAGAAGTGCGTCATGTGATATCCATGTGAGCACTTGAAGCCAAAGACATGCGCATCACGTGATATCCACGTGAGCGCTTAAAGCTAAAATGAGGGTGCGCATCATGTGAAAAGGACGTAAGGGATTGAAGCTAAACAGAGAGTGCGCATCACGTGATATACACATGAGCACTGTATGAACGAGTGCTTAACACTACTCACATGAAAGGCACGTGAACACCAAAAGGTATAGCTACTCACGTGATAGCACGTAAGTGCCAAAGAAACCAAAGTACTCACGTGAACATAAAAGCGGGAAAGATATTATATCCTATGTCGAAGCTTAAGATTCTGGGCTCAGTGCTTAGCACTGTTGGGTTATGTAAATCCTAAAACAAAATGTATGACCTATTTCTTAGCACTGTTGGGTGACAGAAAGCCCGACATTTAGTCAAAATAGACTAATTCCTTGAATTTTTAAACTTCTTTGATTTTAAAAAGAAAATTAATTAAGCTCATATATTTTAAGTCGACCTTAAACAAGATTAACGGTCCTTAACCATATTTTAAGTCGATCTTAATCTAAAACAAGATTAACGATCTTTAAACCACTGACTGATGTAACATATGACCTAGGTTCAAACCCGAGTCTGATATGTACGGATTTGGACTAATCCGCGCCCTACGGACGACGGCATAAACTAGTCTCTGTATACAATCCACGGGCAACCCCAAATAAACAACATAACACGACACAAAGTGATCTTCCTGGAGCAAGTGAAAGTTGTTATCATGTTGCGATAGCGTAGTTAATTGCAGGGGCTTGCATCGACAGGGAAGAGTGTCCCCACAATCAAAAAACCTCTCAAAGAGGGGAATCTGATAAGTCAAATTACAACGGCCGCATTTATCCAAACCTCCGATATAGGGTCCCTTAAATCAACTTGGCATTTTCAGAGAGGTGGATGGATATGTTCCAAATAGTATATGTCCCCGTATTCAGGCTAGATGTCCTCCCGACGCCTCAGTCCCGTCTCCAGCAGTAAACAGATTCCGGCATGCCCAGTGGGACCTTTCCACTCCACACTTCGTGTGTCGTGTTTCATGAACAAAATCGTGGTTCGCTATGTTCATGGTTGCCCTTAGGGTTTGGGATACTAAAGTTTGGTGTTTCGCCTCCGTGCAGATTCAATGGCTTCCAACTGCACCTCCTGCAACAACAGCTCTCACTCCGCCCCATCTGGGGGAATCACCTACGGGCCCAATGCGGCCACGATTTTCTCCATGCGGTAGAGCAGGTCGCTCAAGCGATCACTGGGATGTTTTTTGGGGCCATGTTCCCATCCCTGAACTTTGGCGCCCCAACACCTAAAGAAGAAGCTTCACGGAATTCAGTCTTCGATCGACTAATTACCAGGCGGCTCCCACTGACAAGCCGTCCAACTCTGAAGTTTCAGTCTTCAACAGGATAAAGAAAAGCTCAATGGGCCCCATGAAGAAGCACATGATCCCTAAGGGGGTTGCCCCTAAACGGCCAACTCTCCCCGCTCATTCTCTGCGTGAAGCAAACGAAAGTGTTTCACCACCAAGACAGTCGGTTTTCAACGGACTGACCAATCCTTCTCCGGCTCAACCAACGATGTCAGTTTTTCATAGGCTAACACTGGACGAAACCCCTATGCAATGTAGGGGGCATGATGAGGGGGCCTCTGATGCTGAGACGGTTCCCATTGCAAGATATGCTTGACGTTGCCATCAGCACTAAGTGAGACAAGCTAGGGGCAGTTCCCCTTCCGGACTTACCCCACCAGTTCCTGTGGTGGCTGTTAATACTGCTGTTCCAACCGGGAACAGTTTCGAACCGCTTAGAAGAGTTCACAAAAACTCCTCTACTACGGTATTAAAGAGATCGCCTCATCCTGCAGAAACTCCAATGCAACCAAAACCGGAGCAGTCTTATCAGTGGCTCTTTTCACAGATTCACAGAGTCTGGAGAAAAGCACGGGACTCCGTTCTTGACGAAAAATATTCTTGTTAACCGAAGAAATCAAAGGTTCGACAAGAGAATGATCATTCCTCTGTCATACAGTGGGGGACTTCTTGAAAGGAGGTGCCTGTCATAACGGTTCCTTCTACCACGACTTCTCACAAAAGACTGAGGTCGGAGAAAGTTCTAGTACCAATGGAAAAATCCAAAGACGAGAGCTCTAAACGCCCCAAGTCTAGGGCATAACCATATACATAGTCTATATGATAGGTGGTAAGGAGGAGAGTCGTGCTTCCGTTAGTCATAAACAGCAAACTCAATCACCGACTGTTCCCGCCAAAAAAATTTGGCTCATAGGTTGTTGTTCCCTTATAAAAATAAAGGGAAACCCCCACGTGTTAAACACATGCACCCACATGCAAAGCATGTAAGTACCGCCTCAGATAGGGTTAAATCCTATATTGGTTCCCACGTGTTAAACACGTGAGCGCCTCACGTGTTTTCCACATGAGCACCAGCGCCAGCCTCTGTTAGGATTAAATCCTATAGCGCACAAAGCACGTGAGTGACTATTTATAAAAGAATTAAATTCTTAGGCGGCACCCACGTTCATAGCACGTGAGTGTCAGCGCCCAAATTAAAGAGGATAGGATTAAATTCTACATGGGGAATATTTCCCTAAAATCTGGGATATTCTCTGTTGAATAGAGCCATTGGATCAGATATCCAATGGTGATAATAAATCATCAAATGATAGAATTAAATTCTATTAGGAAAAAATATCACCCTGATCAAATATTCTCTGTTAAATAGAAAGACGTTAGATCAAGGATCCAATGGTGATTAAAAATTATCAAAAGATAGAACTAAAATTCTATTAGGGGAAAATATTCCCTTGATCTTTCTAAATAAGGAAAATATTCTCGGTTGGATTAAAAATCCAATATTAGAATTAAATTCTATGTGGGAAATATTTCCCAGATCTTTTTAAACAAAAAAGATATTAAAAATTCTATGTTAGGAAATATCTTCCTAGTCTTATTAAACAAACAAGATATTCATATGATAGAATAAAATTCTAATCTTTTTAAACTAACAAGATATTCATATGATAGAATAAAATTCTAATCTTGTTAAATTAACAAGATATTCATATGATAGAATAAAATTCTATCTTAGGAAAATATTTTCCTAATCTTATTAAAACAAATAAGGAATCATCTCTGTTAAACAGAGAGCCTTTGGATTAAAAATCCAACAGTGAATAAAATTCACCGGTTGATCTTTAAGATCATTTTGATTGATTATGAAATCAATCATTATCTCTCAATGAGAGATTTCTCAACAAATTGATTTTTCTCTTCTCTTATAAATAGAAGCAAAAAAATCAAATCTAAGGAGAGGGGACCATCCCAAAAACTTCTGTAAAAAATATATATACAGAAGGTTCTCACAAGCTTTCATAAAAGAACAAAGAATTTAATTCTCAGTAAAAAAGATCGTCTCCATCCTCAAAAATCCTAGGTAAAGAAAATATCGAGATCAAAACATCTCCTTTACCTAACATATCTAAGAGTTTAACCCATTTCAAGAACTTAGTTTTTTCTTTGAATCTGAGATCCGCAAGACAAGTCTCCCACAAGTTGAGAATTTAATTCTCTTCGGAAAAATCTTGTTCTTGAGAATCAAAGATTCAAAGGAGAACATAGATACAAGAACATGAAGAAGATGGAGTCCATAATACTCCAGGAACTTAATTCCTTCAAATCAAGAACTTAGTTCTTTAAGAACCCAATCCAAGATCTTGAAAATAGTGATCTTGGTGATTGTTAATGGTCAAAATACCATTAACAGAGATTTAACCTCTCTAAAAACATGAACAAGAGAACGTAGATAAAAGAACATGGAGAAGATGGAGTTCATAATACTCCAGGAACTTAGTTCTTTCAAATCAAGAACTTAGTTCGTAAAAAACCTGATCCTAGATCCTCAAAATAGTGATCTTGGTGATCGTTAATGGTCAAAATACAATTCACAGATGTTTAAGTTCTCTAAAAACATCAACAGAGATTAAATCTCCAAAAAACTCAGCGCCTCACGTGAAAAGCACGTGAGCACCTAAGACCAAGTTACATAGCGCCTCACGTGGAACACTCTTGAGTGCCAGACGCTCAGCGTCTCACATGAAATTTACATGAGCGCCAGAGAAAAATTAGTGCTTAGCACTATTATAGCGCCTCACATGATATTCACGTAAGCGCTATATGCAACTGAGTGCTTTGCACTGCTGGGTGTTATAGAAACTCAATCTTATTCCAAATTGGCTAAGCTTATGTTCGTGATATCCAAACTGATCTTAGTCCCATACATGACTAACGATCTTCATCCCATACCTTCTAAGTTAATCTTAGTTTCAAACATGACCAATGATTCTTAGATGATCCACCAAGATCTTCTCCCTCAAATACGGGATTTGGTTCAACGGTACACTTCTGATACATGTCGTTGTAATTGCTCAACGTCTTCAAAGAGGTGGTGGGTCCCGACAACCAACAACTACTCCTCATCCCAGCTTGATGAGAGATATGAAATTTCATCAAGATAGGGAATGGTACATCCCATATTTGTGCACTTCCAAATTGATGTGTACACCTTATATTGACACGCGTCCCATATATATGCAAGTCTCATACCGAGCCTTGGCTATATATATACATATATGTATATCTTTGAAGGAAATATAAATACCTTCAAATTGGATCGCACCTAAAATTGGGCGCATCCTATATCACCATCGTTCACTTCACCACGTAACAAATACATGTGCGTGCAAGATGAATGTTGGACCAAAATTTCCTTAAACTAATATTCGTCCCAAATATGGGAATGTTGGACCGAAACGTCCCTAAACTAATATTCATCCTAAATATGGGAATGTTGGACCGAAATGTCCGACCGAAATGTCCCTAAACTAATATTCGCCTCAAACATGGCAATAATGGACCAAAATGTCCTTAAACTGATATTCGTCCCAAACAGGGAAAGTTGGACCGTGGTGTCCTTAAACTCATATAATTGAGCCCATATGCTCATTTGTTTCGAAGTTGAACTTAGTCTAAAATATGACTAACGATCCTTAGATTAGACCCAAATATCTCATGAACTGATGGATCTCATTTATATGAGATCTGCATCCTAACTTCATTTCCGTTAGCAAACCAAGCTACCAACGTGGACCCCCATCAAGAAAATCCTTGATCCAAACCCAACATATATATATATAGATGTGGACTAATCTATACCCTACGGGCGACATAAACTAGTCTCCGTATACAATCCACGAGCAACGTTAACAAACAAAATAATACACAACATGAAGTGAACTACCGGAGCAGGAGAAAGTGGTTATCGCGATACGATAACATAATTAACTGCAGGGGCTTGCGTCTGTAGGGAAGAGCGTCCTCACAATCAAAAACCCCTCACAAATGAGGAGGAATCTGATGAAGTCTGCTACATCGGTCGCATCTATCCAAACCTCTGATATACGGTGCCATAAATCAACTTGGTATTTTCGGAGAAGTGGATGTATATGTCCAAATAGCATCTTCCCCCAAATTCAGGTAAGACGTTTAATCACAGTTCATTACTGTTTTCGGCGGTAAATAGATTCTGGCACACCATGTGGGACCTCTTCCTCTTTCAACTCCACACTTCGTATGTCATGTTTTTATGCGATCAAATATTCGCGGTATATATGTTTTTAGTTTCCCTTGGATGATGAGATATTAAAGCCGATGGTTCGTCTCTATGCAAAATGGCATTTGCTTCCACTCACCACAATTTAAGCTCTGTCACATCTGGTGGAGTCAAGTATGGGCCATTTGCAGCCTCAAATCTCTGCAATCCAGCTCTTCAAGAAATGAAGTGGCTTCTCTTTGGGTTTATAATCCCACCTCATATCCTCGGTACCTCAATGCCAAAGGAGGAAGCCCAGAAGAAGTCTGTCTTCCACAGGCTGGCTCCCCAAGCTGCAGCTTTGCCGACGGAATCGGTCCTCAAACAACCGGCACCTGCCAAAGACCAAGGTCGATGCAGGGGGTATAATACTCATGCTCTCAAAGAAAGTAGGGGGCAAGCTCAGCAAATTAATGAGATTGATAAATCTCCGGTCACAAGACATCATCGACGTCGAAACGGGCATTAAATAAGACGAGCTGGGGGCAGTTCTCTGTCCGGGCTGATTCTAACTTTGACGATGAATGCTGTTGTTCCAACCGGGAATAGCTTTGAACTGCTGCGAAGGGTCAGGCAAAATTCCCCCATCACGGTATTGAAAAATTCTTCGCAAACCACGGAGGGCAGAAGCCAGTTCGCTCCCTAAAAGAACTTTTTCATATATATATAAAGTATGGAAGCAAGTGAAGGACTCAGTCATTATCCGCAGCCCTTCCCCTAAGTATCAGCTAAACTCTGACAACTCCCCTTCCAAATACAAGGGGACTCATTCCAAAGCGGTTCCTGATACGATGGTTCCTCCTAAAGCAGTTTCTCACAAAAACGAGAGGCCAGATAAAGCTCAAGCGCCTGAGGCAAACTCTCAAGGTCGAGATTCCAAACGCCCTAAGCCTGGGGGCATGGTAGTTCACACAACCTATGTGGTGGACTCCAAAGAAGAAATTTGTGCTTCTACTAGTCACGGGCCGCATACTCGATCTCCGACAAAAGCTCAACTGCAACGTGAAAAGCTGTAGGAGATGCTTGCTCAGGCAACAACACTCGCTAATCCATTGCCTAAGGAAAATCTCGAAGATGCACCCGAAGAAAGAGTAGGGCAGGAGTCGGATATTGATTTTTTAAAGCGCGCTCTCAAGAAGAGAGATGAAGAAGCGGCAATGATGTCTGCTAAAATGAACCACATGGCCCTTCTAATCTAGAATATGGCTGGAATGATGGTTCATTTGGAACCATTGGCAGATGAACCGTCGGTAGTTACTCTTAAAGGCAAGAGTGACATTTCAAATCCTCTACAAGCCTCATCAACGGCTGAAGAGAAAATGATCCCAAAGGCAAACCTGGACGCATATATCGCTTAGCAAATCAATGCTCACTATGCCAGTGAAGCTGCAAATAGGTCAATCAAGACTGGTCGACCGTATCTGGCGTGCTATGATCAAATACAGTACCCGCCAGAATACACACTTCCAACGTTTCACATGTACAAAGAATCTGGGAATCCTCGCCAGCACATTGCGCGATTTAAATCCACATGCGGCAATACTGGAGGAAATGATATATTTCTCCTCCGACAGTTCGTCAGCAGTCTGTCAGGCATCGCCTTCGAATGGTATGCGGAACTCCTAAATGATTCCGTGAAGACCTTTGACGAGATGGATATACTCTTCTGTCAGAGATTCGCTAGTGTGAATAAATGCACTACCGTGGCGGCGTTGGATAAAGAAAGCGTTAGACCAAATGAGACTTGGGTTCAATATGTTACCCGATGGAGAAATCTTTAGTCCAAATGCGAGCAGCGCATCGATGAAATTGCAGCCGTGGGAATGTTCATAGCCACCCTTGACCCAAATTGAAAAGTGTTCCTATATATGGCCCTATTCAAGCCGACGAACTTCCAAGAGCTCATGGATAAAATGGCTCGATTGGATCAGATGGGTCAAAACCATTCCTCTTCCGATGAAGATATATGAAAAGCGGAGGTAAGGCGGCGTTTGTCGCCAATGCTCAACTAAAAATGAGCAGTTTTGAAGCAACCTATCACCAAAATAGCAACAGTGCGGGTTCCACCCTGGGGAAAATATTGGGACGCAAATATCCACTCCCCCGAAATATATGCAGGGGGCATCTTGCTCGCTGGCGGAGGAATCTCTATGGAGGTGGTCCTTTCTTCAAAGAACAGAAAGGATATTAAGGGACCTATAAGCGGGTCCTGCAATCAAGTGGAATAGCCTACTTGAACTAAAAACCATAGAAGGGATGTGGAATCCATGTCCCATTCCGAATCAGATGATGAAGGGAAAAGCCCCAAAATCAAGTTCATTCTTCCAAGGAAGAAGAAAACTCGGCAGAAGGAGTGATGCAATATCTTGTTCCTTCGTCAGTGTCAGAAGGCGACATTGACGAGCAGTGGGCAGGTGTTGGGACTTTACCCGCGCGCGCAAACGTGCACGTTTTGAAATAGAGATTGTTTTTAAGAAATATTGCACACGCGAGCTCGGTCTCATTTTAAAATTTATAAACCGCAAGTGCACAGCATGTTGTAGCGAGCCGGCAAGTACGGGTCGATCCACAGGGAATTGTGTATTAGGTTTTGTTGCTTTAAGGTTCAACAAATAAGGAATTGATTTGGTTTGTCACAAAAATATAAAACACGAAAACAAAGAAAACAAGTTAAGAAAGAAATGGTCGTGGCTTTGGCTCGGATGGTCGAATCGCGACGATTCCTTCGATGCTCCCTTACTTATGAGTTGTCCATCCTTGTGCCGATCCCGGCATGAAGCATGACTTATCAAGGCGGTTGCGAAGCACAAATCATCGAAATACCGATATTCGACACAAAACACGAAACGAGTCCGTATTGTTCACTTACCGTTTGTATGTCCAAGCTTGAGGTATCAACACTAAGTACAAGGGTTAGCAAGCATACAACAACATCAAAAACACAAATTAGCAAGTGAGAGCAATTGGTTTTAGTGTTAACTTTGCTAAGTATTTATGATAGTATAAGGTATATGAAAACCGAGGGTTTGTCAAGCACTTGGTCACAGAATACCGTATCTAAACTTAGCAAACTTAACACTAAATTGATCTTAACTTAAACATTGTGAAATGGGAAAAGGGAGTGAGTATGGTATATGAAGAGCTTACAAAGTAACCATGGTTTTAAAATACCATATCACATCAATATATTAAACAATCTTTAAGTTAGAATCACAATAAGCATTTTAAACATAAACAGGAGGAGGAGAAAAGCAAAGCCTTTCATCTCATTTCCTCACCATCACCACAACCAAAGAGGATTAGTTACACATAATGATAGCAAAAGAAGCGAGAAAGAGAAAGAACAAAAGAAACAAAGCAATAACAATATTATTAACACTTAATGTAGTTGAGGTACAAGATATTGATAACTTGTTCAACCTCCATAATGAAGCTCTCAAAAGAAAGCTTTAAGAGAGAAGAAGAAGAAGAAACCAAGTTAAAGCCCACACAATTCTCAAGCCTAAACCAAAAACAAAAAGAAAATATGGAATATACATATGCTCTCCCTCTCACAATCTATTCTGGTATTTATAGGTATCAAAATAGAATAAACAAACAATATAACTATGATGATGTGACCCTAACAAACAACCAGAGAAAAAATGGGGACATAAGGAGAAGAGGGGACCGGAGATGCCGGTCTTTATTGGGGGTCTCGCCGGTCCAAGTCAGGGCAAAGTGGCTCGTGTTGGCATGGTGAACTCGAGTGCTCTCAAACATCATCCTGGTGCTGCTTGATTTCTGTATAAACTCATGGTTACTACTCAGGGATTTTGGAGGGAAACATGATACTTCATATCAAATCAAAACTTTTAGCATTTAACACCCATCACACCCACATGTGCCCACTTGTGCTAGCATGTTGTGTCATGGCAACCCCACCATGATCCAAGTCATCAAAGAGCTATGTGCACACTTGTGTTGGACTAAAATTGTGTACACTTGATTATTTGCAAAATAGCTCTTTGAATATCGGTTGGTTTTCTGTTCTATTTGCAGTGTCGGCTCCCAAACGTTATATCTATGATTTTGAGTGGGTTTCCAGTATTATGTCACGAATACCTGTAATCTGTATTTACTGAGCAGACACTGGTTAATAGTACCAATATATAACAAAATAGATAATGAATGTGTAGTATTAAACTGCAGTTTTCTGAGATGAACAGCAGGTGCCGTGTAAAACACCCGATATTTCCCGCAAAAACAACCCGATTGCTGTGATGGTAAAATAAGCAGTTCAAGAAGGTAAAGATAGCTTGAGGTATGAAGTGTCCATACATACAAAGGACAGACAGCAGCGTCTCGGCAAGCAAGCGTTGGAAGGAATGAGTTATGTAACTCCCCGACCAAATGATAACAGTAGACCGAAATGTCCATAAACTAAAGCGTCGCCCCAAACACGGCGATAATGGACCGAAATGTCCCTAAACTATAGCGTCGCCCTAAACACGACGATAATGGACGAAACATGCCTAAACTAGTACGTCGTCTCAAAAACGGCGATAATGGACCGAAATGTCCCTAAACTAGTGTGTCGCATCAAACATGGTGATAATGGACCGAAACGTTCCTAAACTAATGCGTCGCCTCAAACACGGCGCGTCGTCTCAAAAACGGCGATACTAGACCGAAACGTCCCTACACTAGTACGTCGCCTAAAACACGGCGATAATGGACTGAAACGTCCCTAAACTAGTGTGTCACCTCAGACACGGCGCATCGTCTCAAAAACGACGATATTGAACTAAAACGTCCCTAAACTAGCGTTTCGCCCCAAATATAGCGATATACTTCTTAAGATCGATATTGTAATTAAAGTCCCAATGATGAAAATTGCAACTCAAGTCCCACCAAATACACAGCTTTTCCAGCGATAAAACCACACCTAAGTCCTACCGGAGAATAGATGGGTCACCTACGGCGAAACTACTTTCGAGAGTTCCGCAAAAAAACAGTATGTCCACAAGCAAAATGGGCACGGATGAAAACCCAAAAGGGCGCCGTAAGTAAAAACAATAGGATTACCGACGAGCTTGTGAAAATCCGAAAGGGCGCAATCTTATGAAAATAAAAAATATAGACTTGCAAAGTCCTCACGACTTTATAAGAAAAAAATACCTGTTTGAGATCCTTACGACTCACAAAAAAGCAACATACTTAGGAATCCCCATGATTCCTATGGAGAAATTACACTTGCGAGATCCTCACGACTCACAAAAAACCTGTTCTTAAGCCATCATATCTCCCAACTTGCCCTACAAGTGGTCTAATATCGACTATTGTATACAATTCGAGGGCATAAATAAATATATTCCCCACCAAGTCCTACCTATGGCAAGAAATATCCCTATATGGTGAACAACCACTTGTAAGTCCTCTCAACTTACAAAAAGAAAATACTCTTATAAGATCCTTACGACTTACAAGAGAAAACACACTTGGAAATCCCCATGATTCCTAAAGAGAAAACACACTTAGAAATTCCCACGATTCCTAAGGAGAAAAGACACTTAAGAGATCCTCACGACTCATAGGGAAAATACCTTTATGAGACCCTTACGGCTCATAAAGTCAAAAAGCCTTAATCGAAAAGATCCTAACCCGGTTTGCTAACCACCTTTGTCCAAATCAACAAAGGAAAACAATGATTCACTCCTGGCAATATCCAGTTGTAGCGATGCTGATGCCTAAACAGGCATCAAACACCAAGTACTTTCATGGCAAATGATGATTCTCTCCTGACAATATTCCAATCGTAGCAATACTGATGCAAAAATTGGTATCATGACCCAAGTCCCCGACTCGTAACAAAATCGGCGAATAAAAAAATGCATATGAAATAGCCGAAATGATGGGGCAACTCGCAACAAAAATCAGTGAGTAAAAAAATATGCATATAAAATAGCCAAAATTTTTGGGCAATCCGCAATAAAAAGAAGCAAGTAAAAATTTAAAAAAATAGCTGAAATGATTGGGCACCGCGGATAAAAAGCCGAAATGATTAGGCAATCGCAAATTTCATGATATGAAAAGATGAAAAGATAAAGTATCGCGGAAATAAAAAATAAAATTTGCTCTGCCCTGCAGGTAGGTCCACACCGACCCCTGTATACAATCCATGGGCATAAATGAAAAAAAGGGAACCATATTTTCCCACCGGGCTCCATCAAAGGAAGAGCCAGATCTCGACGGCGACATTTACAGCTTAGAGATCAGTTTGACGTTCTTCTCATTCTAACAGGGCGCAGACATGACGTCAACAAAGCTCCAAGGAGCCAAATAAAAAAGGAGTAATGGCAAAATCCAAGCTCCAGCTCAACGTTCCTTCTCGATGCAGATGCAACATCGACAAAGACCTAAGGGTCAAATATAAGTGGAGCAAAGGAAAAATCCTAGATCCATATCTCAATGGCGACAGCTACAACCTAGAGGTCATCCCGACGTTCTTTTCATTCTAGCAGGATGTAGACGCAACATTATCAAAGACCCAAGGGTCAATTAAAAGTGGATTGCCGGCAAAATTCTAGCTCCAGATCTTGATTGCAATACATACAGCATAAAGATCATTCGGATGTCTATCCTACTTCAGCAAAGAATTGGCGCGATATCAACAAAGCAAAAGCGAAGTGATGGCATATTCCTAATTTCGGATCTTGACGGCAATACATACAAAGCCTAAAGATCATTGGAGATCATTCCACCCTAGAAGGGTGCGGTTATGACTCATCGGGGCTTCAAATTATGCCTAACGTCAAGTAAAAAGCGCCATAGAAAATACCTAACGCTTGTTCTTCCGACGGTAAAATAGATATTCCGACCTAAGAAGATTACTTGAAGACGTCTTGTCGGGCCTCAAAAGGGATCAAAGACACGACAGACGCGGGGCTACTCGAGCAGTAACCTAAGGGACTGCATATCGAGGATATATTAGCCAACGCGACGATATGATGGACTTAAACCTAGTACCACCAACCTAACGGACCCCTATCAAAAAAAGAGGGTTATCTACATTTTATGTTAGGATACACCTGCGAGATCCTCTCGACTCGTCTCGACTCGTAGGGAAAAACATCTTTATGGGACCTTAGTGGGTCATAAAGGTGAAAAAACCTTAGACAACAGGGATATCAACCTGTTTCCTAAGCACTGTGGCCCTACAAGAAGGTCCAAACTGACTCTTGAATACTATCCACGGGACACATTCTCCAAAGTCGCATACCGATGAGGAGAAGCCACTTACGGGTCCTCTCGACTCATAAGGGGAAAATACTCATGTAAGATCCTTATGACTCTCAAGAGAAAACTCACTAAGGAGTCCACACGACTCCTAAGGAAAAAATACACCTACGAGATCCTCTCGACTCGTAGGGAGAAACGTCTTGATGAGAACCTCACGGCTCATAAAGTTGAAAAGCCTTAAGCGACAGATCTAAACCTATTTCCTGAGCCATTGCTGTCCTACAAGGAGATCCAAAGTGACTCTTATATGCTATCTGCAGGCCACATCCGCCAATAAAGTGAAGAAATCACTTGCGGGTCCTCTCGACTCGTAAGGAGAAAAAAACTGCGTGAGATCCTTACGACTCACGAAGGTGAAAGATACTTAGGAATCCTCATGATTTCTAGGAAGAAAATGCACAGATGAGATCCTTACGTCTCATAGAGAGAAAAACCTACTTGAGACCCTTACGGCTCATGAAAATGAAAAAGTCTTAGGAGACAGGGATCCTAAACTTGTCTCCTAAGCCATCAATTCTATGGCAATGCATTACTTTACATTACTTAACCCACGTACAAACTTACATGGGCAAAGTAGTTGGAGACATTTGTTCCCCCCAAAAATTTTTGGCTCAGAGCTTGTTGTTCCCTTATAAAAATAAAGGAAAATCCCCACGTGTTAAACATGTGCACCAACATGGAAAGCATGTTCCCTTATAAAAATAAAGGGAAATCCCCACGTGTTAAACATGTGCACCAACATGGAAAGCATGTAGGCACCGCCTCAGATAGGATTAAATCCTATATTGGTTTCCACATGTTAAACACGTGAGCGCCTCACGTGTTTCCCATGTGAGCGCCTCACGTATTTCCCACGTGAGCGCCAGCGTCAGCCTCTGTTAGGATTAGATCATATAGCGTGCAAAGTACGTGAGTGACTATTTATAAAAGAATTAAATTCTTAGGCGGCATCCATGTGCATAGCACGTGAGCATCAACGCCCAAATTAAAGAGGATAGAATTAAATTCTACATGAGGAATATTTCCCTAAAATCTGGGATATTCTATGTTAACAGAGCCGTTAGATCAAAGATCCAATGGTGATAATAAATTATCAAATGATAGATTTAATTCTATTGGGGAAATATTATCTCCCTGATCAAATATTCTCTGTTAAATAAAGAGCCATTGGATCAAGCATCTAATGGTGATTAAAAATTATCAAAAGATGGAACTAAAATTCTATTAGAGGAAAATATCCCGCTGATCTTTCTAAATAAGGAAAAAATTCTCTGTTGGATCAAAGATCCAATATTAGAATTAAATTCTATGTGGGAAATATTTCCCAGATCTTTTTAAACTAAAAAGATATTCAAAAATTCTATGTTAGGAAAATATCTTCCTAGTCTTGTTAAACTAACAAGATATTTATATGATAGAATAAAATTCTAATTTTTTTAAACTAACAAGATATTTATATGATAGAATAAAATTCTAATTTTTTAAACTAACAAAATATTCGTATAATAGAATAAAATTCTATTTTAGAAAAATATTTTCCTAATCTTATTAAAACAAACAAGGAATTTTCTCTGTTAAACAGAGAGCTTCTGGATTAAAAATCCAACAGTGAATAAAACTCACTGGTTGATCATTAAAATCAGTTTGATTGATTATGAAATCAATCATGATATCTCAATGAGAGATTTTCTCAACAAATTGATTTCTCGCTTCTCCTAAATAGAAGCAAAGAGATCAAATCTAAGGAGAGGGGACCACCCCAAAAACTTCTGTAAAAAATATATATACAGAAGGTTCAAACAAGCCTCCACAAAACAACAGAGAATTTAATTCTCAATAATGAAGACCGTCTCCATCCTCCAAAACCCTAGGTAAAGGAAATATCGAGATCAAAATATCTCATTTACCTAACATATCTAAAGGTTTAACCCTTCTCAAGAACTTAGTTTTTTCTCTGGATCTGGGATCCGCAAGACAAATCTCTTATAAGTTAAGAATTTAATTCTCATCGGGAGGATCTTACTCTTAAGAATCAAATATTCAGGGGAGAACATGGATATAAGATCATGAAGAAGATGGAGTCCATAATACTCCCGTAACTTAGTTCCTTCAAATCAAGAACTTAGTTTTTTTAAAACCCAATCCAAGATCCTCAAAATAGGGATCTTGGTGATCGTTAATGGTCAAAATACCATTAACAAAGATTTAAGCTCTCTGAAAACATGAACAAGAGAATATGGATAAAAGAACATGGAGAAGATGGAGTCCATAATACTCCAGGAATTTAGTTCCTTTAAATCAAAAACTTAGTTCTTAAAGAATCTGATCCTAGATTCTAAAAATAGCGATCATGGTGATCATTAGTTTTCAAAATACCATTCACAGATATTTAAGTTCTCTAAAAATATCAATAGAGATTAAATCTCCAAAAAGCTCAATGATTAGTCAAACTTATTGCAAATTTGTATGGACATTTTCCCTACTACTATTAACTAATAAAAAGTGTTAATTGTAAATAAAGAAAATATATGGGTTTATTTGTAAAAAACATTATTATCATATATTTCTTCATTTATAATTAATATAATTAGGGAAAATATATGCATATAATATTTAAATAAAATATGCATATTAAAATATGCATATCATATCAAATATTCCTACTCAATATTCTTAAGATATCAAATCATATAGTTGGTTAGAAAAATATATCAAATAAAATAAATACTACTAACAAAATGATTTGAGATATTGTGCAGGTATTAGCTCAGGTCTGAAATCTAAGTAGGAGATCCAGGTTAAATCGGAATATCAAACCGAATCTGCCAAATATTAGAAGCAAATCGAAAAATCTAGCAACGGAAGAGACTAAGGAAAATATTTTCAGAATCTGTATATCAAGAGAATCTCCAAATATCGAGAGAAAAAACCAGAAAAAATCCCAAGTCAAAATCCCACCAGAGGGCAGCGGATCCGCGGTCATAGGGGGTTTGGGCAGCGGTTTCGCGGTCGGTTTTGGGCCGTTGGATGTGGAATTTCAGGAATATGATTGTAATGTTGCATACTCCAATATGGCATCTACGGTTTGTTGTTTCAGAGACTATATAAAGGACTGAGAGCTGTGCATTCCAAAGTCATCTAATCTAAATATCAAATCATCTATCCATCGATCGAGAGAGAGAGAGAGATCTAGCGAGCAACTAGGTTTTTGTAATTTAGTTTTTTAGCGAGCAAGTTGTAATGCAATATTTGATAAATAAAGGTAGTTCTTTCTTTTAAATTTTTCGCATTTACTTTCTGCATTACTTTTCTGCATTACTTTCTGATTTTAAATATAGTTTCATTCATCTTCCACCTTTATTGTACTACGCTAATAACCATGAGTGAGTAATTTTTTACTTTCTAGGGTTTGTAGGATAGGGTAGAGTAATGGATGAAAAATCCCTTAATTTCTTTTGACATTTTAATATTTATAAACCTTAGAAAAATAAATGTTAACCCTCTTATCGGGCGCACTATCAATTAATGAGAGTCACGACCACGATTTGAGATTCGTTAATATTTGTTTTGTTAAAGGCTTGAGATGAATAAAGATCAATGGAAGGACAAAGGGGTGGTAGCGAGAAGCCCTAATTCCTTCCAAGAACCATAATCCACATTCATCGCTATCTCTCTAGTTTTAAACAATTAAAAGATAAAAAGAATCATTTCTAAATTTTCATCCATTAACTACTAAGTTCTATAAACCTGTAGCGTCTTGAAAAGTCGTTTTGGTGTTTTCCTGAAATTCGGTGAAAATTCGGTATTTTTCCGAAAACCGTCTTTCTCGATATTTTGCAGTTTAGGGCTAATTATACCTAAAATGGATAGGTAATTACTTGTTTTTAGTAGCTAATGAGTTAATTATGAAATTTTGGTCATTTAAAAAATTTTCCCTATTTTTCAATTTTTTAATATTATTGTAAGCCGGTAAGAAAATACATTAAATAAGCGATAAATACAAATTTTTCCGGGCTAATTTTAATCTCTAAAATTATGATAATTATAATCTAGTGATAACATGAATTTTTAGTAATTTATTTTGATTTTTAACCAATTTTTATGAATTGAAACGAATTTATTGAATTTTGGGCTAAAACTTGCAATTTTTGAGTTGTAGGGGGCCTTTTTGCATAAAATTTCTTTTGTAAAACCCCTCTATCTTTTCCCTCAGCCCTAGGACAGCCCAAACCTTGGCCAAGTCCAGAAATTTCTGGCCTCTCTTTCTTGAGTTGTTTCTTGAGTTGAATTTCATGGTTTATGGAATTAATTTAAATATAATGATTAAAGTATGATACATTTGACTTTGGAAACTTGACCATGACTTTCCCCACTTGCCCACACCCTCCCCCATCCCTCCATTCTGGCCGAAACCTGCACCATTTCCCATCTCCATTATTTTCCTTCTCTTTCTCTTTCATTTTCTTCAAAATTTGCAACAAAATTCACTAAAAATCCACAAATCCTTCTCTTTTTCAACACAAAATCCTTGTGCTACCTCTTCTCAAGCCTAATATAGTTGAAATCATGTGGAAAGGAGGCATTTTTGGAGCAAATTTTCTTGCTTGATCCATTGATCAAGAGGTATAATTTCTATCATGTTAAATTCTTTGTTTAAGTGCTTATGTTATATGGTTTAGTGTTAATTTAGTGTAGTTTAATCTAGTTTTCTTAGATTTTGTTTGAAAATTCTAACTAGGGTTTGAAAGCCATGATAATTAATTAAGTTGTTTATTAGTTAATCTAGTTGTTAGTGAACTAATCTCTATGGTTACCTTGTTGATGTAGTTTTCAATTATGCTAAATTAGTTAACTTTAGAAGGGTGGAATTGTTGTTTTGAAATTTTCAAGAGAGGGTTTATGTTGGTAATGGTTTGTGAAACATGATTAGTGAGTGGATTAAGTTGTAGAAAACATTATTTAGTTAATTGAACCTAAATTGTTATCTAGTGTTTTGCTAACCTAACCTAAGAGGTTAATTTCCTTAAGTGGGCTTTTGTAGTGTTAAATTAAGTTTTTCAAGTGTGAATTTTGATTTGCAATTGCTATTTATAAAAATCAAGAAAGGGTTTGGTTGTGGAATATAGGTTTTGGAGCATGGTTAATGTGTTGTAATTAGTGTGTGTGGATTGCTTGTAGTGTGCTTGGGTGAGTATGCTAGATTGTTGTCGTTTTGTCGCAAATCGGCGATTTTTGCACCGATTTTGGGGCGCAATGCTTACTAGATTTTTATATAAATTATGTGATGGACTATTTTTGATATCTTGATGATTGTAATGGCTTGTCCTACGACTTTTAGGATGCGTGAGTGCGGTTTTTTTTGGGTAGTCGGGTTTTAGTTTTGCCGGGCGACCCAAATCGGCGTTTTTCGGCAGTTTTTGCGATTTTCGCGTGTGTCCGCGCACTTTGTGCACGTTGTACCTAGCTAGCGAACTTTAGTAGTTTCGTTGGGGTTTTGCGTCGTTCTTGAATGTGTAACCTTATATTTGGTATTGATGTAAATTCCAGGTTCGGTCGCGGAAACGTCAGACGCGGCGCGAAAGGGAAAGGCGGTGATTGGACACAGCTAGCCAGGGATCCCGGTGAGTAGATTTAACATCTACGGGGGACGATCGTTTGGATGGCGCAAGTCGCCCGATAGATTTAGTAAACTGGAAAATAGTAAATTGGATAATCACTTGTGACATTAGAATAATAATACTGGCATGATAATTGCTGCAATTAGATCAATATGTTATACCCATATATGCAAACTCAATTGTAGGACACATGCACCATTACCAGGTTTTATATGCAGCATGAGCACTATTCATGCTTACACACACACCCTGGTAATTGCCATGCCACCACACTAGATAACTTTTAAATTGAAACCTTTTACTAATTGATACTTAAACTGGTACTATTGCCTTTAATTCCTTAAAAATGAAACCGTAGTATTGCTATTCATGTGCATGTACTTCATCATATTAATTGTTCATGCTTAATACATTAATCACACATCGCAACTTGATTATTGATATCATATGCATTCATTATCATAGATATATGCACTTATGAGGATTTCTTGAGATTTTATGATATTGCTGGATTTCGGGGGAAAGCCGCAAAATTTCTAAACTTATTATATTTTTAAAATATGTAAATTGCGGTTTTCTAGTGATGTAAGTGTCGTCCACCATGAGTTTGCTGTGGATTTGGAAATCCGTGTCGAGGAGTGGAGGAACCGGCACGGGTACATGGTGGGCCCGGTAAGGTACCCCGGGGCAAGAGGAATGTGGTGATGACGTTGAGCCTGGCAGGGGACGGATTACCTACCGGTGACTGTTTGGGACGGCGGATATCCAGAGGATACCGACCGTGGCCGCTAGATGATGAGATATTGATATTTGTGATGGGTCAGCCGGACGGCTGAGGCCAGAGATACATTTATGAGATTTGAGACAGCTTTTGAGTGTCGTTGCTGGATACTGATTTTCGTCGATTCATTGACATTATGCTGGCATTCTAAAAGAGTTTCAAAAACAAAAAGAGATAAAATATTTCTTATATATACCTACTGAGACCTCAGAGATTCATGTTGCATACATATTAGTACACTGATGTTATATACACACCTGCTAGTGCATCCAGTCATACCTGTATTATAGATGCTAGGATGCTTGTGTGCATGCATAAGATAGCCTTTGTAGATGTTATTTATTACTCACGAGTTGGCAACTCACCCCCGTTGTGCCACAGTCTTTTGCAGGTCCGCTCCGTCAGTTCAGTAGCGGCGGGCGCACTTGTTCTTTTACCTCTTTTGCCTGAGCTCGAGATTTGCTCATAGGTGGGTTATGTTATCATTTGTGTACCACCTTGTATATTCTTTGTATCTAGTACACTCCATCTACTGTTTCCACCAGATTATTGTATATTGACCTAGAGATGAGACTGTGAGGTTTGTGGATTTTATGCTGTATTTTGGGGTCGAGCTCACTTGAGCCGACATGCTACTTTTTTTCATGCTTCCTTATGATTATTATGCTTGCTGTCATTTACATTGCGTGGGATTTGTGACCGCCTTATGGCGAAGAGCTAGCTCCCGCTTGGGGATGCCCTATTTTGTTGGATTCATGTATATATTTTGTTGTACCCATTTTTGGGGGCCAGTATTTACAAAGGAGACTCTGCCGAAATTTTCGGGAAAAATTGGTATTGTTTTTAAAAAGGGTTTTACATGACTTATTTGATAAACTTGCTTTCAAATGTTTGGGTTTTCTTCACTCTTTTGCTTAATTGGTTTTGTTTTCTGGGCTTTGGCTTACTTATTTTATGGACGTCTTTAGACGTTTCGTAAACTTAAGTGCCAGTCACGTTCCGTACCCTGCGGGTCGTGACAAAACCCTACAAGACTTTCTATTATACAATTATATATCCATCTTAAAATAAAACGACAACAATCCCTTCTCTCTTTTATCAACTCGTCTAAAACAAAAAATGAAATTCACGTTTCCCTGCAGACGACCCATACTCATCACGGTTAGCTATTTGTGACACGGTCTTGATTGCAGTTATTTACAAAAGACACACACACCTTTTCACAACCAATCACTCAGCGCCTCATGTGAAAAGCACGTGATCACCCAAGACTACATAACGCCTCACGTGAAACACATGTGAGTGCCTGAAAAAGTTAGTGCTTAGCACTAGTGCAGCACCTCACGTGAAACACACGTGAGCGCCATATGCTCAGCGCCTCACGTGAAACACACATGAGCGCCAGAGAAAAATTAGCGCCTAGCACTATTATAGTACCTCACGTGATATACACATGAGCGCTATATGCAACTGAGTGTTTAGCACTACTGGGTGTTACAGAAACCCAATCTTAGCCCAAATTGGCTAATCTTATCTTTGTGATATCCAAACTGATCTTATTCTTATACATGACTAACGATTGTTGACCGCCGAAAACAGAGACGAACTGTGATAGATCGTTTCGCCTGAATTTAGGGGAAAATACTATTTGGATTTATCCGTCCACCTCTCCGAAGATACCAAGTTGATTTATGACACCATATATCGGAGGTTTGGACAGACGCGATCGTTGTAGCAGACTTTATCAGATTCCCCCTCATTTTATGAGGGGTTTTTGATTGCAGGGACGCTCTTCCCCGCAAGCACAAGCCCCTGTAGTTAATTACGTTACTGCATTGCGATAACCACTTTCTCCAGCTCCGGAAGTTCACTTCGTGTCGTGTGTGTTTTTGTTTGTTTTGGTTTCTCGTAGATTGTATATATAGAGTAGTTTATGTCGTCGCCCGTAGGGTGCGGATTAGTCCAAATCCGTATATCTTATATTTGAGCTTAGGTTTATTTAAGGACCGTTAATCAGGTTTAAGATTAAGATCAACTTAAATGTGTGAGCATTTGTGCTCAATTTTTTCTTGCTAAGGAAGCGTTGGTCTAATTTGAGACTAAGATCAACTTAGAAAAATTTCAAGAATCATTTTTATTTAAGATCCAGTAAAAGAGCATTTAGTCTCAGCTGCAAGAAAATTTCAGAGGCTTAGCCAATTGGGGCTAAGTCTACTTAGCCTTTTTTTATTCAAAAGTGATAAGCACTTATTTGGGCTCTATTTGTTCAGCTCTTTTCTTTTCATGTAAAAGTGCTAAGCACTTAATTGAGCTCTGACGCTCATATGTATGTCATGTGAAGCATTCAGTCATGGGCGTTGCCCAATAAATGTTGAACACTTTTAGTCATTTTGACAAAATGTGAAGTGCTAAGCACTATTTATGTTGTCCACATGAGGTGCACGTATGGCGTTGCCCAATCAGTGCTAAACACTAAGCCGTTTTGGCTGCATATGAAGTGCTAAGCACTTTTTGTATGGCGCCCACATGAGGAGCACGTGCGACGCTGCCCAATCAGTGCTAAGCAATTAGTTGTTTTCGGCTGTATAGTGTAGGGTTCCTAGGCAGTCATACAAGGGTCTATAAGGCATCAACCATGCCCGATTCAAGTTTTAGACGTGCCGAACAACCCAAAGCCGGGATCTTTGTTAGATTATTAGGGTTTAACATACAAGTAAACATCTTTACAACTAAGAGTGAGCGATTACAACCTTTGTAGTCCGCTCCTTCGCTTCATAAGCTCCGAGTAGAAGTCCCTTAGCCGCAATCCACGATCTCCCGGACTCAAGAGAGGCTCCACAACTCGAATGATCCATGCTAGCTTGTAGTCTTCCTTTTCTCCGATGATCTACCTCGAAGTTTCTATAACTCAAGCTCTCTCTCTGTAATGAGGTGAACACCCTAATCTAATTGGCTAGATTAGATGAGGATGATGGAGTAGTATTTGTGCTATCTTTTTATATCAAATTCTCACTTTAATTCATCACCTAAAGAAAACCTAGAAAGCTTTTTCAAAGCTCAAGCAAGAAGAAGAAGAAGGAAAATCCTTTTGTGATGAATAATGAAATTGAAGTGATAATTACAAATGCAACCATAGTTGATAATGAGTAGGCTAACCCATGTATAAACTTAACGTTGGGTGAAGGGTTTGGGTTGGGTTAACAATGAGTCACTAAAATATCAACCAAAATACCTTAGCACAAAACAAAAGAAAACCTTCTAGAAGGTTCATGAAAGAACTAACCCAATTCAAACCCTAACCTTGTTTAATCTCCACTAAACATGTTGCATTAGTAATCATATTATGTTACAATATTATATATCATATATATAATATATTTTGTAACAAAAGAAAATAATACAATTAACATATATCGCATATATATCAATGTATTATCCGGTGAGAAAATGAATCAATAAAGCGAGCCAATATTAGATAATGTAATGCAATATATCATATATATAATTATACATTAAATTATCGAATCAACACTTGATCCGACAATCCGGCTATATCGAATATAACCGACTAATATATCATGTACCGATTCATCGAATCAACACTTGATCCGATAATCCGGCTCATATCAAAATATCGCGAGAATATAATATGGTATCTCATATCGTATTATCCTCGGTCCTGCACATATCATATATATGCCCCTACTCCGTTTTGTCTGAGTCAAGAAACCACTGTGTAGGACTCTAAAGAATCGTCAATACGCCGATAGCAGGTGATGATCATATCAAACACTCACAAGCTGCAAACGGTCAGCTAAATGTAACAGCCACCCAGGTATTGAGCGATCAGAAGATCAACAATCAAGCATGTACATTCTCCTGTGAATCCAATCAGTAACACTCCCTTACAGTCCGGTCTCTTCGTCTGATATGTCGCATATCTAGTCTAGGGGTGGTATACGTCAGACCCCAGTAACCGATAAGTCGTGTCGATGTAAGGCTCATAACAGGTCGAGAAACTACTGGTAACACTTACCAGTAAATCACTATATCATCCCTGGCCAGGGACTTTCACTTATAGCCAATCGAACACAGCACAACATCAACTCCCTATACCGGGAGAGACGAATCCCCTCCTATCGCTCATTGCCTCCATGTGATTCGGGACTGCACCCAAAAGCCACCGTTTTGCACGCCCTCTTGGACGTGGTAAGGTGGAAATCAAAGCACAGTGGGAATCACACAAGACTCTATGACGATCTCGGGTCTACAGACTATCCTGTACCAGTGTCACCGGAGAACTGCCATCTGACGTGAGGTATATCACCATCTGGGAGTTCTCGGCGATTCTTTCCAGTGTACCCAGTCTCCACTGTGCACCCGTACACCATCCTTGATGTCAAACACCGATGGATATGGGATCATCCATCGCCCATCATATGGGTCAAGATGCGTATACGCTAGTCTACTCTGGTGTATCAATGCCCTGTCTCGACACACCCTCGACTAGGAACAGTTATAGGATGTACTCATCGACTACCGTGGCCCCATTAGTATGATCTCATCATAGTCCCAGTAGTCGAGTACAGATCCTAAGGGCTTTATCAACATGTGAGAGTAAGACAGTAAACTAATACAAGTCAACATGTTAAGATAAAGTGAAACCAAATAGCATACTATCATGACGAGCAAGAAAGTCCTCTCTATATATATCCAAGCATCCATTATAATATACATCATATGTACAACAATGACCTTTAGGGCATATACATAACTAACAATCTCCTACTTGCACTAAGGCCAGCTGCTGTAGTATCTCATACCCAGCATCCCGTATAATCTCTCAAACTATATCTGGGGAATGGCCTTCGTGAGTGGATCGACAGTATTGTCCTTCGTATCTACTCTCCTGACCTCGATCTCCTGGCGATCAACTATCTCCCTGATCAGGTGATACCGCCTCAGAATATGTATGGACTTCTGATGGGACCTGGGTTCCTTGGCCAAAAACCACAGCTCCATTGTTATCACAATATAGAGGTATTGAATACTCAATGGATGGAACCACACCGAGTTCACTAATGAACTTCTTTATCCATACAGCCTCTTTGACAGCATCGTTGGCAGCGATGTATTCAGCCTCCATCGTCGAGTCTGCAACGGTATCCTGTTTGGAACTCTTCCAACATACCGCCCCTCCATTGAGGGTAAAGACAAATCCCGAGTGTGACTTAGATTCGTCCTTATCACTTTGGAAGCTGGAATCGGTAAAGGACTCCACCTGGAGTTCTCCGTTACCATACACCAAGAACATCTCCTTAGTCCTTCGCAAGTACTTGAGAATGTTCTTCACAGCTGTCCAGTGACTCTCTCCAGAATCTGCTTGATACCGACTCACTACACTTAGTGAGTATGCTATATCGGGTCTGGTACATAGCATCGCATACATGATAGAGCCTACTGCCGAAGCATAGGGTATCTCTTGCATGCGAGCTCTCTCCAAATCAGTCTTTGGAGACATCTCTTTAGAGAGAGTCAGTCAAGAGATTGTGGGTTGGTTCCCACGCTTGGATTCTTCCATACTAAACCTCTTTAGTATGGTGTCAATGTACCTAGATTGGGACAATCCAAGTATCCGTTTAGATCTATCTCTATAGATCATGATTCCCAATATGCAGGAGGCATCACCTAGATCTTTCATTGAGAATCTTTGTGATAAGAAGAGCTTGACTGATTGCAGCATAGGAACATTATTTCCTATCAAGAGTATGTCATCTACGTACAATACGAGGAATACAACCTTACTCTCTACAATCTTCTTATAAATACAAGGTTCATCTATATTTTTGATGAAGTCAAACTCTTTGACTACAACATCAAAACAGATGTTCCAACTCCGCGATGCTTGCTTTAACCCATAAATGGATTTAAGCAGCTTGCACACCTTTCCGCTGCTCCCACTATCTACGAAGCCCTCTGGCTGATTCATGTACACGCACTCTTCTAAATCACCATTTAGAAAGGCGGTCTTAACATCCATTTGCCAGATTTCATAGTCATGGTATGCAGCAATGGCAAGTAAGATCCGGATGGACTTAAGCATAACCACTGGAGAAAAGGTTTCGTCATAATCCACACCTGGTCGTTAACGAAAACCCTTTGCAACAAGTCTAGCTTTGAAAGTCTCAACTTTTCCATCTACACCAATTTTCTTTTTAAAGGTCCACTTTCTCCCAATGGGTTTTACCCCTTCAGGAGCATTTTCCAAAGTCCATACTTTGTTGGTGTACATGGATTCCATCTCAGATCGCATTGCATCCAGCCATTTCACAGAGTCACCACTCGTGATGGCCTGCTCGAAACTAGTCGGGTCATCATCTTCCATGATGCAATCCTCGCTTCCACCATCAAAGAGAAAATCGTAGTATCTCTCAGGTGGATGAGAAACCCTGCTAGATCGGCGGAGAGGCTGGGGTTAGTCAGGTACTACTGAATCCTCTGGTTCCAATAAATCATCAGTTGTAGTTTGCAGTGCTGAAACCTCTTCCAGCTCTACCTCATCGCCACTAATTTCTTTTGCAAGAAATTCCTTTTCTAAAAAGGTGGCATGTTGAGCAACAAACACCTTTTGTTGTTCACTGTGGTAGAATAGATATCCATACGAATTGCTTGGATATCCTACAAACTTACAAAGAACTGATCGTGCCTCGAGCTTATCCGGATTTTGCTATTTAACATAGGCCGAACAACCCCATATCTTAACTCTTTTAAGAGATGGTCTCTTCCCATTCCATATCTCATATGGAGTGGTAGGCACAGATTTGGTTGGAACTCTATTCAATAGGTATATGGCTGTCTCCAGCGCATACCCCCAGAAGGAAATAGGTTACTCAGTTGTACTCATCATAGAGCGCACCAAATCTAATTGGGTGCGATTCCTCTGCTCCGATACACCGTTGTGCTGTAGTGCATAAGGAGGAGTAAGCTGAGAGAGAATCCTATTCTCTTTTAGATAATCTAGGAACTCATTGATCAAGTATTCTCATCCTCAATCAGATCGAAGAATCTTAATACTTTTGCCCGTTTGGTTCTCTACTTCGTGCTTATATTCTCTGAATTTCTCAAAAGCTTCAGACTTGTGTTTCATCAGGAACACATGTCCGAATCTTGAGAGATCGTCAGTGAATGTAATGAAGTAGGAAGAACCGTTCCTGGCATTTATAGACATGGGACCGCATACATCACTATGTACCAGCCCTAAGAGTTCGATAACTCTTTCTCCGTGTTCACTAAACGGAGTTTTGGTCATTTTGCCTTTGAGACATGAATGGCAAGTTTCATAAGATGATAATTCGAACGGATTCAAATATCCATCCTTATGTAACTTAGCTAGTCGTGTCGCATTGATATGACCAAGTCTACAATGCCACAAGAAGGATTCGTTCATTTCTGAACTTTTCCTTTTGTGTGTGTTTTGTATATTAAGGACTGTATTTTTATTGAGAATGAATATGCCATTATGTAACGAGCCTGATCCAATCAACTTTTGATCTATGAAGATGTTCATAACATTATCCTGTACTACAAAATTATATCTTTCTTTACTTAATAAAGAAACTGATATAATGTTGCACATCATGTTCGGTATATAATAGCACTCATTCAGAATTAGTGTATTACTACTTGGTAATACAAGGTGATATTCACCAACTGCTTTGGCTGCAATACTTGCACCATTCCCTACTTGTACGGAATGATCACCTTTTCCCAGTTCTCTACCTTTACGTAGCCCACGTAACAATTTACATATGTGGGATCCCGATCCGGTATCTAATATCTAGGACGTAGGGTGAACTGAGAAACAGTTCTCAATAACTAACACACCTGAAGAAGATGCATCAGCATGCCTGTTCTTCGCTTGGGCGGCGTGAGAATCCAGATTTTCTCATGTTTCCTGCTCAATCTTATAACTCTTATAAGAAAGAACGGGACCAACGATCCCCTGCTCAGTATAATAAGCGGCTTCAGTCAATACATCCATATTATTATCTTGATTAAGTCCTGACATGGTCACTACCTTGAGAGAGAGAGAAGGAAAACACTTTAGCGTATGCTCTTGCAAGATTAGATTGGTTATTATCTTATCTAATCAGGATGTCTCCCACTTTTTTTATCAAATCTTCCTTCAAACCCTAAAAGGTAAGATTAGCCGGGATTAATTACACCCTACAATTTCGTCAATCTTTCAGCCAGATCAGTGTTGGTACTTGAGAGAGGTTCCCCGTGCTTTCGCACGGGCTTAATTAAAATAAACCTCGTCTTCCCAGAGGCATAACCCCGTTAACACCTTTCTAGACACCTACTTGATCGGTTAATTGTCCTGTGTAAAATTCTCTCAGGAGTAACTCTTACTCGTAGTGGGTATCAGGATCCAACTATCTCATAGGAGGTATGCAATCTCATTGCAAATTTCAACACTTGAAATTCCCGATAATGCTTTTGCCCCTAGCAACTTATGACCTTGGCTAAGGTCAACAAATCATAAGTGCTAGCTAAGTTCAACCCGTCATTTCCCGATTGAATTAAACCCACCCGTACGACCCTTGGCTAAGGTCAACAAAGTCGTACGAGTACCCTAACTCAATCGCATCTCATGTTTTAGCAGATAAATACTAAATAGCTACCGTACACCACGCCTTGGCTAAGGTCAACAAACACAGCACGAATACTAACTAGTCTCTATCTGAAATGACCGAGGGCTAAAAAAGTTTTTTCAGAAAACCATGAGCGTAATGAACTTGATATCGTTGTAGAAACAAGTGATTTTGAAAAGGAGTGTTTTTGAGGCTTTTCTAGTTTCGCTAAAGAGGTCACTCCAGGTGAAGGGATCTTGGCTCTTTCCCCATCGAATAAGGTGCAGGGTATATCATATATACCGCTGTGCAAAGCAAGAACTATATAAGCTGTCAAAAACTAAATCGTGAGTTTGTAGCATCTGCCAGTTTAGCTAAAGAGGTCACTCCCGGTGAAGGGATCTCAGCTCTTTCCTCATCAAATAAGGTGCAGGGTATATCATATATACCGCTGTGCAAAGCAAAACTGTAGCTACCCTTTTTATAAAGTTTTGATTCTACAACATCTTTTAGGTTTCTTTTCTTTTATTAATCTCATTAATATATCACATCAGCTTATGCTTCCTAAGCATCACAGTAGAAACGAAAGCAGTAATATTTATATATCAGCATATATATATATAGTATAAGTATTCGTCTCGGGCAGTAATATGATCTCATCACAGAACATTGCAGCAGAAGATAACATATGAAATATTGGATATACTAGGACGTCAGTGTTTTATTTCGAGACTGTGTAAAACATGGATTCCACGGTCGCGATGAATAGCCAAACCCACATCCCTAGACCCCTATGAGAGCGGCAAGCAACACTGCCAATTCTAGGGTTAGGAGACCCGGTCTCGACTCCTCGAGATGGCCTCCTACTGGACCCTAGAACCCGGTTACTCGTGCTCCCCTCCTTGGGTCTACCTAATGCGGAAAAGTAAATAATATACACTGGTGACATCAACCTCATCCCGGAAGTGCCCCAATAAAAGAATATTACATACAAATGAATTTTACATGAATGAAAATAAAAACCCTCATCTCACATAAAACCCCCGGCTATTCAGAACACGACGATCCAATATAACATATCACGGCAACACATAATATCTCATATCATCAACGTAAGTAAGTATGCATACACCGATCGTTGTTGATGTATAACAATGAAAACCGGCAATACAACTACATACTACACTTACGGTCACAGAAAAGAAAGTGTAAAACGACAACATTTGGAATCCACAATCTCTTTAGACATCGTAAATCCGAAATATCACATACTTCGCATTTCATGCCTAACTATATGAATTCCACATAATGTATCACATTCTAGATAAATAGACAATATTAAACTTTCCGATCGAATAATCAAATACCCAAGATTTCCTAAATAGCTCAACACTTGAGCGGAGTTCAAAAATTCCCAGAATATGTCACAGTACCAATGGTCCAGCCGTAGAAGGGTCAAACCAACGCCTCACATGTGGCAACGCCGTACTGCCCCAAACCCTAAGGTTCAGAGGCGGTTCAGACGGTCACATAATCGAGTTAATGTTTGTGATCTTCTAGAGGGTCCACCACGTTACTTGCACGTTTTTCCGAAAGATTTAAACTCAAGAAAAATTCAACACTTGAAAGTTTTTCGTGCCGGGAAAAAGTGAGTTAATGATATCCGTTCGAACATTTTAACAGTTTCTATAATATCCGGAAAACAGAATGAAGTTAAATTTTCCGATCGAATCTACGAATTCAAGATAATCCCCAGAATACTCAACACTTGAGTGAGATTAAAAATATCCAGAAGCAGCTACAAATACATACAGGTATAACTGTTTAAACACGTGTCAACAATTCCCAATTATCACCGCGGAACCGCCGCAACAAGCAGCTTCTTGCCGCGGTTCCGCGGTGCTATGAAAGAGTTGGGGGTCGTATTTCAGTGATACCTTTAGAATTTCCTGCTGATTTTTTAAAGTATTTTTAATGCAGAAAAATTCACATTTTTACAAAATTTCCAGAGAGGGGGTCATGTTCGATGTTTCGGGGTTCGATCGGAATTTTAACTTCGTATACACGTCACCTAATGCTCTAGCTAGGCTCTGATACCACTGTAGGGTTCCTAGGCAGTCATACAAGGGTTTATAAGGCATCAACCATGCCCGATTCAAGTTTTAGACGTGCCGAACAACCCAAAACCGGGATCTTTGCTAGATTATTAGGGTTTAACATGCAAGTAAACATCTTTACAACTAAGAGTGAGGGATTACAACCTTTGTAGTCCGCTCCTTCGCTTCATAAGCTCCGAGTAGAAGTCCCTTAGCCACGATCCCCGATCTCCCGGACTCAAGAGAGACTCCACAACTTGAATGATCCATGCTAGCTTGTAGTCTTCCTTTTCTCCGATGATCTACCTCGAAGTTTCTATAACTCAAGCTCTCTCTCTCTCTCTAATGAGGTGAACACCCTAATCTAATTGGCTAGATTAGATGAGGATGATGGAGTAGTATTTGTGCTCTCTTTTTATATCAAATTCTCACTTTAATTGATCACCTAAAGAAACCTAGAAGGCTTTTTCAAAGCTCAAGCAAGAAGAAGAAGAAGAAGGAAAATCCTTTTGTGATGAATAATGAAATTGAAGTGATAATTACAAATGCAACCATAGTTGATAATGAGTAGGCTAACCCATGTAGAGACTTAACCTAGGGTGAAGGGTTTGGGTAGGGTTAACAATGAGTCACTAAAATATCAACCAAAATATCTTAGCACAAAACAAAAGAAAACCTTCTAGAAGGTTCATGAAAGAACTAACCTAATTCAAACCCTAACCTTGTTTAATCTCCACTAAACATGTTTCCTTAGTAATCATATTATGTTACAATATTATATATCACATATATAATATATTTTGTAACAAAAGAAAATAATACAATTAACATATATCGCATATATATCAATGTATTATTCGGTGAGAAAATGAATCAATAAAGCGAGCCAATATTAGATAATATAATGCAATATATCATATATATAATTATACATTAAATTATCGAATCAACACTTGATCCGACAATCCGGCTATATCGAATATAACCGACTAATATATCATATACCGATTCATCGAATCAACACTTGATCCGATGATCCGGCTCATATCAAAATATCGCGAGAATATAATACGGTATCTCATATCGTATTATCCTTGGTCCTGCACATATCACATATGTGCCCCTACTCCGTTTTGCCTGAGTCAAGAAACCTCTGTGTAGGACTCTAAAGAATCTTCAATACGCCGGTAGCAGGTGATGATCATATTAAACACCCACAAGCTGCAAGCGGTCAGCTAAACGTAACAGCCACCCAGGTATTAAGCGATCAGAAGATCAACAATCAAGCCTGTACATTCTCCTGTGAATCCAATCAGTAACACTCCCGTACAGTCCGGTCTTTTCGTCTGATATGTCGCATATCTAGTCTAGGGGTGGTATACGTCAGACCCCAGTAACCGATAAGTCGTGTCGATGTGAGGCTCATAACAGGTCGAGAAACTACTGGTAACACTTACCAGTAAATCTCTAAATCATCCCTGGCTAGGGACTTCCAGTTATAGCCAATCGAACACAGCACAATATCAACTCCCTATACCGGGAGAGACGAATCCCCTCCTATCGCTCATTGCCTCTATGTGATTCGGGACTGCACCCAAAAGCCACCGTTTTGCACGCCCTCTTGGACGTGGTAAGGTGGAAATCAAAGCACAGTGGGAATCACACAAGACTCTATGACGATCTCGGGTCTACAGACTACCCTGTACCAGTGTCACCGGAGAACTGCCATCTGACGTGAGGTATATCACCATCTGGGAGTTCTCGGCGAGTCCGTCCAGTGTACCCAGTCTCCACTGAGCACCCATACACCATCCTTGATTTCAAACACCGATGGATATGGGATCATCCATCGCCCATCATATGGGTCAAGATGCGTATACGCTAGTCTACTCTGGTGTATCGATGCCCTGTCTCGACACACCCTCGACTAGGAACAGTTATAGGATGCACTCATCGACTACCGTGACCCCACTAGTATGATCTCATCATAGTCCCAGTAGTCGGGTATAGATCCTAAGGGATTTATCAACATGTGAGAGTAAGATAGTAAACTAATACAAGTCAACATGTTAAGATAAAGTGAAACCAAATAGCATACTATCATGACGAGCAAGAAAGTCCTCTCTATATATATCCAAGCATCCATTATAATATACATCATATGTACAACAATGGCCTCTATGGCATATACATAACTAATATATAAGGAGTGCTGAGCACTTTTATTCAGCACCCAGAGGTGCTTCACGTGAGGTGCTGGCCTTCTGTTTTGGACGCTCGCGTGTTTTTCACGTGAGGTGCTGTTAAAAAGGGGCGCTCACGTGAGGAGCACATGAGGTGCTAGTCTTTTTTTCCTTTTTTATAGATTAAATCTCTGTTAATGGCATTTTGACCATTAATGATTACCAAGATTTTCGTTTTTTGAAGCTCTGGGATCAGGTTTTTTTATAAGAACTAATTTCTTTTATAAGTTCTTTTTTCTTTTGTTTTTCTTTTGGACCTAATTCTTTTCTGAATCTTTAATTCTTAAGAACAAGATCCTCCCGATAAGAATTAAATTCTAAACTTGTGAAAGACCTGTCTTGTGAATCTCTGATTGAGAGAAAGAACTAAGTTCTTTTAAATGGATTAAACCCTTAAAATAGGTAAAAAGAGATATTTTGATCTCTGAATTTCTTTTACCTAGGTTTCTTTTGAAAGGGAAGTTTTCCTCTCTGAGGGTTGAATTCATTATTGTTTTTGAAAGCTTTCTGTATTTTTCATAAGCTTATGGGCGTTTTTTTCTATGTGAGACTTGAAGTCTCAGGTCCTTTATATAGTGGAGGCAAGTTTGTTACTTAATTCTGAGAAAATCTCTCATTGAGATATTCTAATTGATTTAATTGGACTCAAAATTGAGTTGGGGAATTTTATCCACCATTGGATCTTTGATCCAAGGACTTCTGTTTTTGCAGAATATGATTTTTGTTTTTAACAAGATTGGGGAAATATTTTTCCTTGTACAGAATTTATCTGTAAAAATGGTGATTTTTAATCACCATTGGATTTTTTAATCCAATGGTTATCTTTTTTATTTAGAAAGATTGAGGGAATTTATTTCAAAATAGAATTTTATTCTATAATTGGATCTTTGATCCAACCGAAAGTATCTTTCTTAAAGATTTGGGAAATGTTTTCTCCCAACAAAATTTAATTCTGTATTTTGATGATTTACATCTCCATTGGATTTTTGATCCAACGGCACTGTTTAACAGAGAATATTGTAGAATTTAATTCTACCTGGGCGCTGGCGCTCATGTGTCATGCATGTGGGCGTCACTTAAGAATTTAATTTCAAAGATGGATACTTATGTGCTTTGCACATTGGCGCCCGCGTGAGTAGCATGTGCGGTGCCATCTAAGAGTTTAACTCTTATGAACTCTTCTGTGCTTTGCACATTGGCGCCCACATGAGGAGCATGCGAGACGCCACCATAGGATTTAATCCTATAAGATTGGCTCTGGCACTAGCGCCCTCATGGAAAGCATGTGAGGCACTGCCTCATTAAATTCAACAGAGCTATGCTCTTTTATTAGGTTAAATATATTAGGGAAATAAATTCCCCTCGCCGTTGCTCTCACGTGGGTGCAACGGTGTCATCTTTTCCACCGTTCGATCTCCTGGGAGTTGAACCGTCCCTTCATGTATTATAAATAGGGCTTTTGGCCTTTGAGATGATTGCTTTTTCGTCATTTTCTTTCTTCTTCCTTGAGAATTTAATTCTCTTCTAAGGGCTTAGATCTCTGCCCAAAGAAACTTTTAGAGTTTAATTCTGTTTAAGAAAATTTGTAAGGATTATGACCATTTTTCTTTTAAAAGAGACTCCTTTTTGTCTTGGATTTTTAACCTATTGACAGAGCTTGGCTCTTTTTCTTAAAATGGTCTCTTAGAGATCTTTAAAAACTTTATTTAGGTAGACCGTTGGTCTCAGAGATCTTAGGGTTTTACCCTATTACTCTGATCTTTAAGAGTTCTCTGGAATTTAATTCCAGTATATTTTCCATGGATATTTTTGGAATTTAATCCCATTATTAGAGAAATTTAATTATGGGATGTTCTACAGAGCTTAACTCGGAGAAAATTTCGTTTTAAGAAATTCTTTTGGGAATTTTATTCTCCTTTTCTTACATTCTTTTTAGGGTTCTTTTTGCAGATTTGGATCTGCTGTAGAACTCATTTTTCGAGAGAGTTTAACTTCACAGTTTAATAAGATTTTTGATTAAATAAGAATCATTTTGTATTCTTACAATGAGTGCCTTCCTCATTATTGATGGGGGCGTTACCTTGATTTTGTGGGGGCCCATTGTCCCTTTTCTCTTTGAAATGTGGTGACTTTAACATGCTAGAATGTAGTACAAATTTAGGTGTAATGAAAATGTTACAGTCTTGAACATTGTGTCGATAATTAACCCCCTTTTTAAAAAAAAATTATAAGTATTATGGCTTCCGATTCCTCCTTCCCCTATGTTCGCTCGGAGAGTGCTTTCGCCGTTGCGCCTACAGATCAGGAAGTCTTTGCACTCATTCGGGATTATGACCCAGAGCAGAAATCTCTTCATCTGTGGGGGTCGTGGTATAGTCACATTATCCGGGGTCGGCGCATTTTTACTTGCGCAGCGCCGTCAGAACTGTTAGTGTATATGCCCTAGAGGCCATTACTGTATCATACTAGTTTGTATATTACTTAATGGAAGCTTGGGATATTCACAGTTGTATATACAATCTTGCTCGAAATAGTAGTATGCTACTTGGTTTGTCTCTGCTTTAATATGTGCATGTGTTTCTTTTAGCATATTGCAGGTATACATATTAGTAGAGCCCTTAGGATCTTTGCTTGATTACCAGCGTTGTGATGGCGCTCGCACTCGTGGGAGCTGGGTAATCTATAAGCACATCCTTATACTGGTCCCTGGTCGTTGGACTATCGAGACAGGGCATCGATACTCCGGAGTAGACTAGCGTATGCGCTTCTCATCCCAGTGTGGGAGACGGTCTGTCCCACAGCCGTTAGTACATCGTACTTGGGATAGTATGCGGGTGCTCGTTAGGTTACGAGTACACTGGACAGGACTCGTCGGGAACTGTTGGTTGGTAATATACCTATCGTCAGTTATCAGTTCCCAGGTGACATGAGTACAGCTTAGTCCGCTGACTTGACACTGTCACTTCGCCTCGAGTGTGTTCCCACTGCACTTTGATTACTACCCTACCACGGCTCAGAGGAGTCGTGCAAACAGGTAGTTTTTGGGCGCAGTCCCGAAGCACTTGGAGGCAGTGACGGTTAGACAGGATTCGTCTCTCCCGGTATTGGGGGTTGACATCGCGCTGTGTTCAGGAGAGCCATTACACGAGTAGTCCCTGGTCAGGGCAAGCGAGATATACTGGTAGGCTTCCAGTGTTATCTCAGGATGTTCTGGGCTACACTCCGACACGACTTGTACCGCTATTAGGGGACTGACGTTCACCGCCCCCCTAGGCCCGCCATGCGATGTATCAGACGAACAGACCGGACTGTACGGAGATTGTCATATACAGGCTCAGTAGGAGTGCAGATGGGGTTCACCTCGTCAGTCTTCTTATCGACATCTACCTGGGGACCGTTACGTACAGCTAGTGCCTCTTGCGGTCTGTGGTTAAACCCACTGCCAGCGTAGTGTCGAGTCTTTAGAGTCCCACACAGAGAGCTATTCGCCTTTAGGCAAAACGAGTAGAGGTCGCATGGTTTTGCGACAGGGTTCGTTCGCATCCGCGCACTTGTGCACGTTTGCTGTCCGGACAGTTTATACTAGCCGGCATTGGTTTAAGCCGGATCCTAGTATATGATTTGAGATTGGTTTTTCTCATTGTGTTCGTGTTCCTCGAATCACGAATGCGGGTGCGTATGCACAGTTGCTTGAGATTGAGGGAGAGGACCTTGTTTAGGGTTAATGACTATTATCATTTTTATTAACCCTATTGCTTTTGTGTGTATTATTGTTAATTAATAATTAGCTTAATTATTGTGCATGGTTGTTGTTGTTGACATTTTGACTTCATTGACTTGTTGACCAAGTTGACACTTTGACCATGATCATTTCATTTGGAAGATGCTCTTTGATCCTTGCAATTTGCATTAATAATGAAATGATAATGGTCACCTCTTGATTAAACCATGATAATTTTCTAGCTAATTAATTAATTAAAATAACACACACATATTAGTGAGAATGGCTCACTAATAATTCATTCTATCATATCTTTTCTCTCTCTTGCTCATCCTCTCCCTCAAGCTCTCTCCCTCTCATGTGTTGAGAAACATAAAAGCTTGAGAAAAACCTTCACTTGATCTTCTCTACTCACTTCTAGGGTTCAAGTCTTAGCATTTCTTGCACTCTAGTTACTCCTAGCTTGGAGTTGAAGCCAAAGGTCGAGGCTTTCGGGTGGATCCTTCTTTGACGGAAGAAGACAAGCAAGGTGAGGCCTTTCTACCATTCCAGACGAGCAAGGAGAGAAGGAGTTCGAGCTCAAGGTATAACCTTTCTACAACTTAGCTAGTTGTTAGTTTTCTTTTGCTAGCTTTAGTTTAGTAAAGATCCTCACAAGCAAGGTCCATGTTGCCTAAGTCTTTAAAAATCCAATTTTTATTATGTTTTCCGCCTCCCCGTAAGCACCGGGGTGGGCAACGTGGACTTACAGTGGTATCAGAGCCTAACTAAACTCAAACTAGCAAGGTAGTGAAGTGTAACGAAGTTTCGAAACGGGAAAATCCAAAAACCAAACTTTGCAAAACCCAAGTTTCTGTTCATTTTTTTTTCTGGTCAAAATGACATTTGTTATATACTAAAAATTATCTCAGGGTTTTGTGTGAATAACCACCAAATACGAACCAGAGAGGAGATCAGAGGAGCGCGGATCCGCGGCAAGAGGAAGCTCCTGCCGCGGAAGCGCGGCCGTCTTGTCCTCTCTCTGCATCGTTTTTGGTGCAGTGCCTGTCTGTGTTGATTTTGGGATTTTTAGGATATATATTATATGCCCAGATTTTCCAGAACTAAAATTTACTTTTGGGGGCCTATAAATCCGTATTTTTCGGAACTTCACTACACTTTAACTACATCGGTTATATCTGTAATGCTTGCATGTATTGAACGTCGGCTAATCGCTATAAGACGACTAGTCGGGGTTATACATGATCTGTGATTGTTATTGGTTTGTGGATATGAATGGATTGGATTGTCGCGGGTGAATGGCCGGGGTGGATGTGAGATGAGCGTTGTTTTTCTTTCATTCATTTGTAACATGCAAATTGATGTAATAATATTCTTTGTATGGCCGCACAACCGGGTCGGGGTTGTAGCCGTCATTGTATAATTCTTTTTACTGTTTTTGCTCCTAGGATAGACCCACGGAGGGGGTGCACAAACTACCGGGTATCTCGAAGCGCCGAGTGGCCTACTCACGGTGGTGAGCGAGGTTGCTTCGCTTCGGGTGCTTGGCGGGTAGTTTGCCGCACCCGTAGGGGTCTTGGGTGGGGTATTGGCTATTCACCGCGACCGTGTAATCCGCTTTGCGTTGCAGGCTTGAACGCATTGCGGATTCCTAGTATATCCAATGTATTCATCTGTGATCTGTAATGTCTATCATTGCTATATATTTATATATTATAACTATTTAGGCGTTGCTTATGTTTTACAGCCGCACTAGCCCAGCCCCCGCTCTGTCGTTAGTTAAGTAACCTAACGGGTGATGACGGGGCCCCGTGGCGAATGCGAATGGCATAAGCGTACGTCATATTTTGGTTGTTTTCTGCAATGGTAGGATTAAATGATGGGACGCATTAAAAGAACTAATGCAAGGAATAAACAAAGTAAAAGTCGAATGGAACACTTTGAAAACCACTCGGTTCTTTTCAAAAATAAACTTTTAAACGCGGAGCTTGAACCACTCCTTTTAAAAGCTATCTCGTTCCATCGATTATATCAAGTTCACTACGTTCACGGTTTCGCCAAAACCATCCGTAGCCCTCCGTCGTTTCATATGAATATTCAACGGTATTCAAGCTGTGTTTGTTGGCCTTAGTCAAGGCACAGTGTTTGGTAGCTGGTGGGTATTCATATGTTGCATAGATAGAATGCGTTGGTTTGAGACAGTCGTATTACCTTGTTGGCCATAGTCAAGGGTGGATACGGGTGGGTTCAAATTAACTTGGATAACGACGGGTAGAACTTGACATGTGACTTATGATTTGTTGGCCTTAGTCAAGGTCATAAGAGCATGGGGCAAAAATCCACATCGGGAGTTTCATAAGTACTGAAACTTGCTAGCGTTGCATACCATTTGGAGTGTGATGATTCTGGTAGGATTCCTTCGGTTTTGTCACGCGATGATATTTGGATCCCGATCCTACTGTGAGTATATGCTACTCCTCGGAAAAACTCTCACTTAACGATCAATGCTATAAACCTAGTAGGTGCCTAGAAAGGTGTTAGCGGGGCTATGCCCACAGGGAAAAGAGGTTACTTAATTAAGGAACTTCGCGAAAGCGTTGGAAAACCTCCCTCGAAGTACCGACACTGGCCTGGCTGAACGGTTAAGCAAGTATTGTACGGTGAGAATGATCCCGGCTAATCCTTTTCTTTACGGTTTGAGAAGGGATTCGAGAAACAGTGGGAGCCATCCAGTTTAGACAAACTAAAAACCACTCTAAACTTGCAAGAGCATCATGCTAAAGTGTTTCTTTTCTCTCTCCTAATTGCAGCGACCATTCAACATGACCGGACTTAAGTTACTGTTAGATAAAAATATATTGACAGGGCCAAACTACAAAGATTGGCTCAGGAATGTCAAGATGGCTATCACTTATGACAAGCTGGGGTATATACTTACCACCAAAGCTCCCCCTGTCCCAGGTCCCACCTCCAGCGTCGCGGATGTAGAAATCCGTAAGACATGGGAGATAGATTGCGCGAGGGCCAGATGCCTCGTACTAGCCTCGATGGACAACGAACATCAGAGGAGGCACGAGAATATGGACCTAGAGTCCATATTTCTCCATACAAAAGAACTGTATGGAGAGCAGTCTCGTATCGCTAGATACGAAGTGTCGAAGAAGCTTTTTTCGGCAAGGTTGGCCGTCGGATCATCGGTAGCGGACCACGTGTTAAGATGATCGGCTACATAGAGGAGCTCGCGGACCTTGGGACCACGTTGGAGAATGAACTCTATACCGATTTGATTCTCCAGTCCCTTCCTTCCACTTACGCCCAGTTCGTTCTTAACTTCAACATGCAAGGAAAGGAGGTTGAACTTGCCGAACTTCTGAACATGTTGAGGACTGCTGAGGGCACCCTACAGAAGGGTAGGGAGACATCCACTTTGTTTGTAGGAGGATCTTCCTCTTCTAGGTCCAGGGCGAAAGCCAAGGGCAAGAAGAAGAAAGCCCCAGCCAAACCAAGAGGCGGTGTCGGTAAAGTGGATACGAAGGGAAAGGGTAAAGCAACAAAAGTAGCGGGGAAGATGGTGGGGAAGGAAGAATGCTTCTATTGTCACAAAAGTGGTCACTGGAAACAAGATTGCAAGGCTTGGAAAGCCAGAACACAGGATTTGAAGCGAGTTGCAGCTTCAGCTTCAGGTGTGTATGTTATTGAAAACTGTCTATCAATAAACTCTACATCCTGGGTATTGGATACCGGATCAGGATCTCATATCTGTAATTCTTTGCAGGCATTGAGAAAGCGTAGAGTTTTGAAGGCAGGTGACATGACCCTCAGAGTTGCGAACGGTGCTAGCATGGATGCAGAGGCCGTGGGGGACTATCACCTGGGATTATCTGATGGACACTTTTTGGTTTTGCGTAGTTATTATTATGTACCAAGTGCAACCTGTAATATCATATCTGTATCTTTATTATCTAAAGAAGGTTATGAATTTGCATTTGTAAGTAATGTAGTGAACATTCACCTTAATCAAGTTTTGATTGGGTCAGGTACATTAAACAACGGTATTTACGTTTTAAACCAACCACAGGTTTTCAATATCCATAATACACACAAAAGAAAGTCTCCAGATATTAATCAGGCTTTCTTATGGCATTGTAGACTGGGTCACATCAATGAGACACGGTTGACTAAGTTACATAAAGAAGGATACTTGGATCCGTTCGAGTATCAGTCTTATGCCACTTGTGAATCTTGTCTCATGGGAAAGATGACAAAGGCTCCGTTCACTGGACACGGAGAAAGAGCGAGCGAGCTCTTGGGACTCGTACACAGCGACGTGTGCGGTCCAATGTCTACACATGCGCGAAGCGGTTACTCTTACTTCATTACTTTTACGGATGATTTTTCAAGGTACGGTTATGTCTCCTTAATGAAACATAAGTCCGAGGCCTTTGAAAAGTTCCAGGAATATAAGAATGAAGTGGAGAAACAGACCGGCAAAAGTATCAAGATTCTAAGATCGGATCGAGGTGGAGAATACTTAAGTGCCGAGTTCCTGAATTATTTAAAAGAGAATGGAATTCTCTCTCAGCTTACTCCTCCATACACTCCGCAACACAACGGTGTATCGGAGAGACGGAACCGAACCCTATTGGATATGGTACGGTCCATGATGAGTAAGGATGAGTTACCGCGATCTTTCTGGGGTTATGCACTGGAAACAGCTGCACATCTCTTGAACCAAGTTCCTACTAAAACAGTGCCTACCACACCATATCAGATATGGAGTGGGAAGAAACCCTGTCTTAAATCCTTTAAGACATGGGGATGTCCAGCTTTTGTAAAAAAGCAGCATGCGGACAAGCTCGAGGCACGCTCAGTACAGTGCAAGTTTGTGGGATACCCAAAAAACTCCAAGGGGTATCTCTTCTATTACGCAGAGGAGCAAAAAGTCCTTGTTTCTCGTCATGCCCGCTTCTTGGAAACTGAGTTTTTAGAAAATCAGATAAGCGGGAGCGCAGTAGAACTGGAAGAAATTCCAGAACCACAAACCATTACTGAAAGCTTAGAGGAACCAGAAGGTTCGAAAGAACAGGACATTCCTATGCCACTCCGCAGGAGTAGTAGGCAGTCTCATCCGCCCGAGAGATACTACGGTTTTCTCATTGACGGGGATAGAGAGGACTGCATCCTAGATTGTGATGAGCCTACTAGCTTCCAGCAAGCCATTCAGAGCGTCGACTCGGTAAAATGGCTGGATGCAATGCGGACCGAGATGGAGTCCATGTACACCAACAAAGTATGGACGTTGGACATTGCTCCAGACGGGGTAAAACCCGTAGGATGCAAGTGGATCTTCAAAAGGAAGATTGGTGTAGATGGACAGGTTGAGACCTATAAAGCTAGACTGGTAGCAAAGGGTTTTCGTCAGCGACCTGGTTTGGACTATGACGAAACCTTTTCTCCAGTAGCTATGCTGAAATCCATTCGGATCCTTCTTGCCATCGCTGCTTTCCACGATTATGAGATTTGGCAGATGGACGTAAAGACAGCTTTTCTAAATGGTCATTTAGAGGAGTGTGTCTATATGGACCAGCCAGAAGGTTTCATTCAGGGTGGGAGCAGCGGAAAGGTGTGCAAGTTGCTCAAGTCCATTTATGGACTCAAGCAGGCATCGCGGAGTTGGAACATCTGCTTTGATGAGACGGTCAAAGAATTTGGCTTTATCAAAAATCCAGATGAACCATGCATCTATTGTAGATTTGTAGCGAGAACTGTAGTATTCCTCGTTTTATACGTGGATGACATTCTCTTAATAGGAAATGATATTCCTATGCTACAATATGTCAAGGGGTTCTTGTCACACAGGTTCTCCATGAAAGACCTGGGTGATGCCTCATACATTCTGGGTATCCGGATCTACCGTGACAGATCCAAGAGGATATTAGGACTCTCACAGTCCAGGTACATCGACACCATACTGAAGAGATTCAGTATAGAAGATTCCAAGCGCGGTAATCTACCGGCTTGTCACGGGATCACCCTCTCCAAAGAGATGTCTCCCAAGACTGATTTGGAGAGGGATCGCATGTCTATTATACCCTACGCTTCTGCGGTAGGCTCTATAATGTATGCGATGTTGTGTACCAGACCGGATGTGGCTTATGCACTGAGTGTGGTAAGCAGGTATCAGTCAAACCCTGGGGAGAAACATTGGATAGCAGTAAAGAACATTCTCAAGTACCTGAGAAGGACTAAGGAGATGTTCTTGGTGTATGGCGGAAAAGACCTGCAGATTGAGGCCTTTGCTGACTCCAGCTTCCAGAGTGACAAGGATGATTCCAAGTCCATGTCGGGTTTTGTCTTTACCCTCAATGGAGGGGCGGTGTGTTGGAAGAGCTCCAAACAGGAAACCGTTGCTGACTCGACTATGGAAGCGGAATAATCGCTGCATCTGATGCCGCAAAAGAAGCTGTCTGGATAAGGAAGTTCTTGAAAGAACTTCAGGTGGTTCCATCCATTGTTGACCAAATACCTCTGTATTGCGACAACAACGGGGCTATAGCTTTAGCGAAGGAACCCAGGTCCCATCAGAAATCCAGACACATCTTAAGGCGGTATCACCTGATCAGGGAGATTGTGGATCGCCAGGAGATCGAGGTCCGGAGAGTTGCATCAGAGGATAACACAGCAGATCCATTCACCAAGGCCTTGCCCCAGACTCAGTTCGAGCGGCTGATCGAGATGATAGGTCTTCGATACGCCAGTACATGGCCTTAGTGCAAGTGGGAGATTGTTAGTGTATATGCCCTAGAGGCCATTACTGTATCATACTAGTTTGTATATTACTTAATGGAAGCTTGGGATATTCACAGTTGTATATACAATCTTGCTCGAAATGGTAGTATGCTACTTGGTTTGTCTCTGCTTTAATATGTGCATGTGTTTCTTTTAGCATATTGCAGGTATACATATTAGTAGAGCCCTTAGGATCTTTGCTTGATTACCAGCGTTGTGATGGCGCTCGCACTCGTGGGAGCTGGGTAATCTATAAGCACATCCTTATACTGGTCCCTGGTCGTTGGACTATCGAGACAGGGCATCGATACTCCGGAGTAGACTAGCGTATGCGCTTCTCATCCCATTGTGGGAGACGGTCTGTCCCACAGCCGTTAGTACGTCGTACTTGGGATAGTATGCGGGTGCTCGTTAGGTTACGAGTACACTGGACAGGACTCGTCGGGAACTGTTGGTTGGTAATATACCTATCGTCAGTTATCAGTTCCCAGGTGACATGAGTACAGCTTAGTCCGCTGACTTGACACTGTCACTTCGCCTCGAGTGTGTTCCCACTGCACTTTGATTACTACCCTACCACGGCTCAGAGGAGTCGTGCAAACAGGTAGTTTTTGGGTGCAGTCCCGAAGCACTTGGAGGCAGTGACGGTTAGACAGGATTCATCTCTCCCGGTATTGGGGGTTGACATCGCGCTGTGTCCAGGAGAGCCATTACACGAGTAGTCCCTGGCCAGGGCAAGCGAGATATACTGGTAGGCTTCCAGTGTTATCTCAGGGTGTTCTGGGCTACACTCCGACACGACTTGTACCGCTATTAGGGGACTGACGTTCACCGCCCCCCTAGGCCCGCCATACGATGTATCAGACGAACAGACCGGACTGTACGGAGATTGTCACATACAGGCTCAAAAATAGGAGTGCAGATGGGGTTCACCTCGTCAGTCTTCTTATCGACATCTACCTGGGGACCGTTACGTACAGCTAGTGCCGCTTGCGGTCTGTGGTTAAACCCACTGCCAGCGTAGTGTCGAGTCTTTAGAGTCCCACACAGAGAGCTATTCGCCTTTAGGCAAAACGAGTAGAGGTCGCATGGTTTTGCGACAGGGTTCGTTCGCATCCGCGCACTTGTGCACGTTTGCTGTCCGGACAGTTTATACTAGCCGGCTTTGGTTTAAGCCGGATCCTAGTATATGATTTGAGATTGGTTTTTCTCATTGTGTTCGTGTTCCTCGGATCACGAATGCGGGTGCGTATGCACAGTTGCTTGAGATTGAGGGAGAGGACCTTGTTTAGGGTTAATGACTATTATCATTTTTATTAACCCTATTGCTTTTGTGTGTATTATTGTTAATTAATAATTAGCTTAATTATTGTGCATGGTTGTTGTTGTTGACATTTTGACTTCATTGACTTGTTGACCAAGTTGACACTTTGACCATGATCATTTCATTTGGAAGATGCTCTTTGATCCTTGCAATTTGCATTAATAATGAAATGATAATGGTCACCTCTTGATTAAACCATGACAATTTTCTAGCTAATTAATTAATTAAAATAACACACACATATTAGTGAGAATGGCTCACTAATAATTCATTCTATCATATCTTTTCTCTCTCTTGCTCATCCTCTCCCTCAAGCTCTCTCCCTCTCATGTGTTGAGAAACATAAAAGCTTGAGAAAAACCTTCACTTGATCTTCTCTACTCACTTCTAGGGTTCAAGTCTTAGCATTTCTTGCACTCTAGTTACTCCTAGCTTGGAGTTGAAGCCAAAGGTCGAGGCTTTCGGGTGGATCCTTCTTTGACGGAAGAAGACAAGCAAGGTGAGGCCTTTCTACCATTCCAGACGAGCAAGGAGAGAAGGAGTTCGAGCTCAAGGTATAACCTTTCTACAACTTAGCTAGTTGTTAGTTTTCTTTTGCTAGCTTTAGTTTAGTAAAGATCCTCACAAGCAAGGTCCATGTTGCCTAAGTCTTTAAAAATCCAATTTTTATTATGTTTTCCGCCTCCCCGTAAGCACCGGGGTGGGCAACGTGGACTTACAAGAACTGATCTCGTCAATCCATTACGCTGACCCTCTACAGGTCGCTTACACAGTAGAAGAGGTTAACTGGAAGGTCGTCTCCAACCTTCCATAGCATCGATACCGGTGCAGCCACCAATGGCCCTAGACATTCTAGGGCGTCGCATATGCTAAGGAGAATCGCATCCTTGGGGGCAGGTTTACATGATAGGAATGAATCCTCGACATTCGGTTGGCTATCTGCAATGGGCCTGATATATTCTGTCGGCTAAGAAGTCACTGCTACTGAAGACTGGGATATATCCTGTGATCTATGCGTCCCTCTTTCACTACCACACTCCCCATGTCTAGTGAGTCAAATCTTTTCTGGAGTAATGGAATATCCTGACCCTCACATTTCTCTTATCGGATCGGGAGGTCTTAATCTCATTGGAGGAATTCACGTAGATATCTGGATTACCCGTCAGAGGGGAACATTATGAGGAGATAGTTCCCCCTGACGAGTACATCTTTGCTACCGAATCAGTGGTAATGGGTCTTACCCCAGAGAATGCCGTTCAACACAAGTTTCCATGCTTGATCAAGGGGTTGAACATATACGAGAGCTTATTCTTAGAGTATGGTGGGCACGGAGTTAGGTTTACAGATTTCATTGCCCGCTTCCTTCGTCTGGAGGCTTTGCCGAAGAAAGTTGCGAAGTTCGCCAAGCTTGATGATCCGTTCGGATTTGGCTTGGACAATTACCGACCGCGGAAGCATATTTAAAGCAGTTTTTTTTATTCTGGATACCCCGGTCTTTTCTTTCGCAGAGGTCGTAGATTGATGAGGAGACATTCTTCCTGAGGTTCACCGGCTTGTGGCTGAGCTGGTTCGCACTTCCGATGCATCCCCGTTATATAAAACCGTCTATCTTTTATCTGGCTCACCGTATTGTGGCGGGGATACACCTGGCCGTTGGGGTTGTAGGTCTGGCTCACTTATATCATGGCCTGAGTCTAGAGGCCGACAGTACTCAGCCGAGTCTGAAGCCCGTTAATCTCCCACTACATTCCTTCACCTCATGGATCGAGATGCACATGCTGAGTACTTTTGGTGTGCATAAACGACCCATATTTTATGAAGGATACAATATTCCTCGGGTCATGCACTTGGTCAATACTTCTTCTCCAGACCCAACACAGCGGGAGGCTCGGCGATTTCTTCTTCGCCCGTGCATGGTCAGGGACAGAATGACCTTCGTCGACAAAGTCCTGACCATTGGCAAGGAATCTTCCAAAGCAATCCAGCCGCTTCACGATGTTTTCAAGGACGGAGTTTCTGCATTGAGGGCCTGAAAGATTGTCCACTTGTATTCTATCAGACCGAGTTTCCTGGTATTCAGACAGAATGCCTTGGATTTTTTCATGAGATATAACCCACACCGTTTCTTTCAGAAATCGGGTTACAACCAAGGCGTTCCCCTCGAGGCGTTCATCGTGGATCCCGTTACAGCTGAGGAAGGTGTTCGCAAAGCGACGCATCATTTCATGCATTTGAATACGGGGTCCCATTTCCTCATCAACGAGCCGAGTCACATTCCAAGCACCACGAATGCTTACATTTCTTGGTACCAACAAGCAACGGGCAATGTCATCAAGGAAAAGAGGCAGTTGCTGCTTGACCATAAGGATGCTGTCCCAGCTAGTAACCCAGCGGTCCTGCTGAAGCGACGGCCGGTTGTGCTTCCTTATTTGAGAGGAAGCAGCGCAGTTGTGGTTCCGCGAGCTTTTCCAAATAAGCCTCAGCTGATGGTAAATGCTCCTGTGGTGTGGTGGCTGCTGCATCCCCCGAGTCGGGTATTGGCTCGGAGATCGGAACCTGCTGTCCGAAGAAGCCCGTTAAGTGGAAGCCGTTGTCGTCGGGGGTTGGCGCCAGCTCGTAGAAAAAAAAGAAATCTCTGTTCTCAGCCGATGTTGTATTCGGCCAAGAGCCTCATGCTCCTTATAGCGAAGTCTTGTCTGAGTATGGCACTAACGATGGTCTATTCGAAACTCCTGTTGCCGCTACAGACCTTCAAGCTGCTATCGAAGCTTCTGAAAGACTGGCCTGAGAGCAGGCGGCGTTAGCTTCTCTTGCGCCGTCCGGTATATTTCATTTATACTCTCCTGTATATATTCCTTTTTATGAATTTATTACACTTTACTAACGCCCTTCTCTTAACAGGAATCTCCACTGAAGAGGCCCTCTTGGCGTCCCTCAAGACGTTTGAGGGGAAGGAGAGGCATCGCGCTTCCATGGGTCTTGGTATGATTTGTTTCATGATGCCTTCACATATTTAGTTTATTTTATTCACAACTTGACTCCTTTTCTTTTCCTGTTACAGGAACCACCGCAGCCCATGTTGTTCCGAGTACAATGCCAACCTCGGGTGGTGGTGTGGAAGAGACTTCAGAGCCACCGGTTACGGCTAAGGTCCTCCCCGGGCCGCCACGAGAGGCGTCGCTGAAGCAGCCGATGACGGATGTTACAGTATGTCCCAAGGCCAACCTGATCTGGACGAAGACACTCCTCTGTCGGAGGTCCTGCGGAGATCCGTCCGTACAGCCAAAGCTGAGAGGAAGCGCAAAAAGCAAGCCACAAGGGAGCGTCAGGCTAATCTGGCCTCAGACGCGGGCTCGAGCGATGCTCGATCTTCTGACGTTTGCATGGAGGACGCTCCTTCTGCCCTGTCCATCGCTCATATGCAGGTTACGCGTGCGACTTGCGAAGAGGCCGAGCGGTCGCTTCAAGGTAAAATAGTGCACAATCCCTTATTAAAATCTGATTGCAGTCTTTTTTTTCTTGAATTATAACACTCTTGTTTTTTCAATAGGACCGAGTTCAGGTGGTGATGTGGTGGGCGAAGCGCCAGCACTCGAAGTGCCTGGAGTATCATGTCTCATTTACGAATTTGGGACTGTTTCGATTACCTCTTCCTCCCCCCGTGGACCCCCAATATCGGCTGATGCTACGAGCATTACAATAGCCCTTATTGATTCAGGGGACAAAGATGTGGATGTCGAATCCACCTTCCCGATGATAATGGAAACTGAGGAAGCCGTTGAGGATGGTGACGCTTCATACCCTATTATGATTTTCGCCCCCATCCGGTATACCTCGAGCTATTACATTTGGTTTCTAAATTCCATTAAATATTTCTACTGATATTTCCTTTATTCTGAATACAGGCATGGTAGACCCCGGCGCTGTGCTAATTGAAGGATCACTGTCAGCCGTGGCCATGATTGTCACTGCTCCACCCCCTCTCTTCTGTGTCCTCCTGAGTTCTCTCGGGTTTAATGACGGAAGGTAGAGATCCCTCATTTCTTGTTTCAGTGTAGATACTGTTTTCTTGTATTAACCATATATTGCTGCAATCCTGCAAGAGTGATTTTTGGCCATGATTGTCACTGCTCCACCCCCTGAGTTCTCTCGGGTTTAAGCCTGCACTTCTCCTTCCAATCGGAATTCGTTCCCCATTCAGGCGTTGGTTTGTATATTCTTCACCTGTTATTTCATCTTCATGAGTAAACTTTCTATTGCTAAGCTTTTCTTGTATTGACCACAGTATCACAGCTCGAAAGAGAGAGCGAAGGAATAACCGAACCTCGTGTGCTCCCTGCCCTGCCACTTTTGACTACTGGTATGGTAGATCTCGTCCATCAGCATTCTTCTTTACTTTTCAGGTTGAAATCTGACCCTTCTTTGTGCATGATTTATTCTGCAGCAGCTACACCGGCTTTGGCTCCCTTTGAGTCTCGCATTTCCATGTCCGCAGGGCCCTTTGCTAAGCGCCAATCTTCCAGGGGTGCGACAAATAGCAGAAGAATGCTGAGTGAATTCATCGAAGATCTTAACGTTGAAGCTCTTGCTTCTGCCACTGATTTTGCTGACGAGGTCAACTCAATGCTGGCGACGCTTGTGAATTTCTACAATGAAGATTTCGTCAGCCTTTAGGTTGATTATTGTAAGCAGATCGAGGCTTGTCTGCATGAGATCGAAATCAAGCGTCTCACTCCTGAAGCATTAATCTCGAAGGCTCAACTGATCACGTGGATCGAGCAATGTGCCGATTCTATTCAATACTCTGAGCAGAGGTTGTCTTTGAAGCGAAAGGAGCATGAGACAGCTTCTGATGAATCCAGCCGATTGCGAGCCTAAGTCGAAGCGAATGCCGCGCAGCTGCGAATTATTTTCGAAAACCTCCAACAATGCATTTCTAATGGACGGGCGTTGAGGCATATTCTCAACTTTACCGAGCGGGGCATGCGAGATTGCGAGGTTGCAAAGCAGGAAATCGCTGAGAAGCTTTCATCATGTTTGCAACAACGGGCTCAAGTCGAAGCGAGGCTAGCTGCAGTAATGGCACGCGAGGAGGAGCTACGTGAAGAAAGTGAGCAGGTTGCCAATTTATTGAAAGCCCCGCCTTCTTAACAGTTAAAATTGTATTTCCCACTTTTCTTTACATAAATGTAAGCCATTTTGATTTATGAATAAAGAATTCACATTTTTTTGCATGTGCTCACCTGTGTCCGATGTCTTAATTTAGCACTCACTAGTTTATTTACTCATTTTGGAGTTTGTAGTTTATTTACCCATTTCGGAGTCTCTAATTTATTTACGCATTTCGGAGTCTCTAGTTTATGTACTCATTTCGAAGTTTGTAGTTTATTCACTCATTTCAGAGTCTCTAGTTTATGTACTCATTTCGGAGTCTCTAGTTTATTCACACATTTTGGAGTCTCTAGTTTATGTACTCATTTCGGAGTGTGTAATTTACCTCCCTTAGGTTTATAGAACTTGTCCTAACGTTATATGCAGATAACCCCCATTCTTTACGACAGAGGACCGTTAGGCTCTTGGTACTAGGGTTTTAGTCCGTGGTACTGTCGCGTTGGCTGATGTATTCTTCGATATGCGGTCTTTAAGCTGTTGTTCGAGTAGCCCCGCGACTGTCGTGTCTCTGATCCCTTCGGGGGCTGGACAAGACGTCTTCAAGTAATCTCCTTAGCTATATTACCGTCAGAAGAGAAAACGTTAGGAATTTTCCATGACACTTTTTACTTGAGGTTAGGCTCAGTTTGGAGCCCCGATGAGTCAAAACCACTCCGCTCTGGTGTGGGATGATCTCCGATAGTCTTTTAGGTTTTATATGAGTTGCCTTCAAGACCCAAAGTTGGGAATATGCCGTTTCTTCATTTTGTTTTTGGTTTTGACGATGTCGCGCCGATTCTTTGCTGAAGTAGGGTAGATATCTGTAAAACTTCTATGATGTGTGTATTGCAATTGAAGTCCGGAGCTAGGAATATGCCATTGCTCCAATTTCAATTGATGGCCGCATTCGCATACTACTGAAATGAAGAGGAACGTCGGGATGGTCTCTAGGTTGTATATGTGCCGTCGAGACTTGGAGTTTAGGCTTTTGCCATTACTCCATTTTGGTTTCCACCCTTGGGTATTTTGTTGACGTTGCGCCTGCATCCTGCTGGAATGAGAAGGAACGTCGAGATAGTCTCTAGGTTGTATATGAACCGTCAAGACTTGGAGCCAGGATTTTTCCATGGCTCCATTTTTGTTTCGACCCTTGGGTCTTTTGTTGACGTTGCGTCTGCATCCTGCAGGAATGAGAAGGAACGCCGAGTTGGAGTTAGGATTTTGCCTTTAATCTGTTTTGATTTGGCTCTTTGGAGCTTTGTTGACGTCACGTATGCACCCTGTTGGAATGAGAAGAACGTCGAGCTGCTCTCTAGGCTGTAGATATTGCCGTCAAGATCTGGCTCTCCTTTTGACGAAGCCTAGTGTAACGACTCTGTTTTAATGTACAGAAATTTTTTAAAGTTAATGTACAAATGGAGTACTTGTAAATCCTGAGCACAAGTTATAAATTTGAATTGTTTTTAAACAGCAAAAAAGTACTTGTAGCTCATTGGTAAAGCCTTGCACTGCTGTGACATAGCCCATGTGTTCAATTCCCCTCAACCATATATTATTTTTACAGATTTTTCTTTTAAACTTTTTGGAAGCCCAAAAGTTTATACATGCAACACATGTAAAAATAAAAAGTCTCAGAAATCAAACATGTAAAAATTGTTAATTAAACAGACCCCGACACGTGGCAGCAATCCCACACCCTGTCTCACAAAGATGGCCGACGAGATTGAGCTCTGGGCCGGCACCACCGGGCCCCTCGTCCCTAATGCCTTCAATTTTTGCACTAGCACCCTTGGACTCCCCCCCACTAACCCTAGTCTATTTCATTTTCCTGCACATTAATAAAGAATTAAAATGAGCTTTAAATCAAATTTTAATACATTTTAATTCTCATGTTTAATACCCTAAACCTTAATTCTACCCTATAAATACCACCCTACACCCCAGTCCTCCTCATTCTGAAATCTAGTATCAAAACACTCAAAATTTTCTAAGTCCAAAAAGTTGTAGAGTTAGCCCAAGGTCAAGTTCCGGCGACGTTTCGGGACAAATCCGGCGAACCGCGATCCACGACGCTTTCAAAATCTTCCTCCATCCCTTCTCTTTACTCTAATTCATTAAGTCCCCTCTACTATTTTCTTTTCATCTCTCAAAAATTCTTCTTTTCAATAATTTCGGTAAGTGGAGTTATACCGACATCCATCTAGAACGTCTTAAACTAACATTTTTTCTTAAGAACTATTTATCTAAATCATTGTACTTAGTTTGTTAAACATTAAACTATAATTAGAAACAAATTTCAATTCAAAACTACATATAAAAACACTTTTATTGCACTTTTACGGTTAAATACCACAAACTTTCTATTCGACATTATTTCATAATATTACTCATATTACTTTTAGAAAATTCACGAAATAATGACATATCTCATCACAACACTCATCATGACATAGCACGATTGTCTCTTTACAATATTTTTGGCACTAATACAATTTTACGATAAAATACCCTAAACTATTAAAAACCGTATTGTTTAAGATTGTTTTAATTAAATTCCATACAATTATGTCCTTACAACCAATTTTGGGGAATCCGATTTGGTTGGTGCGGGTTATCGCACATCCATCGGACTAGTAGGGCAAGATGCAGACCTCCTCACGGAGCATACGATCTCGACGTAATTTTTATTACAATTTTTAAGAAAACGTGATTTCTATTTAATAAATAAATTCTATTTTAATATATATATATATATATTATCAAAATATCTATTTTAAATATATTTAATAATTCCATGTTTTCTAAATCAAAAGAAAAGAATCACAAAAGTTCATGAAAATACCATCACAAATCAATACAAGTCAAATTATATGAAAATACCCTATAATTTTAAAGTTAGGTTTATATCCACTAGACTATCTCATCACATTTAAAATTACATCTATGAAAACCCTAAAGACGATAATTAAATACTTGAGGTTTATTTTGAAAATATATCAAAACTATTTTTCATAAAACCCCCTCAAGTTATATTAATTTACAATAAAGACCCTAGTAAATATATGTTTAAGTGGGACCAATTCTCTTGAACCTCAGGGAGCCGGAGAATGTGGATGCTTGCCTATTTAAGGTAGACAGCTAAAACGGGGTTATCAAAAGTAATTGGCTTGGAAAAGGTCACAAATCCTGCCGTCCATATGCAGCAGTTACCGATAACTCCAAAACTAATTCAGGACTTCAATTCTGTTTAAGTGTCTGACTCAGTCGGAGTTTCAGTCTAATCTGAAATCAATCCATCCATGTATACAATTCAATATAACTCCAATGCAACATGAATCCTTTTCTCCGGAATACAATCTATATCAACATGACTTGATTTGACCTATCTATGGATATACATTTGACTTGTTTACATGACTATCCGTTTATATTCTTATCCGTTTGCATGAATTATTGATATCATGGTTTCGACAAGTCATATATTTACAAATCACTACTAAACAATACAATAATACATTACGGGGTTTAAAGGGGTAGATTGGTACGAAATTTGTTTAAAGTGGCATGAGACGGTCACTTTAATATACCTAACCTAAATATCCGTTGCCGTTGTCCCGTGGGTTTTTATGGGGCCTTGTACTCCTTATACCATAGTCCATGCGGTAAGCTGGACTCTTCTCGTATACACTGGCATATTCTGTACCAAGCTACAAACAACTACATTAACATAATTATCAACATTATACTAGCTATATTCTCATTACCTGTTCAGTCTATTTCCATCTCTCTTTGGGACTTACCGAGCGATTGTTCACCGACGACATTTCTTTTCTATTCATTCTTTGGAATGTTGTCAGGAGGACCCGACTCTCTGGAGATCGAGCCCATCTCAGAAGACTTGAAGCAGTTTGCCGACGACCCAGAACTCTAGACACCTGTATATACTTTTATTTTCAGTTTCATGCCATTGTTTAGGCATTGCTTTCCAGTATTGTATTTACTTTCCAGCATTGTATTGTAAAGAATGTTTAATATATAAAAAGTTGTTGTTCATTTACATCTCATGTCTTTCTTGTATACTTTTACATTATATTGCTTATATACACTTAGCATGTTTACTTCTGAGTAAATACGTCACGTAACCCGTCACGTCTTCTTACCGTACTCTGGGAAGCGGGGCGTGACAGGTTTTGTTAGTGGCCTATGCAAGTCAGTTCTGCATGGAACCCTACCATGCAGGGTCAGTTCTGCATGGAAACCTAAGCAATATAACATAAGAATTATAAAACTCAAAAACTAAACATTCTTTATATTTCATATTCCCTGAATCTATCCTAACCCTATTTTTCTTTCAAGGTTATGGATTCCCCGAACAATACTAGCACCAACGTGATCGACAACAACACACTACCACCTCTTCCACTTACACCTACCGTTGTAGCTCCGATCAACTAGCAGACGGTACTGCTTGAGGCAATTAAGAGCCTCCTGGAAGGACAGCAGCAACAGACTACCATACTAATGAACCGTCCAGAACCGGAAGCATCCGGAGTGAAGCAGTTCCGGGCATTGCATCCGAAGCAATTTTCTGGAAAAGAGAGCCCTTTGGAAGCTGAAGAATAGGCTCAGTCGATTGAGGACGATCTGGCAGCAGCACAAGTGCTAGACATTGTTTGGGTAAGGGTTGCGAAGTTGCAACTTATGGATAACGCCCGAGTATGGTGGAAGGCGGAAGAAAGCCGTCTTGCCCAGCCGATCGAATGGAAGACTTTTCGCGACATGTTCGACGCGAAGTATTTTCCAGAGACTGCTCGATTCGACATGGAGCAACAATTCATCCATTTACAACAAGGCTCTATGTGGAGCAAACAGTGGATGAGTATGATGCCGAGTTCACCATGTTGAGTAGGTAAGATATGTATTAATATTCGATTTCTATCACATACTGCACAGCTAACATAAGACTGTAACAGATTCGCGGCACACCTAATACCGACTGCTAATATCAGGGCCAGACGGTTTCAGCAGGGGTTAAACCAGGAAATCCAAGCTGCTCTAGCTACAGGGGATTTCCCAACCCATGACCTAGCTCTGAAACCTGCCCGTCGATACGAGGCAGTAGTGAAGAAGAAGGGCAGACCTCAATTTGCCGGTGTGAAGCGCCCTGCTACTCAGATAGCATGAGGAGCCTCTTCAAGGCCACCTTTTATGCCCAGGAGACCAGGAGTACCAAATAACTGACCCAGTCCAGATTTCTGCTTTTATTGCAAAAGGAATGGACACCTGGCGAAAGATTGTAGGCGTGCTAATCACCTTTGCTTAGTCTATGGCTCATCCACACATGATATTGGGTCTTGTCCTCAAAGACTCAATCAGTATCAGGCACCCAGACCAGCAATCAGCTATCCGCAGCGGCCAGCTATTCAGGCACCTGCACCGCGTCTTGCTCTCACAGCTCCACCTTGTAAAACCCTAGTTCATTTATACCAGTTCTTTTCTAAGTATTTCTTTATTATGGTTGTTTCTTGTTTTGTTGTGTTTTGGGTGCAAATAGTATTTTTGACATCTGCATTGTATCCGTGACCCGACCTGCTTGCGGGAAACCGTCTTGATTCTTGTCTTTGAGGTATCCTTGCTAGTTTGTGGATCCGTGCATTTCTTGTTGCATATCTTGCATGCTTGCATTTATATCTGGCTTTTACATTTTTTCTAATAAAACAAATAAAGTCAAAGAAAATATTTTTTTAAAATAGTTAATATAGCCTGCTTGATACCCCTAACCCTGTGGTAGCGTCCGTGCATCTTGTTTTTGTCCCGTTCAGTGAAACAGACGTGTTTGGATGGCTACGCGCACGTACGTGCGTCCATTTTGGGGGTATGCATTTTCATTGCCTGATTATTCATTTTAAAATTTGGAAGCTGCATATAATTTTCGTATTTTAAATCTAAATTTTTAGACCCGACCCGGGCGTGTTTTGAAATACTTTTGTATCTCGCCAAAAATCATTTATTTAAAATCTTTTAATATTAATCGAATAAATTTTCTTCTATTCTGTTGGTTACAGAAAAATCTTTTTAAATTTTTTCTTTCTTTAAAATATTTTTTTGGGCCAATCAGACTCTCCCTTTTATGAGCCGACCCCACCTATCTCTCTCAATATATCTCTTCCTCTTTCTTCCCTTCTTTTGCTCTCCCTCTTCTCTCTTTCTCTCTCCACGCTAAAAGACAATTTTATATCTCCTCTCCCCCCTCTCTCTCCTCTCGATCTCTCTCCTCCCTCTATCTCTCTCCCTCTCTCTCATCTCGATCTCTCTCTCAGAATCCCTCTCTCTCTCTCTCTCATCTCGCATAATTTCTCTTTCCCTCTCTCTATATATTTTTTTCTTTTCTCCTTTTTCTTTATAACAACGAACCCATAACCTAAACCTAGCCGCCGCTGCCTCCTAACCGTCGCCCACAGCCCGACGTCGCCTCCACCTTGTCAGCCTCCCCTCGCCCATCTCCTCCCTCTCATCTCCTCTTCCTCCTCTCCCGCTCTCGCCAACCCTGACAAGAACCACGCTCCCGTCGCGACCGCCACAGCCCATCGAACCGAACCCGACCTCGTCTCCGACCTTGCCTCACCGTCATCGACCACTTCTCGACCTCGCCTTCTTGCCTCCTCGACCACCTCACCTCCCTCTTCTTCCCTTCTCCTTTGCAACCCGAGCCAACCCTACACACCCGAGAACCCACTGCGGCCACCTCCTCTGTCGCCGTCGCCTCTCATCTCCGACCACTTCGTCGTCGCCTCCGCGCCCTCTTCACTACTCCCTCTTCCTCTCCCCTCTCTCCTGACACCACCATCCCCGACTCTCCCCTGCACATCCCTTCAACCAAGAATCTCCACTGCCTAAACCCTCGCCTACACACCCACGTCGCCGGAACTTGACCCCATCGTCGACGTCATTCCTCTCCAACTCCTCTGACCCGAGACAACACCAGAGAACCTACAGCCCCCTTCTCTTCTTTTCCTTCTTCTTCTTCTTCTCCTACAACTTCTTCTTCTTTTTCTACATACTCGGTTTTCGACCGTCGCCGGAGCCGTGCTCGCCGCCGTAGATCCGGGCGACTCTGTGGACGTCCCCTACTTGCGTGGTTAACTTCTTGATGTGCCTGGACCTTCCCGTGTGCGCGTGTAGATGTTACAACATTTGCCGACATTGGACGCTGCGTGCGCATTCCGTATCGTGATCCGATCAAGGGAAGTAAAACTTGCTACATGCTATCTATATGATTTTATAACTATTTATTTGCATATTAAACCTATAGATCGAATCTAAAGTCACGTGTTCCAATTTAACAGTTCGATGTTCCGTTTATATCTTTTAGATTCAGAACTTGAAACATACCCGTTGCATTTTAGTTTACCATACATAGGACCCCACCCATATTTAAATCACATAATAATTATCTGCATAGCCCACAGTACCTTTTAATAGTTTCTACCCTATCGGACACCCGTTTGCATCCATTTAAACTATTTTTATATATAATTGCATCACTACATCATTTAATACATGTTAATGTGATTTTAATATTCCATATTCATTTAAGTGTATGATAACCATAACCCTAACTCTAATCGATAACCGTACATCCATACATTTTAATCTGTACCTATTTGCATATCATATTACAATGTTCCAGTTTATTGTTCTATTAGTACCCATGCTTGTTTTGTATACCCATGCTTATGCTAGTTTGATTATGAGCACCCACTTGACATCTTGTGTACCCTGACATGACTTGTTACACCTATTACTTGACACGACATGGTACCGTGCAACTCTTGGCATGACATGACACCTATATACATTACTTGACTTGACCTGATGTACCATGCCTTTACCTGTTACCTGATCTTGTGACTAATGCCAACAAACCTGACCTGTTGTCCTTACGGACATTTTCTGTTGTCTATTTAGACAAACCTGTACCTGCCTGATCCTGTGTTGGCATTAGCTCCAGATTATTTAATACCTGACTTGAACACATATAACTTGGGGGTATGGGAAAATCAATGATGAAACCTGACTTGTAACTCGACAGTTCGCTACCTTTACTGATCAGTTTTAGAGGCTAGGCCAGCCTTGGGATGATGTTGCTGAAATCATCCATCGTTACCCACTACCTTTTAGAGGCTAGGCCAGCCTTGGGATGATGCCATGGACATCATTCATCGTTACCCTTTTCCTTTTAGTGCCTAGCGGCATGTCTCGGTTTCAGCCCGAGAATCTTCACCGTGATCCCGGGCACGCACGGGATACTATTGAGTTACATCGATGATTCATCAAATTGATTTCAAAGACTTGAGAGTAGTTAACCTAATAGACCAGTTTAGATTACTCACTGCACACTACCTTTCACTGCCCTGATTTATATTGCCGTTACACCTGCTTTACCTTTATGATCATACTTGCATGCCTTGCTACCCTGTTTATATAGTATTGCTTGATGTTATGACGCGCTGACGTCTGGGTTTTGCATGGCCCAGATCCTCTACCTTTGTTGCAGACTGATCAGGAGCATTGCCGCTATTAGACCGAGCGGTAAGGATCCTGTTGGTAGGAAGTTTTACTTTCCAGGTGTTTTATTTATTGGATCTTTTGCTTCTGCATATTATCATTTCTTGACTCATTTACTCCGGCTCATAGACATGTACTAGATAGTTTAGTTTACTTTCCTGTTCTTGATATCTCTACAGCCGTAATGTGACTGTGGAAGGATTTTTCCTATCCACAGGTAGCATGGTTGGCTATGTCATGTGCCTATCTTAGCGTACTCTGGGAAGCGGGGCGTGACACACCTCCTCATGGACCTACTGCACCTCCTCCTCGTCATTTCCATCAAACGCAAAGGAACCTACCTCAGGCACAGAGGAACAGACAGAGGAATGCTCCTCCAACAAGGAGGAATGTACCGAGGCGATAGGCTTTCACAATGACTGTGGAAGAAGCTGAAGTCACTGGCCAAGTCATCACTGGTAACTTCCCGTCTTTCAAATCTATTCAATACTTGTTTACATCCATATATCTTTTCCTAAACCTAAAACATATCCTACATAACTTTGGTACAATCTTAGTAGCCTCACTTCCTGCACTATCACTCTTCGATACTGGAGTATCTCATTGCTTTATATCGCAACGGTTCGTCCGAACTCATGCGATTCCAGTCATAGCACTCGTATCCAACTGGAATGTCAGTTCAGAGAACGGTGTTCTAAAGGCAACAATAAGATATGACCTGTGTCCAATAGTCGTCTGCAACAAAGAATTCTATGACTTCAAGGTGCTGGACATACCGAACTTCAATGTAGTTTTGGGTATGGATTGGCTAGGAACTTTCTACGCTACCATCGACTGTCATCAAAGGATGGTAGTTTTCAAAATTCCAGAGCATCCGGTCTTTTATTTCAAAAGTGTAGACCGTACCCTGGAGCCTAGCACATACAAAGCAAAACCGAAGAAGGCAGTGATTGTAACTCTACAGGCAGGAGAAGATATGCCAGAGGTAGTTCGACGATGTATTTCCTGAAGACATATCAGGTTTGCCTCACGATCGAGCTCTTGAATTCGGAATTGATTTAGTACATGGTGCACAAACGGTGATCAAAGCACCGTATCGGTTAACCTCTGAAGGTTTGAAGGAGATCCGTACTCAGCTGGACGAACTTCTGCAGAAAGGATGGATTCATCCCAGTACTTCAAGTTGGGGATCTCTAGTTTTGCTTGTGAAGAAGAAAGAAGGTTCATACAGAATGTGCATTGATTATAGAGCTCTGAATGAAATAACTATAAAGAACAAGTATCCACTACAGCGAATCGACGATCTGTTCGATCAGCTAAGTGGGTTTTGCGTTTTCTCAAAATTAGATCTTTGTTCGGGTTATCATCAGGTGAAGGTCAAAAAGTATGATATTCCGAACACGGCATTCAGGACTCATTATGGACATTATGAGTTTCTCGTGATGCCATTTGGAGTGACCAATGCACCAGCCATATTCATGAACCTAATGAATCAAGTTTTTCGAGAGTACCTAGACATGTTCGTTGTCATATTCATCGACGACATCCTCGTATATTCAAAGAATCGAAAAGAACAAGCTGAACATCTACGAATTGTCCTGGAGACCTTGCGACAGCCTCAACTCTATGCCAAGTCAGCAAGTGCGAGTTTTGGCTAGAACAAGTTGGATTTCTTGGACATATCGTTTCAGGTGAAGGAATCTCTATAGATCCAGCTAAACTAGCAGCAATAAGCGAATGGCCGACACCAAAGACAGTGAAGGACGTTCGAAGTTTCTTGGGATTAGCGGGATACTACCGAAGATTTATTGAAGGATTTTCGAAGATTGCAACACCCCTGACCAAGCTCACACGCAAAGATGAAGAATTCATGTGGTCAGAAGTATGTGAACAAGCTTTCGTAGAACTCATGTCAAGATTGACATCGTCACCTATTCTCGTCATACCGGACCAATCTGGAGGTTTCGTAGTATATTGCGATGCATCCGGTAAGAGATTAGGATGTATTCTACATCAGCACGGTAAAGTTGTAGCTTATATATCAAGATAGCTGAAGGTTCATGAGCGCAACAATCCGACGCATGATCTGGAGTTGGCAGCCATTATCTTTGCACTCAAGATTTGGCATCATTATCTTCTTAGAGAACGGGTGGATATCTATACAGACCATAAAAGTCTGAAGTATGTGTTTACTCAGAAAGAGTTGAATATGCGGCAAGGAGATAGTTAGAACTCATGGCAGACTTCTACATCAACCTACAATATCATCCATGGAAGATAAATATAGTTCCTGACGCACTTAGTCGTCAACCACTATCAATGAATCTCACCGCACAGTGGAAGCTACATCAAGATTTGCATCAGATGGAGATAGAAGTGGTCATGCCAGGTAATGCTTTAAGTTTGATGAACTTACAAGTTCAATCTACAATTGTCAATCAGATCAAAGCAGCTCAATCAAGTGATGCTAAGTTGTAAAAGATCAGAGAACAAGTAAAAAGAGACTTAGAACGGACTTCATCATCCATGAAGACGGATCTTTGAGATACGGCAGTAGATTGTGTATACCACAAGGTCCTGTTCAGGAAGAGTTGATGAAAGAAGCTCACAGCTCCCCATACTCAGTACACTCTGGTGGTACAAAGATATACAAAGATCTACGTCAACATTACTGATGGCATGGAATGAAGCGTGAAGCAGCCATAAGCGTCACTAAATGTTTGGTGTGTCAGCAAGTAAAAGCTGAACATCACAGGACTGCTAGTTTACTTCAACCGTTATCTATTCCAGAATGGAAGTGGCAACACATTACCATGGATTTTGTGACTACACTTCCTCGCAGCACGAAAGGTAACGATGTTGTATGGGTTATTGTTGATCGACTCACAAAGTCGGCTCACTTTATTCCCTTTCGAGTTCGCCAATCTACCGAGACACTAGCAAAGAAATACATGGAGATATGAATCTAAGTAAGATTTAAACTCTTCATAGTGTACTATCTTTGATACCCATGAACTCATGCAAGAGATCGTTAGATTACATGGAGTACCGGTTTGCATTGCCTCCGATCGTGACACCAAATTTCGATCGCAATTTTGGCAGAGTCTGCAAGCTAGCTTAGGAACAAGTCTGAACTTTAGTACAACTTATCATCCACAAACATATGGCCATTCTGAGCGAGCGATTCAGATTCTTGAAGATATGCTAAAGAGTGTGTATGTTAGACTTTGGAGGATCGTGAGAAGATCACCTACATCTTGTGGAGTTTTCGTACAACAATAGCTACCAAGCGAGTATTGGAATGGCACCCTTTGCAGCGCTCTATAGAAGGAAGTGTCGTTCACCATTAAGTTGGGACGATATTGGAGATAGAGAACTCCTTGGACTTGAGATGATAGGGGCGACTGTAAATGTAGTTCGCACTATCAAGGAACGAATGCGCATATCCCAAGATCGACAAAAGCACTGGGCTGATGCAAAGTGCCGACACTTGGAGTTCCAACCGGGTGATCATGTCTTTCTGAAGATTTCTCCAAACCGTGGAGTGATTCATTTTGGAAGCGAGGTAAGTTAAGTCCGAGATACATTGGACCGTTCGACATACTCGAACGAGTCGGAGAAATGGTATACTGCTTGGCACTTCCACCCTCATTGGAAGGAGTGCACAATGTATTCCACATATTCCAACTCAGAATGTATGTGAGTGACCCAATCACATTCTTGATCACTCCGAGCTCACGGTACAGAAGGACCTATCTTGTGAGCAACAACCCGTTGAAATTCTGGACAGAAAGGTAAAGCCACTTCGGAACAAGGAAGTAAACTTGGTTCGAGTGATGTGAAGAAAAGACTCACCAGGAGAATCAACATGGGAAAGAGAAGACGACATGCGTGCATGATACCCTCACTTGTTTATAAATTAGTCCTTAAATAATTGTAAATTTCGAGGATGGAATTTTTGTAAGGAGGGTAGAATGTAACGACTCTGTTTTAATGTACAATTTTTTTTTAAAGTTAATGTACAAATGGAGTATTTATAAATTTGAATTGTTTTTAAAAAACAAGAAAGCACTTGTAGCTCATTGGTAAAGCCTTGCACTGCTGTGACATGGCCCCTGTGTTTAAATCTCCTCAGCCACATATTATATTTGCTTATTTTTCTTTTAAACTTTTTGAAAGCCCAAAAGTTTACACGTGCAACACACGTAAAAATGAAAAGTCTCGGAAATCAAACATGTGGAAATTGTTAATTAAACAGACCCTGACACGTGGCAGCAATCCCACACCCCGTCTCAAAAAGATGGCCGGCGAGATTAGGCTCTGGGCCGGTGCCGCCGAGCCCCCCTCCCGTCCCTAATGCCTTCAATTTTTTCCCTAGCACCCCTTAGACCCCCCCACTAACCCTAGTCTGTTTCATTTTCCGGTACATTAACAGAGAATTAAAATGAGCTTTAAAATCAAATTTTAATACATTTTAATTCTCATCTTTAATACCCTAAACCTTAATTCTACCCTATAAATACCACCCTACACCCTAGTCCTCCTCATTCCGAAATCTAGCATCAAAACTCTCAAAATTTTCTAAGTCCAAAAAGTTGTACAAGTGGAGTTAGCCCAAGGTCAAGTTCCGGCGATATTTTGGGACAAATCCGGCGACACCGCGACGCTTTCAAGATCTTCCTCCATCCCTTCTCTTTACTCTAATTCAGTAAGTCCCCTCTACTATTTTCTTTTCACCTCTCAAACCTTCTTCTTTTCAATGATGTCGGTAAGTAGAGTTATACCGACATCCATCCCTAAAACTTCTTAAACTAACAATTTTCTTAAGAACTATTTATCTAAATCATTGTACTTAGTTTTTTAATCATTAAACTATAATTAGAAACAAATTTGAATTCAAAAATCCATATAAAAACAATTTCATTGCACTTTTACGGTTAAATACCACAAACTTTCTATTCGACATTATTTCATTATATTACTCATATTACCTTTAGAAAACTCACGAGGTAATGACCTATCTCATCACAACACTCATCATGACATAGCACGATTGCCTCTTTACAATATTTTTGGGACTAATACAATTTTACGATAAAATACCCTAAACTATTAAAAACCGTATAGTTTAAGATTGTTTTAATTAAATTTCATACAATTATATCCATACAACCCATTTTTGGGGAATCCGATTTGGTTGATGCGGGTTATCGTACATCCATCGGACTAGTAGGGCGAGATGCTGACCTTCTCACGGTGCATACGATCTCGATGGAATTTTTATTACAATTTTTAAGAAAACGCGATTTCTATTTAATAAATAAATTCTATTTTAATATATATATAAATATTATCAAAATATATATTTTAAATATATTTAATAATTCCATGTTTTCTAAATCAAAAGAAAATAATCACAAAAGTTCATGAAAATACCATCACAAATCAATACAAGTCAAATTACATGAAAATGCCCAATATTATTAAAATTGAGTTTATATCCACTAGACTATCTCATCACTTTTAAAATTATATCTATGAAAACCCTAAAGACGATAATTAAATACTTGAGGTTTATTTTGAAAATATATCAAAACTATTTTTCATAAAACCCCCTCAAGTTATATTAATTTACAATAAGGACCCTAGTAAATATAGGTTTAAGCGGGACCAATTTTCTTGAGCCTCAGGGAACCGGAGAATGTGAGTGATTGCCTATTTAAGGTAGACAACTAAAACGGGGTTATCGATGGTAATTGGCTTGGAAAAGTCACAAATCCTGCCGTCCATGTGCAGCAGTTACCGATAACTACAAAACTAATTCAGGACTTCAATTCTGTTTAAGTGTCTGACTCGATCGGAGTTTCAGTCTAACCTGAAATCAATCCATCCATGTATACAATTCAATATAACTCAAATGCAACATGAATCCTTTTCTCCAGAATACAATCTATATCAACATGACTTGATTTGACAGATCCATGGATATACATTTGTTTTGTCTACATGACTATCCGTTTATATCCTTATCCGTTTACATGAACAATTGATATCATAGTTTCGGAAAGTCTTATATTTACAAATCACTACTAAATAATACAATAATACATTACGGGGTTTATAGGGGTAGATTGGTACGAAATGTGTTTAAAGTGGAATGAGACGGTCATATTAATATACCTAACCTGAATATCCTTTGTCTTTGTCCCGTGGGTTTTGACAGGGCCTTGTACTCCTTATACCATAGTCCACGGGGTAAGCTAGACTCCTCTCGTATACACTGGCATATCCTGTACCAAGCTACAAACAACTGCGTTAACATAACTATCAACATTATACTAGCTATATTCTCATTACCTGTTCAGTCTATTTCGATCTCTTTTGGGGACTTACCGAGCGATTGTTCGCTGACGACATTGCTTTTTTATTCTTTCTTTAGAATGTTGTCAGGAGGACCCGACTCTCTGGAGATCGAGCCCAGCTCAGAAGACTTGGAGTAGTTCGCCGATGACCTAGAGCTCTAGACACCTGTATATACTTTTATTTTCAGTTTTATGCCATTGTTTAGGCATTACTTTCCAGTATTGTATTTACTTTCCAGCATTATAATGTAAAGAATGTTTAATATATAAAAAGTTGATGTTCATTTACATCTCATGTCTTTCTTGTGTACTTTTACGTTATATTGCTTATATACGCTTAGCGTGTTTACTTCTGAGTAAATATGTCGCGTGACCCGTCACATCTCCTTACAGTACTCTGGGAAGCGAGAAGTCACACCTGGTGGGAAAAGTATGGTTCCCTTTCTTTCATTTGTGCCCATGGATTGTATACAAGAGTCAATATGGACATATTTGCAGGGCAGAAGAAATCCACCAAACCGAGAGGTGGAATCAAGAAGGCACAAGGGAAAGACAAATCCAAGGTTGAGAAGTTGGGAAAAAGAGAATGTTTTCATTGCAAGAAGACGGAGCACTGGAAGCGGAACTGTACTGAATACCTTGATCTCAAGAAAAGGAAACATGGTGATGCTTCAGCTTTAGGTGTGTTCGTAACTGAAAACTGTTTTTCTATAAATGCTGCTTCCTGGTCATTGGATACCGGTTCGAGTTCTCATATCTGAAATTCTGTGCAGGGCTTGAGAAATAGCAGAGTTTTGAAGATCGATGATCACACTCTCCGAATTGGAAATGGTTCCAATGTACATGCAGTTTCAGTGGGAGAGTATCACCTAGGGTTGCCGTCGGGTTGTATATTGATTTTGAACCCATGTTATTTTGTACCTAGCATGCTTTGTAATATAATATCTGTTTCTTTGTTAGACAATGAAGGACATCATTTTGTATTGCAGCACAATGTTATGAACATTAAACTGAATCAAGAGTTGATTGGTTATGGTACACTTAATAACGGGATATACGTCCTAAATCAACACAGTTTTCAACATACAACACACAAATAAAAGAAAATTTTCAGATATAAATGAAGTTTTTCTTTGGCATTGTAGACTTGGTCATATTAATGAAACAAGACTAAACAAGCTTCATAAAGATCGATATTTAAATCCTTTTGAATATAAATCTTATGCGACTTGTCAGTCTTGTATCAAAGGGAAAATGACAAAAACTCCGTTTACTGGACACGGAGAAATAGCTACAGAGCTCTTGGGCCTCATATATAGTGATGTATGTGGGCCAATGTCTACACATGCGAGAGGCGGTTTTTCCTACTTCATAACTTTTACTGACGATTTCTCATGATTCGGTCGTATGTTTTTATTAAAGCATAAGTCTGAAGCTTTCAAGAAATTCAAAGAGTACAAATTTGAAATAGAAAAACAAACAGGAATGAGCATCAAGATACTTCAATCAGATCGAGGTGGAGAGTATCTTAGTACAGAGTTTTTGAACTTCCTAAAAGAGAATGGGATTCTCTCTCAGCTCACTCCCCCTTACACACCACAAAACAACGGTGTGTCAGAGCGGCGGAATCGTACCCTATTAGATATGGTACGATCCATGATGAGTGATACCGAGTTACCTCTCTCCTTTTGGGGGCATGCATTGGAGACTACAGCTTTTCTGTTGAACAAAGTTCCAACCAGGACCGTGTCTACCACTCCATATGAGATATGGTATGGGAAGAGACCATCTCTTAAATGAGTTAAGATTTGGGGTTGTCCGACTTTTGTCAAAAAGCAGAATCCAGACAAACTCGAGACACAATCGATCAAATGTATATTTGTGGGATATCCAAAACATTCATTTGGATATCTTTTTTACCACAAAGAGGAACAAAAGGTGTTTGTTTCTCAACATTGCCACATTTTTAGAAAATGAGATTTTTCCAAATGATACTGATGACAACGTGGTAGATCTAGAAGAGGTTCTAGAGACATAAGTTACAAATGACGACTTGGTTGAACCTGGTGTTGCAACAGAATCTTATGAATCTCAGCCACTCCGTAGATCTGGTAGGACTTCTTGCCCACCGGAGAGATACTATGGTTTTCTCATTGATGGTGATAGAGAAGATTGCATCATGGATGATGATGACCCAACCAGTTCTCAGCAAGCTATCACGAGTGGTGACTCTGTGAAGTGGCTGGATGCCATGAGATCCGAAATGGAGTCTGTGTACACCAACAAAGTATGGACTTTGGATGTTGTACCCTCTGGGATAAAACCCGTAAGGTGCAAATGGATCTTTAAGAGAAAGATCGGTGTAGATGGACAGGTGGAAACCTATAAGGCAGGTCTTGTGGCGAAAGGATTTTGTCAAAGACCAGGACTGGACTATGACGAAACCTTTTCTCCTATAGCCATGCTTAAATCCATTTAGATCCTACTTGCTATTGCTGCTCACTACGACTATGAAATCATGCAGATGGACGTTAAAACGGCTTTTCTAAATGGTGATTTAGAAGAATGCATTTATATGGATCAGCCAGAGGGCTTCATTGATAGTGGAAGCAGCGGGAAAGCATGTAGGTTGCTTAAATCCATTTATGGATTAATGCAGGTATCACGGAGTTGGAACATCTGTTTTGATGATGTCATCAAAGAGTTTGATTTCGTCAAAAATCCAGATGAACCTTGTGTTTATAAGAAGATTGTAAAGAGTACTGTCACATTTATCGTATTGTACGTGGATGGCATTCTTCTGATAGGAAACGATGTTCCTATGCTACAATTGGTCAAACTATTCTTATCACAAAGGTTCTTCATGAAGGACCTGGGTGATGCTTCGTACATATTGGGCATGAAGATTTATAGGGATGGATCTAAAAGGTTGTTGGGATTGTGTAACAACTCCAATTTTAGTATACAAAAATTTGTTTAAAAGTTAATGTATACTTGGGGTATTTACATTTCCTATGAGTACTATAAGTATTTGATTTGCTTCTTAATAACAAGAAGGAGCTTGTAGCTCATTGGTAAGACCTTGCACTGCTGAACCAAAGCACCAGAGTTCAAATCCCATTAGCCACATTATTTTTTTATTTGTTTTCTTTTAAATTTTTAGAAGCCCAAGAGCCTACACATGCAAAACTCGTAAAAACAAAAAGTCACACTAAAAACAAACGAGTCCATGGGGTAAACAAATCGGCAAGGGACACGTGGCCCCAAGACCCGGCCTGACTCGGCCGGATCGGGCCGGCGGCGCGGCCGACTCGGCCGGCGCCGCCGGGTCAACTCGCCCCAACCCCAATTCTTCCTTCTTGAAACTTGTGTCTTTTTGTCTCCCCATAACCCCAGTCATGTTTAATTTCCCTGCATTATTCCATAGACTTTAAAATACAATTAAAACCTAATTAAAATATATTTTTAATGCATAATTTTTAATACATTTCTATCAAACCCTAACCCTAATCTTTTCCTATAAATACCACTCCAATTCACACCTCCCTCACTCACAAACTTTGTCCAAACTCTCAAGAAAAATCCCTAGAACTTTTGCGTGCAAGTGGAGTTAGCGAAGGGCGAAGCTCCGGCGAACTTCCGATAATGACCCTAGGAGTTTCCGGCGACGAAACGACGCACCAGCACCTCCTACCACTCCCTATTCCTCTTCTCTAATCTAAATTCCAGTAAGTACCTCTTCCCCCTTCTCTTGTCTACTCTAAAAACTTGTATTTCTAAAACCCGACGGAAGCGGAGTTAATCCGACTTCCGATTCGATTTTCTTTAAAAAGTTCCAATTTTCTTAAATACAACAATACCAAACTTACACATCATGACTATTAATCATTAACAAAACATATTGAACAAGTTTCATAGCAAAAGAATTCATATTGTAGTTTTTATCGTATCTTTTCAGAAAAATACCATGTAGTTTAGTTTCGACATTAAACATCATAATTTCTTACTATACCTTTAAATAGATCACGAGGTAATGACGTACCTCCTCACAACACTCATATGCAACATAACACGATGCCTTTCGGAAACATAGAATATAGGAAAATGCAACTTTACACATAAATACCTTTTACTATTAAAACATTTTTCTACAAGATTTTGCATTTTAAACAAGTCTTTGCAAAGCGCCGCTACAACCCATTTTGGGAAACCCGTTTAGGATGGTGCGGATTATCGCACATTCTCAGGCTTAGTAGTGCGAGATGCAGACCTCCGCAAGGAGCATTCGGTCTCGAAAAATTTAAAAATACAAATATCTTAAGAAAATGAGATTTCTAGAAAAATAATAAATTAAATTATTTGTATAAATATATATATATATATATCATCAAAATATCTATTTTTGATATAGTATAAATATTCCAACTTTTCTAAATAAAAAAGAATCACTTTACATGAAAATACCATGCAATTCTATACAAGTTCAATACTTTACAATTAAATACCATATATTATGAAAAATAGGTTTTATTCACTAGAAATGTCACAATGATAAAATATACATCAATGGAAACTTTAAAGACGATAATAAAATACTTGAGGGGTATTTTGAAAACTATACAAAATTATTTTTTACATAAAACCCCTCAAGTTTTATAAATTACAATAAGGACCCTAGTAAATATAGGTTTAAGCAGGACCAGTCTCTTGAGCCTCAGGGAGCCCGAGATATGGGTGCTTGCCTATTTAAGGTAGACAACATAACAAACGGTGCTATCAACACGGTAATCGTCTTTGAAAAATACACAAATCCTGCCGCCCATGTGCAACGGTTACCGATAACATCAAAACCTAATTCAGGACTTCAATTTCTTTTCTGATTCAGACTGAGTCTCATTATAAATAATCTGACTTGAATATGATTCAAGTACAAACTACAATTTAATAAGTATCCATGAATCCATATAATCAATCTATTCAATCTGTATTGACTGAACCGAACCATGGATATACTTCCATCTACATGATTCTCCAGTTACATCTATTTACTGATATCATGGTTTCGGCAAGTCATCCATCTATACAATTCAATTACAATACAATCAAGACATCGCGGGGTTTAAGGGGTAGATTGGTACGGAAGGTGTTAGAAATGGCACGAGACTGCAATATTTAAGACACCTAACCTGTATTCCATTGATGTTGTACCGTGGCATAAACGGTTCCTTGTACATTCCGTTCACCTTAGTATCTGGTCTACTGAGACTCCTCTTGTATACACTGGCCTCTTCTGTACCAAGTTACAAACAACAACGTTAACCATATAATACAACTTTAAAAGCTACATTCTCTCTGTCTATTCTACTTCTCGCTTATCTTTGGGACTTACCGAGCGATTGTTCGCTGACGACATTCCTTCTCTTTCTTCTTTGGAATGTTGTCAGGTGATTCGGACCTTCAGGAGATCGAGCCCACCAGCGAGGACATGGATCAGCTAGCCTACGACCCAGAGCTTTATATTCATCGTACACATTTCATTTCAGTACTTTCCATTTCTGTTATGCCACTGTTTAGGCATTTCTTTCATTCAGATGTATTTACTTTTCCATGTCTGTAAAAGAATGTTAATAAATAAAGTTGTTGTTCATTACATTTGTCTCTTGTGTATATTTCTTTTATATTGCTTAGTTACGCTTAGCGTATTTACTTCTGAGTAAATACGTAGCGGCCAGTCGCGTCCCCTTCGCCGTACATCGGGAAGCGAGGCGTGACAGGTTTTGTTGGTGGCCCATGCAGGTCAGAGCTGTATGGAACCCTACCATGCAGTTCAGTTCTGCGTGAACAACCTAAGCAATATAACACAAGAACCAGCAACTAAAACATTCTTTACAATTCATATTCCTTGAATCTTATCATTCCATATACTTTGAATATGTCCTAATCCAAATTTTTCTTTCAAGGCTGTGGACTCCTCGAACAACACTAGCACCAATGTCAACAACACACCTCTGTTGGGATCAAAATTTGCACCCCGGTTGACCAAGTCAAAGTCAAGGTCGACCCCAAGCTAGGTAGGCCCAAGCCCAGGTCAAGTGGGCCCATGCCCAGGTCGAGTCCGGACATGAAGCGGCCGGCATCCCCATGCCAAAATAAAAATCATGTAACAAATAATTTTGATCTAATTTTTTGTGCATGAATGTAAGCAAAATGGTCATAAAACTAAATTTTTGTAAAGCCCATGGCTTATGTGCAAAAAGAAGTGGCACATGAGCAATGGGATGGGCTAAATTCCATTTTGTAAAGCCCAAGGGGCTATATGTAAATATGTAAGCCTATATAAAGCAACATGATAAAAATATTGTTAGTGTATATGCCCTAGGGGCCATAATTGTATCATACTAGTTTGTATATTACTTAATAGAAGCTTGGGATATTCACATGTATATAACAGTCTTGCTAAACATTGTAGTATGCTACTTGGTTTTTCTATCTTAATATGTGAGTATACGTATTGATAGAGCTCTTAGGATCTTGCTTGACTACCAGCGTTGTGATGGCAGTCACACTAGTGGGGGCTGGGTAGTCTACAAGCACATCCTTATTCAGGTCCCTAGTCGTAGGATTATCGAGACAGGGCATCGATACTCCGGAGTAGACTAGTGTGTACGCTTCTCATCCCAGTAGGGGAGATGGTCTGTCCCACAGCCGTCAGTACGTTGTACTGGAGATAGTATACAGATGCTTGTTAGGTTACGGGTACACCGGACAAGACTCACAGGGAACTGTTGGTTGGTTTTATACCAGTCGTCAGTTAACAGTTCCCAGGTGACATGAGTACAGCATAGTCCGCAGACTTGACACTACTACTTCGCCTCGAGTGTGTCCCACTGTTCTTAGATTGCTACCCTACCACGGCTCAAAGGAGTTGTGCAAACAGGTAGCAGTTGGGTGCAGTCCCGAGAACTTGGAGGCAGTGGCGGTTAGACAGGATTCGTCTCTCCCGGTATTGGGGGTTGATATCGCGCTGTGTCAGAGAGCCATTACGCAAAGTCCCTGGCCAGGGCAAGCGAGATTTACTGGTAGGTTCCAGTTGTTTTCTCAGGGTGTAATGGGCTACGCTCCGACACGACTTATACCGCTATTAGGGGACTGACGCTTGCCGCCCCCTAGGCCCGATATGCGATAGTCTTAGATGAACAGACCGGACTGTACGGAGATTGTCACATCAGACTCGGTAGGAGTTCGGATGGGTTTCCTCATCGGCCTTCTTATCGACATCTACCTGGGGACCGTTACGTACAGCTAGTGCCGCTTGCGGTCTGTGGTTAAACCCACTGCCAGCGTAGTAGTCGAGTCTTTAAAGTCCCACACAGAGAGTTTCCCTACTCCAGGCGAAACAATATAGAGGTCATATGGTTTTACGACAAGGGTTCGGACGCATACATGTGTTTACACACGTACGACATCCGGACAGTTTTTACTAGTCGGCTTTGGTTTAAGCCAGTTTCTAGTATCCGGTTATTGGATTTATATAGTCTAAAGTTTTTCCGTGTTTTCACGGATAGGAGGGGCGTTCTCGTAATTTCGCGAGAAGCTTCTAGAAGGTTGGTGACTTGGGGGTTAAGGTGGCATATGCATTAAATGAGATTAGTGACTCATTTGTGTGATTCATCCTTGTCATTAATGCATCATAAATGCTTAATGACTCATGTAGATGAATCGCTCATTTATATTTATGAAGCATGGTTGTTAATTCCTTTATAGGATTTATTTTGATAAATATAATGCTTCATATATATTATGAGATATCATTATCTCATTCCATTCTCTTGCACACTTTCTCTCTCCTCAAGCTCTCTCTCTTCAAACCCTAATCCTCCCCTCTCTTGTGTTGAGACCAAGGATTAGATTAGACTACTTAATCCATAACCCTTCTCTATATCACCTAGGTTACTTAGATTAGCACTTTAAGAAACCTAGTTACCTCAAGTTAGAGGTAAAGCTTGAAGTAAAGCTCTCGGGTGGATCATCTACTACATAGAGAAGGCCGGAGAGGACGTGGAGAACGAAAAGACGAAGGACACGGTTCATCAAGTATAATCACTTTTCATAGTAGTTGTTAACTTCTATGATACTTGTTAGTTATAGTTTAGCAAAGATTCTCGGTTAGTCGATGTTTATGAAAAGAACAAGATCGTTTTTCATTATTCCGCCTCCCCGCAAGTCGTGGGGTGTTGTACATTGACTTACCGATCCGCCGTGGATCCACGGCCGAGTTGGGGCCGATTCAAGAACCTATTTTGCTCCAGTATCTCTTCTGTGATATTTTTGTGTTTTCTGGGATGTTTATTTTTCTGCTCAAGTCTCAGGTGCACAGAGAAGTATTGGAGTAGAATCTAAAAGTGTTTGCTCGATCGAAATTTTACGATGTTTGCTAATTTGATTATATCTGTGATTGTATAATGTGTTCGTAAACCTCCCCTAACTGCTAGTTTGTCGGTTGGCAGGGGGTTGCACATTTCTGTAATGGTTTTTACCATTTGTGGTTGTGAACTGTATTGGACTGTTGTGATGATTAGCCGGGGTTTGAGATGAGTTGTTATATTCATTCATTCAATGTAATTGTAATATGTTGTAATATTATTTTGCGGGGCACATCCAGGTTGCGGTTGTAGCTACCGTTGTATTATTTCATTTTACTATTTTTGCTCCTAGGATAGACCCAAGGTGGGGTGCACAAACTACCGGGTACTTTGAAGTGTTTAATGGCCTACTCACTTTGTTGAGGGAGGCCGCTTCACTTCGGGTATTTGGCGGATAGTTTGCCGTACCCGTAGGGGTCTAGGGTGGGGTAATGGCTATTCATCATAACTGTGTAATCCGTCTTTTGTTGCAGGCTCTAAACAAACGCGGATTGCTTGCAAATCCAATAAAGTTCATTTGAGATCTGCAATGCCTATTATTGCGTCTGACGAATGTACAATATCTAGACATGATAGCTATTTAGACGTCACTTATGTTTTACACCCGCACTAGCCCAGCCCCTGCTCTGCCGTTAGTTAAGTAACCTAACGGGTGATGACGGGACCCAGTGGCGAATGCGGATAGTATAAGAGGACGTTGTATTTTCGTTGTTTTCTGCAATGATAGGTTAATGATGGGACGCATTATTTATAATGCAAAGAAAATAAACCAAAAGATGAATCGTTGGAAAAATTTAAAAGAAACCACTCGGATATTTTAAAACAGATGATATTTTTAAATTGCGGAGCTTTAACCACTCCTTTTAAAAGCTATCAGGTTCCTTCGGTCATATCAAGTTCACTACGTTCACGGTTTCGCCAAAACCATTCGTAGCCCTCCGTCATTTCATTTGGGTATTCAGTAGTATTCAAGCTATGTATTTTGACCTAACGCCAAGGCATAGTGTTTGGTAGCTGCTGGGTATTCATTTGTCGTATAGATAGATGAGTTAGTTTGGGACAGTCGTATTATCATTTTGGCCGAACGTCAAGGATATGTACGGATGGGTTCAAATTAACAAGATAATGATGGGTAGAACTTGACATGTGACTTATGACATTTTGACCTAACGCCAAGGTCATAAGAGCATGGGGCAAAAATATATATCGGGAATTTCTAAAGAAACTGAAATTTGCAAAGAGATGCATACCATTTGGAGTTTGATGAATGTTGGTAGGATTCCTTCAACATTATCATACGATGATATTTGGATCCCGATCCTACTGTGAGTATATGCTACTCATCAGGAGATTCGTCACTTAACGATCAATGCTATAAACCAAGTAAGTGTCAAGAAAGGTGTCAGCGGGGTTACGCCCCCAGAGAAAAGAGGTTATTTAATTAAGGAACTTCGCGAAAGCATTGGAAAACCTCCCTTGAAGTACCGACACCAGCCTGGCTGAACGGTTAAGCAAGTATTGTACAGTGAGAATAGTCCTGGCTAATTCTTCTTTTATGGTTTGAGGAAGGATTCGAGAAACAGTGGGAGCCATCCAGTTTAGATAAATTAAAAACCACTCTAAACTTGCAAGAGCATCGAGCTAAAGTGTTTCTTCTCTCTCTCCTACTTGCAGCGACCCTGAAAATGACTGGACTTAAGTTACTTTTAGAGAAAAATATACTGACAGGGCCAAACTATAAAGATTGGCTGCGGAATGTCAAAATGGGTTTGACCTATGACAAATTGGGGTACGTCCTCACCGCTAAGGCACCTGCAGTCCCAGGTCCCAAATCCAGTAATGCGGATAAGGAAATCCGCAAAACCCGGGAGTATGATTGCGCGAAGGCCAAGTGCATCGTGCTTGCCTCGATGAACAATGAACATCAGAGGAGGCACGGGGATATGGATCTTGATGCCATATTTCTCCATACAAAAGAACTTTATGGAGAGCAATCTCGTATAGAAAGATACGAGACCTCTAAGAACTTGTTTCGAGCGAGGTTGGCCATCGGATTATCGGTAGGAGAACATGTCCTAAAGATGATTGGCTACATAGAAGAGCTCGCAGACCTTGGGACGACTTTGGATAATGAGCTCTATACAGACCTTATTCTCCAGTCTCTTCCTTCCACCTACGCCCAGTTTATTCTGAACTTTAACATTCAAAGAAAAGAAGTTGAACTTCCGGAACTCCTGAACATGTTAAGGAGTGCAGAGGGCACCTTGCAGAAGGCAAGGGAAACACCCGCTATGTTTGTTAGCGGTGCTTCTTCTTCCGGGTCCAAGGCTAGGGCCAAAGGAAGGAAAAAGAAGGCCACCACCAAACCTAGAGGAGGTGTAAGTAAGGTGGGAGCGAAGGGAAAGAAAAAGTTTGCGGTACCGGTAGTGGCCCAGGATGAGTGTTTCCATTGTCATAGGAAAGAGCACTGGAAGAAAGATTGCAAGGCGTGGAACGCCAAGAACTAGGAACCGAAGTAAGCTGTGGCTTCGACTTCAGGTGTGTTTATAATTGAGAATTGTCTGTCAATCAACTCTACTTCCTGGGTATTGGATACCGGATCAGGATCTCATATATGCAATTCATTGCAGGCACTGAGAAACCGTAGAGTGCTGAAGGATGGTGATATGACCCTGATGGTTGCTAACGGAGCTAGCGTGGGAGCTGTGTCCGTAGGGGATTATCACCTGGGATTGACGAGTGGACAAATTTTGGTTTTACATAACTGTTTTTGTGTACCCAGCTTAACGTATAATATCATATCTGTTTCCTTGTTATCAAATAAAGGTTATGATTTCACGTTTGTAAGTGATGTTGTTAACATCCACCTTAATCATAGTTTGATTGGGTCCGGTACACTGGATAACGGTATATATGTCTTAAACCAACTCCAAATTTTTAATGTCCAGAACACACTAAAAAGAAAGTCTCCAGATTTAAATAAAGCTTTCTTATGGCATTGTAGACTGGGTCACATCAATGAAAGAAGGTTGACTAAGTTACATAGAGAAGGATATTTGGACTCGTTCGAATATCAAACTTATGCCACTTGTCAATCTTGTCTCAAAGGAAAGATGACAAAGACTCCATTTACTGGACATGGAGTAAGAGCGAGCGAGCTCTTAGGACTCATACACAGCGATGTATGTGGTCCAATATCTACACATGCAAGAGGTGGTTTTTCCTATTTCATTACTTTTATGGATATTACTCAAGGTACGGATTCATTTATCTGATGAAACATAAATCCGAGGCTTTTGAGAAATTCCAAGAGTTTAAGAATGAAGTAGAAAACCAAACTGGCAAAAGTATCAAGACACTAAGATCTGATCGAGGTGGTGAATACTTAAGTGTTGAGTTCCTAGGTTACCTAAAAGAGAAAGGAATTCTCTCTCAGCTTACTCCTCCATACACTCCACAGCATAACGGTGTATCGGAGAGACGGAATCGAACCCTATTGGATATGGTACGTTCCATGATGAGTAATGCTGAGTTACCGCGATCTTTCTGGGGTTATGCGCTAGAATCAGCGGCATATCTTTTGAACATAGTTCCTACCAAGACTGTGCCTACCACACCATATCAGATGTGGAGTGGGAAGAAACCCTATCTTCAGTATCTGAAGATTTGGGGATGTCCAGCTTTTGTTAAAAAGTAGCATGTGGACAAGCTCGAGGCACGATCAATAAAGTGTAAGTTTGTTGGATATCCAAAGAACACCAGGGGATATCTATTCTATTACGCAGAGGAACAAAAGGTATTTGTTTCTCGTAATGCCCATTTTCTAGAACATCAGTTTTTAGAAAAGGAAACAAGTGGGAGCGAAATACAACTGGAAGAAATTCCAGAACCACAAACTAATACTGAAAGTTTGGTAGAACCAGTAGTTCAAGAAGAACAGGACATTCCCGCACCCCTCTGCAGGAGTAGTAGGCCGTCTCATCCGCCTGAGAGATACTACGGTTTTCTCATAGATGGGGATAGAGAGGATTGCATCATCGATGATGATGAACCTACTAGCTTCCAGCAGGCCATCCAGAGCGGCGACTCGGTACAATGGCTAGATGCAATGCGGACCGAAATGGTGTCCATGTACACCAACAAAGTATGGACTTTGGACTTTGCTCCAGATGGGGTAAAACCCATAGGATGCAAATGGATCTTCAAGAAAAAGATTGGTGTAGATGGACAGGTAGAAACCTATAAGGCTAGACTTGTTGCAAAGGGTTTTCGTCAAAGACCTGGTTTAGACTATGACGAAACTTTTTCTCCAATGGCTATGCTCAAATCCATTCGGGTCCTTCTTGCTATTGCTGCCTTCCATGATTATGAAATATGGCAGATGGACGTAAAGACGGCTTTTCTGAATGGTAATTTAGAAGAGTGCGTCTATATGGATCAGCCAGAGGGTTTCAATCAGAGTGGGAGCAGCGGGAAAGTATGCAAGTTGCTTAAATCCATTTATGGATTAAAGCAAGCATCGCGGAGTTGGAACATCTGTTTTGATGAAACAGTCAAAGAATATGACTTTATCAAAAATCCAGATGAACCATGTATATATAGTAAAGTTGTAGCAAGAACTGTCGTATTCCTCGTCTTGTACGTGGATGACATTCTATTGATAGGAAATGACATTCCTATGCAACAATCTGTCAAAGGATTCTTGTCACACAGGTTCTCCATGAAAGACCTGGATGATGCCTCTTACATTCTAGGGATCCGGATCTATCGTGATAGATCCAAGAGGATGTTGGGACTTTCGTAGTCCATGTATATCGACATTGTACTGAAAAGATTCAGTATGGAAGATTCTAAGCGCGGTAATCTACCGGCTTGTCACGAAATCACCCTATCCAAAGAGATGTCTCCCAAGACTGATTTGGAAAGGGAACGCATGTCTATTATACCCTATGCTTCTGCGGTAGGCTCTATAATGTATGCGATGTTGTACACTAGACCAGATGTAGCTTACGCACTGAGCGTGGTAAGCCGGTATCAGTCAGACCCAGGGGAGAAGCATTGGATAGTAGTAAAGAACATTCTCAAGTACCTGAGGAGGACTAAGGAGATGTTCTTGGTTTACGGCGGAAAAGACCTCAAGATGGAGGCCTTTGCTGATTCCGGCTTCCAGAGTGATAAGGACGATTCCAAGTCCATGTCAGGTTATGTCTTTACCCTCAATGGAAGGGCGGTGTGCTGGAAGACCTCCAAGCAGGACACCGTTGCTGACTCGATGATGGAAGCGGAGTATATTGCTGCTTGCGATGCCGCAAAAGAAGCGGTCTGGATGAAGAAGTTCCTAACAGAACTTCAGGTGGTTCCTACCATTGCTGATCCAATACCTTTGTATTGCGACAACAACGGAGCTATAGCTTTAGGGAAGGAACCAAGGTCCCATCAGAAGTCCAGACACATCTTAAGGCGGTATCACCTGATCAGGGAGATCATTGATCGTCGGGAGATCGAGGTTCGGAGAGTTGCTACTGAAGAGAACATTGCTGATCCATTCACGAAGGCCCTACCTCAGATTCAGTTCGAGAGGCTACTCGAGATCATCGGTCTTCGATATGCCAGTACATGGCCCTAGTGCAAGTGGAGATTGTTAGTGTATATGCCCTAGGGGCCATTATTGTATCATACTAGTTTGTATATTACTTAATGGAAGATTAGGATATTCACATGTATATAACAGTCTTGCTAAACATGGTAGTATGCTACTTGGTTTTTCTATCTTAATATGTGAGTATACGTATTGATAGAGCTCTTAGGATCTTGCTTGACTACCAGCGTTGTGATGGCAGTCACACTAGTGGGGGCTGGGTAGTCTACAAGCACATCCTTATTCAGATCCCTAGTCGTAGGATTATCGAGACAGGGCATCGATACTCCGGAGTAGACTAGTGTGTATGCTTCTCATCCCAGTTGGGGAGATGGTCTGTCCCATAGCCGTCAGTACGTCGTACTGGAGATAGTATGCAGGTGCTCGTTAGGTTACGGGTACACCGGACAGGACTCATAGGGAACTGTTGGTTGGTTTTATACCAGTTGTCAGTTAACAGTTCCCAGGTGACATGAGTACAGCATAGTCCGCAGACTTGACACTGCTACTTCGCCTCGAGTGTGTCCCACTGTTCTTAGATTGCTACCCTACCACGGCTCAAAGGAGTCGTGCAAACAGGCAGCAGTTGGGTGCAGTCCCGAGCACTTGGAGGCAGTGACGGTTAGACAGGATTCGTCTCTTCCGGTATTGGGGGTTGATATCGCGCTATGTCAGAGAGCCATTACGCAAAGTCCCTGGTCAGGGCAAGCGAGATTTACTGGTAGGTTCCAGTTGTTTTCTCACGGTGTAATGGGCTACGCTCCGACACGACTTATACCGCTATTAGGGGACTGACGCTTGCCGCCCCCTAGGCCCGATATGCGATAGTCTTAGACGAACAGACCGGACTGTACGGAGATTGTCACATCAGACTCAGTAGGAGTTCGGATGGGTTTCCTCATCGGCCTTCTTATCGACATCTACCTGGGGACCGTTACGTACAGCTAGTGCCGCTTGCGGTCTGTGGTTAAACCCACTGCCAGCGTAGTAGTCGAGTCTTTAGAGTCCCACACAGAGAGTTTCCCTACTCCAGGCGAAACGATATAGAGGTCGTATGGTTTTACGACAAGGGTTCGGATGCATACGTGTGTTTACACACGTACGACATCCGGACAGTTTTTACTAGCCGGCTTTGGTTTAAGCCAGTTTTTAGTATCCGGTTATTGGATTTATATAGTCTAAAGTTTTTCCGTGTTTTCACGGATAGGAGGGGCGTTCTCGTAATTTCGCGAGAAGCTTCTAGAAGGTTGGTGACTTGGGGGTTAAGGTGGCATATGCATTAAATGATATTAGTGACTCATTTGTGTGATTCATCCTTGTCATTAATGCATCATAAATGCTTAATGACTCATGTAGATGAATCACTCATTTATATTTATGAAGCATGGTTGTTAATTCCTTTATAGGATTTATTTTGATAAATATAATGCTTCATATATATTATGAGAGATCATTATCTCATTCCATTCTCTTGCTCACTTTCTCTCTCCTCAAGCTCTCTCTCTCTTCAAACCCTAATCCTCTCCTCTCATGTGTTGAGACCAAGGATTAGATTAGACTACTTAATCCATAACCCTTCTCTATATCACCTAGGTTACTTAGATTAGCACTTTAAGAAACCTAGTTACCTCAAGTTAGAGGTAAATCTTGAAGTAAAGCTCTCGGGTGGATCATCTACTACATAGAGAAGGCCGGAGAGAACGTGGAGAACGAAAAGGCGAAGGATACGGTTCATCAGGTATAATCAATTTTCATAGTAGTTGTTAACTTCTATGATACTTGTTAGTTATAGTTTAGCAAAGATTCTCGGTTAGTCGATGTTTATGCAAAGAACAAGATCGTTTTTCATTATTCCGCCTCCCCGCAAGTCGTAGGGTGTTGTACATCGACTTACAAATATCTCATAGACTTTTCATTCTCCCCAAAAACTAGGGTTCTTTGTGCCTCCTTCTCCTTCCTCAAGGTTCTAAAACCTTCTTCCCCTTTTCAATTAAATCAAGAGTTTTACTCTTCCTTTTCAAAAACTAAATAGTTTTTCGCCACAAAACTCATAAAGGGGAGCTCAGATCTTCCATTAGATCTCAAAAAAGGGAAACTTTTAAGTCTCACCCCATTTTCTCCAAGATCCAGCCAATCAAGAAAAGGAAGAAGGTGTAACATTTCAAAAATATAAAATATTATTTTTGGGAATTTTTATAATCTAATATTACTTTATTGAATATTTTAATATTTTGGTATAATTAAATACAAATAAACGGGAAAAATTTTGGAAAAATTATGGAAAATTCTAAAATAGGGTATTTTAGAGAATTATGCCATTTCTAAGTTTTTATGATTAGTTATATGATAATTTAGTGCTAATCGCGATTAAAAATCGCTAATCGGGTTTTTTTGGCATTTCGTGCAAAACATGCACATATCATCTTTTCTTACACTTGTGCATTTTTCCACCATGTTCCTTTTGGGTTTACTATTTGAGTGAGAAGGAATTAGAGGGAAAAGATAAGGAAAAGAAAAAGAAATGGAAAAGGACTTTTATATTGAGGTATGGGTGAGAGAGAGAAAGGGTTACCTTTGACTAAGACTTAGCCATTCCTCCATTTTCTTCACCATTCCTCTCTCCCTCTTCTTTGCTTGCTGCTACTGCCTCTTCCCTCACTTCCTCCTCCTTCTTCAAGCCTCCAAAACACCATGATAAACTCATCAAAACCTCACTTCCTTTTTACAAAAAATGTGCACAAGCTTGCAAGCTATAGGATGGACCAAGAAAGCTTTCATTTTGGCGCTGTTAAGGATTCTTGGGGGTCTTATGAGGTAATTCCTTCACAATTAGAGTGGTATTTCTTGTGCTTAAGCTTCGATCCAAGTTTCATATCGATATTGTGTGTTTTTGTGGACTTGAGGAAAAATTAGTTAGGGTTTGGGGAAAATTTATGTTGTAATGTGAAATTGAGCTCAGTAGAAGTTAGATAAACACCCTAGTGCATGAATTGAGACCCCAACCTGAGAGTTGAAACCCGAAATACGGATTTAGAAACCGATATCGGAAAAGTTATGAAATCTGGGAAGCTTATATGAGATCTGCTATCACCCGAGACATCCTAAAATAAAATTGAATGGACAGTGAGATGTGTAGGCACCCAGGAACCACCACACAAAACCCCAGCCCCCAACTCCTTCTTCAGGCCACAGATTTATCCTGTTTGGCCACAAATTGCGTCCTGGACCCCACCATTTTACCTCGTTCTGGTTCTGTAGCTCCTACATGTGTAGATTAGGCCTCTGGGATGTATAGATTTGTCTAATTTGACCTAGGGTGAAATATGGAGCCTATTTCCTTAGTTGTTGTTTTGGGTTCGTGTTTCCGTATTCCGTATTTTTAATTCTGAATTTGTGTATTGTGTTTTACCTCGACTATTTGGCATTTATACGACGATATCGAGGGTTTTTGATGGTTTTGAAAGGCGTTGTCCATAGGTTCTAACCTATAGATCATAGCGTATCGTTTTGGGATTCGTATGCCGTTTTAGTTTGGAATTGGTTTTGATACGCATTTGCAATATGTTAATGTGTAGGTACCAAATGAAGACTCCGGGACGACAAGCAAGCGCGTGGCGACGTCCACAAATGAAGACGCAAGGTGAGTAGATTATATCTACAGGGGGAAGTCGGATGGATGGCGTATAGCACCCCCGCAGTCCATAGTTAATATACTATATATATATATATGATAGTTATAGTATGTTGTGGATATTGTGTTAGGTGTATTATGGATAGTTTAGGGTTAGAAGAAACTAGTCTAGTTCGTAGTCGCGAACCCTAGAATAGATTTACACCTACACGTACACCCTTGCACATTCATTATACTTGCACTGTGTTTGATGATATTGGACGATATTGGAGGTGAGTCGATGATTTGGGCATTGTGCCACGAGATCGGTGATTTTATATGATTTGTATGTGGGATACGACATGTGATCTCTAGCGGGCCTTGGAACATGTGTTTACACACGCAGTCATATTAATGGTATCAGTTGTACTAGACTTAGATCAGTACCCCAGATTATGTGATATGATGATGAGGATACCAATTAATTGATAAGCTGATTGTGATAATTGACCCGTACCCAGCTATTGGGATGCCGTACGACGATGTACTGTACGAGCTTTATATTGATGATAGATCTGCACTCATGACTTGAGGATTGTCATATGATATACTGTATTGTACACAATACTATTGAGGAGGGATCACCGACTATTATATGTATATATATTTATATCGACTCAGATTTAGGTGGATTCCATACCCCTCCCAGTTGACTTGATACTTAGATCTGTAGTTTGCACAGTAGATGTTAGAATAGACCCAAGTCATACCTATTTCAACAACTAACGAATCAGGAGTATCTTAAAAACACTGTAGCCCTTATTTTATAAAAACCCCGATTTGTCTTATTTCAAATGGCAAGCTGCATTATTATTCATTTACCATTTATTCTACGGCTCGCATTGCATTGCATGCTTATATGTTATTGATTCATATTCCTTTGTGCATATGCCTTTACATAGTTCCATGCTCATATTAGTGTTTCATGTTGCATGTATTATAATTCATGGATTTCGCACTGTGATATGGTAGCATATGATGATTTTGGATTGTTTTACTCCTGCGTATATATATCAGTAGTATGGGACGCTGAAATATATATGTATACCCATAGTATATATATATTAGTGGAATGGGACGCCGATATATATATACACCTACTTGATATATCATCATGATGATCATGCATTCCGATATATAAGAGTGGAGGCTGACCCGGACTGACGGATGCCCGATATATAAGAGTGGGGGCTGACCCGGACTGACGGATGCCCGATATATGAGAGTAGGGGTTGACCCGGACTGACGGATGCCCGATATATGAGAGTAGCCTATGTGCTCGGAGCCTATGTGCTCGATATGAAAGGAGCCTATGTGCTCGATATGAGAGGAGCCTTTATAGTCGATGGTATATTATATCTCCCATACCCCACATTTATTTTATATGCATTGCATCACGTATTAGTAGTACCTGATAGAGTACCTTCATGGATGTTGCATACATATCGGATACATGATATATGGGATTTACTTGATATTGAGATATATAATTGTGTCGATGCTCGACACTGATTTTCTGATGACTTCATTCGTGATACCTTCTGCTTTCATTTCACCGCATACATACATCATATTTATGATATGTTATTACGTGAGGCACTGGCACGAGTTCTTGGCAATACACTTATGTTCAGATGTTACATTGCCACTTTACCATACTTCAGACTTATTCATTTTAGGGTTATATTATATCTGATCGTTTTGACTAAGGATTATGTCATGCTTTCAATTTATGCTTGTAGATATTTTCTATTCACGAGTTGACAACTCACCCCCGTTGTGCCACAGTTCTTGCAGGTTTGCCGTACAGGTTCCATAGCGGCATTTCTGGCACACTGCTTTCCTTTACGGGTGATTTGCTTGGTAGGTGGGTTCTTTGTATCAGAACCACCGTTGTACGTGTATTATTCATTGTATCTAGAAATTCCATCAACCAAAACTTGTATATTATTTCAGACTTAGACACTAGTGATGTATTATTTCGACCTTAGAGTCGCGCTCAGTAGTATTACGATTTTCTTGCTTATTGGAGATTCTTTTGGGGTTTGATCCTCGCCCTTCGGCGTTGTATATTATATTGCTTGTGTGGGTTGTGCTCTTTGTTTATGCATAGTAAGTGTTTGATAAAATGCATCAATGGAAAATAATTTGCAAAATATGTTTCTTTACTCTTAAAATGGTTTTAGATTTCTGGGCTTTTGGCTTACTTGGATCAGATGGAGTCCTATAGACTTCATATGGTTCAAGGGCCAGTCACGTGCTCTTTCGGGTCGTGACAGAAGGAGACCCGTCTCCAAAAATCCAACTTTGGACAAAATCCCAGTCAAGAGAAGATCCAAGACTTAAGAGAGCAGAACCTCTGAAGATTTTTAGGGAGTTCAACTCCAAGACCCAAATTCTCAAAGGAGTTCAACACCTAATCTAGATCCTTAGGAGTTTGACTCCAAATCTAAATCCTTTGGAATTTAACTCCTATTTCTGGGGGTAAAAACCCCTTCCTCTCGCCAGCGCCCGAGCGCCCACATGCCTGGCACATGAGGCGCTAGCGCTCAAAGCGCTAGCGCCCAAGCGCCTAAGGCACCAGTGCCCGAGCGCCCACGCGCCAGGCACGTGAGGCGTTAGCGCCCGAACGCCCACGTGCCGGGCACGTGAGGCGCTAGCGCCAAAAGCGCTAGCGCCTGGGCGCCCAAAGCGCTCACACCCGAGCGCCCACGTGCCGGGCACGTGAGGCGCCTGCGCCAGCGCCCGAGCGCCTAGCGCTAACTCAAGCACCCAAGTGCTAGCGCTAGTGCCAGCGCCCAACTCCTGTATGCTAGGTGTGCGAGGCGCTGGCACCCACGCGTCCTTTGGACACCATTTTTCTCCATTTTACACACACTCCACACTAAAAATACCTCCCCCGTTAGAAAAAAATTCTAACGGGGCGCTGCCCCGAACCCCGCAAGGGGCTGCTAGCCCCCTTGACCTCCAGACCGCTATCCGGGTAGCGAGACCCCCGTGAAAACTCTGCGGGGCCCCCGATATATCCAAAACCCATTCAAAACACAATACTGCACATTGAGTTCGCATGACCAGTTTAACCCGTTAATCGGAGGTTCTCTCACTCCAAAGGCGAGGAGTAATTAACGGCAGCTTAGTCCGCGGCTGCCGGAGATTCGGATCCCCGCAATCAATAAACCCCCGCCTACCCTAGGCAGGGGGAATCTGTAATGCGCCTGACAAGCACGCGCGCATTCCCATCTCAATGGGGTGACGAAAAACACCCTACAACCTCCACCACTACCACTTACACCTGCCCTCCTTGCTCCGATCAACGAGCAGACGGTTCTGCTTGAGGAAATCCGTAGCCTCCTAGAAGGACAGCAACAACAGACTGCTCGTTAAATAAACTGTCCCAAGGCAGAAGCACCTGGGGTGAAGAAATTCAGGGTTTAGCACCCCCAAACAGTTTGCAGGAAAGGAGATCCCTCTGGAAGCGGAGGAATGGGCTCAAAGCATCAAAGAGGGTCTGGCAGCGGCTCAAGTGCCAGAGATAGCTTGGGTCCGTGTTGCAAAACTATAGCTCACGGACAATGCACGGGTTCGGTGGAAGGCGGAAGAAAGCCGTCTTGATCAACCCATCGAATGGAAGACTTTCCGAGACATGTTCGACGCAAAGTACTTCCCTGAGACTGCCTGGTTCGGCATGGAACAGCAGTTCATCCATCTGCAACAAGGTTCAATGTGAAACAAGTCAGTAGATGAATATGACGCTGAGTTCACCATGCTCAGTCGGTAAGATATGTCTCAATAATTCAATTTTTCAATAAATCACATACTACACAGCTAACACAATACTTTAACAGATTTGCGGCACACCTAATACCGACGGATAAGATCAGAGCCCGTCGATTTCAACAAGGTTTAGATTCGGAAATCCAGGCTGCACTGGCCACAGGAGATTTTCTGACTTATGAATCGGCTCTGAAAGCTGCCCGCCGTTATGAGGCAATGGTAAAGATGAGGGGCAGACCTCAATCTGCCGGAGTTAAGCGCCCTGCCATCCAGATGGCTGGAGGAGCCTCATCAAGACTGTCATTTGTGCCAAGGAGACCGAGAGTACCAAACAACAGACCTAGCCCAGCCTTTTGTACCTACTGCAAGAGAGCTGGACATATGATGAAAGACTGCCGGCGAGCCAACCATCTTTGCTTAGTCTGCGACTCAGATACTCATGATATTGGGTCTTGTCCCCAAAGACACAACCCAATTGCTGCACCCAGGCCAGCAATCACTTACCAGCAGCGACCAGCTTTTCAGACACCTGCTCCAGCTCTCCCTGCTCCACCACTGAGAGGACCACCAATTGCACCTCCTCCTCGTCAGTTCCATCAAGCTCAAAGGAACGTTCCGAGGAATGTTCCTCAGGCCAGGAGGAATGTACCACGGCGATAGGCTTTCACCATGTCCGTGGAAGAAGCTGAGGCCACTGGCTAAGTTATCACTGGTAACCCTTTCTCCTCAATCTTTTCTTTCAGTCTTAATACCTATCCACATATTTTCGTATACCTAAAACATATCCCACATATACCTTAGATACAATCTTAGTAGCCTCACTTCCTGCACTAGCACTCTTTGATACTGGAGCATCTCACTGCTTTATATCGCAACGGTTCGTCCGAACTCATGCGATTCCAGTCACACCGCTTGTATCCAGCTGGAATGTCAGTTCAGGAAATGGCATTCTAAAGGCAACAATGTGATACAGCTTGTGTCCAGTAGTCATCTGCAGCAGAGAATTCTATGCTGACTTCAAGGTACTGGACATACCGAACTTCGAGGTGGTTCTTGGTATGGATTGGCTCAAAACCTTCTATGCTACCATCGACTGTCATCAAAGGAGGGTAGTATTCGAAATTCTAGAACATCCGGTCTTCTATTTCAAAAGTGGAGACCGTACCCCGGAGCCAAGTACTTACAAGGCGAAACCAAAGAAGGAAGTAATTGCAGCAACTCAAACAGAGGAAGGATCAAAGCCAAAAGTGGTTCGAGAGTTCGACGATGTATTTCCTGACGATATATCAGGTTTGCCTCCCGATCGAGCTCTTGAATTCAGCATTGATTTAGTACTAGGAGCACAACCGGTGATTAAAGCACCTTATCGATTAAGTCCGGAAGGTTTGAAGGAAGTCCGAATTCAGTTGGACGGGCGAAAGGATGGATTCGTCCCAGCACGTCATGTTGGGGATCACCATTATTACTTGTGAAGAAGAAGGAAGGTTCATATCGAATGTGCATTGATTATAAAGATTTGAACGAAGTAACGATAAAGAACAAGTATCCGCTAACACACATCGACGATTTATTCGATCAGCTAAGTGGATCTTGTGTTTTTCTTAAATTAGATCTTCGTTCAGGTTATCATCAGATGAAGGTCAAGGAAGCTGATTGTTGGGGTAAAAATTTACACCCCGGTTGACCGAGTCAAAGTCAAGGTCAACCCCCAAGCTAGGTAGGCCCAAACCCAGGTCAAGCAGGCCCATGCCCAAGTCGAGCCCGCGGCCAGCCTCCTCATGCCAACAACAAAATCATGTAATAATAATTTTTATGTAATTTTTTATACATGAATGTATGTAAAATGGGCATAAAGCCAATATTTTGTAAGCCCATGGCTTATGTGCAAAAATGAAATGGCACATGAGCCATGGGATAGGCAAAATGCCATTTTGTAAAGCCCAAGGGGCTATATGTAAATATGTAAGCCTATAATAGGCAACATGATGATGAATAAAGCATACTTTTTTTCATTCTCTCCATAAAAAAGTTTCAGATCTGAGATCTTTCTTCCTTCTTCAAGGTTCCAAAACCTTCTTCTTTCTTTTGAATTAAATCAAGAGTTTTACTCTTCCTTTTTCAAAACAAATTAGTTTTTCACCGCGAAACCCACAAAGGGGAACTTGGATCTGTCATCAGATCTCAAAAAGGAGAGATTTTGAGATTTCACATCTCTTGATCTTCAAGATCCAGCAAGCAACAGGAGGAAGAAGAAGAACCACTTCCATTAAACCCAAAACACATTCAGGAGCCCGACTCCTCTCTGATTTCTCTTTTGAGAAATCTTTTTTCAGGCTAAAAGCCTCTTGTCCTCTCCGGCGCGCAGCGCAAGTGCGCAAAGCGACCACGTGCCGACACGTGGCGCGCGCGCTTGCGCTCTAGCGCGCAGCGCAAGTGCGCAAAGCGCCCACGTGCCGACACGTGGCGGGCGCGCTTGCGCACCTGCGCGCTTGCGCAAGTGCGCAAAGCGCCCGCGTGCCGACACGTGGCGCGCGCGGGCTTGCGCTCCAACGTGCATTGCGCAAAGCGCCCACGTGCCGACACGTGGCGCGCGCGCTTGCGCACCTGCGTGCAGCGCTCATGCGCAAAGCGCCCACATGCCGACACGTGGCGCGCGCGCTTGTGCACCTGCGCGCAGTGCTCATGCGCAAAGCGCCCACGTGCCGACACGTGGCGCGCTTGCGCCTGAGCGCACAGCACCTAAGCGCACAGCGCTCAAGGCGCTGGCCCCCACGCATCCCTTGGATGCCTTTTCCCCCTCTTTTTATGTACATACATACATATATACATATGTATACAAATTCACACATATACATACTCTGCCACATTCTCCCCCTCCAAAAAATTTTCGGGCCGGGGCGCTGCCCCGAACCCCACAAGGGGGCTGCTAGCCCTCTTGACCCCCAGCCCGCTATCCGGGTAGAGGGACCCCCGTAAAAACTCTGCGTGGCTCCCGATATATCCAAAACCCCCTTTCAAAACAAAACACACGCACACTGCACATTGAGTTCGCATGACCAATTTAACCCGTTAATCGGAGGTTCCCTCGCCCCAAAGGCGAGGGGTAATTAACGGCAGCTTAGTCCGCGGCTGCCGGAGATTCGGATCCCCACAATCATTAAACCCCCGCCTACCCTAGGCAGGGGGAATCTGTAGTATGCCTGACAAGCGCTCGCGTATTCCCATCTTACTGGGGTGACGAAAAACACCCTACAGATTCTGGCACGCCCGGTGGGACCAATCTCTCCTCCCATATTTTGGGTTAAGCGTTCATGCGAACTCACTCAATATACATACCTGTATTTATACTAAAAATAATGTTTTTTTTCATGCAGATTTTCAAGCAATCACCTTCCGACGATGTCTCCGATGATGAACTCAGCTCTCAGCACGGCTCCCGTCTCCTACACGATGAGGATAGACTCTAGGACGGTCCTCCCGGCCAGTCTCGGGCAACAATGGGAGGAGCCGCTGCTACCATTCGGCTCTATTATGTTCATGCCAGTTGGCGCCATCCCAGCTCCTCAAGCCCCGGTGGCAGATAAACCGGTCTCAAAAGGCAGGAGACCAAATGTGGTGATCTCAAAGGCGCCCCAACCCAAACGCAAGTCGGTATCTGAACGACTTTCCTTGGCCCCAGCTGGGGGCAAGTCCATCAACACCAACAAAGCTACAACGCGTCCCGAGCAAGCTCCAACGGCGCCCCTGACAAATGCTCGATCGGGTGTCTTCTCTAAGCTCCCCGCTGATCAACTCACAATGGCTTCCCGGCTAGCAGATGCCCGCCAAGCCTTCAAAATTGAGAAGCTGAGGGAGAAAAGGCTCAGATATAGAGCCAACAAAAGGGCTAGGGCTACTGCCAGGCTAAACCTCATGAGGTTCGAAGAACAGGGTTACCCCGCCAAAGATGAGGAGATGGCTGAATGTGTTATCCACACTGTCTACATGGTGGGCACGCGCAGCAAGAGCAAGGACGGGGCTACCACATCTCAAATCCAATCTGGCTTGAATGTGGTTGCCACTTCCCAAGAACAGCCGCCTCCGCTAGATGATGAAAACCCTCTCGATGAGGCTGATAGGCAGAGAGAACCCTCAATTCATGAGGAGTCAGGCTCGGAAAGCGAAGATGAGCCAACTTTCCGTCCTAAGACCGCAGAGCAACAACTTCTCCAAGAGCTCCGAAAGCAGCTCAGAAGCAAAGACAAGGACATGGCCAAACTCTACTCAAAGATCGACGACTTGACAAATGTCATCTTACGGCTTACGGCCCAACTTGCCTCTCAGCCGCCCAATCAGGCGCAGGGCTCTCATGAACCGGGAAATGGTGTCCCAAAGCAGCCGACGCCTATTCCCTCAAATCCAAAAGTGGCCGGACCGCATGAAAGTCAATCGCATCCTATCTCAGGAAATGTCTTGGCTACCGATGACAGTAGCCCGCTAACTCAAGATCAAATCATGGATTTGGTTGCCAGCAAAGTCAAAACATTGGTGGCCGAAGCCGAAGCGCAAAAAGATATCAGCAGTAGTGGGAGACCATATCCTGCTCAGTATGATCTGGTAGAATTTCCTAGCGGCTATGTCATCCCCAAATTCGGAAGATTCGATGGGACGGGAAATGCGAATCAGCATATCGCCCACTTCAAAGCCTCATGCGGAAATACTGGGGGCAATGATGCGCTTCTCCTCCGCCAGTTCGTTAATAGCTTGACCGATGTTGCTTTCGACTGGTACGCGAGCATAACGGATGGCTCCGTCACAACTTTTGTCCAAATGGAGTCTCTGTTTCGGCAGAGGTTCATGAGCGTCAGCGATAAGATTACCATTGCCGAGCTCGTAAGGACCAAGCCCAAGAGCGACGAAAGCAGCACAGATTTTATAACCCGATGGCGCAATCTCTCCGTCAAATGCGAACCGCCGATAGAGCAGGACCAATCTGTCAGTCTCCTCGTCGGAAATCTCAACAATTGGATGACCCCGTTTTTATGCACCGCGGGTCTCAAAACATTCCAAGAGCTGACCAGGAAAGTCCAGATGCTGGAGCGCTCAAAACAGGAGTCCTCCTCGGATTCTCAAAATAACAATAGGTCCTGGAGAAACCGGAAGGACGATAATCGCAAAGGCGGAAACTCCGATGATTCTGAATCTTTCAACACTTCGGCTAACCGAAATAAGCAAGGGATGAGCGGATCTAGCGCCAACCAGCCTCGGAAGCCAATGTTCGGAGAGGGAGGAGAATCTCCACTGAAAGAGAAGCTGGATAGGGTCTATTCCTTCAGAAGGGACAAAATCCGTAAAATATTCAAAGACGCCCTGAAGAACGGTCTACAACTGCCAGAGTCAAAAAGACCGCAGGAAGCGAATAGGACCGACGACCCCAAATACTGCCCCTATCACAGAGTGATAGGTCATGCCATTGAGGACTGCTTCGTCTTCAAAGATTGGGTCGAAAAGCAATACAAGGCAGGAGAGATAGAACTGTCCAAAGGCGTGTTAACAAACAGTCAAGTTGCAACCGCCAATTTCATACAAACGGAGACCGAAGTTCTTCGTGAAACTGATTCTCTTAGACATCTGCCTATCTCTGAAAACAGTCGACCACCACGTCATTAAACTGGAACAGTCGACCACCACGTCATTAAACTGGGAACAGTCGACCTCTAAGTCGTTAAACTGGAAATGCAAAAAAAATGTAAATAAACAAAAAATGTGTAAATAAAAGAAAAATAAAGAAAAGCCGAAATGATGGGGCAACTCGCAATAAAAATCAGCGAGTAAAAATGAAAATGAAAATAAAGCCGAAATGATGGGGCAACCGCGAATAAAAGCCGAAATGATGGGGCAACCGCGAATAAAAGCCGAAATGATGGGGCAATCGCCGTAAAACAAAAAAATGCAAAAACAAAAAAAACGGCGAATGATGAGTCGCTCCTGGTACCATATTCCAGTGCAGCGATACAGACGCCAACCAAAATCCAATTTCCCAAAATTCTTCCAGCCCTACGGCCATTCCCCAAATTGACTGCCGTATACAATCCACGGGCTCAAATAATTCTCAGCATACCCATGCCCCACCGTAATCACCAGTTACGCGGCCGGTCTCCGCCTGTGGAATTATGCTCCATTAAAAAGACCCACTCATGTGTCCTCACGATACATGAGGAGAACAAACCTTTGTGGGATCCTTACGACTCACGAAGGAAAAACACACTTAGGAGTCCTCACGACTCCTAAGGAGAAAATACACCTACGGGATCTTTACGACCCGTAGGGAGAAAATGCTTTTATGGGACCCTCACGGCCCATAAAATTGAAAAGCCTTAGGCGATAGGGATCTAAACCTGTCTCCTAAGACATCGCTCCCCAATACCCAAGTGGCGAATGATGAGTCGCTCCTGGTACCATATTCCAGTATAGCGATGCAGATGCCAACCAAATTCCAATACCATACCCCAAGTGGCGAATGATGAGTCGCTCCTGGTACCATATTCCAGTATAGCGATGCAGACGCCAACCAAATTCCAATACCATACCCCAAGTGGCGAATGATGAGTCGCTCCTGGTACCATATTCCAGTGCAGCGATGCAGACGCCAACCAAATTCCAAATCCAATACCCCAATGGCGAATGATGAGTCGCTCCTGGTACCATATTCCAGTGCAGCGATGCAGACGCCAACAAAGTCCCGAAATTTTTATGGCCCTACGGTCTGGATCATACATCCTGCAAAACCGTATACAATCCACGGGCGTAAAACAATCCTAATCTCTCCAAAAATAATATAAAAAAAAGAAGGTATGTCCACAAGAAAAATGGGCACGGATGAAAACCCGAAAGGGCTCCGTGAGTAAAAACAGCAGGACTGCCGGCGAGTTTATGAAAACCCGAAAGGGCACAAACTCGTGAGAAAGAGATGAAATGCACTCACAAGGTCCTCTCGACTTTGTGAGGAGAAAATTCCCGCGTGAGATCCTTACGACTCACAAAGGAGCAACACACTTGGGAGTCCCCACGACTCCCAAGGAGAAAATGCACTTACGGGATCCTTACGACCTGTAGGGAGAAAATGCTTTGTGAGACCCTTACGACTCACAAAGTTGAAAAGTCTTAGGCGATAGGGACCTAAAACCTGTCTCATAAGCCATCGTTTCCTAATAAGCAAACGCAAATGATGATTCGCTCCTGGTACCATATTCCGGTGTAGCGATGCTGATGCCAAACAAAAAAAAACCAATCCCCAAATCCTCTCATGACAAATGATGATTCGCTCCTGGTACCATATCCCAGTGTAGCAATGCTGATGTCAACCCAAATCAAATCAAACCAACAACCTCTACGGCGGAATCATGCTCCGTCCCAGAATTTACCCCGTGTCGAAATCATGCTTCGCCTCAGGATATCTACCTTCCTTGCCGGAATTATGCTCCGCCTCGGAATCAAATCAACCAACCAGCTCTGCGTCGGAATCAAGCTTCGTCTCAGAATGTGCACCACGTGTCGAAATGATGCTTCGCCTCGGTGTATCTTCCTTCCCTATCGAAATTATGCTTCGTCTCGGAATCAAGTCAGCCAACAAGCTCTGTGCCGGAATCATGCTCCGTCTCAGAATGTATCCCGTGTCGAAATCAATGTTTCGCCTCGGAATATCTGCCTTCCTTGTCGGAATTATACTTCGCCTAGGAATCTACCTCTGCATCGAAATCATGCTTCGGTCAGAATGTTTGCTGCTCATCGGAATAATGCTCCGATCCCTGGAACCATGCTCAGCTCACCGGAATGATGCTCCGATCCTTGGAATCATACTCCGCTCTTCGGAAAGATGCTCCGAACTCTGGAATCATGCTCCGCTCTTCGGAATGATGCTCCGAACTCCGGAATGATGCTCCGATCCCCTGGAATGATGCTCCGCCCTTCAGAAAGATGCTCCGAACCTGGAATTATGCTCCGATCATCGGAATAATGCTCCGATCTCCGGAATGATGCTCCGACCCCTGGAATGATGCTCTGCCCTTCGGAATGATGCTCCGATCCCCTGGAATTATGTTTCGCTCATCGGAATGATGCTCCGATCCTTGGAATGATGCTCCGCAAATCGGAATGATGCTCCGACCCTGGACTTATGCTCCGCGCATCGGAATGATGCTCCGATCTCTGGAATTATGCTCCGCCCATCGGAACGATGCTCCGATCCCCTGGAATCATGCTCTGCAAATCGGAATGATGCTCCGAATCCTGGAACGATGCTCCGCCCATCGGAACGATGCTCCGATCCCCTGGAATCATGCTCCGCAAATCGGAATGATGCTCCGAATCCTGGAATGATGCTCCGCTCATCGGAATGATGCTCCGATCCTTGGAATGATGCTCTGCTCATCGGAATGATGCTCCGATCTCTGGAATTATGCTCCGCCCATCGGAACGATGCTCCGATCCCCTGGAATCATGCTCCGCAAATCGGAATGATGCTCCGAATCCTGGAATGATGCTCCGCCCATCGGAACGATGCTCCGATCCCCTGGAATCATGCTCCGCAAATCGGAATGATGCTCCGAATCCTGGAATGATGCTCCGCTCATCGGAATGATGCTCCGATCCTTGGAATGATGCTCCGCTCATCGGAATGATGCTCCGATCTCTGGAATTATGCTCCGCCCATCGGAACGATGCTCCGATCCCCTGGAATCATGCTCCGCAAATCGGAATGATGCTCCGAATCCTGGAATGATGCCCCGCTCATCGGAATGATGCTCCGATCCTTGGAATGATGCTCCGCTCATCGGAATGATGCTCCGATCTCTGGAATTATGCTCCGCCCATTGGAACGATGCTCCGATCCCCTGGAATCATGCTCCGCAAATCGGAATGATGCTCCGAATCCTGGAATGATGCTCCGCTCATCGGAATGATGCTCCGATCCTTGGAATCATGCTCCGCTCTTTGGAATGATGCTCTGACCCCTGGAATCATGCTCCACCCTTCGGAATGATGCTCCGAATCATGCTTCGCTCTTCGGAAAGATGCTCCGAACTCTGGAATTATGCTCCGCAAATCGGAATGATGCTCCGACCCTGGACTTTTGCTCCACGCTTCGGAATGATGCTCTGACATTGGAATTATGCTCCGCGAATCGGAATGATGCTCCGATCCTCGGGAATCATGCTCCCCGGGATGATGCTTCGCCTCCGGAATGATGTTCCACCTCGAAGTTCAGCTTCAAGATCCATCAATTTCATGCACACAACTCAAATGTGCGGTGTGCATTTATTAATGAGGGGCACTTTGTTGGGGTAAAAATTTACACCCCGGTTGACCGAGTCAAAGTCAAGGTCAACCCCCAAGCTAGGTAGGCCCAAACCCAGGTCAAGCAGGCCCATGCCCAAGTCGAGCCCGCGGCCAGCCTCCTCATGCCAACAACAAAATCATGTAATAAATAATTTTTATGTAATTTTTTATACATGAATGTATGTAAAATGGGCATAAAGCCAATATTTTGTAAGCCCATGGCTTATGTGCAAAAATGAAATGGCACATGAGCCATGGGATAGGCAAAATGGCATTTTGTAAAGACCAAGGGGCTATATGTAAATATGTAAGCCTATAATAGGCAACATGATGATGAATAAAGCATACTTTTTTTCATTCTCTCCACAAAAAAGTTTCAGATCTGAGATCTTTCTTCCTTCTTCAAGGTTCCAAAACCTTCTTCTTTCTTTTGAATTAAATCAAGAGTTTTACTCTTCCTTTTTCAAAACAAATTAGTTTTTCACCACGAAACCCACAAAGGGGAACTTGGATCTGTCATCAGATCTCAAAAAGGAGAGATTTTGAGATTTCACATCTCTTGATCTTCAAGATCCAGCAAGCAACAGGAGGAAGAAGAAGAACCACTTCCATTAAACCCAAAACACATTCAGGAGCCCGACTCCTCTCTGATTTCTCTTTTGAGAAATCTTTTTTCAGGCTAAAAGCCTCTTCTCCTCTCCGGCGCGCAGCGCAAGTGCGCAAAGCGCCCACGTGCCGACACGTGGCGCGCGCGCTTGCGCTCCAGCGCGCAGCGCAAGTGCGCAAAGCGCCCACGTGCCGACACGTGGCGCGCGCGCTTGCGCACCTGCACGCTTGCGCAAGTGCGCAAAGCGCCCGCGTGCCGACACGTGGCGCGCGCGGGCTTGCGCTCCAACGCGCATTGCGCAAAGCGCCCACGTGCCGACACGTGGCGCGCGCGCGCTTGCGCACCTGCGCGCAACGCTCATGCGCAAAGCGCCCACATGCCGACACGTGGCGCGCGCGCTTGCGTACCTGCGCGCAGCGCTCATGCGCAAAGCGCCCACGTGCCGACACGTGGCGCGCTTGCGCCTGAGCGCACAGCACCTAAGCGCACAGCGCTCAAGACGCTGGCCCCCACGCATCCCTTGGATGCCTTTTCCCCTCTTTTTATGTACATATATATACATATACATATGTATACAAATTCACACATATACATACTCTGCCACATTCTCCCCCTCCAAAAAATTTTCGGGCCGGGGCGCTGCCCCGAACCCCACAAGGGGGCTGCTAGCCCCCTTGACCCCCAGCCCGCTATCCGGGTAGAGGGACCCCCGTAAAAACTCTGCGTGGCTCCCGATATATCCAAAACCCCCTTTCAAAACAAAACACACGCACACTGCACATTGAGTTCGCATGACCAATTTAACCCGTTAATCGGAGGTTCCCTCGCCCCAAAGGCGAGGGGTAATTAACGGCAACTTAGTCCGCGGCTGCCGGAGATTCGGATCCCCACAATCATTAAACCCCGGCCTACCCTAGGCAGGGTGAATCTGTAGTACGCCTGACAAGCGCTCGCGTATTCCCATCTCACTGGGGTGACGAAAAACACCCTACACTGATATTCATAAAACAGCTTTCAGAACTCGCTATGGACATTACGAATTTCTTGTGATGCCATTTGGAGTTACCAACGCACTAGCAATATTCATGAACCCGATGAATCAAGTTTTCCAGGAGTACTTAGACAAGTTTGTTGTCATCTTTATCGACGACATCCTGGTGTATTCTAAGAGTCGGAAAGAATATGCCGAGCACCTACGAATTGTCTTGGAAACTCTACGACAACATCAATTATATGTTAAGTACATCAAGTGCGAGTTTTGGCTAGATCAAGTTGGTTTTCTTGGACATATCATATCAGGCGAAGGAATCTCTGTGAATCCAGCGAAAGTTTCAGCAGTAAGCGAATGGCCGACACCAAAGTTAGTGGAGGACATTCGAAGTTTCTTGGGTCTAGCTGGATATTACAGAAGGTTCATTGAAGGCTTTTCAAAGATAGCAACACCCCTGACCAAGCTCACACGTAAAGATGAAGAATTCGTGTGGTCAGAAGCATGCGAACAAGCTTTTGTAGAACTCAAGTCAAGGTTGACATCAGCACCTATTCTCGTTATACCGGATCAATCTGGAGGTTTCGAAGTGCATTGCGATGCATCCGGTAAGGGATTAGGATATGTTCTACATCAGCACGGTAAGGTTGTGGCTTATGCTTCAAGACAGCTGAAGATTCATGAGCGCAATTATCTGACGCATGATTTGGAATTGGCAGCCGTTATCTTTGCTCTTAAGATTTGGCGCCATTATCTTCTTGGTGAACGAGTGAACATATACACAGATCACAAGAGTCTGAAATATGTGTTTACTCAGAAGGAGCTTAATATGCGGCAGAGACGATGGTTAAAACTTATGGCGGACTTTGACATCAACCTACAATATTACCCAGGGAAGGTGAATGTGGTACCTGATGCCCTTAGTCGCCAACCATTAGCAATGAATCTCACCGCTCAGTGGAAGCTTCAACAAGACTTGCATCAGATGGATATTGAAGTAGTCATGCCAGGTAACGCTTCAAGCTTGATGAATTTACAAGTTCAATCAACAATTATCAATCAGATCAAAGCAGCTCAAGCAAGTGATGCTAAGCTGCAAAATATCATAGCACAAGTAGAGAATGGACTCAGAACGGACTTCATCATCCATGAAAACGGATCTTTGAGATACGGCAGCAGATTATGTGTACCAAAAGGTTCTGTTCGGGAAGAGTTAATGAAAGAAGCCCACAACTCTCCCTACTCAGTACACCCTGGAGGTATAAAGATGTACAAAGATCTACGTCAGAATTACTAGTGGTATGGAATGAAGCATGAAGTAGCCAGAAGCGTCGCTAAATGTTTGGTGTGTCAGCAAGTAAAGGCTGAACATCACAGGACTGCTGGATTACTGCAACCGTTACCTATCCCAGAATGAAAGTGGAAACACATCACAATGGATTTTATGACTGCACTTCCTCGCAGCACAAAGGGTAACGATGCGGTATGGGTTATTGTGGATCGACTCACAAAGTCGGCTCACTTCATCCCATTTCGAGTTGGTCAATCAACTGAGACGTTAGCAAAGAAGTACATAGAGGTCAGAATCTAAGTAAGATTTAAACTCTTCAAATATGTACTATCTCTAATACCTATGAACTCATACAGGAAATTGTGAGACTTCATGGAGTACCGGTCTGCATTGTCTCCGATCGTGACACCAGGTTCCGATCGCAATTTGGCAGAGTCTGCAAGCGAGCTTGGGAACAAGTCTGAACTTCAGCACGGTTTATCATCCACAAACATATGGTCAGTCTGAGCGAACTATTCATATCTTGGAGGATATGCTCATAGCGTGTATGTTAGACTTCGGAGGATCGTGGGAAGATCACCCACATCTTGTGGAGTTTTCATACAACAACGGCTACCAAGCAAGCATAGGAATAACACCTTTTGCAGCGCTTTATGGAAGGAAGTGGTGATCACCATTAAGTTGGGACGACATCGGTGATAGGGAACTTCTTGAACCTGAGATGATAGTAGCAAATATTGATGTGGTTCATACTATCAGGGAAAGAATGCGCAAAGCTCAAGATCGACACAGAAGCACTGGGCTGATGCAAAGCGACGTCACTTGGAGTTCCAACCGGGAGATCACGTATTCTTAAAGATATCTATGAAGCGTGGAGTGATCCGATTTGGAAGACGGGGTAAGCTAAGTCCGAGATACATTGGACCGTTCGACATACTCGAACGAGTCGGAGAAGTGGCATACCGCTTGGCACTTCCACCTTCATTGGAAGGACTGCATAATGTGTTTCACATATCCTAACTCAGAAGGTATATGAGTGACCCCAGCCATATTCTCGATCATTCCGAGCTCACTGTACAACCCAACTTATCTTGTGAGCAACAACCTATTGAGATCCTGGACAGGAAAGTGATGTCACTTCGGAACAAGGAAGTCAACTTGGTTCGAGTGATGTGGAGAAAAGTCACTCCAGGAGAATCGACATGGGAAAGGGAAGATGAGATGCGTGCAAGATACCCCCACTTATTTGTAAACTAGCCTTTAAAATAAAATTGTAAATTTCGAGGACGAAATTTTTGTAAGGAGGGTAGACTGTAACAACTCCAATTTTAGTGTACAAAAATTTGTTTAAAAGTTAATGTATACTTGGGGTATTTACATTTCCTGTGAGTACTATAAGTATTTGATTTGCTTCTTAATAGCAAGAAGGAACTTGTAGCTCATTGGTAAGACCTTGCACTGCTGAACCAAAGCACCAGAGTTCAAATCCCATTAGCCACATTATTTTTTTATTTGTTTTCTTTTAAATTTTTAAAAGCCCAAGAGCCTACACATTCATAACTCGTAAAAGCAAAAAGTCACACTAAAAAAAACGAGTTCAGGGGGTAGACAAATCGGCAAGGGACACGTGGCCCCAAGACCCGGCTTGACTCGGCCGGATCGGGCCGGCGGCGCGGCCGACTCGGCCGCCGCCGCCGGGTCAACTCACCCCAACCCCGATTCTTCCTTCATGAAACTTGTGTCTTTTTGTCTCCCCATAACCCCAGTCATGTTTAATTCCCTGCATTATTCCAGAGACATTAAAATACAATTAAAACCTAATTAAAATCTATTTTTAATGCATAATTTTTAATACATTTCTATCAAACCCTAACCCTAATCTTTTCCTATAAATACAACTCCAATTCACACCTCCCTCACTCACAAACTTTGTCCAAACTTTCAAGAAAAATCCCTAGAACTTTTGTGTACAAGTGGAGTTAGCGAAGGGTGAAGCTCCGGCGAACTTCCGACGACGACCCTAGGAGTTTCCGGCGAAGAAACGACGCACCGGCACCTCCTACCACTCCCTCATCCTCTTCTATAATCTAAATTCCAGTAAGTCCCTCTTCCCCCTTCTTTTGTCTACTTTAAAAACTTATATTTCTAAAACCCGACGGAAGCGGAGTTAATCCGACTTCCGATTCGATTTTCTTTAAAAAGTTCCAATTTTCTTAAATACAACAATATCAAACTTGCACATCATGACTATTAATCATTAAAAAAATATATTGAACAAGTTTCATAGCAAAAGAATTCATATTGTAGTTTTTATCGTATCTTTTCAGAAAAATACCATGTACTTTAGTTTCGACATTAAACATCATAATTCCTTACTATACTTTTAAATAGATCATGAGATAATGACGTACCTCCTCACAACACTCATATGAAATATAGCACGATGCCTTTCGGGAACATAGAATATGGAAAAATGCAATTTTACACATAAATACCTTTTACTATTAAAACCTTTTTCTACAAGATTATGTATTTTAAACAAATCTTTGCAAACCGCCGCTACAACCCATTTTGGGGAACCCATTCGGGATGGTGCGGATTATCGCACATCCTCGAGCTTATTAGTGTGAGATGCAGACCTCCGCAAGGAGCATTCGGTCTCGAAATATTTAAAAATACAAATATCTTAAGAAAATGAGATTTCTAGAAAAATAATAAGTTAAATTATTTGTATAAATATGTGTGTGTGTGTGTGTGTCATCAAAATATCTATTTTTGATATAGTATAAATATTCCAACTTTTCTAAATAAAAAAGAATCACTTTACATGAAAATACCATGCAATTCTATACAAGTTCAATACTTTACAATTAAATACCATATATTATGAAAAATAGGTTTTATTCACTAGAAATGTCAAAATGATAAAATATACATCAATAAAAACTTTAAAGACGATAATAAAATACTTGAGGTGTATTTTGAAAACTATACAAAATTATTTATACATAAAACCCCCTCAAGTTTTATAAATTACAATAAGGACCCTAGTAAATATAGGTTTAAGCGGGACCAGTCTCTTGAGCCTCAGGGAGCCGGAGATATGGGTGCTTGCCTATTTAAGGTAGACAACTTAACAAACGGTATTATCAACACGGTAATCGTCTTTGAAAAAGACACAAATCCTGTCGCTCATGTGCAGCTGTTACCGATAACATCAAAACCTAATTCAGGACTTCAATTTCTTTTCTAACTGTTCTGACTCAGACTGAGTCTCGTTTTAAATAATCTGACTTGAATATGATTCAAGTACAAACTACAATTCAATATGAATCCATGAATCCATATAATCAATTTGTTCAATCTATTCAATTTGTATTGACTGAATCGAACTATGGATATACTTCCATCTACATGATTCTCCAGTTACATCCATTTACTGATTTCATGGTTTCGGCAAGTCATCCATATATACAATTCAATTACAAGACAATACAAACAATACAATCAAGACATCGCGGGGTTTAAGGGGTAGATTGGTACGGAAGGTGTTAGAAGTGGCACGAGACTGCAAGATTTAAGACACCTAACCTGTATTCCATTGTTGTTGTACCGTGACATAAACGGTTCCTTGTAAATTCCGTTCACCTTAGTATCTGGTCTACTGAGACTCCTCTCGTATACACTAACCTCTTCTGTACCAAGCTACAAACAACAGCGTTAACCATAGAATACAACTTTAAAAGCTATATTCTCTCTCTGTCTATTCTACTTCTCGCTTATCTTTGGAACTTACCGAGCGATTATTCGCCGACGACATTCCTTCTCTTTCTTCTTTGAAATGTTGTCAGGTGATTCGGACCTTCAGGAGATCGAGCCCACCAGCGAGGACTTGGATCAGCTAGCCTACGACCCAGAGTTTTAGATTCATTGTACACATTTCATTTCAGTACTTTCCATTTCTGTTATACCACTGTTTAGTCATTGCTTTCATTCAGATGTATTTACTTTTCCATATACTGTAAAAGAATGCTAATAAATAAAGTTGTTGTTCATTACATTTGTCTCTTGTGTATATTTCTTTTATATTGCTTAGTTACGCTTAGCGTATTTGCTTCTAAGTAAATACGTAGCGGCCAGTCGCGTCCCCTTCGCCGTACACTGGGAAGCGAGGCATGACAGATTGTCCTAAACCAGGTACATTAACACCATCTTAAAGAGGTTTAGTATGGAAGACTCCAAGCGGGGTGCCTTATCCGCTTGTCATGGAGTCACTCTCTCCAACGACTTTTGCCCAAAGACTGATGATGAGAGAGCTCGTATGAGCATTATACCCTACACTTCAGCCGTAGGATCTATAATGTATGCGATGTTATGTACACGCCATGATGTAGCTTATGCATTGGGTGTAGTAAGAAGGTATCAATCCAACCCAGGGAAGAATCACTGGACAGCTGTGAAGGATATTCTTAAGTACTTGCGAAGGACTAAAGAAATGTTCTTGGTGTATGGTAACGGGGATCTCCAAATGGAGTCCTTTACCGATTCAAGCTTCCAGAGTGATAAGGATGACAGCAAATCTATCTCAGGGTTTGTATTTACCCTCAATGGAGGGGCGGTATATTGGAAGAGTTCCAAACAGGATACCGTTGCAGACTCAATGATGGAAGCTGAGTACATTGCTGCAAATGATGCTGCCAAGGAAGCCGTCTGGATGAAGAAGTTCATCTCGGAGCTAGGAGTAATTCCAACCATTATTGATCCAATACCATTGTATTGTGATAATAATGGGTCTATGGCGTTGGCCAAAGAGCCCAGGTCACATCAGCGATCCAGACACATCCTGAGGCGATATCATTTGATCCGGAAGATAGTTGATTGCCGCGAGATCGAGATTTGGAGAGTAGATACAAAGAATAACACCATGGGTCCACTCACCAAGGCCCTCCCTCTGCCGCAGCATGAGCGACCTTTTGAAATGTTGGGTATGAGATACGCCAATAATTGACCTTAGTGCAAGTGGGAGATTGTTGGATACATGTATGCCCTAGAGGCCATTATATGATAGTGGATGTATCAGTATGTGTATATATATATTCAGAGGACATTCTTGCTCGACATGATAGTATGCTATCTGGTTGTACTTTATCTTGACATGTTCCTTTGATCATGCATATTACTCTTTTGGTACATGTTGATAAAACTCTTAGGATATTTGCTTGACTACTGGGACTATGATGCAGATCATACTAATGGGACACGTGTAGTTTATAAGCATATTCTTGAAATGTTCCTAGTCGTAGGTGTATCAAGATGGGGCATCAATATTCCAGATTAGACTAGCGTATACGGTTCTTGTCCCATATGATGGGCGATGGATGATCCCATATCCATTGGTGTGGTGACACCAAAGATTGTATACGGGTGCTCGGTGGAGATTGGGTACACTAAACGGACTCGCCGAGAACTCCTATGTGGTATTATATCAATCGTCGAATAGCAGTTCTCAGATGACACTGGTACAGGTTAGTCTATAGACCCGAGATCGTTATAGAGTCTTGTGTGTCCTCCCACTGTACTTTGATCTCCACCCTACCACGGCTCTACTGAATCGTGCAAATAGGTGGATTTTGGGTACAGTCCCGAGTCACATGGAGGCAATGAGCGATATGCGAGGTTTCGTCTCTCCCGGTACTGGGGGTTGATGTTGCACTATGCTCGATTAGCTATAATAGGAAGTCCCTGGCCAGGGCTGTTGAGATTTACTGATAAGTGTTATCAGTAGTTTCTCGATATGTTATAAGCCATTTACCGGCATGACTTATTGAGTTATTGGGGTTGACGATACCATCCTTAGACTTGATATGCAGCATATCTGACGAAGAGACCGAACTGTACGACAAGTGTTGCCAGTAGGCTCGACGGGAGTTTTCACAGGTTCGCTTGTTTTTCTTCTGATCGCTCAATACCTGTTACGTACAGCTAGTGCCACTGACGGTTTGTGGGTATGTGATATGATCACTGCCTTCTGCTAGCGTATTGATGAGTCTTAGAGTCCCACAGTGGGGTTTCCTAGCTTAGGCGAAATGATGTGGGGTGCATATGGGATATGCGCGCGAGCTCGATTAAATGCGTGTATTTGATACCGTATTTTAAATCGGGCGTTTACTATTGGTCGGATCGTATGTGATATGACCAGGTTTTCAAATCAAGTGTTGGTTTAATATTATTGACTTTTAGCTCATTTATTTAAAACCTTTTCTTTATGGATGTATGCATGAATGTATGTATTTATATATGTTGATATGAATGCACATATACATACATACATGTGTCATGGTTGATGATACAATGGAGGTGGCAATGCAAGACTTACATGGTATAAATATTTGTATATATTTGATATTGAGAAAAAGAAAATGAAATTAAATCATGGTTATATTTATTCTATACTCTTCTACACTTGACCTAATTTAGACCATGGTTTGATTTTTCATTTGTTCTTTAACTCAATACAAAATATCTAGATATTTATTAACCATGGTTCTATATGAGTGTGACTCTCATTTATAAATTTTCTTTTCTCATTTTTATTTGAGAATTATCACAAAAGAGCTCAAGCTTAGCCATCTCCTTCTTCTTCCTCCTTTTTGCAATCTACACTTTTTCAAGTAAGTGAAGGAAACAAAAAGCAAAGGTTTTTAAGTGAGATCCAAACCCACATCACCAATCTATATTAATCTAGCTCACTTTTGTAGATTGTTTGCTCCACTTCTTCAAAGATCAAGTGAAGTTAGGAGCTTGAGCAAAGGGACTCCGTGGTGGATCGTCGTGGACAAGGAAGGACTCAAGTGAACCAGTTCAAACCCTAGTTGATCCAAGGAGTAAAGATGGGAGGTCTACAAAGGTTGTATTACTCACATCTTAGTGTTAGAATACTTCTAGTATGTGATGCTAGTTCTTGTTGCCCAAAATTTCTAGTTTCGATTCATGGTTGGTATCGTTTAGCACCCCCTAAATTTTTATTATAGCATGTATGGTGCAACCCAAACCCTAGACATGGTGCTAAAGAATCCCTTCAGCTATTAGTTCTTGGCTCTGTTAAGGAGAGGGCGTAACGCAATATCCCTCCTTGCAGAGTCATGAAGATAAGGCCAACCCCGGATTTGATTATGGGGTCGTTTTGCTTTCGCCTCTTCATGGAAGACGCTCCATCGAAGTAAAGGTCCCATTGGGAATCATTTTCTTCTTTCTCTCCTTCGATTGTGTCAAACGCATGTTCATCCGGCAACTAACAATATAAGGGGGAGTCGGCCGGTATCGGATGCTCCGCGAGAAAGTCAACAATGGCCTGGTCTTTCATTGTTTTGAGGGGTCGATATGTTATCGAGAATTCCATTAGGATGAGAGCCCATTTGGCAAGCCTTCCTATTAATATGGCCCTTGACATCATATATTTGAGAGGATCCACCTTTGATATGAGATGGACCTCATGTGCCAAGGTATAATGTCCGAGCTTCGTTATTGTGAATATCAGTGCCAGGCAATGCTTTTCAATGGGGGGTAGTTGTTTTCTTCCCCCAAGAGAACTCGACTCAAATAGTATAGAGCTCTCTCCTTTTCTTGATCGTTCTCTTGTGCCCGTAGCGCGTTTAGAGAACCGTCAAGGGCTATTGTATAGAGGATAAGGGGGTTTTCCTTAACTGGAGCGGCCGATACCGACGGATTTTGCAGGTATTGCTTGATTTCGTCTAGTGCATTTTAGCACTGTAACATTTCAGAAAATATAAAATTTTGGAATTTAATATTAAAATAATATATTTCATGAAAACTACTGATTTGCGAATTTGGGGTTGTCGTAAAATGGTATAAATATATACCAATATTTGTGAAATAATTTGGAGACTAAAATGTGTTATGTGAAAGTGTGAGTATTTTAGTTTGCATGGAAAATTTTGGTGGCTGCCAAATTTCGAAATTCATGGGCCTTTAAATTTTGTGGACTTTGGGAATTGTGGCTGGGCAAATTTTCATAGGCATGGTGCACACTGTTGGAGTCATTGTGACTCATTTTGGGCACTGATTGTTTCTTGATTTCCTTAGGATATTTGAGTAGGATATTAGTTTTTGGTGAGATCTTTTGGGGGGTGGTGATTTTTCTTGTGATTAATTCACATTTGAACACTAACCACTAAAACTTAAAAATTCCACAGAGAAGAAAAAGGGGGGCTCGGCCACATTTTTTGTTTCCAAGCAATTTCCTATGCTCACTTCTCTCACACCATGGAAACTAGATTTACCTCCACCCAAATCCTTGGGTGCCTTGAGACAAAATATTCACACACTATCTCTAGTTCGTCTTGGGTATCTTAGCTAGCAAACTGGATGCCCGAGTTGCTTCGGTTTAGAAGCAGGAGCCCGTATAAAGGATCCTCGACGTGGTGCCTCTTCGTCGAGCGAGACCGGAGAGCGAACTTTGTCGAGGCAGCCCCAACAAGCTAGGGGAAGAGATTGAAGACCGAAGGACATGGATCGATCAGTATAATCTCTTAAACCACTTTACAGTTTACTAGTATAGGGTTAATGGTTCGATCCGGATTTTAGGGTTACATTAGCGCCAAGTTTAAAAGTTTTTATTCCGCATTTGGCCACGGATTGATGGTCGGGGCACTGGCGTAGAGTTACAGTTTATACGCCAACGATGAGGGTTGTTTGGTCGTTTTTGCAAGCGTAGGCTATAGGTTCTAACCTATGAGCGCACCGTGTGTCGAATCGGTTTTTCGAACTTGGTTTTCATAACATTGCGATATGTGTTGATTTGTAGGTACCCTCGAGTGGATTCCGAGACGACGGAGCACATCGACTACGGCTGAACGAGGAGTTCCACAGGTGAGTAGATTTATATCTACGGGGGAAGTCGGGTGGGTGGCGTATAGCACCCCCAAAAATTATGAATGGAAACCGATATATATATAATACTGTCGGAGAAACCTATATTAGAAAACTATAGATATGGTTAAAAAGATAGTTAGAGGTGATATGAATAATTGAATATATATATATATATATATATCGAGATATGAGATGAAAGTTATAGGGACATAACTCCTGGACATGATATGATAGAAATGATGTCTCGAATTGATATAAGGATATGAAAAGTGAATGTGAATCACACTATATAGATATGTAGTTGCACGAGATTAAGTATGAGTTTTAGAGTAGCGTGACATGAGATTCATATGATAGAAGGCATATGTAAAATGACTTGATATAAGAGAGATTGATGCGAGGAAAAGAGTATACGATGAGATATGATGACTTGGTTGATATGTCATTTTACATATGCGAGTCGATATGAGATAATTGATACCTTCGTCGGTCCCCTGATATGAGATTGATAAGGATGTGACCTGGAATATAGGTATATAGATATGTGATGTTGTGAATCATGAGTGATATGTCGTGTAACACCCTAGTTCATTTATACCGGTTCTGTTTTGGGTATTTCTTTATTTATGGTTATTTCTTGATTTATTGTGTTTTGGGTGCGAATAATGTTATTGGTATCTGTATTTGCATCCGACCCGACCCGCATGCTGGAAACCCGTCTTGATTCCTGTTTGTGATTTATCTCGGCTAGTTATGAGAATCCGTGCACTTTCCTAATTTATATCCTGCATACTTGCATTACATCTAGCATCTGCATTTTACAATACAATTATAATCTAATAATATATTTTAAAAATATCTAGCATGGCTTGCATCATACCCTTGACCTTGTGGTAGCATCCGTGTATTTTTTTTCTCGTTCCGTTCAGTGAAACGGACCCGTTTGGATCGCTACGTACACGCTGCGTATATCCGTTCTTGGGGGTATGCTTTTTCGTTACCAGGATATCGTATTTTGGTTTTGGTTAACACGTATATTAACTGTATTTTCAAACCATAATTTTAGACCCGACCCGGGCGTGTTTTGGACTATTTTTTATATTAGCCAAAATATCAAATTTTTAACTAATATTTTATTACTACTGTTAACTGTTAAAAATTATATTCGTATATCTTTATTTAGTTTTATATATTTCTTTTAAAAAGATTTCTTCTGTTATTTCACCGGCCTCCCCCCCCCATCTGCATATATATATATATATATATATATATATATATATATATATATATATATATATATATATATAACCCCATTCTTTTTATTTCACTCATGTTATTCTCTCCTTCTTCATTTTTCCCCCGCGCCTCAACCCTAACCTTGACCCACGCCGCACCTTGTCGTCGCCGTCTCCACCTTAAACCCCGATCTCTTCACCCTCGTCCTCACAACCTCCACCGCCTCCATCCTTCCTCTCATCCTTACCTAAAACTCCGACGACGAACCCATCCCGAGACCCAAGAACCCATCGCTGCCCTCGTCGGCGCCGTCCCAGTCTCATCGTCGTCGACTCTACCGCCACCCTCTCTCCTCTCTCCTATCCTCCCTCTACTAGCCACGACCCTCTGCTCTTCCCTGCACTGAACCCGACCCCAGCTGCTTGCCCGCAACCCACTGCCTTGGCCGTGAAACACCATCTCCAGTGACCCACGACCTCGTCATCACCCCCTCACACCCTTCTCTGACTCCAGAGCCAACCCTGAGCACCATCCTCTTCTTCCTTCTTCTTCTTCTACTTCTTCTTCTTCTCTTTTCTTGGTTTTGATTCCGGTGATCACCGTCGGAGCCGTAGTCGTCGCCGACGATCCAGGCGACCCAGTGGACATCCCCAGCCAGCGTGGTCACCTTCTTGCTTTGTCTGGACCTGTCCCGTGTGCGCGTATGTACATTGCGATATTTACCCGACGTCGGACGCTGCGTATACACCCCGTCGTGAGATCCGTTCAGGCAAGTTTATCTTGCTACATGCTATGATATATATTTTGCATCCATATGAATAAAAATATCACATGTTTACTGCATTGTACATCTATATTACTGTTTTACTGTTTTCGGATAGCCGTACGCATACATATCATTAATACATATCTAGTTACATGCAAGTTAGCTTGATACATGCTATATTATTATACTTGCATCTATATTAATAAAAATATTGCATATTTATTGTATTCATGCATCCGTGTTTTACTATGCATCCGTATAATTTATTATATGTTTAGTTGCATGCCATATTATTTCATATTACTGATACCTTGGCACCCCATGCTTGATAATGTGCATCCTACGTGGTCATGGAGTTGTAGATGTAATCCATGATAGATATTTGTGCATCCGTGTTTTACTGTGCATCCGTACTTTTATCGTGCATCCGTACTTGCTACAGTTTTATTATGAGCATCTGTTTGATACATGTACACTACCTGACATGACTTGATATACCACTGCTTGACTTGATACCTGATCCTATTCCTAATACCGACAATCCTGACTTGTTGTCCCGATGGACATATCATGTTGTCTATTCAGACAAAATCTGTACCTGGTTGATCCTGAGTTGGCATTAGCTCCAGTTTATCAATACCCGACTTGAACACATAACCTCGGGGGTATGGGGAAATCAAAAGTGTAACCGACTGTAACTTAAAAGGATATTACTTGATCCGTGGTCCCGGAGGTAACGGGACAGAATCATTCGTGATTCATCTTGATCCGTGGTCCCGGAGGGTAACGGGATAGAGTCATTCGTGACTCTTACAGCTTGGTCCGTGGTCCCGGGGGGTAACGGGACAGAACCATTCTTGGTTCACATATCCTGATCCGTGGTCCCGGGGGGTAACGGGACATATTCTTTGAGTTACATGAGGAGTACATTAATTGGTTTCGAATAACTTTAGAATAGATAACCCACTAGCACAGTTTAGATTATTTACCGCACTTCACCTGCACATATACACTTCACTGTACCATACCCGTGTTACTTGTTATAATCATGTTATCGTTTATATACATGCATGCATATCGCGTGTATCCTGTTCATTTATTATTGTTTGATATTATGACACACTGACGTCTAGGTTTTGTATGGCCCAAATCCTCTATCTTTGACGCAGGCTGATCAGGAGAATTTCCGCCGTCAGGCCGAGCAGTGAGGATCCTGTTAGTATCTAGTTTAGTTTAGTTTTATTTCCGTACATTCATTTCCTGATGTGAGCCCGCATTTGGGCCGTACTTTCCAGATGTTTTTGTTTATTGGATTTATTGCTCCCGCATATTATTTCTTAACTCGTTTATTCTGGCAAATGGACATGTCCTAGATAGTTTATTTTATTTCTATTGTTCTTGATATCTTATAGACAACCGTAATGTGACTGTGGAGGGATGTTTCCTAGCCACAGGTAGCATGGTTGGCTCTGTCACGTGCCGATCATAGCGCACTCTGGGAAGCGGGGCGTGACAGGGTTTGTTTGGTATCAGAGCCATAAGATTTAGGTTAATCAGGTTTGATTCTTTTGTAGTTGGGTATTGGACCCAATACATGAATCAGAAAACCCGTAATTAGGAACATGTCCTACCACATTGTTATCGTGATTCTTAAATCATATCTTTCTCTTGACGATATGCAAACAACTTTGCATCTCGACTTGAAACCTTTTGGTTCCTTATTGTTTCTTTCTCTTCTGATACTAGGATTTGGGCGACTTGAACAGAGTTATGTGATTGTAACTATGAACTACAGTATGGTTACAATGCGGTACTCTATTTAAGTAACTTAGAGTCCTAGTCTTGATTCATCTCCATGTTTTATGGTCGTGATATTGTCTTGCTTCTCTTGCTTTCCAGCTTATGTTTTATCGCAAGTTTCAATCTAGTTTACCATGCTTATCTTCTTCTGTGTTTGGCTTCACATGAAGTCGTTTCAGGTATCCTACTTGTTCATGGTTTTTTTTGCATTAGCATTATTCAATTCGGGTGCATCCCATTGTTTTATGTCGTCCAAGTTTATTGCTGCACATTCGATTTATTGCACGACCCTGCCTAGTTGTTGGGACATACACACTAGGAACGGGAAGATCATATCTAGTAGTGAGTGCAAGGATTGTTCTGTTGTTATTTGCGGACGAGAGTTATTTGCAGATTTCTTGGTGATCGATACCGGCAGTTATGATGTTGTCTTGGGAATGGAATTTCTTGGCACTTTCCACGCTCACATTAATTGTAAGGCAAAGAAAGTGATTTTCCAGATTCCCGGACATCCGGAGTTTGTTTTTGCTGGAGGTAGCAGTTCTGTCGGGCCAATCGAGTTTAGGGCTAGGCCGACAAACAGTGTTCTTTCGTCGATGGAAGTTGATAAATAGGAAGCGCCAGCAGGAGTTCGAGAGTTCATGGATGTGTTTTAGGACATCTCGGGTTTACCACCAAAACAAGATGTGAAGTTTGCGATCGATCTTGTTCCTGGTGCAGCGCCAATCTCAAAGGCGTACTATCCAATGGCACCAGTAGAGTTGGAAGAAGTAAAGAAGCAGGTTACCGAATTGCTAGAGAAGGGTTGGATTCGCAGCAGCAATTCACCCTGGGGATCTCCAGTTCTTCTCGTCAAGAAGAAAGATGGCACAAGGAGGATGTGCATCAATTATCGAGAATTCAACCGGGTGACTGTTAAGAACAAGTACCCGATCCCTCGCATTGGCGAATTATTCGAGCAACTCAGTTGCGCGAGGTATTCTCGAAGCTGGATTTGCGATCTGGATATCATCAAGTTCGAGTTAAATCAGAGGATATTTGCAAGACTGGGTTCCGAACTCGATATGGACATTATGAGTATTTAGTGATGCCATTCGGAGTCACGAACGCACTGGCGATATTCTTGGACTTGATAAGTCGAATCTTTTTACCGTTCTTGGACCAGTTTATAGTGGTGTTCATCGATGATATTCTGGTCTACTCAAGGAGCCTAGAAGAGCATGCAGAACACTTGAAGATCGCACTGCAGACATTGAGGCAAGAAAGATTATATGCAAAGATGAGCAAGTGTGAGTTTTGGCTTGAAGAAGTGAAGTTTTTGGGGCACGTCGTATCCGGAGATAGAATCGCCGTTGATCCCGAGAAGACTGCAGCAGTTCAAGATTGGCCGATTCCAAAGAACGTAGCAGGGATCAGAAGTTTTCGTGGACTTGCCGGATATTACAGAAGGTTCGTGGAGAATTTTTCTCGTTTAGCTGAGCCTTTGACCAAGCTTACGCGAAAGGAAGTACCGTTCGTATGGACGGATAGATGTGCGTCAGCTTTTGAGGCGTTGAAGCAAAGATTAATAACCACTCTTATTTTGACCGTACCAGACGGTTCCGGAGGATTGGTGATTCACAGCGACGCATCTGGAAAAGGTTTGGGATGTGCTTTGATGTAGCATGGGAAGGTTATAGCCTACGCATCGAGACAGTTGAAGACCCATAATAAGAATTACCCAACTCATGATTTGGAGCTTGCAGCAGTGATTTTCGCTTTGAAGATTTGGAGACACTACTTACTGGGTGAAAGGGTCGAAGTATTCACTAATCACCAAAGCTTAAAGTATGTGTTCATGAAGAAAGAGCTTAATATGAGGCAGCGTAGATGGTTGGAGATGATGGCTGACTATGATCTTGATCTCAAGTACCATCCAGGAAAAGTTAATGTAGTGCCAGATGCGCTTAGTCGGTTGCCAGCGATTCGGTTGTTGACTGCACAGAAGGAGCTTGTCGAAGATTTTCGTAGATTCGAATTGGAGATCGTGCTACCGCATTCTTCAGGACAGTTGATGTAGCTGCAAGTACAGTCGTTGTTGATCGAGAGTATTAAAGAAGCGCAGTCACACGATCCAAGATTACAGAAGTTTCGAGAACAGGTTGAAGCGGGACTTCGAACGGACTTGTTGATTCATGAAGATGGTTCGTTGCATTATGGTAGTCGTTTGTGTGTGCCGAAAGGAGATATTCACGAAGAAGTTATGAAGGAGGCATATAGTTCCGCATATTCCGTACATCTAGGAGGCACGAAGATGTATCGTGATCTACGACGGCATTTCTGGTGGGAAGGCATGAAAAGGGAGATTGCTCGCTTTGTAGCGAAGTGCTTGGTGTGTCAGCAAGTTAAGGCTGAACATCAAAGAGTAGCTGGTCTATTGCAACCACTTCTGATTCCTCAGTGGAAGTGGGAACATATAACCATGGATTTCCTGACAGCTTTACAGCGGAGTCCAAAGGGCAATAATGCAGTTTGGGTGATTGTTGATCGATTGACCAAGGCAGCTCATTCATACCATTTCGAGTTGGTCAGTCGACGGAAGCGTTAGCAGAACAGTACATGTAGGAGATTGTGAGATTGCATGGAGTACCTGTGAGCATCGTTTCCGATCGAGATACCCAATTCTTATCACACTTCTGGAGGAGTTTACAAGGAAGTTTGGGGACGCGCTTATCATACTTAGACAGATGACCAGTCAGAGAGAACGATCCAAACTCTTGAAGACATGTTGAGAGCTCGCATGTTAGACTTCAAGGGCTCATGGGAGGATCATCTACACTTGGTGGAGTTTTCTTACAATAACAGCTTTCAGGCGACTATTCAGATGGCTCCTTTCAAAGCATTGTATGGTCGCAAGTGTCGCTCACCCATTTGTTGGGACGATGTTGGAGAGCGAAGATTGTTAGGACCAGATCTTGTCGTGCAAACAGTAGAGAAAGTTAATACTATCCGGAATAATATGAAGGCAGCACAAGATCGGCAGAAGAGTTGGGCCGATACATCGAGAAAACCTCTAGAGTTCGTTGATGGTGATCTTGTATTCTTGAAGATATCACCGACTAGAGGAGTGATTCGTTTTAGGAGTCGAGGCAAGGTTAGTCTTCGATTCGTGGGGCCTTTCGAGATTATTGAGCGTATTGGAGAAGTGGCTTATCGATTGGCTTTACCACCATCTTTGGCGAGTGTTCATGACGTGTTTCATGTATCTCAACTCCGTAAGTATGTTCGAGATGAGACGCACGTGCTAGATCATTCGGAGCTGACTGTAAGGGAGGATTTGACCTATGAAGAACGACCGATGTCGATTGTTGATCGAAGAGAAAAGGTCCTCAAGAACAAGGTTATCCCTCTCGTACTTGTTTCATGGGGGAATCGCTCGCATGGAGAATCGACTTGGGAACGAGAAAACGAGATTCGACAGAAGTTTCCACACCTCTTCTCGTAGTTTCATGTTTGTTTGTCTTTTCTGGTTTTGGGAATTTCGAGGACGAAATTCTTTTATGGTTGGGTATAATGTAACACCCTAGTTCATTTATACCGGTTCTGTTTTGGGTATTTCTTTATTTATGGCTATTTCTTGATTTATTGTGTTTTGGGTGCGAATAATGTAATTGGTATCTGTATTTGCATCCAACCTGACCCGCATGCTGGAAACCCGTCTTGATTCCTGTTTGTGATTTATCCCGGATAGTTATGAGAATCTGTGCACTTTCCTAATTTATATCTTGCATACTTGCATTACATCTGGCATCTGCATTTTACAATACAATTATAATCTAATAATATATTTTAAAAATATCTAACATGGCCTGCATCATACCCCTGACCCTGTGGTAGCATCCGTGTATTTTGTTCTCGTTCCGTTCAGTGAAACGGACCCGTTTGGATCGCTACGTACACGCTGTGTATATCCATTCTCGGGAGTATTCTTTTTCGTTACCCGGATATCGTATTTTGGTTTTGGTTAACACGTATATTAACCGTATTTACAAACCATAATTTTAGACCCAACCCGGACGTGTTTTGGACTATTTTTTGTATTAGCCAAAATATCAAATTTTTAACTAATATTTTATTCTTACTGTTAACTGTTAAAAATTATATTCGTATATCTTTATTTAGTTTTATATATTTCTTTTAAAAAGATTTCCTCTGTTATTTCACCGGCCTCTCTCTCTCTCTCTCCTCTGCATATATATATTTATATTATATTATATAACCCTATTCTTTTTATTTCACTCACGTTCTTCTCTCCTTCCTCATTTTTCCCCCGCGCCTCAACCCTAACCCTAACCCACGCCGCACCTTGCCGTCGCCGCCTCCACCTTAAACCCCGATCTCTTCACCCTCATCTTCACAACCTCCACCGCCTCCAACCTTCCTCTCATCCTCACCCAAAACTCCGACAACGAACCCATCCCGAGACCCAAGAACCCATCGCTGCCCTCGTCAGCGCCGTCTCAGTCTTGTCGTCGTCGACTCTACCGCCACCCTCTATCCTCTCTCCTATCCTCCCCCTACTAGCCACGACCCTCTGCTCTTCCCTGCACTGAACCCGACCCCAGCTGCTTGCCCGCAACCCACTGCATTGGCCATGAAACACCATCTCCGATGACCCACGACCTCGTCATCACCCCCTCGCACCCTTCTCTGAGTCCAGAGCCAACCCTGAGCACCAGCCTATTCTTCCTTCTTCTTCTACTTCTTCTTCTTCTCTTTTCTTGGTTCTTGATTCCGGTGATCACCGCCGGAGCCATGCTCGTCGCTGACGATCCAGGCGACCCAGTGGACATCCCCAGCCAGCGTGGTCACCTTCTTGCTTTGTCTGGACCTGTCCCGTGTGCGCGTGTGTACATTGCTACATTTACCCGACGTCGGACGCTGCGTATACACCCCGTCGTGAGATCCGTTCAGGCAAGTTTATCTTGCTACATGCTATGATATATATTTTGCATCCATATGAATAAAAATATCACATGTTTACTGCATTGTACATCCATATTACTGTTTTACAGTTTTCGGATAGCCGTACGCATCCATATCATTAATTACATTTCTGGTTGCATGCAATTTAGCTTGATACATGCTATATTATTATACTTGCATATATATTAATAAAAATATTGCATATTTATTTTATTCGTGCATCCGTGTTTTACTGTGCATCCATATAATTTATTATATGTTTAGTTGCATGCCATATTATTTCATATTACTGATACCTTGGCACCCCATGCTTGATAATGTGCATCCTAGGTGGTCATGGAGTTGTAGATGTAATCCCTGATAGATATTTGTGCATCCGTGTTTTACTGTGCATCCGTACTTTTATCGTGCATCCGTACTTGCTACAGTTTTATTATGAGCATCTGTTTGATCATGTGCACTACATGACATGACTTGATATACCACTGCTTGACTTGATACCTGATCCTATTCCTAATGCCGACAATCCTGACTTGTTGTCCCGATGGACATATCATGTTGTCTATTCAGACAAAACCTGTACCTGCTTGATCCTGTGTTGGCATTAGCTCCAGTTTATCAATACATGACTTGAACACATAACCTCGGGGGTATGGAGAAATCAAAAGTGTAACCGACTGTAACTTAAAAGGATATTACATGATCCATGGTCCCGGGGGGTAACGGGACAGAATCATTCATGATTCTTCATGATCTATGGTCTCGGGGGGTAACGGGACAGAGTCATTCGTGACACTTACAGCTTAGTCCGTTTTCCCGGGGGGTAACGGGACAGAACCATTCTTGGTTCACATATCCTGATCCCTGGTCCGGGGGGGGGGGGGGGTAACAGGACATATTCTTTGAGTTACATGAGGAGTACATCAATTGGTTTTGAATAACTTTAGAATAGATAACCCAGAAGCACAGTTTAGATTATTTACCGCACTTAACCTGCACGTATACACTTTACTGTACCATACCCGTGTTACTTGTTATAGTCATGTTATCGTTTATATTCATGCATGCATATCTCTTGTATCCTGTTCATTTATTATTGTTTGATATTATGACGGACTGACGTCTGGGTTTTGCATGGCCCAGATCCTCTATCTTTGACGCAGGCTGATCAGGAGTATTTCCGCCATCAGGCCAAGCAGTGAGGATCCTATTAGTATCTAGTTTAGTTTAGTTTTATTTCCGTACTTTCATTTCCTGATGTGAGCCCGTATTTGGGACGTACTTTCCAGATGTTTTTGTTTATTGGATTTATTGCTTCCGTATATTATTTCTTGACTTGTTTATTCTGGTAAATGGACATGTACTAGATAGTTTATTTTATTTCTATTGTTCTTGATATCTTATAGACAGCCATAATGTGACTGTGGATGGATGTTTCCTAGCCATAGGTAGCATGGTTGGCTCTGTCACGTGCCGATCTTAGCGCACTCTGGGAAGCGAGGTGTAACATGTCGTACGAGACGTTCGGTCCGTACCCTCATTGTCATATAGATTGATAGGATCCCTAATGGTTTGATGCCGTCGTACGATGAATTACCGTACGTGGTGAGTTTATCTGATGATTGATCCATACCCTTGACTAGAGGATGCCGTACGATGGTTTGTACCGTACGTGATGTTGTGAGGCTGAATGCTGATTGATAGATTCACCGACTCAGATATGTGGTAGATACGTATACCTTTTAGCATTTTCGCTTACGATGTACCTTATGCTACGTTCATGTCATTCTCATTGCATTACCTATACCTGTGCTAGTACACCTACACCATTATCGATGATGCGTATGTTACACTTACACAGATTTGCCGGCTCACACAATTTCTTCATCGATAATTGCTATGTTACTTACACGGTAGAGCTACTACATCATGCTATGATATACTTGCTATGCTCACATCATTATGCTATGTACACCCACATACCTTGCTAGAGCTACATATACCCCTATGTGGTATTGTATTCTCATTGACATTGAGACGTTGATTATTGTGCTATTGCGCATATAAAATGCATCATACATACATGCTTATATGTAGATACACATATCTTGCTATAGTTACATGTACACCTCATATGCTGCTGCACTTGATTTCGGAGGAATTGGGGACCGCATGATATATTTTAAAACTGGATTCATTTAAAAGTGCGGTTTTCCCTTAATATGCTCATATTGCTGTTTTATATTGCATATATCAGATTTCATGGATTTATGCATTGAGATATAGATTTCATGTGATTTATGGATTTGAGAACTGTGGGGATATTTCAAGAAATTATGTATTGTTTTGAAAACCCGGTTTCTCTTGATATGATATTTCGATGCGTCCACCATGAGTTTTCTCAGTTCTGAAACTTGTGTTAGATACCCGATTCGAGGAGCGAGGGGGAACCGTCTGCGAGTACATGGTGGACCCGGTGAGGTATCCCGGGGCAAGAAGACTCGTATTGTTAGGCGGTGAGCCTGGCAGGGGTGCACTACCTACCGGTGATAGTATTTGGACTCGGCGGTTATCCGGAGGATATCGACCGGAGTCGTGAGATGGAGATGAGGGCCGACCAGAGTATGCGGTGCCTGAGGGACGATCTGAGGATGCGAAGCCTGAGATATGAAGATTTACGTGTCGATGCTGGACACGGGTTTCATGATGTTTCGAGTGTCGGTGTTGGACACTCAGGTTCCATGATTTGATGTGTCATTGATGGACACGCGTTCTTTGATATCCTCATATATTTACATTGCACATGTTTTCATGATGTTTCGGGTGGACGAGATCCACATGCATACAGGCATTGATTATATTGTTGGACGATATCCACTTGCATACAGGCATTGATTATATTGTTGGATTATATTCACATGCATACAGGCATTGATTATTGTTGGCATATATGCAGATACGATCACCCTAGATATCATAATATTACCTTTATGATATAATTGACCTAGGAATCGTTGTTTTATTTGATTTCTACCTGATGATGTTTTCTACTCACGAGTTGGCAACTCACTCCCATTGTGCCACGGTTCTTGCAGGTTGACCGCATGGATCAGTAGCGGCATTGCTGGCACACAGCTTACATTCAGCTGATTTGCTTTGGTAGGTGGTACATGTTGGATCGTGCCCCTCTTGTATTATTATTCTTATTGTATCCAGTCAACTCCATCAATCAGAAACTAGTGTTTGTATATGTTGTAAGACTTAGCAAGACTTGTAGATGCGAGACTTAGAGCGATGGGTTATATGTTCGCTTGGTGGGTTTGATGTCTTTCTTTTCATTTTCCTTTGTGTTGATCTTCGCCGTTGGGCGTCGTATACATACTTATACTTGTGGTGGTTGTTTCGGCCGTTGGGCGTGACTTGCTCCTGTTTGGGGATGCTTTATTTATATTCTATGTTTGTACCCGTTTCGGGGCTAGTTTTTACAAAGGAGGTGTTGCCGAAATTTTTAAGAAAATAAAATTAAGTTTAAGGATTTTTACTTAATGTTGTATCAATGTTTTGATTACGTACTTCTTTTGACAGGTTTAGATTTCTGGGCTTCGGCTTACTTAGTTACGTTATGCCTGTAGACGTTGCGTGATTTAAGTGCCGGTCATGAGCTAATATTTTCGGGTCGTGTCAAAGTTGGTATCAAAGCGCTAGGTTTAACCTTGGTTCGAGTCTAGGTTTGACTATGTGGAGTCTGAGGCATAATTTATTTCGTTACATAGGCTTGACCTTACGGAACTTAGACCTGGACAGGGGGTATTAGACCCGAACTTTCGTTTCATAGCAGACCCTGATTGATGGAGTAGGTAGCTTGAGTAGAGTGGCGTACCGTACGTATGTTCCGCAGCATATTTACGATACGATACTCCACTTAAGAAACCTTAGGATGTACATGGCTTGAGATCTGTGATTCTCTTCGTTCCCTTGATCATACATCCATTTGAGATCCTTGATTCTATTTGTTTCCATGATCATACTCTCACTGATTCCGTTCCTCCTTATGATCATGTATCCATTTTGGGATCTGTTGATTCTTTTCATCCCTTTGATCTATTTTCGTTGATACTTGCTTAAGATTCCTGTCATCATGGTTTGAGCATAGATTGAGCTGTTGCTAGTGATGCGGTCAGGACGAGCTCATCATGGACGAGGACTGACCATCGTGTTTTTCTTGGTGACATGGGAACGTATCGATTTAGTGTTTGTGTTGTGATCTCTCGTTGAGACGAGTGTTCGGTTTTGCACCGAATGATCGGGCTATTGTTAGAGGCTGCCTGTTGTGAGAGGACTGTTGATGTACAGCCTACCTCCGAGTTTGTGATGTCGTCTACCGTGCAGACGGATGACCCAGCTGTTGCTGAGATTGATGGGATGTCGCCTCCAGACTTTATGAGCTGAGATCGCTGAAGCTTTCAGGAAGAGATGCGACAGATGATAGCTAGACTATCTTGAGTTGAGAGACGAAGGTGATTCGTCAGATTTGATGCGCCGACGTAGGCCCTGTGAGTTGAAGATTTCCAGTGTAGAGAATCTTACTCAGATCTAGAGTAGATCGATTCAGAGATGACGTTGTTCGTTGGATGATCCGATAGGAGATCGGTAAGATAACCAGTTACGGATAGAGGACCTCACCCAGATGCGTTGTGGGCTGATCGAGAACGGACGAATATAGAGTGTTCCTTCGATGATTGGGGCGAGTTCCCGAGGACGTGTTCGGCTAGATATCTTCTATTGAGTGATGAAGATACCGAGTTCATAATTTCGAGTTCGTGTGAGAGACTCCAGATTGACTGTAGCCGAGAACAATTGCAGTACGCAAATAGCAAGACATGACGTCGAGGTGGACGAAAATAAAGAAGAGTGGAACAAGATGTTCGTATGAGATGTTAACGAGCTGTTGTTACTCCTCGTTGAGATTAGAGATCGGATATATATACAGAGGCGTTGGGATATGGCCAGTTCCCAATAAAATGTTGTGTGCTGAGAACGCAGTGGTCCAGAAAACGAGAAAAGATTATGCAAGAGTACCGCCTCCGTATAGTTCAGCATAGGCGAGATTGGAAGAGACCTTGAGCAGGTGCCTTCCAGGACACTGCTGCGATAAGATTTGCACCCAGGATCAGTTGTGTCACGTGTGTTCAGAGGGCCAAAGGCCGACGCCAGTGACGTGCTGCTTACAAGTGGTCATGCTAATTGGCCTTGAGATGACCTGAGGAGTGCCAGAGCGGAATCTTTTCCGTTAGCACACCTGACCGGGCCGATGAGCCGATGGAGTGCGAGATTGGTAATCCACAGATAAAATGAGGACCCAGAGACAGAGGACGCTAGACCGTGAGCAGGAGGCAACCAGAAGTTCTTGCTCTGCCAGTTTTGGGCGCACTGACATTTTCGACATTGTAGGAGGTGTACCTCAATGTCATTTGTTGCGATTTGCATTTATGATCCGAGTATCACGCTTATATCGTTTGGATTTGAGTTTTCATGATTGAGTTTCATGATATTGTTTTCGTGCAAAATGGCTGCACCTACTGGGTATTTACATTTTTGTGCATGGTTATTGCACTTGTGATACGTTTTATACACCGTTGTGTTGGGTTGCGATTTGTGCATATCTATTGCACTTGATGTTGATTTTGTGCCTTGGCTGCACGCGTTTATGATTTCGTGGATTTCATACTGTTGATTTGATTTTGTGCTTGTGGCACGCACTCGATTGATTTTTGCACTCGGTATAACTCACATGTGCTTGCAGTGTATTGATACGGATTTGTGCACATAGTTGCACACATTTTTGATTTCATACACCTTGGTACACTCGGTGTTGTTTTTATACGCATTTGAGTTATTGATGCATTTCCGTGCACTTGTTGCACCCGATTTGTATTTCATGCATTTGTTGCACCAGATTCGTGTTTCGTGCATTTGTAGCACTTGATTTGCATTTTCATGCATTTGTTGCACCGGATGGGTATTTCGTGCCTTGGTTGCACTAGATCTATACTCCGTACATGGATTGCACTGATTTATGTATCTGAGCATTTGTTCACCAGATTTATGTTTTTGTGCGCGTTGCACTTGATATTCGTTTTCATGCATGCTACTGCACTTGATGCTTATTACGGACTTAACGCGCTTGGGTTGGATTTATGCGCGTGTTAGGCGCTTGGTATTGGATTTTGTGCGCATCGGATGCACTGGAGAAAGATTTTATTCGTGCATGTAATATGCATCCGATTTAGATTTTTATTCGTGCATGTTGGATGCACTTGATTTAGATTTCATTCATGCATGACGGATGCACTTGATTTGGATTTTCGCGCATGTTAGGCGCATGATATAAGATATGATTTTGTGCACTATAGATGCACTTAATATTATTGACGTGCACACCTGTTGCACTGGACAGATGCTTTCATGATCCCCGTTGCACTTAGTTTGGTTTTGTGCACATTCATAGCACTTATATTTGATTTTTATTTCCGTGCGCACCAGACGCACGTGATTGTTGGATACACCTTTCGAGACTGATTTTTCTCTTGAGCACTTTGTTTTCATGATGGGCACAATATTATGTAGTAGCCAAACTGGACTGATCTGGGGACAGTACCTGAGTATTTTGCATGCATTGAAAGTTTAACAAGAGGTTTTCAAAAAGGAGCTATAGTCTCGCCTTTTCCTACGTGTCCGCGAGCGACACGAACGTTTATAAAGGAAAACCTTTTGGAATATTTCAAAACATATATGGACGTATATTTATTACATTACAAATGAGCGTCCGTCACTTGTGCCATGAGTTACGCATCACACGGCAATTCAGAAAAGATTTTGCATGTGTTTTATTCAGTTTTAAAAGATTTTTTCAAGGATGCGTACTATACCCATATTATAGTATATGACTAGTGCATATTGGATTTCAGCAGTGGATTTCAGATCAGTATCTCCATTGTAACTCCGATGATTTGCGTGACGCTTGACGGAGTTCGATTTTGATTTTCGTACTCGTTTTCAGACGCACATGATGCGCTGTGGTATTTCTGTATCTTCCGTGATTTCGGAGCCCCGTGATAGAGCTGATTATTGAAATGGTTTAGTATTTGAGGATTTAAATTTAAATTCGGGGACCGAATTTATTTAAGGGGGGAAGATTGTAACATTTCAGAAAATATAAAATATTATTTTTGGAATTTAATATTAAAATAATATATTTCGCGAAAACTACCAATTTGCGAATTTGGGGTTGTCGTAAAATGGTATAAATATATACCAATATTTGTGAAATAATTTGGAGATTAAAATGTGTTATGTGAAAGTGTGAGTATTTTAGTTTACATGGAAAATTTTGGTGGCTACCAAATTTCGAAATTCCTGGGCCTTGAAATTTCGTGGGCTTTGGGAATTGTGGCTGGGCAAATTTTCATAGGCATGGTGCACACTGTTGGAGTCATGGTGACTCATTTTGGGCATTGATTGTTTCTTGTTTTCCTTAGGATATTTGAGTAGGATATTAGTTTTTGGTGAGATCTTTTTGGGGGTGGTGATTTTTCTTGTGATTAATTCATATTTGAACACTCACCACTAAAACTTAAAATTTCCACAGAGAAGAAAAAGGGGGGCTCGGTCACATTTTTAGTTTCCAACAAGCAATTTCCTATGCTCACTTCTCTCACACCATGGCAACTTCATTTACCTCCACCCAAATTCTTGGGTGCCTTGAGACAAAATATTCACACACTATCTCTATTTCGTCTTGGGTATCTAGGCTAGCAAACTGGATGTCCGATTTGCTTCGGTTTAAAAGCGGAAGCCAGTATAAAGGATCCTCGACGTGGTGCCTCTTCGTCGAGCGAGACCGGAGAGCGAACTTTGTCGGGGCAGCCGCAACAAGCTAGGGGAAGAGATTGAAGACCAAAGGATACGGATCGATCAGTATAATCTCTTAAACCACTTTACAGTTTACTAGTATAGGGTTAATGGTTCGATCCGGGTTTTAGGGTTACGTTAGCGCCAAGTTTAAAAGTTTTTGTTCCGCATTTGGCCACGGATTGATGGCCGGGACACTGGCGTAGAGTTACAGTTTGTATATCAACGACGAGGGTTGTTTGGTCGTTTTTTGCATGCATAGGTTATAGGTTCTAACCTATGAGCGCACTGTATGCCGTATCGGTTTTTCGGACCTGGTTTTCATAACATTGCGATATATGTTGATTTGTAGGTACCCTCGCGTAGATTCCGAGACGGCGGAGCACATCGACTACGGCTGATCGAGGAGTTCCACAGGTGAGTATATTTATATCTACGGGGGAAGTCGGGTGGATGGAGTATAGCATCCCCGCAAATTATGAATGGAAACCGATATATATATATATAATACTGTCGGAGAAACCTATATTAAAAAACTATAGATATGGTTAAAAAGATAGTTAGAGGTGATATGAATAATTGAATATATATATATATATATATATATATATATATATCGAGATATGAGATGAAAGCTATAGGGACATAACTCCTGGACATGATATGATAGAAATGATGTCTCGAATTGATATAAAGATATGAAAAGTGAACGTGAATCACACTATATAGATATGTAGTTGCACGAGATTAAGTATGAGTTTTAGAGTAGCGTGACATGAGATTCATATGATATAAGGCATATGTAAAATGACTTGATGTGAGAGAGATTGATGTGAGGAAAAGAGTATACGATGAGATATGATGACTTGGTTGATATGTCGTTTTACAGATGCGAGTCGATATGAGATAATTGATACCTTCGTCGGTCCCCTGATATGAGATTGATAAGGATGTGACCTGGAATATAGGTATATAGATATGTGATGTTGTGAATCATGAGTGATATGTCGTACAAGACGCTAGGTCCGTACCCTCATTATCATATAAATTGATAGGATCCCTAATGGTTTAATGCCGTCGTACGATGAATTACCGTACGTGATGAGTTTATCTGATGATTGATCCATACCCTTGACTAGAGGATGTCGTACGATGGTTTGTATCGTACGTGATGTTGTGAGGCTGGATGCCGATTGATAGATTCACCGACTCGGATATGTGGTATATACGTATACCTTTTAGCATTTTCGCTTACTATGTACCTTATACTACGTTCATGTCATTCTCTTTGCATTACCTATACCTGTGCTAGTACACCTATACCATTATCGATGATGCGTATGTTACACTTACACAGATTTGCCGGCTCACACACTTTCTTCATCGATAATTGCTATGTTGCTTACACAGTAGAGCTACTACATCATGCTATGATATACTTACTATGCTCACATCATTATGCTATGTACAACCACATACCTTGCTAGAGCTACATATACCCCTGTATGGTATTGTATTGTCATTGACATTGAGACGTTAATTGTTGTGCTATTGCGCATATGAAATGTATCATACATACATGCTTACATGTAGATACACATATCTTTCTATAGTTATATGTACACCTCATATAATGCTGCACTTGATTTCGGAAGAATTGGGAACTGCGTGATATATTTTAAAACTGGATTCATTTAAAAGAGCGGTTTTCCCTTAATATGCTCATATTGCTATTTTATGTTGCATATATCAGATTTCATCGATTTATGAATTGAGATATGGATTTCATCTGATTTATGGATTTGAGAACCGTAGGGATATTTCAAGAAATTATGTATTGTTTTGAAAACCTGGTTTCTCTTGATATGATATTTCAATGCGTCCACCATGAGTTTTCTCGGTTCTGAGACTTGTGTTAGATACTCGATTCGAAGAGCAAGGGGGAACCGTCTGCGGGTACATGGTGGACCCAGTGAGGTACCCCGGGGCAAGAAGACTCGTATTGTTAGGCGGTGAGCCTGACAGGGGAGCACTACCTACCGGTGATAGTATTTGGACACGACGGTTATCCAGAGGATATCGACCGGAGTCGTGAGATGGAGATGAGGGCCGACCAGAGTATGCGGCGCCTGAGGGCCGATCTGAGGATGCGGCGCCTGAGGGCCGATCTGAGGATGCGGTGCCTGAGATATGAGGATTTACGTGTCGATGCTGGACACGGGTTTCATGATGTTTTAAGTGTCGATGTTGGACACTCAGGTTCCATGATTTGATGTGTCATTGATGGACACACGTTCTTTGATATCCTCATATATTTACATTGCACATGTTTTCATGATGTTTCGGGTGGACGAGATCCACATGCATACAGGCATTGATTATATTGTTGGACGATATCCACTTGCATACAGGCATTAATTATATTGTTGGATGATATCCATATGCATACATGCAATGATTATTGTTGGCATATATGCAGATACGGTCACCCTAGATATCATAGTATTACCTTTATGATATAATTGACCTAGGAATCGTTGTTTTATTTTATTTCTACCTGATGATATTTTCTACTCACGAGTTGGCAACTCACTCCCGTTGTGCCGCAGTTCTTGCAGGTTGACCGCATGGATCAGTAGCGGTATCGCTGGCACATAGCTTGCATTCGGGTGATTTGCTTTGGTAGGTGGTACATGTTGGATCGTGCCCCTCTTGTATTATTATTCTTATTATATCTAGTCAACTCCATCAATCAGAAACTAATGTTTGTATATGTTGTAAGACTTAGCAAGACTTGTAGTTGCGAGACTTAGAGCGATGGGTTATATGTTCGCTTGGTGGGTTTGATGTCTTGCTTTTCATTTTCCTTTATGTTGATCTTTGTCGTTGGGCATCGTATACATACTTATGCTTGTGGTGGTTGTTTCTGTCGTTGGGCATGACTTTCTCCCGTTTGGGGATACTTTATTTTTATTCTATATTTTTACCCGTTTCGGGGCTAGTTTTTACAAAGGAGGTGCTGCCGAAATTTTTAAGGAAATGAAATTAAGTTTACGGATTTTTACTTAATGTTGTATCAAAGTTTTCATTACATACTTCTTTTGACAGGTTTAGATTTCTGGGATTCGGCTTACTTAGTTAAGTTACGCCTGTAGACATTGCGTGATTTAAGTGTCGGTCACGAGCTAATATTTTCGGGTCGTGACAAGCACTTTCAATCCCAGATGAACGGGGTCCCCTTCTTCATCAGATGATTGTAGGGACGGCATTTTCCGGAGAGGTTGGCTATGAACCGCCGAATATAAGCGAGCTTTCCTTGAAGAGATCATAATTGTTGGAGAGTTCTTGGCGTGGGCATTTCCATAATCGCCTTAATCTTTGAGGGATCGATTTTGATACCCCAGTGCCGTATGATGAATCCTAGGGATTTGCCTGAAGAGACTCCAAACGCGTATTTTAGAGGATTCATTTTCATATTATACTTTCGATGACGTCGGAACACTATTTTATGGTGTTCCCAATGCTCCTCATGAGATTTTCTCTTTACCACTATGTCATCAATGTAGCATTCAACGATCTCGTGTATGAGTTCATTGAAGATCTTCGTCATGGCCCTTTGGTAGGTAGCGCCGGTGTTCTTTAAACCGAAGGGCATTACCTTATAGCAAAATATGCCCAGCAAGGTCCGGAAGGCGGTATACTTTTGATCTTCGGGTTGCATTTTTTTTATTGTATCCTGAAGATCAATCCATGAAAGAGAGGACCTCATGGGTAGACGTGTTATCGATCATCAGCTCGGTAACAGGTACTGGGAAGTCATCCTTTGGGCATGTTTTGTTGAGGTCCCGAAAGTCCAAGCATATGCGCACCGTCCCATTCTTCTTCATCACTGGAACGATGTTAGCGATCCCGTCAGGGTATTGAACTTCTTGGATAAACCCGGAGTCGATTAGTTTCTTGACTTCAGTGTTGATACTCATCTCAAGTTCGAACCGCATTCTTCTTGGCGCCTGTTTGACTGGCATTATGTCCGGTGATATGGCCAATTTATGTACTGCCACCTTTGGATCTAGGCCCGGCATCTCAGAATAGTTCCATGCGAAGCAGTCTTTATATTGCATGAGCACGTCCTTCAACGTGGCTACCAGTTTTTCAGATAGTAGCTCACCGACGAACGTTGGCCTCGGATCTTTTTCCTACCCTAAGTCAATTTTCCTTAGGTCATCCGCTGTAATGTGTATCCCATCTTCCAGGTCCTTTGGGGCTAGTAGAAACTCTAAGATCACCTCGTCCTCGTCTTCATTTGTGAAGCACATTTAGAGGCCATCCATAATCTCTTGCCCTCTCTCTTTTGAGAGTGTTACATATGGCAGATACAAGTCCGCTTCCCTTTTTGTGGTTGAGCTGGTTCTATCCTCACCGTATAAGTCTTCTTTGGCTCATGCTATTGCGGCGGATTTACCCTCCAGCTGTCGGACAAAGCGAACCTGCCTTACTGATACTGTTCTTCTACCCAGTGTTTGAAGGTGAAGTGGTCTTCGAGGGGATGACCTATTGCTCGGTGGTAGGAGCAATAATCCGGATGATGGACCTCGTTTATTTGTTCGGGATGCCGAGACTCCGGAAGTATCATCATTTGGTGCTTCATGACAAGGTTGAATATTTCATTATCTTGTCTTGGGGAAAGAGTATTCCCGACCCATCTTTTTTATAAAGGACAGATTCCAATCGATCTTTTCTCGATTGCATAGCTTCTTGGATCTGCTTCGTTGTTTTCGAACATTGTTTGCGTTCTATACCTTGTTTTTGCCTTTATTTCAGGATTTTCCCCCTTCGCGAGGACATACAACGGGCCAGGGATGAAGAACATTATAATCTTCCTTCTCCGTGGATTGTTAATTGAAGCGCTGTGTCCTGGACTTTTCATAAATGGCCATTTCGCGGCTGTGATCGTCTCGGCTCTTTCGACAAGTTTCTTTTATTAGCTTGTCTATTTGTTCTTCGAGCGACGGAATTAACGTTTCTAGAGCGGGATTTCGCTCTGTTCCAATGTCACGGCCATTCAGAAGAGCGTTTTCCCCTTCGCTGAAGTTGTTTATGACACGGCATCTATGGAACTGCTCTCGTTTCTTGGACCGAACGTATCCGAGCCCCATTGTCTCCATCTTTCCATTGGGCATCTTTCGCTGAGTCTCGGGAATATCATAAATCTTTTTGTAGAAACGGGCTTGTCGAACAGTTTGTTCAAGGTGTACGCATTGGCATCTTAACAGCCTTTTCAATCCCTCTACGTAGTATCTTGGCAGATGGATTGGTTGAAGTCTGTCTAGTGCAAAATCGGCACGGTGCCAGACTTCTTTTTCTACTTTGGTCTCCATAGATTGATAGAAGATGATCGCCTTTTAACCTTTTCGCCTGGTAGGGACGTGGAAAGTCTGTAATTCTTATACGCTGTATGTATGGAGCGCATCAAGTTTCTTGTAATGCTGAGGCGGAGCCATTGTGATTTGCAGACTTTGATATACTTCGTCCAGGTTTTGCACTGACCGGTGGATGGAGAACGCTGTGTTGGCCTCATCCTCAGAATCGCTGCCAAAGACCAGAATAGGGGTAGATGGTCCAGGCCTGTTATTTTCTTTCTGGGGTTGCTTCGAGTAGACTATTTCTTCATCATCCTTGGAATCGCTCCCAAAGATCGGGATAGTGGCGACGAACTTCTATTTATCCTCCGGCTTATGACACCTTTCTATATCTTCGAAGTTTGGTAAGAAGTACTTTGCGTCTTCATATTTCCGGACCGCGTTTACGGAGAATGGATTTAGCTCCCCTATGATGGTGCATTCCAAACCATCCTTAAAATACTTTATACACTGATATTGTGTAGAAGGGATGACGTTGTACTCATGCAACCAGGGCCTGCCGAGCAAAGCGTTATAGCAAGTCTTGGCGTCAATGACGTGAAATTTGATGTCAGTGACGAGCAACCCGAAGCGTAACATCAGTATTACGGACCAAAGCGTCCGTGACGACTGTGAGTCAAACCCGGAGATGGTAATTTTGTCTCGGGCCAAGTACTAAATGTTCATGCAAATTTTCTTCAGCACCCTCACGTTGAAAAGGTTGACGGAGGATCAGTTGTCGACAAGGATTTTCCTTATCTTGATATCGTGGCAGTACCCGGTGACGTATAACGGACGGTAATATTCGCACGTACCGAGGAGGAGATATTCATCGCTGAAAGTAATGTCAGCCGTGTAGACCTCTGCGAGGAAAACTTGGAACTGATCTGACTCTTGTAATGCCTTGATCAGAGAATCTCGCGCCTCTTTGGACATGAGGAGAGCATCCAGTATGCTCAGTTGTGAGGGTATTCTCCTCAAATGTGCCAGGACGTTATAATCCACCTTATCTTTCTTTGGCGGGTCCCTTGCTGCGAGCTCTTTGACAACTCCACCGTCGAGGGCAATTTCCTCAGGGATTTTTTCTTTCCCTTTGTCCTTTTTGTTCGAACCTTTGTTTTTAGGTCCGAGGTTCTTTTCAGGCAGCGTGCGGTTACGTAGCTGAATATTCTCGCAGTTCTTCTCCTCCTCTTCTTTTTCAGAGGTGGAGTCTTTGAAGAGAGGGCCGAGGGGTATTTCGTCCTCAGAATCGCTCCCGAAAGTAAGAACTTGGGGTTTTCCCATTCTGAACTGGTACCAACCATATGACAGTTGCCAGTCGTTTTTTCACGCATATCTTTCTCACTCTTTTGCCGTCGACGAACTTCGCGTTTCATCCTCTTGAAGTGTTTTGAGAAGAAACATATCCTTGCCACCACTTCTTGAAGGTACTGCATTCTTCGGTGGGGTGGGTAACCCTCCGATGATATAGGCAATTATTTGGATGTGAATCCTCGCTGTCGAGGTATATGACCCCGGGAGTGTTTCTTACGAGAGGTGGCAGCTTCATTCCCATTGACAGGGCTTTGGCGAACCGCTTCTCTGCCTTGATCCTGCTCTTATTTGTCGCAGGTATGCTTTGGTTTGGTTGGAGTACTTTACAACTCCACCTTGCCGCAGCTTCTTCATCACGACGCTGACGCTTAGCCTTTTCGTATATGGTTGTTTCGCGTTCTCGGTCAGCTTTACTTTTTCGAAAGACAGCCTATCAATCGGGTCTTCTGGCTGTTCCGGGGATTTTAGCGCCGATTCTGCCCCCAGTTCCTCTATGTTGTTTTCTGACGCTGAGAGAGTTTCTTCATCATTTAATAACGAATGGGAGACCATGTGGCAACTTGCTACATAGTCTTCAGTTTCTTCTGATGAGTCATTTTCCTCATTGTTGTCACTATCTTCATTCTCGAGAATATGCTTGAGGAACTCTTCGAGCGTGACCGGTTTCCGCACCTTCTGGTTGTACTCCTCCCACGCGTCAATGTATTTTTGTAGGTCTATGCGCTTGTCGTCATACTCGGCAGGCTGCACAGGCTTCTTGGTCTTCTTCTTTTTCTTCGAAGACTTTGAAGGCTTGACTTGGGGATTTTTCCCTTTGTCAACAATCTTCGGTACGGGACGCGGTTTCAGCATCCCTTCGATGATTTCAGGTTCAAGTGGGCATTTCCACCTGACTGCCGGACATGCATGTAGATCCTTCAGCATTCTTTTGGTTTTAGCTGAAAGAACGGCTTCCTATGGAGTTTATTCCATGAGCGAGCATGATGCCCCCGGCGAATCCACTTTTTTAGGAGTGTGCTTCTATGGTGGGTTCACCCTCCAGTTCTCAGACAGCACGAACTTCCCCTATTGATACCGGTCCTCGACCTAGTTTTTGAAGATGTAGCAATCCTTAATTGGGTGGTGTTCATACCATAATATTGCATTTTCTATTCCCCATTCTTATGCATTTTACAATGATAAACAGGTGCTTTTGATGCATGTCTGCTACATATTACAGGTTACAGGTTCTTGAAGCGAAAACAGTGAAAAAGACAAAAGATGATACAAAAAGTGGACTTTGACCAACAAATAAAAGACTCTTGATCAAGCCTACATCAAACATAAAATTCACAGAGTACAAGGCAATGCAAGGTCCAAGATTACAAAGCGAACGGTTAAAAGCCCACCGCAATTATTCACTGGAGATCTGGAAGAAACATAGAAGCTATTTTAACAAAGAACCAAATAATAAGGAAGCCCAAAGATCCAAGGCCCAATACTTTCTTTTAAAGAGACATAAAATTTTACCAAAGCTTGAAGTCTATTTTGACTAGGTCTTCCTAAGGATATTTTGGTAAATGTAGACATGCAAATCAATTGTAACCTAGGGTTTCCTATTCTCTATAAATAGGAACTCTACTCATTGTAATTTCTCATGCCTCCCTTCATTAATAAATTTTAGAATTCTTTTGGAGAGCATCGGTGTTTCTTTTCAATTCATGAATTCAGATCTGACAACCCTGCGTTGATGATTGGAGAGATGCATCTGTAAGTAGATTTAATTCCTTGCTCTAGTTTAGATTTCAATTCTTGCCCTAGGTAATTTTTATTCTCTGCCCTAGATAAATGTTCTTCAATTCCTTAATGAGCAAGTAGTTTCCTCGCTTGTTAGGGTTAGGAATAGGGAAGGATTTGAAAGATGAAGATCTCTCATCTCTTTTCTTTGCCAATCTTTTATGAAAATTAGAACTCCATGCATACCTTCTTATTCCGCTCCCTACGGCACTCTACCCTCGAGGTAACGGTGATTCCGTAGTATAAAAGCCCGGATTCTAAGGTTTTCCATGGAGGTTAGGGTAAAGATTAAGAAAGGAAGGACAAGGATCTAGAGGAAGAATCAATCTTCCCAATCATCCTAATCCCCTTTGTTAAGATTTACCATAACACTAATATGATATCTTTAATTAAAGGCAATGGAAAGAGATGTAGATCTTTGTTTACCAAATTTTCCCTAAACCTAATCCTAGCAAGTTTCTAATCCTAGTATCATACAACTTCAATTTTTAGATTTAATAATCAATCCGAACACCCTTCAGAATTAACTCGTTAGCGCGATTAGGAAATTCACAACATCCCTGTGGACCGACCCGTACTCACCGGCTAGCTGCAAAGAGACGCCGTTCTTGATTGCGGTTACAAATATTTTTGATCTATCTTTTAGAAAGCGCAAGCATGCAAAATCACACTCAATCAAATGGCGCCGTTGCCGGGGATGGCATAGAATTTTCTTTTCGCGATTTCGGGTTAATCAAAATTAAAAAAAAAAAATCATAAAAATCTGAAAAATCACCAAAAAAAAATATAAAAATATATCATCGGTTATTTTTGGAAAGGGTATCTTTGTGTGAATTTTGCAGGATCTACGCACAAATTCGGATCTGGAAATCTACAGAAAGCGAAACAGCAAATAGACGATCCTATCAACAGAAGATTGCAACAACAGAGGAACAGAAAAAAATTTAGAGGACCGAGTCAAAAAGTCAACCGCGCGATCTAGTGCAGCTGCAAAAAAAAAAAAAAAACGCCGGCGGCTCTTTCCGGCCGCGGCACCGCCGCGGGACATCCCTTCTGGCCGCGGAACCGCCGCGGCCTTGTAGGTTAAAAAAAAAAAAAAACAGGGTGCAGACGCGCGGTAAAAAAAAAAATCTGTAAGTTTTCTCTCTCCTCTTCTGCAAATCTTGATATATCTTCTGTAAATTTGCCTGCAGGATTTCTTTGCGCTTTAAAAATATTCCTTTCCAAATAACAAATCTTATGCAGGATTCGTTGTGCTATGCTTAAAATAACAATTGATTGCAAGTGATCTTTTCTGATTTGCATATCCTTAATCTTTTTGCTAAAATATCTTTCCAAATAAAGATAAAGAGAAAAAAGGAAAGTTTTAATTAGAAAACTTGCAAATTTTGAAATTCACAAAAAAGATTTGATTGCAAGTGATTTACTGTTTTGCATATCTTTAATCAGACTTTAAGGGGCTTTTGACCAAATCAGATTGGGTGGGGATTTCATCACCCTTCACAGGACCCCAGAAAACATCTAAAGAATTTTGCATCGACCACAATTAATAAAAAATACTAGACTCAGCCCTAAGGAAATCGAGCTCAATAGGAAAAGGACTAGTATAGGCATCGACCGTTTATCTTAACTGATTTTGCGGTGTCTAGGCTAGTGGTTTTTAATTAGGCCCACTGTCGTGGTGGTTCCTTCTCACTTACCTGGCCGCAATTGGCGGTGAAGAGGTGGTTTGAGGTCCTATTTCTAGCCCTTTGGAACAGTTAGGAGCTGTCTAGCTGACCTAGGTGACCCTAGATCTCGGACTGATTGTGCATTTCTGGTTATTTGCATTTGTGTCTTAGCCCTTTATCGAAAATTTTTGCAAAACAAATAAAAAAGAATAATAAGAGGAATTTTAAAAAAATAAAATAAAAAATACTTGCAGCTTTTGTCGCTCGGAAATCCTTGCACCAACAAACTTTCTTTCTTTCTCCCTTTCTTCTAACATGGGTACCCCACATAACAAATCACTTGCCGAACTTTGGTATCCCGAACCTAATTTTGCGTCGTTCGGCAATTTGTTCGATCAATTTAAAGACGATCCTTCTATGCCTAAAAAATCTTTGAAAGATCACATAGAGGCGTCTAGGAGAAATAGTTTGACTTTTCAACCCACTTTGTGTCAACCAAGTCAACCTTTACCACCTCCATATGTTGACACCACTTTTTCAAGTCCTTCTGTCACTCCTAGGCCGATGTCCATTGCTGAGCATATTGCTCAATCTCGCCACCGATCTTTCACCCCTCTCCACTCATCTAGTTCTAGGGATCCGCATGATTATTCACCTTTTTATCCACATGTTGACCCTACCCCAGTCCAAGAACCTTGGTATCCCGAACCTAATTTTGCGCCATATGTCAATGTGTTCGGTCAATTTAAAGACGATCCTTCCATGCCTAAAAAATCTTTGAAAGATCACATAGAGGAGTCTAGGAGAAATAGTTTGACTTTTCAACCCACTTTGTGTCAACCAAGTCAACCTTCACCACCTACATATGTTGACACCACTTCTTTAAGTCCTTCTGTCACTCCTAGGCCGATGTCCATTGCTGAGCATATTGCTCAATCTCGTAGCCGATCTTTCACCCCTCTCCACACATCTAGTTCTAGGGATCAACAAGACTATTCACCTTTTTATCCACATGTTGACCCTACCCCAGTCCAATCACCCACTTCCTACCAGTCCTACCCGACCTTTCCACCTTCACTAGACACTGCTTCTACACAGCCATTAGGGAGTTTCACATATCCAAACAATTTTGAATCTTTTGCCGAAACCCCTTTACCACCAAAGTCTAGTTTGGAAGAGGCGTTGGAGGCATATATCGCAGCAACAAACAAAATGGTTAGGAATGTGGAAGCGTCCGTGGCCACCCTTATGCGACCTAGTGAACCGGTAGCTAGTTTCCAACTAGCTCCAAATTTTCCAATGTATGAGGAGGTGGTTGGACTGAGTGAGAATGAGAGAGGATTTCCAAATCAAACCTACCCTTACCCAATTGAAGCCCACAACTCCAGTTTTCCATCGAATGTCCTAAATGATTCACAAGTTCAAAATAAAAGCGAGTTGTGTGATTTTGTAGTGTTTGATTTGCCAGATTGTGAAGAACCCCTTTCGAGTGAAACCAGACTTAATCCTTTCGATCTTTACACCTCCACTCTAGAACCTAAATCGATAAATATCCATGCTTTTGATGAGGTGTCTAAAGAAATTGATTTTCACTTGATTGAGGATATAGACGCCTGGAATATTTCGGATGATGAACCTGTCGATTTAATTGAAATTTTATGTTCAAATCATCATCCCGAGTTATTAAATGTTTCTCCCGAATCTCATATGCGTCTTGATTTTGATGATAATGGCATGGATGAGTTGAATATTGTGGAGAATTATGAGGATAATATTGAGGAGAGTAGTGAGAATCATATTGAGGTTGAACCATTTTTCTTTGATGTGTCGAATTTTCCAATACACCCTCCTAAATCCTTAACTGATACCCTTCCTCAATCACTTCCTTCCGTCCTTCCTATCGTTTCGACTGTGCAAGAGACCGTTACGCTTTCATCTCCAATACCTAGTTCGACGTACCCATGTTTGCTCACGACTCTTGAGGGATTTAATCTCATTTTTTCGCGGGTTGATAGATTAGCACAATCGCTTTTTACACATCGTTCATTACAAATTGTGCTAATCTATACGCTCCATCCACACCCTCAAATTCGTATTCCCACTTTCTTTGGTTCTTCTAATCTTCCTTTAATGATATCGAGTGTTGATGAATCACAATCCGACATTTTGAGTTCGATAATTTTCAATTGGACCTTCGAGGAAAGTTTCGAAGATATTTTCGCCGACGAACTCGCATTCTTAAATGATATGGATTTTGTGATTAATCAACCTCCACTCGAAGATGTAGAACCCCTACCATTTCTTCTTCCCCTCCGCCATTCTCCTCCACCGAGACCATATTATCCCTTTCTCTCCACACGGTCTCGTGTGCTTCTCATTTCTTTTCTTTCCACTCCATTCTTTCACCAACTCTACCATTACCACGATAGAATTTTTGAATGGTTGGTGCTAACCTTTGGCTTGTGTAAGGCCAAGCTTAAGTTTGGGGGGAACCTTTGTATATATGTATATATGTTTTTGTTTTCTTTTCCTCTAAAAAAATAAATAAAAAATTTCAAAACATTAAAAAAAAAAAAATAATAAACAGGGGAGTGCCGGTATTTTGACCCTCTTGGTTTAGCATGACAGTGAGGACACTGTCAAGTTAAAGTTTGGGGGTATGCTCGGTACGTCTTCTTCCTTCGCATTCATTTGTACATATTTTTGCATTTGCATGCTTATTTGAAAACTCATAAAAATTTGAAAAATTTCAACAGTTATAAAAATTAATGTATTCAATTTTGGCTAATTGACTTGAGTTTGACAAATAGGGTAACTGGCTAGGAACAACTAGATCTTAGACTTAGTGAATTAAAAACCCTAAAAATAACCTTCCTTAAAGTTTAACGGTAGAAAGTATATGCCTTGTAGTTTATTTAGAAATGGCAAATTTTGGGTTCACTTCTTGGGCTAAGTCGAAACAAGGGAAGAGTATTGATGTTCTTATTAGAGTATAAGTTTGAAAAATAGTTCCTAACTTAAGTCTAGATTCTGAAAATGTATACCCTACAATTTGCACAATCACGCACCTTGAAACTTGGAATAGTAGAAGAGACCTTGAAATGCTCTTGTCTAAAGTCCTTAGTATGAAAAAGTGTGAATGAATAAAAAAAAAATGGACACTGGTTTTTGTGATTACTTAAGGCTGCAAAAATAGAAAAATACTTAGCGAGGGTGCTTCATCACCTAGTGCCTTAGACCAACTGGTTTGGGAGTCACTGCTAAAGCCTTGGGTGTTGCAAAGACTAGGAAGTATGCTTTAAAGTGCAAACGCATTTTGTAATCGGTCGTTGGTACCTCAAGAAGTATTAACGGTCGCATGAAGGATGTGTAAGCAAATTTCATTTAAATTCACCTACTAAGAAGTGCTTTGGACAAAGGACGAGAGTACGATTGCTTGATTTGAATTTCCAAGTGTAGAGGTGATTTATACACACACGTGGGGATATGTGATTGGAATTTAGATAAGAGAGAGGAATGAAGAATAGAACTTGTATCTTTAATGGAGTTGATAGAAATTCCTAAGTGGAAATGGAACCCTAGAAAGAAAACTTAGGAAATGCCGAAAGCTAAGTAGATCTGCATGATATATATAATCTTAAGTTAAATGATGAGGAAGTGTGAAGAATATGGGTGGATAATTTGCGAGTCAAAAAATAATAGAATTCCTTGTTAGAAAACCTAATTGGAGAACAAAAGTTAATGGGCCGAATTGATAGGATTTTGTGGGTAGTATCCGCTGAAAACCCTCAGGAGACAACACTCCTCCTACTAGGGACACCTAGAGGTTTAACGGCTTGTTGCACGAGCTCAGTGCAATCGCGTTTTCCTGCGAAAGTGCGGCTAGGTTAGATTTTTATCGAGAATAAAAAAATAAGTTTGCTCGAGGACGAGCAAAAGATAAGTTTGGGGGTATTTGTTCATACCATAATATTGCATTTTCTATTCCCCATTCTTATGCATTTTACAATGATAAACAGGTGCTTTTGATGCATGTCTGCTACATATTACAGGTTACAGGTTCTTGAAGCGAAAACAGTGAAAAAGACAAAAGATGATACAAAAAGTGGACTTTGACCAACAAATAAAAGACTCTTGATCAAGCCTACATCAAACATAAAATTCACAGAGTACAAGGCAATGCAAGGTCCAAGATTACAAAGCGAACGGTTAAAAGCCTACCGCAATTATTCACTGGAGATCTGGAAGAAACATAGAAGCTATTTTAACAAAGAACCAAATAATAAGGAAGCCCAAAGATCCAAGGCCCAATACTTTCTTTTAAAGAGACATAAAATTTTACCAAAGCTTGAAGTCTACTTTGACTAGGTCTTCCTAAGGATATTTTGGTAAATGTAGACATGCAAATCAATTGTAACCTAGGGTTTCCTATTCTCTATAAATAGGAACTCTACTCATTGTAATTTCTCATGCCTCCCTTCATTAATAAATTTTAGAATTCTTTTGGAGAGCATCGGTGTTTCTTTTCAATTCATGAATTCAGATCTGACAACCCTGCGTTGATGATTGGAGAGATGCATCTGTAAGTAGATTTAATTCCTTGCTCTAGTTTAGATTTCAATTCTTGCCCTAGGTAATTTTTATTCTCTGCCCTAGATAAATGTTCTTCAATTTCTTAATGAGCGAGTAGTTTCCTCGCTTGTTAGGGTTAGGAATAGGGAAGGATTTGAGAGATGAAGATCTCTCATCTCTTTTCTTTGCCAATCTTTTATGAAAATTAGAACTCCATGCATACCTTCTTATTCCGCTCCCTACGGCACTCTACCCTCGAGGTAACGGTGATTCCGTAGTATAAAAGCCCGGATTCTAAGGTTTTCCATGGAGGTTAGGGTAAAGATTAAGAAAGGAAGGACAAGGATCTAGAGGAAGAATCAATCTTCCCAATCATCCTAATCCCCTTTGTTAAGATTTACCATAACACTAATATGATATCTTTAATTAAAGGCAATGGAAAGAGATGTAGATCTTTGTTTACCAAATTTTCCCTAAACCTAATCCTAGCAAGTTTCTAATCCTAGTATCATACAACTTCAATTTTTAGATTTAATAATCAATCCGAACACCCTTCGGAATTAACTCGTTAGCGCGATTAGGAAATTCACAACATCCCTGTGGACCGACCCGTACTCACCGGCTAGCTGCAAAGCGACGCCGTTCTTGATTGCGGTTACAAATATTTTTGATCTATCTTTTAGAAAGCGCAAGCACGCTAAATCACACTCAATCAGGTGGCTCACCATTCTGTGATAGGAGTAGTAGTTAGGGTTGTTGACGTTGCCAGGTTGCGATGGACGCCGTAGTTCTGGCAATGTGATAAGTTTGTTACGCATTGCCAACTCAAATAGTCTCATCATTTTATCGTGGGGAAACGAGTAAGCACGTCCTATCCTTTCTTCCTGGGATAGGCGTGGACATGCGTTGTTTTGTCAAGCAGCCAGTTTTGGCCACTCGGTTGTTGTTGAGTGGTGGCAATGAAGGTCACTTTCCCTTTACCCTTAGCATTTCGAGGGTCCTTATTTTAGGAGGAAGGCTCGTGGCCCATTTGGGCCAGTTTATCTATCAGAGCTTGGAAGTTGTCGGTTTGAAGAATGTCATGAACTGGGACACAGCCGTTTGAGGATCTAGGGTCCCGATGAACATGTCCATGGCGGGGGATTCTTCGATGCACTGTTCTCACTTTGACCATAGGTTCTGCCACCGTATCGCATATTGGACCCAGGCTTCTCCTGGCTTTACCCTGGCATTGATTAACACCATAATCGGGGTGCGCTCGCTTGTGCTGGCGAACCGCTGTATGAACAGCAGTTCCATCTCTGTAAATGTTCTTACAGAGTCATTTGGGAGCTCTGAATACCATTCAAAGGCCGTCTCTGACAGGCTGCCAACAAACTGAAGAAGCAACAGTTTGTCGTCACTTCTAGTGTTGCCGCATAGAGCTCTGAGCTGAGCGACGTGCTGGTGTGGATTGCATGTCCCCTTGTACACATGGAACTTGGGAATCGTATATCCCGACAAGTATTTAATTTGGTCATACCTGCCTGGATACGGTCGCCCAGTTCTGACGATTTGGCCAGCCGCTTCATTTTCTTGATGAGCTCTTATTTGTTGAGCTATATAATCATCAAGAGCAGCCTTGGAGATCGTTTTCTCCTTGGCTGCCGATAAAGCCAGAAGAGGGTTTGATATTTCCCCTCTGTCATCCTCGATGATTATCGGCGGATCCTCGGCTGGATGTTCTGGATGGATCATCATTCCAACCATATCCTGGAATAAGAGAGCCATATGCTTTATGTTAGCAGCCTGCTCAGCAACTTCCTTGTCCTTTCTTTCAAGCACCCTTCGCAGGAACTCTGTATCGGTCTCCTGCTCCTGGTGCTGTTCGGCTGTTGTGTCCAGGCTTTCTTTCTGTTCGGTAAGTGCTACCATTTTGGTCAGCATCACCTGGAGCTTTTGTTGTTGCTCCTGAGCTTTTGTCAGCGACCGAGTTTGCGGTCGATGTCCTACGGAAGTACGGTTTTCTTCTTTCCCGGAAATCATGTAGACCGTATGCACGATCATGCCCCCAGACTTGTGGCGTTTGGGTCCATCACCTTTAGGATTTGCCACCGGCGGTGGGATTTTCTCTGGCATCATTCTTTTGTATGAGGTCGAAGTTGAAGTAGCCGTTGTAACAGGCACCTGTGTAGAAGAAGCCCCTCGCTGTATAACAGATGAGTGGTCTTCCTCTTTCCGAGCCTTCGATTTCTTTGGTTGACGAGAGTAGTTTTGATCAATCACGGAATCCTGGACTTTTCGCCAGACCCTGTGAATTTGCAAGGAGAGCCGTTGATAGAGGCGCTCCGGCTTTGCCTGCATTATGGTTTCTGCAGGCAGGGGAGATTTCTTTACCACCGCCGTTGGAGAGTTCTTGCGAACCCACTTGAGCAGATCAAAACTGTTCCCGTTTGGAACAGCAGCGTCAACTTTCACCATTGGAGCTGGCGGAGTAAGTCCAGAGGGGGAGTTACCCCCAGCTTTTCTCACTCGGCGCCAGTGGAGACGTCGAGCGTGTCTTGCAAACGGGACCACCTCAGATTTAGAATCGGCTTCTTTGTGCCCCTGGCTTTGTGTGGGGTTGCTGTTGGCGTCAACCTATTGAAGACCGACGTCCTTGGCAGGGTTTGAGGAGGGCCGGCCAATCATTCAAAGACCGACTTTCTGGTAAGGGAAGCACCTTTGACGACTTTGCCCGTAGCAGGAGTTGGGAGAGTTATCTGTTTTGGGATAGCCCCTTCAGGTATCACGGGTTTCTTTGCGGGCCCGTATAGGTTTTGGCTCAGCCTGTTGAAAATTGAGACACCAGATTTAGATGGCCCGTTGAAAGGGCCGTTGTGGTCTCCAGTCAATCGAAGACCGACCTCTTGGGAGCTTCTTCCTGTGGCGCTGAGGCACCGATACCCACTGGTGGGAGCATGGTCCCGAAGAACAACCCAGTAGTGGCTTGCGTTACTTGCCCCACCGGCATTGAAAAGATGGAGGCCGTGTTGATCCCGTAGGTCACTCCTCCAGTAGGGGTGGAGCGAGAGTAGTTGTTGCAAAAGGTGTAGTAGGAAGCCATCGATTTTCTTCTTCTACACAGGAGTAAGACACCAAATTTTAGTACCTCAAATCCAAGGGCAACTATTACGAACCGCGATTTCGCTCGCGAAACACGACACACGAAATGTGGAGTGGAAAGAGGAAAAGGTCCCACCGGGCGTTCCAGAATCTGTTGACCGCCGAAAACAGAGACGGACTGGAATAGATCATCTTTCCTGAATTTGGGGGCAGATGCTATTTGGATTTATCCGTCCACCTCTCCGAAGATACCAAGTTGATTTATGGCACCATATATCGGAGGTTTGGACAAACGCGACCGTTGTAACAGACTTTATCAAATCCCCCCTGATTTTATAAGGGGTTTTTGATTGTGGGGATGCTTTTCCCTGCAAGCGCAAGCCCCTGCAGTTAATTATGTTACCGCATTGCGATAACCACTTTCTCCTGCTCCGAAAGTTCACATCGTGTCGTGTGTGTTTTTATTTGTCTTGGTTGCCCGTAGATTGTATACGGAGACTAGTTTATGTCGTCACCCGTAGGGCATGGATTAGTCCAAATCCGTATATCTTAGATTTGGGCTTAGCTTTATTTAAGAACCGTTAATCTGGTTTGAGATTAAGAACAACTTAAATATGTGAGCATTTGGGCTCAATTTATTCTTACTAAAGACGCGTTAGTCTAATTTGAGACTAAGATCAACTTTGCAAAATTTCAAGGATTATTTTTATTTAAGATCCAGCAAAAGAGCATTTGGGCTCAGCTGCAAGAAAATTTCAGAGACTTAGGCAATTTAGGCTAAGTCTACTTAGCCTTTTTTTTATTCAAAAGTGCTAAGCATTTATTTGGGCTCTGTTTGTTCTGCCCTTTTCTTTTCATGTAAAAATGCTAAGCACTTATTTGAGCTCTGACGCTCACATGTATGTCATGTGAAGTATTCAGTCATGCGTGCTGCCCAATAAATGTTGAACACTTTTAGTCATTTTGACTAAATGTGAAGTGCTAAACACTTTTTATGGCTTCCACGTGAGGTGCACGTGCGGCGCTGGGCGCTACCCAATCAGTGCTAAGTACTCAGCCATTTTGGCTGCATATGAATTTCTAAGCACTAATTGTATGGCGCCCATGTAAGGAGCACGTGCGGCGTTGCCCAATCAGTGCTAAGCCTTAGCTGTTTTCGGCTGTATAGGGAGTGCTGAGCACTTTTATTCAGCCCCCACGTGTGTTTCAAGTGAGGCGCTATGTGCTGTTAAAAGGGGGCGCCCACATGAGGAACACGTGAGGCGCTGGTCTTTTTTCCTTGTTTAGAGATTAAATCTCTGTTGATGGCATTTTGATCATTAATGATCACCAAGATTTTCGTTTTTTGAAGATCTGGGATCAGCTTTTTTTTTAAGAACTAAGTTCTTTTATAGGTTTTTTTTCCTTTTTTTCTTTTAGACCTAATTCTTTTCTGAATCTTTGATTCTTAAGAACAAGATCCTCCCGATGAGAATTAAATTATCAACTTGTGGAAGACTTGTCTTGTGGATCTCTGATCCAAAGAAAAAACTAAGTTCTTTTAAAAGGGTTAAACCCTTAAAATTGGTAAAAAGAGATATTTTGATCTCTGAATTTCTTTTACCTAGGTTTCTTTTGAAAGGGAAGTCTTCCTCTCTGAGGGTTGAATTCTCTATTGTTTTTAGAAGCTTCCTGTATTTTTTAGAAACTTATGGGGGGGTTTTCTATGTGAGACTTGAAGTCTCGGGTCCTTTATATAGTGGAGGCAAGTTTGTTACTTAATTCTGAGAAAATCTATCATTGAGAGATTCTAATTGATTTAATTGGACTCAAAAATGAGTTGGGGAATTTTACCCACCGTTGGATCTTTGATCCAAAGACTTCTGTTTTTACAGAATATGATTTTTGTTTTTAACGAGATTGGGGAAATATTTTTCCCTGTACAGAATTTATTCTGTAAAAATGGTGATTTTTAATCACCATTGGATTTTTTAATCCAATGGTTCTCTGTTTTACAGAGAGCAATATTTCTTATTTAGAAAAATTGAGAGAATATATTCCAAAATAGAATTTTATTCTATAATTAGATCTTTGATCCAACCGAAAGTATCTTTCTTATTTTAAAAAGATTTGGGAAATGTTTTCTCCCAACAGAATTTAATTCTTTATTTTAATGATTTATCATCTCCGTTGGATCTTTGATCCAACGGCTCTGTTTAACAGAGGGTATTGTAGAATTTAATTCTACCTAGGCACTAGCGCTCACATGTCATGCACGTGGGCGCCACTTAAGAATTTAATTCCTAAGATGGGTACTTATGTGCTTTGGACATTGGCGTCCGTGTGAGGAGCATGTGCGGCGCCATCTAAAAGTTTAACTCTTATGAATTCTTCTGTACTTTGCACATTAGCGCCCGTGTGAGGAGAACGTGAGGTGCCACCATAGGATTTAATCTTATAAAATTGGCTCTAGTGCTGGCGCCCTCATGGAGAGCACGTGAGGCGCTGCCTCATTAAATTCAACAGAGTTTTGCTCTTTTATTAGGTTAAATATATTGGGGAAACAACGATCTTCATCCTATACCTTCTATGTTAATTTCAATCTCAAACAAGACCAATGATTCTTAGATGATCCACCATGATCTTTTCCCTCAAATACGGGATTTGGTTCAAGGGTATATCTCTCCACACCTCTGATACATGTCATTGTAATTGCTTAACGTCTTTAGAAAGGTGGCGGTCTCGACAACCAACAACTACTCCTCGTCCCAGCTTGATGAAAAATATGAAATTTCATCAAGATAGGGAATGATACATCCCATATTCGTGCACTTCTAAATTGATGTGTACACCTCATTTGACACGCATCCCATATAGATGCAAGTCTCATATCGAGCCTTGGCTATATACATATACATATATGTATATCTTTGAAGGAAATATAAATGCTTTCAAATTGGATCGCACCTCAAATTGGGCGCATTCTATGTCACTATCCTTCACTTCGCCACGTAACAAATACACGTGCGTGCAAGATGAATATTGGACCGAAATGTCCTTAAACTAATATTCGTCCCAAATATGGGAATGTTGGACTGAAACGTTCCTAAACTAATATTTGCTTCAAACATGGCAATAATGGACCGAAATGTCCCTAAACTAATATTCGCTTCAAAAATGGCAATAATGGACCAAAATGTCCTTAAACTAATATTCATCCCAAACAGGGAATGTTGGACTGTGATGTCCTTAAACTCATATAATTGAGCCCATACGCTCGTTTGTTTCTAAGTTGATTTTAGTCTCAGATATGACTAACGATTCTTAGATCAGACCCAAATATCTCATAAACTGATAGACCTCATTTATATGAGATCTGCGTCCTAAATTCATTCCCGTTGGCAAACCAAGCTACCAATGTGGACCCCCGTCAAGCAAATCCTTGACCCAAACCCAACATATATACGGATGTGGACTAATCCGCACCCTATGGGCGACGACATAAACTAGTTTCTGTATAAAATCCTCAGGCAATCTAAACAAACAAAATAACACACGACACGAAGTAAACTACCGGAGTAGAAGAAAGTGGTTATCGCAACACGATAATGTAATTAACTGCAGGGGCTTGCGCCTACAGGGAAAAGCGTCCCCACAATAAAAAAAATTCCCCTCATAAAAGAGGGAGAATCTGATGAAGTCTACTACATCAGTCGCATCTATACAAACCTCCTATATACGGTGTCATAAATCAACTTGGTCTCTTCGGAGAGGTGGATGGATATGTCCAAATAATATCAGCCCCCAAATTCAGGCAAGATATTTAATCCCAGTTCATCACTGTTTTCGGCGGTAAACACTGACGAAAGCTCAAGAGCAACAACAGAAGCTCTAAGATATGCTTGCCAAGATGGCAATGCTTACCAGACCTAAAGAAAGTCCAGATGAAGAAATGGAAGAGCGCCAAAATCAAGAAACCGATACTGAGTTCTTGCAACGGGTGCTTGAAAAGAAGGAAGAGAAGCGGCAGAGCAGGCTGCTAATATAAAGCAGATGGCTCTTCTGTTTCAAGATATGGTTAGAATGATGATTCAAGCAGAACCACCGGCTGAAGAATCACCTGTGGTCATTGAAGACGACAAAGGGGAAACGTCAAATCCTCCTCAGGCACTATCAACAGCCAAAAAAGAAATAATCTCGAAGGCAACATTGGACGACTATATCGCTCAACAAATCAGAGCCCATCAAGCCAATGAAGCTGCAAATTGGCTCATCAAAGCTAGTCGACCGTATCTAGCCTTGTATGACCAGATGAAATACCCAACGGGATATACGATCCCGAAGTTCCATGTATATAAAGGAAAGGATAACCCTCATCAACATGTTGCACAGTTCAAAGGTCTGTATGGCAATACGGGGGGCGATGATAAATTGCTGGTTCGCCAATTCGTCGGAAGCTTATCAGAGAGACGGCTTTCGAATGGTACTCGGAGCTCCAAAATGACTCTGTAAAGACCTTCTCTGAGATGAAGCTGTTATTCATTCAAAGGTTTACCAGTGAAAGTGAGTGCAGTCTAATTACTGCGCTGATCAATTCCAGGTTCAAGCCATGGGAAACATGGGTCAAATACGCAATCCGATGGTGGAACTTGTGGTCCAAATGCGAATAACACATTGAAGGGATCCCAGCTGTGGGGATGTTCATTAGGACTATCGATCCCCAATCAACCGTATCCTAATTTATGACCTTCTTCAAGCCCATCACATTCTAGGCGCTGATTGATAAACTGGACTTATGGATCAGATGGGTCATGGTCTTTCCTCTTCAGGCATGGATCCCTGAAATAATAAAGGCAAGGGAAAAGCATCCTTTGTTGCCAATACACATCAACAGCTGAGCGGTCCGAAAGTAGCCGTTTGCCAAAACAACAACCGTATACGCCCAACCTTAGAAGAAAGGTTGAGACATGCATATTCATTCCCTCGTGATAAGACGAGAAGATTGTTCGAGCTGTCTATACGAAACAATCTGATAATATAGCCAGAACTGTGGCGACCCGCACAAGCTGGTGATGTCAACAACCCTTGCTATTGCCCCTATCACCGGGTAGTAAGCCATCCAATTGAGGACTGCTACGTCTTCAAAAACTGGGTAAAGCACCAGTATCAGCATGGCAAATTCACACTGTCGGATAATTGGAGGGTAGATCCGCATCAAAAGAACGCCCCCTAAGAAAGTTGATACGCTTGGAGTATCATGTTCGCTCATGGAGGAAGCTCCAAGGGAAGTATTTCTTTCGGTAAAAACAAAACGAATGCTGAAAGATCTAAAAACATACCCGGCGATCAAGTGGAAAAGCCCACTTGAGCCCGAGATTATAGAAGAGAAGCTAAAACCGCGTCCCGCACCGAAAATCGCCGATAAAGGGAAAAGCCTCCAAGTCAAGCCTTCGAAATCTTCTAAGAAAAAGAAGAAGGCTAAGAAACCTGTGCAGCTTGATGAGAATGTCAACAAACGCACAGACATACAGAAGTATATAGACGCGCTGGAAGAATACAAGCAGAAAGCGCGAACGCTGGTCATGCTCGAAGAATTTCTCAAGCATATTCTTCAGGACAAGGATAGTGATGATGATGAGAAAAATGACTCATCAGAGGAAGCGCAAGAACGTGTGGAAAGCTGCCACATGCTCTCTCATTCATCCATATATGATGAAGGAGCTCCGCCAGCATCGGAAAGAGACATGGACGAACTAGGGGAAAAATCGGCATCAAAAATCCCGGAACTGCCAGAGAAAGACCCAATTGAAAAGTTGCTAAAAGAATCCTTTTAAAAGAGTAAGGATGATCGGGAACGCGAGAAAGCTATATATGAAAAGGCCAAACAATAACATTTGAACAAAGAAGCCGTGGCAAGGACGAGTTATGAAGCTCTCCGACCAAACCAAAGCTTTCCTGTAAAGAATAAAAGCAGGAACAAAGCTGAGAAAAGGTTTGCCAAGGCCCTATCTATGGGGATAAAGATGCCGCCCCTCCTGATGTACACTCCTGAGGTTATGTACTTCAACAGTGAAGAGGGATACATACCCATCGAGAAATGCAACGCCTTTAAGAAGTGATGGCAAGGATATGCTGCCCATAGAAAACACTACAAGAAGGGGAAGCGCGAGGCTCGCGCGAATCGATATGAGAGCAGCGAGACAGCAGTCTTCAAAGAAGCAACGGCCGGCTGTCATATAGTTGGTACCGGTTCAAAAGGGGGGAAACCTTGGGTTCTCACGTTCGGGAGTGATTCTGAGGATGAAATGCCCCTCAACCCTCTATTTGAAAGCACCGCCTTGCAAAAAGAAGACCAGGATTGCGAGAACATCCAGTTGCACAAACGCACTCTACTTGAAAAGAACCATGGAACAACAAATAAGGGTTCGGATAAAAAAGATAAAGGGAAAAGGAAAATGCCTGAAAAGAACGTCCTTAATGAAGAGGTGGCCAAAAAGCTCGCCGCAAAGGACCTACCTAAGAAAACTAAGATGGACTATAACGTCCTTGTTACCCCCAATCAGGGCAAAGCTCTGTTTTGAATTTCAAAATTCAAAAATTGAAGTAACGCTTCATATTCTGCGCGCTGCGCGCCACATGTCAAACGCAGACGTGCTAGCGGCAGGTGTGTTGCGCCCTAGGCAGCGTACCCCCAATCAGAGCAAAGCTCTATTTCAAAATTTAAAAGTTGAAGCAACGCTTCAGATCCAGCGCTCTGCGCAGCACGCCACGTGTCGAACGCAGGTGCGCTAGCGCAAGGTGCGCCAGCGATGGAATTAAAAATCCACCACCGTTAGATCAAAAGATCTACTAATAATAAATTATTAATTAATCAGAACTAAAATTCTCTTATGGAAAGATCTATCAAATCTTATTAAAACAAAAAGATTATCTTCTGCAAAGCAGAAGCCTTAGGATCAAAGATCCAACGATGGAAAATATTCCTAAATCAATCAGAGAAAGATCTCTTAAACTGATTCAAAAAATCATTTGGCCCTATATAAAGGCCTCTTGACTTCAAGTCTAAAAAAACATTCAGAGGAGAGATAAAAAAAAACCTCTGCAAACTTCGAGGAACAGAAAGCAAGCTCTTAGAAAAAAAGAAGATTTTTCTTCATCTTCAAGATAAAGAACTATGTTCTTGCATAACATAGATGAAACCATCTCGTAAAAAGAAGAACCATCTTCTAAAAGGATCATAGATCTAAAAAAGACCAAGGTCTTTAATAAAAAGGGAAAAGGATCAAAAAATCTAAGCATAAAATAATAAAAGAAATATTTTTACTTCGTTCACAGATCTTTGATCCATAAAGGCAGAGCCTTTTTATAAGAACAAGAGCTTTTGTTCTTGGATCTTGAGGCAAGGCCTCCTTTAAGAAGAACATAAATTTGTTCTTTGATCTTAAACCTGATCAAATGCGCTTTGCGCTATTAGAAAGTTCCTTGCACTCATGAATTGTGCTCTTGCGCTCATTGGACGGGAGCTCAGCGCCAAAACCTGCCACGTGTCAACCAAAGACACAGTCTGCGCTTTGCGCTTCTGAAACAGCGCACTACGCTCATGGGCTGGCGCTCAGCGCCAAGAGAGCTACGTGTCACTCACTGGCGCACCAACAAACTAGCGCAACGCGCTCATAAATTGAAAGCGCAATGCGCTAATAAACCAGCGCTTAGCGCTAAGCGCGACACATGTCCTCTTCGTGTACGCTACCTGACAGAAGCACAATGCGCTCTTTAACAGGCGCAAAGTGCCTGGCGCGCCATGTAGCGCATTGTCAGAACACAATCTGTTCTGAAGAAGACAAAAGAGGTCAGAATTCAATGCTTAGCATTATTAAAAGGGCCGAGCCCAAATAAAGGCTTAATAGCCAGAAAAAAAATAAAATGTCAAATGTTAAGCATTTTTAATTGGACTTAGCCCAATTCTGGCCATAAGTCCTCAACTTATCTTGAATTGAGCATATCTGCTCTTTCAACCAACTCACCTTGGTTCAAGGGTACATCTCTTCACTCCTTTGATATTTGTCGTTGTAATTCCTCAACGTCTTCAAAGAGGTGACGGGTCCCGACAACCACATATTTCATGGATTGTGAGGTCCTTAAACTCATGGACTATGATGTCCTTAATCTCGACCGTGATGTCTTTAAACTAACATCGGACTGTGAGGTCCTTAAACTCACGGACTATGATGTCCTTAACCTCGACCGTGATGTCTTTAAACTAACATCGGACTGTGAGGTCCTTAAACTCACGGACTATGATGTCCTTAACCTCTACCGTGATGTCTTTAAACTAATATCGGACTGTGAGGTCCTTAAACTCATGGACTATGATGTCCTTAACCTCGACCGTGATGTCTTTAAACTAACATCGGACTGTGAGGTCCTTAAACTCACGGACTATGATGTCCTTAACCTCGACCGTGATGTCTTTAAACTAACATCGGACTGTGGGGTCCTTAAACCCACGGACTGTGATGCCCTTAACCTCGACCGCGATGTCTTTAAACTAACATTGGACCGAGATGTCCTTAAACTAACAATGGACCGTAATGTCCTTAAACTAATCGACCGCAACGTCCCTAAACTAAACAATAGAGTCTAAATACTCTTTTGTTGGATCTAAACGATCCCGTTAAGTTGATCTTAGTCTAAAATTAGACTAATGTATCCTTAACAAACGTTTAAGTTGATCTTAGTCTCTAATGAGGCTAATGTATCCTTAAACTCAACCCCCCAAACCCAAATCTAAGAAAGATACGGATTTGGACTAATCCACGCCCTACGGGCGACAACATAACTTAGTCTCCGTATACAATCCACGGGCAACCAAACACAAAACAAACACCCACGACACGAAGTGACCATATGGAGAAGGAGAAAGTTGTTACCGCGATGCGGTAGCGTAATTAACTGCATGGGCTTCCGCCTGCAGGGAAGAGCGTCCCCACAATCAAAAACCCCTCAAATGAGGGGGAATCTGACGAAGTCTGCTACATCGACCGCATCCGTTTAAACCTTCGATACACGGTGCCATAAATCAACTTGGGATTTTTGGAGAAGTGGACAGATAGCACCAATTAGCATCTGCCCCGAAATTCAGGCAAGACGTCCGCCGCTTCTTCGCCGCGTCTTTCGGAGGGGAACAGATTCTGGCATGCCCGGTGGGACCTCTTCCTCTTTCCACTCCACACTTCGTGTGTCGTGTTCGCGAACGAATCACGGTTTTCTAATGGTTGCCCTTGGGTTCGAGTTATTAAGATTTGGTTTCTTGCTTGGCCCAGAAAGCGAAACAGCAATGGCATCTACTTGCGTGAAGTGTTCCAACTGCAATTGTAACCCATGCTCTGCCTCATCTGGAGGCATAGCTTACGGGCCCCAAGCGGCTTCCCTGTTCACGATGCCAGTGGAACAGGTCACTCAGGCCACCACTGGTTTATTCTTTGGGACCATGCTCCCACCGATGAGTTTCAGCACCCCTGTGCCAACACCCGAAGCTCCCAAGAAGTCGGTCTTTGACCGGCTTACAACTACTGCGACCCCTCTCAACGGATCGTCCAGCCCCAGCGCCTCGGCCTTCTCCAGATTAGGCCAAAGTTCATGTGGGCCCAAGATGAAGCCTGCAATTCAGGAGAAGGTTATTCCGAAAAGAGTAACCAACCCTGCTCCCGAAGTCATCAAGGCGGCTTCTCCTGCCAAAGGGTCGGTCTTTACAAGACTGACTGTTTCGGCTCTCGCTTCAACTCCCATTCCTGCTCAAAAGTCTGTTTTTGACAGATTGGATACCACTAATCAATGAACGACGGTCTTTAAGAGGCTGGCACCGGCGGCGCCTCACCTGAACAGGGGGCAAGACAAAGCCATCCCCATCGTCGAACCAACCCCGACAGCTCGACACGCTCGACGTTGCCACTGGCACCGAGTAAGGAAGGCCGGGGGCAACTCCCCCTCTGGGCTAACTCCACCAGCTCCAACGGTGGAAGTCAAAACTGCTGTTCCAACGGGGAACAGGTTTGAGCTGCTTAATAAGGTGCGTAGGAACTCGCCTACCGCCGTACTGAAAAGATCTCCGCCACCGGTGGATACTGTCACATAAATAAATCCGGAGCAGTCCCTTCAACGGCTGTCTTCCAAAGTTTACAAAATCTGGCGACAAGTCCGAGAGTCGGTGGTTGATCAAGACTATCCCCGCCGGCAGAAGAAGTTGACGGTCCGACAGGAAGAAAACCGTCTTGTTAAGCCACAGAAGGCGACGTCTACTCAGGTGCCCACTGCAACGGCCCCTTCAACTTCGACCGCCCATAAGAGGAGAAGGCCGGAGAAAATCTCCATGTCTGCGACAAATATCAAAGGCACTGATCCTAAACGCCCTAAGTCTGGGGGCAAGGTGGTGCATACCGTTTATATGGCATCCGGAAAAGTGGATAGCCGTATCTCCACAGGTCATCGGCCGCTTACGCGATCAGTGACTAAGGCTCAGGAGCAACAACAGCAAAAGCTCCAAGAGATGTTAACAGCTATGGCCGCACTCACAGGACCGAAAGAAAGCCAAGAGGAATCCTCGGAGCAATGCCATGAGCAAGAAACCGATACCGAATTCCTTCAGAGAATGCTTGAAAAGAAGGACAAATAGGCCGCGGAACAAGCGGCCAATATAAAGCAAATGGCCCTTCTATTCCAGGATATGGTGGTCATGATGATCCAGCCGGACCCTCCAGCCGAAGATCCTTTAGTAATAATTGAAGATGACAGAGGAGAAATATCGAATCCTCTGCCGGCTCTGTCAACAGCCAAGGAGGAGACAATCTCCAAAGCTGCCCTGGATGACTATATTGCTCAGCAAATAAGAGTTCACCAGGCAAATGAAGCGGCCGGGAAAATTGTTAAAACTGGGCGACCGTATCCAGGCTGGTATGATCAGATAAAGTACCCGCCGGGCTACACGATCCCTAAATTCCATGTATACAAGGGGACAGGCAATCCCCATCAACATGTCGCTCAGTTCAGGGCTCTTTGTGGCAACACCGGTGGCGATGATAAACTTTTGCTCCGCCAATTCGTCGGCAACTTATCGGAGACGGCGTTTGAGTGGCACTCCGAACTTCCAAACGATTCCGTCAAAACTTTCGCAGAAATGGAGTTGTTGTTCACCCAGCGATTCGCAAGTGCTAGTGAACGCACCCCAATAACGGCATTGATCAATGCCAGGGTGAAGCCAGGCGAGACGTGGGTTTAGTATGCAATCCGATGGCAGAATCTGTGGTCGAAATGCGAACAGCGCATCGAAGAAGCACCAGCGGTGGGCATGTTCGTGGGCACCCTAGACCCTCATGCAACTATTTCACAGTTCATGATGTTCTTCAAACCGACCACGTTCCAGGCTTTAATTGACAAGCTAGCCCAGATGGACCAGATGGGTCATAGTCCATCTCCTCCGAAGCCGGAGCCGCGGAACGAAAAAGGTAAAGGGAAGGCGACCTTCGTTGCGAATACCCAACAGCAGCCCAGTGTCCCAAAACTAACGGATCAACTGGAAGAGAGACGGAGCTATTATAATGAGAAAATGAAGCGTCCTTACTCGTTCCCACGGGACAAAACGAAGAGACTATTCGAGCTGGCGATGCGCAACAGGCTTATCAACCTGCCAAATCATAAGCGACCACTGCAACCCGGCGAGGCTAATAATCCCAATTATTGCCCTTACCACCAAACGGTAAGCCATCCGATTGAAGATTGCTTCGTCTTTAAGGGATGGATCGAGGATCAATACCAACAAGGCAAGTTTGCGCTGTCTGAGAAGTGGAAAGTAAGCCCACCACAACCGCACACTCCTAAAAAGACGGACACACCGGGGGCATCATGCTCTTTTGTTGAAGAAGCTCCATGGGAGGTCGTTCTTTCAGCCAGAACCAAAAGAATGCTGAATGATCTCCAGACATGCCCGGCGATCAGGTGGACGAATCCGCTGGAACCCCAGATCATCGAAGGAATGCTGAAGCCGCGCCCAACTCTAAAGATTGGTGGTGATAACCAAAGTGCTCACACCCAGCCATCGAAATCTTCGAAAAAGAAGAAGAAATCCAAAAAGCCCGTGAAGCCTGGCGACAAGCGAACGGACCTGCAGAAACAGATCGATGCGCTGGAAGAGTATAACCAGAAGGCGCGGACTCCAATCACGCTCGAGGAATTTCTCGGCCACGTCCTTGAAGACGGAGATGATGGAGAAGACTCATCAGATGAATCTGAGGATTACATAGCAAGTTTCCATGTGATCTCTCACTCATCTATAGACGATGAAGAAGCCCTGCACACCGGCAGACTAGAGGCAGGGCCTGAACCGGAACTTCCAGGGCCATCAGACGAGATGATTGACGCATTCCTAAACGAAGCTCTTTTGAAAAGTAAAGCTGATCAAGAGTGTGAAATGTCCATATTTGAAAAGGCCAAACGCCGGCGACTGGACGAAAGAGTCGAGACACTCCCGCCGAATCAAAGGACATTCGCCGCGAATAAAAACAAGTTCAAGACGAGGAAAAGGTTTGCTAAAGCCATGTCAATGGGAATGAAGCTACCACCCTTCGAAGGAAACACTGTCGGTGAAGCAGAGATGCATCCTAGCTACTGCCTATATCATAGAAAGATCATACACCCCACCGAAGAGTGCAACGCTTTTAAAAGATGGTGGCAGGGATATGTTGCTCACCGACAATATTTTAAGCGGATGAAACGCAAAACTCGTCGGGAGCAGAGAAATACGACCGAGCAGCATAAAAGAACCACCGGCAACTGTCACGTGATCGACGCTGGGGGATCACAAGTCCTCACCTTCGGGAGCGACTCTGACGAAGAAATGACTCTTGGCCCTTTCTTTAAAGAGTTCACCTCGGGAAAAGAGGAAGAACCGAAGGCCTGTGAAAATATTCAGCTGCGCAATCGCACGCTGCCCGAAAAGAATCTTGGGCCCTCGAAAAGTGGGTCAAATAGAAGAGATAAGGGGAAAGAAAAGGTCCCTGAGGATATCATCCTTGATGACCAAGCCGTCGAAAAGCTGACAGCCAAGGACCCGCCGAAGAAAAGTATGGTGGACTACAACATTCTGGCGCACTTGAGGAAGTTACCCTCGCTGCTCAGCATTCTCGACACCCTTTTACTATCAAAAGAGGCGAGAGATTCATTGATCAAGGCGCTACAAGAGCCAGAGCAATTCCAAGCTTTCCTCGCTGAAGAGAAGATGAAGGACGAGCTAGAAGAAGTGCACACAGCCGATATCACCTTTGGCGATGAAGATCTCCTCCTCGGGACGTGTGAGCACAACCGTCCCCTATATGTCTTAGGATACTGTCACGATATCAAGATAGGAAAAATCCTGGTCGACAATTGGTCTTCCGTCAATCTTCTCAACGTGCGAGTGTTGAAGAAAATCTGCATAAGCGTCTAGCACCTAGCTCGTGATAAAATCACCATCTCCGGCTTTGACTCACAGTCATCACGGACCCTCGGGTCTGTGATACTGACCTTATGCTTTGGGCTACTTGTCACGGATATTAAATTTCATGTCATCGACGCTAAGACCTGCTATCGACGCTAAGACCTGATACAGAATCCGGAACGTCCCTGGAACTCAGCGGAAATTGCCCAACGGGAAAATGGAAACGACCGGGCTTGGGTATGTTCAATCCAAGAAACAGGAGCTACTTCGCGACTGTTACGTCATACATGACTTTGATGAAGAAGAAAATGCTCTGTGGGAAGATGCTAACCCTGAACCAGAAAGGGCTCCCACCGTGAAAACGCTCAGTCCGTCGTTCGAAGAACAAATGGACAAGCTTATAAGGGAAGCAGGTCAAAAGGTTCGAGACGACCATAATCGCGAAATGGCCATCTACGAGAAAGCCAGGATGCAACGCCTCCTTCAACAGGCTGTGAAAAATGAAAATGCTCCTTCCTGTCAACCCGTTGTACCAAAGGCCCGACACAGAGGCAGAAACAAACCAAAGAACGGGAAAGGCGTTCGACAGCGACAAAGCGGGATCAAGAAGCCACGTGATCAAGAACTGAGCAACCAGGACTCATCTCTTATAAAGAAGATGGGTTGAGCGTACTCTTTTGCCCAAGACAAGACAAAGAAGATACTTGATCTTGCAATAAAACATCGAATGATTACACTTTCAGAGTCCAAGCACCCCGAGCAAGCAGGCGAAGTCTCTCACCCGGACTATTGCTCCTATCATAGGACCATAGGACATCCTATTGAAGACTGCTTCACCTTCAAGAACTGGGTTGAAGATCAATATCAACAAGGAAAGTCCGCTCTATCCAGCAGCTGGAGGGTAACCCCGCCGCAGAAGCATGAACCTAAATCCACAAGAGTAGAGCCGAATCAACATCGGTCTTGGAAGCGAGTTCGTACTTGTTATATGATAACGCTATCAAAAGAAGAGCCCGAGAATATGGATGACCTCCCCTGGTCCTTTGAAAACAATGACGACGAGGTGATCTCGGAGTTTCCACCGGCGCCGAAAGAGCTGGAAGATGGAATACATACTACTGCAGATGATCTCAAGAAAATTGATTTGGGGATGACAAGTGACCCACGGTCGACATTCGTCAGTGAGTTGCTTTCTAAAGAACGGGCAGCCACATTAAAAGACGTGCTTATGCAACATAAAGATTGTTTCGCCTGGAACTATTCCGAGATGATAGGACTAGATCCAGAGATTGCTGTGCACAAATTGGCGATATCGCCGGACGTCAGGCCGATCAAATAAGCGCCGAGAAGAATGCGGATCGAACTTGAGATGAGCATCAACGCCGAGGTCAAGAAGCTAATCGACTCTGGTTTCATCCAAGAGGTTCAGTATCCTGATTGGATCGCCAACATCGTCCCGGTGATAAAGAAGAATGGGACGGTGCGCATATGTGTGGACTTTCGGGATCTCAATAAAGCCTGCCCGAAGGATGACTTTCCGGTACCGGTCACCGAGCTAATGATGGACAATACATCCACCCATGAGGTTTTCTCCTTCATGGACGGCTCGTCAGGATACAATCAGATAAAGATGCATCCTGAGGACCAGAAGCACACCACTTTTCGAACCCCTTTGGGTATATTCTGCTACAAGGTGATGCCCTTTGGTCTAAAGAATGTCGGTGCCACCTATCAGAGGGCCATGACGAAGATCTTCGATGACCTCATACATGAAACCGTCGAATGCTATATCGACGACCTCGTGGTGAAAAGCAAATCATATGAGGAACATTTAGAGCACCTGAGAATCGTGTTTCAATGCCTTCGGCAATACAACTTGAAGATGAATCCTCTCAAATGCGCGTTCGGAGTTTCCTCGGGCAAATTCCTAGGTTTCATCGTCCGACACCGAGGCATCGAGATAGAGCCGTCAAAGATCAAGGCGATTATAGAGATGCCCCCGCCAAGGACTCTCAAGCAATTGCGGTCTCTCCAAGGGAAGCTCGCGTATATCCGGCGATTTATAACCAATCTCTCAGGCAAGTGCCGTCCTTACAGCCACCTGATGAAAAAGGGAACCCCTTTCGTCTGGGATCGCAAATGCCAAAATGCACTGGACGAAATCAAGCAATACCTGCAGAACCCGCCAGTGCCGGCTACTCCGGTCAAGGGAAAGCCTCTCATTCTGTATACAACCGCCTTTGAAGGTTCCTTAGGCACATTATGGGCACAAGAGAACGACCAAGGAAAGGAGAGAGCCCTCTACTATTTGAGTCGAGTTCTACTGGGGGCAGAAAGCAATTATTCTCCTATCGAAAAACACTGCCTGGCATTGATCTTCGCAATAATGAAGCTCAGGCACTATGCGTTGGCGCATGAAGTCCGTCTCATATCGAAGGTGGATACTCTCAAATATTTGATGTCAAAGGACATATTGACAGGGCAACTCGCTAAATGGGCCTTGCTCCTGGTGGAGTTCTCAATAACTTATCATCCTCTTAAGGCAGTGAAAGGCTAAGCCATCGCCGACTTCCTCGCTGAGCATCCAATACATGTCGATTCTCCTTTGAATTGCGAACTGCCAGATGAGCATGCGTTTGACACGATCGACGGTAATGGCACCCGATGGGAACTTTATTTTAATGGAGCGTCTTCCATGAAGAAGCGCAAGCAAAGCACCCCTATAATCAAATCAGGGGTAGGCCTCGTCTTCGTAACTCCACAAGGAGGGATAATGCGCTTTGCTTTCTCCTTAACAGAGACGAGGACAAATAACGAAGTCGAGTATGAAGCTTTGATAGTAGGTCTTGAGGTCGCCATCGACATGGGGATTGAGAACCTCCTCATATACGGAGACTCCCAATTGGTCGTTAGTCAAGTAAACGGCGACTATCAAACGAGCAAACCAGAACTGGTGAAGTACGGCGAGAGGGTACAGCAACTGCTGACCCAAATACCTTCCTACACCTTGGAAGCATACCGCGTGCGGAAAATAGAAAAGCGGATGCATTAGCCAAGCTTGCTAAAGAATTGGCCAATGAGAATCTCGATGACGTAAGAATCGTGGTACAAAGCCGTCGGGTTCTTGCACCGGCAGAAATATCTCCGGAGTCGTCCAAGGAAAAGGGAGCGACCGAGCAAATGGCTCTACAAGTAAAAGACCAAGAAAAGGTTGAGGATTGGAGGGAAGTCTTTATAGACTACTTCAAATCCCGTCGAACACCTGAAGATGCGTCTTCAAGACATCAGCTTATGAAACGAGCTCTGTCTTTTACTTTCGTCAATGATACTCTATATAAGAGATCATTTGATTCTCTATGGCTAAGATGCCTGGGACCTGAAGAGGCAAAGAGAGTCGTTCAAGAAACTCATGACGGACTCTGCAGTTCTCACCAAGCCGGGCCAAAGATGAAGCTGAAGATCAAAAGGATGGGCTACTATTGGCCCACGATGATCCGGGACTGCCTTGAGTACGCGAAGCGATGCCACTCATGCCAGATTCACGGGGATTTTATCCATCAGCATCCGAATCCCCTACATCCGACAGTGGCTAGCTGGCCATTCGAAATGTGGGGGACTGACATAATTGGCCCCATAGAACCAGCATCGTCCAGAGGACATCGGTCCATCTTGGCGACAACTGATTACTTCTCCAAATGGGCGGAGGCAATACCGCTGAAGGAAGTAAAGACGGAGAATATCCTCCATTTCTTCAAAACGCACGTCATTTATTGGTTTGGAACTCCATGACGGATTATCTCCGATAACGGGCCAGCCTATAGAAGCCACAAGATTAGCCGCTTCGCACAACAATATAACATAGACTGGAGATACTCTTCAGTCTATAATCCCCGAGCTAACGGTCTAGCTGAGGCTTTTAATAAGACCTTAACGAAGATCATGAAAAAGACGGTGTCCCGAAATAAGAAGGACTGGCATGAGAGACTGCATGAAGCTCTCTGGGCATATCGAACTACGTTCAAAACGGCCACGAATACGATGCCGTATGCATTGGTATTCGGTACAGAAGCGGTACTCCCCCTCGAGATAGAGTTACCCTCTCTACGAGTGGCAGTTCATTACGAGCTAACGGATGAAAAGAACGCTCACCTTCGGCTTGAGGAGCTCGATGCCCTTGATGAAACCGGGCTCATAGCGCAACAAAATCTGGAGGCTTATAAGGAAAAGATGGCGCGCTCATATAAAAGATTGACCAGGCCGAGGACATTCCGCCAAGGCGAACTCGTGCTAGTGGTCAAAAGACCTATGATCCCCAATCGTGCTAAACGAGGGAAATTCGAGCCGAATTATGAAGGCCCATATATTATAGACAAGGTCTACCATGGTGGGGCCTATCTACTCATGGACATGCATGGTGAAAGACCTTTCAGGCCAATAAACGGTCGCTTCCTGAAGAAATATTACGCTTGACGAGTCATGGCCTAGGTCAATGATAGATGACGACGACTATGTCCGCTCGCTATCTTCCTAAGCCCAAACTCTATAAGTAGTAACCGGCTTTCTTTACAACGGACCGAAACGTCCTTAAACTAACAGCGGACCAAAACGTCCTTAAACTAACAATGGACCGAAACGTGCTTAAACTAACAACGGACCGAAACGTCCTTAAAGTAACAGCGGACCGAAACGTCCTTAAACTAACAACGGACCGAACACTATATCCTAAAACTAGTTGTTGACCGAGATGTCGGTAAACTACGGTGGATTGCAGCATCCCAAAGCTGATACAAAAAAAGAAGAATAAAAAAAAGAGAGGAAAAAAAAAAAGAAAAACGGTACGTCCATAAGCAAAATGGGCACGAATGAAAACCCGAAAGTGCTCCGTGAGTAAAAACAGCAGGGCTACCGGCGAGTTTTGTGAAAACCCGAAAGGGCGCGGCCTCGTTAAGATAAAAAAAAAAGAGAAGAAAAAGAAAACGGTATGTCCATAAGCAAAATGGGCACGGATGAAAACCCGAAAGGTCTCCGTGAGTAAAAACAGCAGGGCTACCGGCGAGTTTTGTGAAAACCCGAGAGGGCGCAATCTCGTTAAAAGACACTTGCAAGGTCCTCTCGACTTTGTAAGGAGAAACTACCTGCGTGAGATCTTTATGACTCACAAGGGAGCAACACACTTAGGAATCATCACGATTCCTAAGGAGAAATTACACTTGCGAGATCCTCACGACTTGTAAGGAGAATCCTCTTATGAGACCCTCACGGCTCATAAGATTTGAAAGTCTTAAGCTACAGGGATCTGAACCTGTTCTTAAGCAGCCCCCACAACCTTCGATACTGCCCTACAAGCGGCTATATGCCGACCCTTGTATACAATCCACGGGCGTGAATAAACATTTTCCTAACGAAGTCCCATCCGTGACCAGGGATATGTCTATATGGTGAACAACCCTTATAAGTCCTCTCGACTTATAAGGAGAAAACCTTCTTGTAAGATTCTTACGAATTATAATAGACCATGCACTTAGGAATCCTCACGATTCTTAAGGAGAAATTACAACTACGAGATCCTCACGACTCGTAGGGAGAAATACCTTTATGAGACCCTTACGGCTCATGAAGTCAAAAGCCTTAGTCGACAGGATCTTAACCCTGTTTGCTAAGCCACCTTTGTTCGACGTCGACAGAGGCAAATGATGATTCGCTCCTGGCAATATCCCTGTTGTAGCGGTGTTGATGCCGAAATCAGTGTCTAATTCCAAGCTCGCGGCAAAAAGCCAGCAAGCCATGCATGCATACGAAATAGCCGAAATGATGGGGCAACTTGCAAACAAAATCAGCAAGTAAAAATATATGCATGCAAAATAGCCGAAATGATTGGGCAATTCGCAATAAAAAGCAGCGAGTAAAAATAAAACAAATAGCCGAAATGATTGGGCACTGCGAAAAATAGCTGAAATGATTGGGCAATCACGACCTTCGCGATATAAAAGCTGAAATGATAGAGCATCGCGGAAAGAATTAAAAATAAAAATAAAAATGAAATTTATGCCCTACAGGTGATATCAGATCAATCCCTGTATACAATCCAGGGGCGCAAACAAAGAAAGGGATTACACCTTTGCCCCAGGTTTCATCAGAAGAAGAAGCCAAATCTCAACGGTTCACAGATAGCCTGGAGATCAACTCGACACTCGTCTCATTACAACAGATATAAAAGCAAAGCGGAACAGCGGCAACTCCCAGTTCCATGACTCGGCGGTGTACAGATGACCGAGAGTCAAACTCCGACTCCGTAAAATGCGGATAAAGTCAACCCTTCCTGGCTATGTGGAACGCGGCTTATGTCAATCCTGACCCACCGTGGGAAACGTCCAAAGCGGATCATGGTCCTCGCAGAGCACGGCAATGACCCCGTGTGAAGCATCCAGAGCAGAGCCTGGTCCTCGCCGAACACGGCAGTGAACCAGTGGGAAGTATCCAGAGCAAAATTCCTGGCTATGTAGAACCCGGCTTATGTCAATCCTGACCCCATGGGAAATGTCCAGAGCGGATCCTGGTCCTCGCAGAGCACGGCAATGACCCCGTGTGAAGTATCCAGAGCGAAGTCCGGTCCTCGCCGAACACGGTAGTGAACCCGTGGGAAGCATCCAGAGCAAAATTCCTGGCTACGTGGAACGGGGCTTATGTCAATCCTGACCCCGTGGGAAACGTCCAGAGCGGATCCTGGTCCTCGCAGAGCACGGCAATGACCCCGTGTGAAGCATCCAGAGCGGAGCCTGGTCCTCGCCGAACACGGCAGTAAACCCGTGGGAAGCATCCAGAGCAAAATTCCTGGCTACTTGGAACGCGGCTTATGTCAATCCTGGCACCGTGGGAAACATACAGAGCGGATCCTGGTCCTCACAGAGTACGGCAATGACCCTGTGTGAAGTATCCAGAGCGGAGCCTGGTCCTCTCCGAACACGGCAGTGAACCCATGGGAAGCATCCATAGCAAAATTCTTGGCTACGTGGAACGCGGCTTATGTCAATCCTGACCCCGTGGGAAACATCCAGAGTGGATACTGGTCCTCGCGGAGTACGACAATGACCCCATGTGAAGCATCCAGAGCGGAGCCTGGTCCTCGCCGAACACGGCAGTGAACCCGTGGGAAGCATCCAGAGCAAAATTCCTGGCTACGGCTTATGTCAATCCTGACCCCGTTAGAAACGTCCAGAGCGGATCCTGGTCCTCGCAGAGCACGGCAATGACCCCGTGTGAAGCATCCAGAGCGGAGCCTGATCCTCGCCGAACACGGCAGTGAACCCGTGGGAAGCATCAAGAGCAAAATTCCTGGCTACGTAGAACGCGGCTTATGTCAATCCTGACCCCGTGGGAAACGTCTAGAGCGGATCCTGGTCCTCGCAAAGCACGGCAATGACCCGATGTGAAGCATCCAAAGCGGAGCCTGGTCCTCGCCGAACACGGCAGTGAACCCGTGGGAAGCATCCAGAGCAAAATTCCTGGTCACGTGGAACGTGGATAATGTCAGCCCTGACCCCATGGGAAACGTCCAGAGCGGAGCCTGGTCCTCGCAGAACACGGCAGTGAACCCATGGGAAGCATCCAGAACAACTCCTGACTCCGTGAAATGCGGATAAGGACAAATTCACCCATCACTTGCGGGTCCTCACGACTCGTAAGGGAGTAAATTCTCTTGTGATATCCTTACGAATTTCAAGAGAAAACACACTTAGGAATCCTCACGATTCTTAAGGAGAAATTACACCTACGGGATCCTCTCGACGGGTAGGGAGAAAATTCTTTATGAGACCCTCACGGCTCATAAAGTTGAAAAGTCTTAGGTGACAGATCCTAACCCTGTTTTCTAAGCCATCACCACCCTACAAAGAGCCCAAGATTGACAGCTATATACTATCTACAGACCGCACTTGCTAAAATCACATGGCAACAACACAGCAAGGAGAAGAAAGCAACAGTATAACAAAAAAATGTGTATCTTTTATTCATGAATTCAATTGAGTACAAGGCAAATCGTATAAAAGAATAAAAAAATGGATACATGTTGTTCAAAGATTACAAGTGTTCAATCTATACAAAAGCAGCTACTGGGAGGGAGGCGCCTTTAATAGACCAGCTAGCTGCTCGCGCACTCTTCTCAACTCTTCCTCACGATCAGCCGTCGCGGCCAGCTCTGCTTCAACTTTGGCCCGTTGCTGCAAACAGGATGAGAGTTTCTGATCAACTTCCTGTTGGGCAGCCTCCTGACTCTGCACGACCTGTTCATTAAGATCAAGCTTCTTCCTCAACACCAGCCCGTCAGAGATACACCGTTGAAGGTTTTCAAAAATGGTGTTCAGCTGGGCAGCATTAGCTGCAACCTCAGCGCGCAGTTGGGCGGATTCAGCAGCAGTCGCCTCACGTTCCTTACGCTTAAGGGATGCCTCTCGTTCAAAATGGCGAAGGAACGGAACACTCTGCTCAACCCATGCGACCCGCTGGGAGTTCAAAGCCTGAGTCTCAGGGGCAGGACGCATAAGCTCAAGCTCATGCAGACAGGCCTCAATCTTCCTGCAATGATTAACCCAAGACTCGACGACGCCTTAATTATGGAAGTTCACGAGCGTCACCAGCATTGGGTTGACCTCGGCAGCAAAATCTGCGACGGATGTAGGAGCCTCCGTGTCAAGCTCCTCGACGTACTCGCTCAGCATACGCAAACTGGTCACAGCACCTTTTGAGGATGGACGTCTGGAAAAGGGCCCTGCCGGCATTATAATGAGAGATTCGAAAGAGACCGGAGTCGAAGCGACCGCTGCAAAACAAATCACAATCAGATGACGGTTCAAGAAGTATAAGAGGTTCATGAACAATGGGATTTACTATACCAGTTGCAGCAGGTGGCAAAGCCGGAAGGACCAGTGGCGCAACTGTTTTCTCATCTCCTCCTTCAATCTGTAGTACTGCAATCAAGGCAAAGAAGAATCAGAAATGATTTCACTGTTGGTAAAAGAAAGAACATTAACTGAAGGCTGTATTCACCAGCGCCACTGGATGAAGCAATCTCCGACGGGAAGGAGAAGTGGGGGTGCAGCACCTGGTACAGGTGGTCAAAAAGGACTCCTACAAAGACACAATAATGCAACGTCAGTACATAAATTATACAGCCTAGAGATAAGACTGATTGGCCACAAATCCATACCTTCCAGCATCTGAGACGGTGCGAGAGAAGGTAGAGAGGTGGTCACCGTCAGGGCTGTAACTGACGGCGCTGCCTCGGGTAGCGCGACATCAACACCAACAGAACCTGCATTATAAACAAGATAAACCCTGTCAGAAAAGATTGAAAAAGATTGCAGAATAAAAAGAAGGGTGGTGACCTAAAATCTACCTGATGAGTCGCCAGCTGGAACCGTGACGAGGACGTCACTTGATACAACAACAGCGTCCCCCTCCTCCATCAGGGTGGTCTCACCTCCCGTCGCCTCGTCCCCTGACTCCATGAGAGTCGTCGTCACGCTTGCGACGCCAGGAGACGATAAAGAACTGTAGGCGGAAAGAGTGATGATCGGGGCGGTGCCCGACTCTTGAGAGAGAGCGGCCACCTCGGGCCCAGCAATTGTACCTATTTCGCTCGCCACCGTCTCGGGCTCAGTAATTGTAGCCGTCTCATCCACTGTCGCCTCAGGCTCGGCCGTGGTAGCCGTCTCACCCGCCACCACCTCGGGCTCGGCAATGGTAGGTATCTCGGGCATAGCAATCGTGACTGTCTCGTCAGCCACTACCTCGAGCCCGGCAATTGCGGCCACATCGCCTACCGCCGCCCCGGGTTCAGCAATAGTAGCTACCTCCTCCACCGCTACCTCAGGCTCGGCGTTCGCCGCCACTTCTTTACTAAGGCTCGGCCCTGCAAGATAAGGTATATGAGAACTGATAATTCAAAATTTTGACAACGGAACCTCAAGGCACATTACCTGGAGTTGATTTACCGTTTGCTTACCGATCCGCACGTGCCGCCCGTTTGTAAGCAGTAGACAAGGCAACCGGAGACTCCTCTGAAGGAGTAGCAGCAGGGGTAGCAGAGCTCGAACCCGCTCCCGCAACTAAAGTAGCACTACGCTCCCTTGCTGCGCGCCTCCGGCGCTTCCTTTCCTCCCGGGCCGTCAAAGCAGACCTTCTAGAAGCCTCCTTCAACAGGACGTCATCGTCCATATCCAGGGTTACCTCTGGAGCCGTCAAGGCTTCCGTCATCAGTCGTTTAAGTAAGGCCTCTTTCGGCAGTGCCGAAGAGGCCGGGACTTCGGTAGCTGGCCCGGGAAGAATTTCCACATCAGCTTGTGGGATTGGCATTGTGGTCCCTGCGATAAGACAAAGAAAGGGTCAGATTACTCATAAGAAACGGGGGTAGGAACATGGTGAACCGAAATGTACCGATACCTAAGGATGCTCGAAATCGTTCCTCTTCCTCAAAAGTCTTGAGAGAAGCAGTGGGAGCTTCTTCGGTAGAAATGCCTGTTAAAGAAGAAAAAACGTCAGTCATAACACAATAATAGAAATATGATGCAATGGCGGAAAATACAGCTAATGAGTACCTGATCGCGCAAGGATAGGCAACCCCTCTTCGTGGCTGGCAAATTGTTTAGAAGCTGCAATGGCAGCCGCCAGATCAGTATCGTCTGGCGGCATGAATAAGCCCTCATTTATCCCATACTCGCTCAGGCCCTAGCCGTAAGGAGCATAAGGCTCCTGGCCAAGTACAACGTCGATAGAAAGGATCGACTTCTTTTTCTTCTTCTGTGAGCGAGCTCCGATCGCAGCCAAAACCAGCTTGCGCTTCGTGGGCACTTTGGGACGGCGAGTCTCGATATCCGAGCCCACGCCAAATTCGGGTGAAGCTACGTTTACCGTCTCCACGGGAGCACGGGGCACCGATGGCACATCCACCGTCTCTACAGGAGCATGGGGCAATCACGTGTGGGGCTTAGCACCCGTGGAGGCTCAACTGCAGCAACCTCTCTTAGCGGAGGGGGGACAGCGATCCGTCACTTTAAAGGGACGTTGTGATCGCTGGCAGGGGGCGCACTCTTGCGATCGAGCAGCAGCCGCCTCTCTTCCCTGATAACAGCACCCATCGCATGTTGATACCAGGACCCGTGTACGTTAAGGGCCCTCGGAATGCAGCTCGGCTCGCTAATAAAGAAGTGGGAGCTGTAAGTCCATATTGCGACCCCCGGTGCTTACGGGGAGGCGGAAACGGTATAAAAAACGAATTTTTATCGCAAGAGGCAACATGGACTAAACTTGGTCGGGATCGTTGTCTAAACTAAAACTAGTATTCTAGCTAAAGAGAGTTAGCTACTATGGAAGATGGTTATACCTAAACTTGAACTCCTTCTTCTTCAAAACTTGTAGAGGTTGATGGTTCTCTTTGCGTCGCCTTCTCCCGTCGAAGATGGATCCACCTCGAAGGTTCGACTTTGGGCTCTTCCTCGATCTTTGAGTGAACTAGGGTTTCCGGTTTGCTAAACCTTCAACCTAGAATGAGTAGAGAGAGTGACTAGGGTTTGCTTTTCTTTTTCAAGAGAAGGATTCTCAACTCATGAGAAGGTTTCTCTTGACTAGAGGAAGAAGAAGATGAAGAGAGGAGAGAGAATGAATATGATAGAATGAGCTATCATATTCTATCTTGCAACCATAATGCAAAAGAAAATAATTATCTAATAATAATAATTGAAAATGAGAATAGTTGATGGTAATTTGGAATGACCACTACCATGCTTCATTTAAAAATGTAAGCATAAATCAAGGAGGACTTTTGAAGGCATGAAAGTGGTCAATGGTCAACAAGTCAACCAAGGTCAACAAGTCAACAAAAAACAACCATAACATAATTCTCATTTAATTATTATTATTAATAGATAATATATAAATCCATTAGGGTTTGGAAAATGAAGACTGTCAATTGTGCATACGCACCCGTTCCGAAACCCTAATGAAAAACCTCATTCTCCGCCTCAAGCAACTGTGCATACACACCTGCATTCTCGTTCCGAAAAACAAGAATACCAAGATATAAAAGCAACCCCAAAACATATACCAGTATCTGGCTCAAACCAGAGCCTGCCGGTATAATCCGTCCGGACTCCAAACGTGCACAAGTGCGCGGATGAGAACGAACCCTGTCGCAAAACCATGCGACCTCTACTCTGTTTTGCCCAGAGGCGAATACCCTCTGTGTGGGACTCTAAAGACTCGACACTACGCTGGCAGTGGGTTTAACCACAGACCGCAAGCGGCACTAGCTGTGCGTAACGGTCCCCAGGTAGATGCCGACAAGAAGGCTGACGAGGTGAAACCCCATCTGTACTCCTACTGAGTCTGAATGTGACATTCTCCGTACAGTCCGGTCTGTTCGTCTGATACATCGCATGGCGGGCCTAGGGGGCGGTAAAACGTCAGTCCCCCAATAGCGGTACAAGTCGTGTCGGAGTGAAGCCCAAAACACCCTGAGATAACACTGGAAACCTACCAGTATATCTCGTTTGCCCTGGCCAGGGACTACTCGTGTAATGGCTCTCCTAGACACAGCGCGATGTCAACCCCCAATACCGGGAGAGACGAATCCTGTCTAACCGTCACTGCCTCCAAGTGCTTCGGGACTGCACCCAACCACCACCTGTTTGCACGACTCCTTTGAGCCGTGGTAGGGTAGTGATCAAAGTGCAGTGGGAACACACTCGAGGCGAAGTGCCAGTGTCAAGTCAGCGGACTAAGCTGTACTCATGTCACCTGGGAACTGACGACTGACGATAGGTATAATACCAACCTGTCAGTTCCCGACGAGTCCTGTCCAGTGTACTCGTAACCCAACGAGCACCCGTATACTATCTCCAGTACGACGTACTGATGGCTGTGGGACAGACCATCTCCCACACTGGGATGAGAAGCGCATACGCTAGTCTACTCCGGAGTATCGATGCCCTGTCTCGATAGTCCTGCGACTAGGGACCTGTATAAGGATGTGCTTATAGATTACCCAGCCCCCACTAGTGTGACTGCCATCACAACGCTGGTAATCAAGCAAAGATCCTAAGGGCTCCACTAATGCGTATAAGTGATATAGTAAAATAAACACAAGTACACATTGAAGTAGAGACAAACCAAGTAGCATACTACTATTTTGAGCAAGATTGTATATACAAGGTGAATATCCCAAGCATCCATTAAGTAATATACAAACTAGTATGATACAGTAATGGCCTCTAGGGCATATACACTAACAATCTCCCACTTGCACTAAGGCCATGTACTGGCGTATCGAAGACCTATCATCTCGATCAGCCGCTCGAACTGAGTCTGGGGCAGGGCCTTGGTGAATGGATCTGCAGTGTTGTCTTCTGAAGCAACTCTCCGAACCTCGATCTCCTTGCGATCCACGATCTCCCTGATCAGGTGATACCGCCTCAAGATGTGCCTGGATCTCTGATGGGACCTGGGTTCCTTCGCTAAAGCTATAGCCCCATTATTGTCGCAATACAGAGGTATTGGATCAACAATGGACGGAACCACTTGAAGTTCTTTCAAAAACTTCCTCATCCAGACAGCTTCTTTTGCGGCATCAGATGCAGCGATGTATTCCGCTTCCATCGTCGAGTCTGCAACGGTTTCCTGTTTGGAACTCTTCCAACACACCGCCCCTCCATTGAGGGTAAAGACAAAACCCGACATGGACTTGGAATCATCCTTGTCACTCTGGAAGCTGGAGTCAGCAAAGGCCTCGATCTGGAGGTCTTTTCCGCCATACACCAAGAACATCTCCTTAGTCCTTCTCAGGTACTTGAGAATGTTCTTTACCGCTATCCAGTGTTTCTCCCCAGGGTTTGACTGATACCGCTTACCACACTCAGTGCATAAGCTACATCCGGTCTGGTACACAACATCGCATACATTATAGAGCCTACCGCAGAAGCGTAGGGTATAATAGACATGCGATCCCTCTCCAAATCAGTCTTGGGAGACATCTCTTTAGAGAGGGTGATCCCGTGACAAGCCGGTAGGTTACCGCGCTTGGAATCTTCCATACTGAATCTCTTCACTATGGTGTCGATGTACCTGGACTGAGAAAGTCCCAATATCCTCTTGGATCTATCACGATGGATCCGGATCCCCAGGATGTAAGAGGCATCACCCAGGTCTTTCATGGAGAACCTTTGTGACAAGAAACCCTTGACAGATTGTAGCATAGGAATGTCATTTCCTATTAAGAGAATGTCATCCACGTATAGAACGAGGAATACTACAGTTCTCGCTACAAATCTACTATAGATGCATGGTTCATCTGGATTTTTGATAAAGCCAAATTCTTTGACCGTCTCATCAAAGCAGATGTTCCAACTCCGCGATGCCTGCTTTAGTCCATAGATGGACTTAAGCAACTTGCACACCTTTCCGCTGCTCCCACTCTGATTGAAGCCCTCTGGCTGGTCCATATAGACACACTCCTCTAAATTTCCATTTAGAAAAGCTGTCTTTACGTCCATTTGCCAGATCTCATAATCGTGGAAGGCAGCGATGGCAAGAAGGATCCGAATGGATTTCAGCATGGCTACTGGAGAAAAGGTTTCGTCATAGTCCAAGCCAGGTCTTTGACGGAAACCCTTTGCTACCAGCCTAGCTTTATAGGTCTCAACCTGTCCATCTACACCAATCTTCCTTTTGAAGATCCACTTGCATCCTACGGGTTTTACCCCGTCTGGAGCAATGTCCAACGTCCATACCTTGTTGGTGTACATGGACTCCATTTCGGTCCGCATTGCATCCAGCCATTTCACTGAGTCAATGCTCTGAACGGCCTGCTGGAAGCTAGTAGGCTCATCATTATCCATGATGCAATCCTCTCTATCCCCGTCTATGAGAAAACCGTAGTATCTCTCGGGCGGATGAGACTGCCTACTACTTCTGCGGAGTGGCGTAGGAATGTCCTGTTCTGTTGAACCCTCTGGTTCCACTAAGCTTTCAGTAACAGTCTGTGGTTCTGGAACTTCTTCCAGTTCTACTGCGCTCCCACTAATTTCCTTTTCCAAGAACTGGTGTTCTAGAAAGTGGGCATTGCGAGAAACAAGGACTTTTTGTTCCTCTGCGTAGTAGAAAAGATACCCCCTGGTGCTCTTTGGGTATCCCACAAACTTGCACAGTACTGAGCGTGCCTCGAGTTTGTCCGCATGCTGCTTTTTGACAAAAGCTGGACATCCCCAGATCTTCAGATATTGAAGATATGGTTTCTTCCCACTCCACATTTCATATGGGGTGGTAGGCACAGTCTTAGTCGGAACTCGGTTCAAAAGGTATGCAGCTGATTCTAGCGCATACCCCCAGAATGATCGTGGTAACTCAGCGTTACTCATCATGGACCGCACCATATCCAATAGGGTGCGGTTCCTTCTCTCCGATACACCGTTATGTTGCGGGGTGTATGGAGGAGTAAGCTGAGAGAGAATTCCGTTCTCTTTTAAATAGTCCAGGAACTCGGCACTTAAGTATTCTCCACCTCGATCCGATCTTAGAATCTTAATACTTTTGCCGGTCTGTTTCTCTACTTCATTCTTATACTCCTGGAATTTTCCAAAGGCTTCGGACTTATGCTTCATTAAGAAGATATGACCGTACCTTGAGAAGTCATCCGTAAAAGTAATGAAGTAAGAATGTCCGCTTCGGGCATGTGTAGACATTGGACCGCACACGTCACTGTGTACGAGTCCCAAGAGCTCGCTCGCTCTTTCTCCATGTCCAGTAACGGAGTCTTTGTCATCTTTCCCTTGAGACAGGATTGACAAGTGGCATACGATTGATATTCGAACGCATTCAAATACCCTTCTGTATGTAACTTGGTCAACCTTCTCTCATTGATGTGACCCAATCTACAATGCCATAAGAAAGTCTGGTTTATTTCTGGAGACTTTCTTTTGTGTGTATTCTGGACATTAAAATCTGTGGTTGGTTCAATACGTATATACCATTACTCAAAGTACCTGACCCAATCAAAACTTGATTAAGGTGAATGTTTACAACATTACTTACAAACGCAAATTCATAACCTTCTTTAGAAACTAAAGATACAGAAATGATATTACAAGTTGCGTTGGGTACAAAAAAGCAATTACGCAAAACCAAAACATGTCCATCTGACATTCCCAGGTGATAGTCCCCCACGGCTTTAGCATCCATGCCAGCTCCGTTCGCAACTCTGAGGGTCATGTCACCTGCCTTCAAAACCCTACGGTTTCTCAACGCCTGCAAAGAATTACAGATATGAGATCCTGATCCGGTATCCAATACCCAGGAAGTAGAGTTTATTGAAAGACAGTTTTCAATAACATACACACCTGAAGCTGAAGCTGCAACCTGCTTCAATTCCTGTGTTCTGGCCTTCCAGGCCCTGCAATCATTCTTCCAGTGTCCTTTCTTATGACAAAAGAAGCATTCTTCCTTATCCACAAGCTTCCCAGCTATCTTTGTTGCTTTTCCTTTTCCCTTCGTATCCACTTTACTAACACCGCCCCTTGGTTTGGCGGGGGCTTTCTTCTTCTTTCCCTTGGCTTTCGCCTTGGACCTAGAGGAAGATGATCCTCCTACAAACAAAGTGGATGTTTCCCTACCTTTCTGTAGGGTGCCCTCTGCGCTCCTCAGCAGGTTGAGGAGCTCTGAAAGTTCAACCTCCTTTTCTTGTAGGTTGAAATTCATTATAAACTGGGCGTAAGTGGAAGGAAGGGACTGGAGAACTATATCCGTATATAGCTCACTCTCCAATGTGATCCCTAGGTCAGCGAGCTCCTCAATGTAGCCGATCATCTTTAGCACGTGCTCGGCTACTGATGATCCGACGGCCATTCTTGTCGAAAACAACTTTTTCGACGCTTCGTATCTTGCGATACGTGATTGCTCCCCATACAGTTCTTTTGTATGAAGCAATATGGACTCCATGTCCATATTCTCATGCCTCCTCTGATGTTCGTTGTCCATCGAGGCAAGCAAGAGGCACTTGGCCTTCGCGCTATCAATCTCCCAAGTCTTGCGGATTTCCTTATCCGCGACGCTGGAAGTTGGACCAGGGACAGGGGAGCTTTGGTGGTAAGAAGATACCCCAGCTTGTCATAAGTGATTGCTATCTTGACATTCCTGAGCCAATCTTTGTAGTTTGGCCCTGTCAGCTTGTTTTTATCTAGGAGTAACTTAAGTCCAGTCATGTTGATTGGTCGCTGCAATTAGGAGAGAGAAGAAGAAACACTCAGCATGATGCTCTTGCAAGTTTAGAGTGGTTTTTAATTTGTCTAAACAGGATGGCTCCCACTGTTTCTCGAATCCCTCCTCAAACCATAAAGGAAGAATTAGTCAGGATCAATCCCACCGTACAATACTTGCTTAACCGTTCAGCCAGGCTGGTGTCGGTACTTCGAGGGAGGTTTTCCAACGCTTTCGCGAAGTTCCTTAATTAAAGAACCTCTTTTCCCTGGGGGCGTAGCCCCGCTAACACCTTTCTAGGCACCTACTAGGTTTATAGCATTGATCGTTAAGTGAGAAATTTCCCGAGGAGTAGCATATACTCACAGTAGGATCGGGATCCAAATATCATCGCGTGACGAAACTGAAGGAATCCTACCAGAATCATCACACTCCAAATGGTATGCAAATCTAGCAAGTTTCAGTACTTATGAAACTCCCGATGTGGATTTTTGCCCCATGCTCTTATGACCTTGGCGTGAGGTCAAAATGTCATAAGTCACATGTCAAGTTCGTCCCATCATTATCCAGGTTAATTTGAATCCACCCGTACATACCCTTGACGTAGGCCAAAATGGCAGTACGACTGTTTCAAACCAACGCATTCTATCTATGCAACAGATAAATATCCGGCAGCTACCAATCACTATGCCTTGGCGTGAGGTCAAAATACATAGCTTGAATACTACCGAATATTTAACTGAAATGATGGAGGGCTACGGATGGTTTTGGCAAAACCGTGAACGTAGTGAACTTGATTTGGTCGATGGAACGAGATAGCTTTTAAAAGGAGTGGCTCAAACTCCGCATTTAAAAGTTGGTTTTGAAAAGAACCGAGTGGTTTTTCGAAAGTGTTCCAACGACTTTAACTTGGTTTATTATCTTGCATTAGTTCTTTTAATGCGTGATATTCTTGCATTAGTTCTTTTAATGCGTCCCATCATTTAAATCCTACCATTGCAGAAAACAACCAAAATATGACGTACGCTTATGCCATATGCATTCGCCACGGGGCCCCGTCATCACCCGTTAGGTTACTTAACTAACGACAGAGCGGGGGCTGGGCTAGCGCGGCTGTAAAACATAAGCAACGCCTAAATAGAAAGCAATGATAGACATTACAGATCACAGATGAATACATTGGATATACTAGCAATCCGCATTTCTTTCGAGCCTGAAACGAAAAGCGGATAACACGGTCGCGGTGAATAGCAAATACCCCACCCAAGACCCCTACGGGTGCGGCAAACTACCCGCCAAGTTCCCGGTAGTTTGTGCACCCCACAATGGGTCTATCCTAGGAGCATAAACAGTAAAAAGAATTATACAATGACGGCTACAACCCCGACCCGGTTGTGCGGCCAAACAAATAATATAATTACATCAATTTACATTTACAAATGAATGAAAGAAAAACAAAAGCTCATCTCACATCCAACCCCGGCTATTCACCCGCGACAGTCCAACACATTCATATACACATTCCAGCACATTACAGATCATGTATAACCCCGACTAATCGACTTATAGCGATTAGCCGACGTTCAATACATGCAAACAACACAGATATAACCAATATAGCCAAAGTGTAGTGAAGTTCGGAAAAATACGGAATTATAGGACCCCAAAAGGAAATTTCTTTTCTGGAAAATCTGGGTACATATAATATATCTCAAAAATCCCAAAACCAAAACCTACAGACACTGCACGAAAAACGAGGCGCAGAAGACGACAAAGCGCGGCGGTTCCGCGGCACGAGCCTACCTCGTGCCGCGGATGCGCGGTGCTTTGAGCTCCAAACAGGATCGTTTTTCATGTGTGTTTTTAGAAAACCCTGAGATGATTTTACAAATATAAATTTTTTCATTTCGAGCCAAAAAAATTTCAACAGAAACTCAGGTTTTTGAAAAATACGGTTTTTGGGTTTTTGCGGTTTCGAACTTCGTTACACTTCACTACCAAGCTAGTTTAAGTTTAGTTAGGCTCTGATACCACTGTAAGTCCATATTGCGACCCCCGGTGCTTACGGGGAGGCGGAAACGGTATAAAAAACGAATTTTTATCGCAAGAGGCAACATGGACTAAACTTGGTCGGGATCGTTGTCTAAACTAAAACTAGTATTCTAGCTAAAGAGAGTTAGCTACTATGGAAGATGGTTATACCTAAACTTGAACTCCTTCTTCTTCAAAACTTGTAGAGGTTGATGGTTCTCTTTGCGTCGCCTTCTCCCGTCGAAGATGGATCCACCTCGAAGGTTCGACTTTGGGCTCTTCCTCGATCTTTGAGTGAACTAGGGTTTCCGGTTTGCTAAACCTTCAACCTAGAATGAGTAGAGAGAGTGACTAGGGTTTGCTTTTCTTTTTCAAGAGAAGGATTCTCAACTCATGAGAAGGTTTCTCTTGACTAGAGGAAGAAGAAGATGAAGAGAGGAGAGAGAATGAATATGATAGAATGAGCTATCATATTCTATCTTGCAACCATAATGCAAAAGAAAATAATTATCTAATAATAATAATTGAAAATGAGAATAGTTGATGGTAATTTGGAATGACCACTACCATGCTTCATTTAAAAATGTAAGCATAAATCAAGGAGGACTTTTGAAGGCATGAAAGTGGTCAATGGTCAACAAGTCAACCAAGGTCAACAAGTCAACAAAAAACAACCATAACATAATTCTCATTTAATTATTATTATTAATAGATAATATATAAATCCATTAGGGTTTGGAAAATGAAGACTGTCAATTGTGCATACGCACCCGTTCCGAAACCCTAATGAAAAACCTCATTCTCCGCCTCAAGCAACTGTGCATACACACCTGCATTCTCGTTCCGAAAAACAAGAATACCAAGATATAAAAGCAACCCCAAAACATATACCAGTATCTGGCTCAAACCAGAGCCTGCCGGTATAATCCGTCCGGACTCCAAACGTGCACAAGTGCGCGGATGAGAACGAACCCTGTCGCAAAACCATGCGACCTCTACTCTGTTTTGCCCAGAGGCGAATACCCTCTGTGTGGGACTCTAAAGACTCGACACTACGCTGGCAGTGGGTTTAACCACAGACCGCAAGCGGCACTAGCTGTGCGTAACGGTCCCCAGGTAGATGCCGACAAGAAGGCTGACGAGGTGAAACCCCATCTGTACTCCTACTGAGTCTGAATGTGACATTCTCCGTACAGTCCGGTCTGTTCGTCTGATACATCGCATGGCGGGCCTAGGGGGCGGTAAAACGTCAGTCCCCCAATAGCGGTACAAGTCGTGTCGGAGTGAAGCCCAAAACACCCTGAGATAACACTGGAAACCTACCAGTATATCTCGTTTGCCCTGGCCAGGGACTACTCGTGTAATGGCTCTCCTAGACACAGCGCGATGTCAACCCCCAATACCGGGAGAGACGAATCCTGTCTAACCGTCACTGCCTCCAAGTGCTTCGGGACTGCACCCAACCACCACCTGTTTGCACGACTCCTTTGAGCCGTGGTAGGGTAGTGATCAAAGTGCAGTGGGAACACACTCGAGGCGAAGTGCCAGTGTCAAGTCAGCGGACTAAGCTGTACTCATGTCACCTGGGAACTGACGACTGACGATAGGTATAATACCAACCTGTCAGTTCCCGACGAGTCCTGTCCAGTGTACTCGTAACCCAACGAGCACCCGTATACTATCTCCAGTACGACGTACTGATGGCTGTGGGACAGACCATCTCCCACACTGGGATGAGAAGCGCATACGCTAGTCTACTCCGGAGTATCGATGCCCTGTCTCGATAGTCCTGCGACTAGGGACCTGTATAAGGATGTGCTTATAGATTACCCAGCCCCCACTAGTGTGACTGCCATCACAACGCTGGTAATCAAGCAAAGATCCTAAGGGCTCCACTAATGCGTATAAGTGATATAGTAAAATAAACACAAGTACACATTGAAGTAGAGACAAACCAAGTAGCATACTACTATTTTGAGCAAGATTGTATATACAAGGTGAATATCCCAAGCATCCATTAAGTAATATACAAACTAGTATGATACAGTAATGGCCTCTAGGGCATATACACTAACAGGAGCCCGTATTCAAGCTCATAAAGTGATGCAGCGCACCCCGTATTCCCTCTTTGGTGGCAGCAGGTTCTTCCAAGAACGCCTCCAGTGGGACCCCCTGGTTATAACTTAGCTGCTGGGCAAAATGATGGGGGTTGTATCTCATAAAAAGTGCCGCATCATTTTTCCGGAATACGAGAAAGCCCGGCCTAATGGAGTATAGATGTAGAATCTCCCGGGCTTTCAACACGGAGGCCCCGTCCTTAAAAACGTCGCGCAATACCAGCATCGTCTTGAAAGTTTCCTGGCCGATCGTCAGGACTTTGTCCGTAAAAGACATACCAGCTCCGACCGTGCGCGGACGAAGAAGCAAGCCCCTAGCTTCCCGCTGAGACGGATTCACGATAGAGGTGTCAACCAGCCGCATAATTCTCGGGAACTTGCATTTCTCGAAAAACGAAAGAATTTTATGAATGCTGAATACCCCGAGCACATGCATTTCCATCCACGAAGTAAAGTAATGCATTGGGAAGTTGGCGGCATGCACCCCCGGTTCAGTTGTATCCGCCGCCACGCTAAGACCATGGTATAGGTGGGCTAACCCGGTGATCCCGATGGCCACTTGTATTCCAGCCACCATTCGATGCGCTGGGTAGAAGACGGACGACCTCATATAGCGAAGGTGCATAGGGAGCGCGAACCAGCACAACCACAGCCCAAGAAACCCAAGAATGAAAGCCTCCTCGTCAATACCCGGAGTGCCGATTTCTGACAGAGGAATGATTGCGGCATCAGGAAGAAAAAAGCCCTTCTGATCGTCTTCCAGTACTGGTCGACGGTCCAAGCCAAAGTCGAAGGGGTCGTCGATTTTGGAAAATTTTTCGCCTCGTTGCGATAGAATCTCCGGGCGAAGAAACCGGGCAATGAAGTCTGTGAAACTGACCCCCCGACCTCCGGATTCCAAGAAGAGGCTCTTGTACATGTTCAGCACCTTTATCAGACTAGGAAACTGGTGCTGAATGGCGTTCTCCGGTGTTAGGCCCATCACCACCGGCTTGGTGGCAAAAACGTATTCATCTGGAGGAAGCAGCTCCTCATAGTGCTTCCCCCTAACCGGCAGACCGGAAATCTCAGCAACTTCTTCTAAGGAGACGGAGACTTCTCTGTCCAGTAGAAGAAAGGTATGGGTTGGGATGTTCCACTACTCCAAGAACGCCTTAATCCACCATGTCGGAGGAGCAGAATATTGGAACAACGAAGCATAAACCGCAGGGTATAGGCCGAGCTTCAGCAGTTGCGTTTTCTTCGCTGACAAAATATGCCTGGCCTACTGCAAATACCCGGCCGAATGTCGGGGAGTCAACCCGATGTTCTAAGGTTGTCCCCAAGGGCGCGACTCGCCCTGGCATATGCGTCGCCCCAAGGTATCCAAGGCTGCCGGCAGCTGCATGGGTATGGCGGCAATCGAAGGCTGAAGAAGACCCTCCGAAGTCCAATTGACAACCTCCACGGCATAGTTCACCGGGGATGCATCTGCATACGAAATCAAAGAGATTGGCTCCGACGGCGTCACACAAGAGTAGCTTCGACGACCTCTGATAATCTGGTCGTACCACCTACCCCACAAGTGAAGGTTTTTGTGTTCCGGGTCATAGTCTCTGATGAGCGCAAGAACCTCCCGGTCCACAGGTGCCTCAGGGAATCCTCCCTCTGAACGAAAAAATGGGAAAGAGAGGTCGGAAGACATGTCGCCTGCGAGAAAGAACAGAATTCAATTGTCAGTACTATAATTTAATTTTAAAATTCTGACACTCGCCACTTTAAAATTTGTACCACACTGCAATGCAGTAAAAAAGGGACCAAAGGGGGACCCACAAAATCCAGATGACAATGCATCAATTAATAAAACAGCCTCATCATTGGATGAGACTGTTAACTAATGAGGAGATCCTCAAGGAAATTCTCATTGAATGAGAAATCCCTCGGGAAAAGGAGAAAATCTCCCTTTGAGAGCAAAGCTCTGTAACAGAGTGGCACTTTTCAAACTCTGGTCATGAGGGAATAAAATTCCTTAAAGAACCTGGCACTGTAATGATGATGGAAAATCCATTAAAGATTAATTAAAATTAATTTTTGAGAATTAAAAATTCTGGGATCTTCAAGATCCATGAAAAAACTCTTAAGAGTTCTTCATCAAAGATTAAAAGATCCACATATTATCAAAGAGCAGAGCTCTGATTCATGGGATAAGAAACCCCAAGAAAAGATCTCTTTAGATCTATGGGTTCATGAGCGCAAGGCTCTATTAATGAAACCCTAAGGGTTTTCTTTAGATCAAAGATCTATGAAGAGCAAGGCTCTGTTAATGGGTAAAAACCCTAATTTATTAAAAAAAAACATATTTTAATTTTACCTAAGTTTGGAAAGAGTTCTGACTCTTGAAAGTTCTTAAACAGAAAGAGCAAGGCTCTGAGTGAAAATTCTCAAGAAGAAGATGATAATCATCTAAGAGACCAAAGGTCTTATTTATAGGCACTGAACCGCCTCTTCAACTTCTGAGTTGATCCAAGGGCTCAGATGTTGCCACCGCTGCACTCACGTGTGTGCCACGTGAGCGCAACGGTGGGGGGGCATTTGTTTCCCCCAATCAGAGCAAAGCTCTGTTTTGAATTTCAAAATTCAAAAATTGAAGCAACGTTTCAGATTCTGCGCGCTGCGCGCCGCATGCTGTATGCAGACGCGCTAGCGCCAGGTGCGCTGCGCCCTAGGCAGTGCACCCCCAATCAGAGCAAAGCTCTGTTTTAAAATTCAAAATTTAAAAGTTGAAGCAATACTTCAGATCCAGCGCTCTGCGCTGCGCGCCACGTGTCAAACACAGATGCGCTAGCGCAGTTGCTCTGCGTTGTACTCCACATGTCGAACGCAAGTGCGCTAGCGCAAGGTGCGCCAGCGATGGAATTAAAAATCCCCCACCGTTAGATCAAAAGAGCTACTAATAATAAATTATTAATTAATCAGAACTATAATTCTGTTATGGAAAGTTCTTTCCAATCTTATTAAAACAAAAGGATTATCTTCTGCAAAGCAGAAACCTTAGGATCAAAGATCCAACGGTGGGAAATATTCCCAAATCAATCAGAGAAAGATCTCTTAAACTGATTCAACAAATCATTTGGCCATATATAAAGGCCCCTAGACTTCAAGTCTAAAAAAACATACAGAGGAGAGATAAAAAAAAACCTCTGCAAACTTCGAGGAACAAAAGAGAAATCTCTTAGAAAAAAAGAAGATTTTTCTTCATCTTCAAGGTAAAGAACTATGTTCTTGAACAATAGAGATGAAACCATCTCGTAAAAAGAAGAACCATCTTTTAAAAGGATCATAGATCTAAAAAAGACCAAGGTCTTTAATAAAAAGGGAAAAAGATCAAAAAATCTAAGCATAAAATAATAAAAGAAATATTTTTACTTCTTTCACAGATCTTTGATCTATAAAGGCAGAGCCTTTTTATAAGAACAAGTGCTTTTGTTCTTGGATCTTGAGGCAAGGCCTCCTTTAAGAAGAACATAAATTTGTTCTTTGATCTTAAACCTGATCAAATGCGTTTTGCGCAATTAGAAAGTGCCTTACACTCATGAATTGTGCTCTTGCGCTCATTGGACCGGCGCTCAGCGCCAAAACCTGCCACGTGTCAACCAAAGACACAATCTGCGCTTTGCGCTTCTGAAACAGCACACTGCGCTCATGGGCTGGCGCTCAGCGCCAAGCGCGCCACGTGTCACTCACTAGCGCGCCAACAAACTAGCGCAACGTGCTCATAAATTGAGAGCGCAATGCTCTAATAAACCAGCGCTTAGCGCTAAGCGCGACACGTGTCCTCTTTGTGTACGCTAGCTGACAGAAGCGCAATGCGCTATTTAACTGGTGCAAAGCGCCTGGCGCGCCACGTGGCGCATTGTCAGAACACAATATGTTCTGATGAAGACAAAAGATGTCAGAATTCAATACTTAGCATTATTAAAAGGGTCGAGCCCAAATAAAGGCTTAATAACCAGAACAAAAATAAAATGTCAAATGTTAAGCATTTTAAAATAGACTTAGCCCAATTCTGGCCATAAGTCCTCAACTTATCTTGAATTGAGCACATCTGCTCTTTCAACCAACTCACCTTGGTTCAAGGGTACATCTCTTCACTCCTGTGATATTTGTCATTGTAATTCCTCAACGTCTTCAAAGAGGTGACGGATCCCGAAAACCACATATTTCACGGACTGTGGGGTCTTTAAACTCATGGACTATGATGTCCTTAACCTCGACCGTGATGTCTTTAAACTATCATCGGACTGTGAGATCCTTAAACTCACGGACTATGATGTCCTTAACCTCGACCGTGATGTCTTTAAACTAACATCGGACTGTGAGGTCCTTAAACTCACGGACTATGATGTCCTTAACCTCGACCGTGATGTCTTTAAACTGATATCGGACTGTGAGGTCCTTAAACTCATGGACTATGATATCCTTAACCTCGACCGTGATGTCTTTAAACTAACATCGGACTGTGAGGTCCTTAAACTCATGGACTATGATGTCCTTAACCTCGACCGTGATGTCTTTAAACTAGCATCGGACTGTGAGGTCCTTAAACTCACGGACTATGATGTCCTTAACCTCGACCGTGATGTCTTTAAACTAACATCGGACTGTGAGGTCCTTAAACTCACGGACTATGATGTCCTTAACCTCGACCGTGATGTCTTTAAACTAATATCGGACTGTGAGGTCCTTAAACACACGGACTATAATGTCCTTAACCTCGACCGTGATGTCTTTAAACTAACATCGGACTGTGGGGTCCTTAAACCCACGGACTATGATGTCCTTAACCTCGACCGCGATGTCTTTAAACTAACATTGGACCGAGATGTCCTTAAACTAACAATGGACTGTAATGTCCTTACACTAATCGACCGCAACGTCCCTAAACTAAACAATAGAGTCCAAATACTCTTTTGTTGGATCTAAACGATCCCGTTAAGTTGATCTTAGTCTAAAATTAGACTAACGTATCCTTAACAAACGTTTAAGTTGATCTTAGTCTCAAATGAGGCTAACGTATCCTTAAACTCAACCCCCCCAAGCCCAAATCTAAGAAAGATACGGATTTGGACTAGTCCACGCCCTACGGGTGACAACATAACTTAGTCTTCGTATACAATCCACGGGCAACCAAACACAAAACAAACACCCACGACACGAAGTGACCATATGGAGAAGGAGAAAGTTGTTACCGCGATGCGGTAGCGTAATTAACTGCATGGGCTTGCGCCTGCAGGGAAGAGCGTCCCCACAATCAAAAACCCCTCAAATGATGGGGAATCTGACGAATTCTGCTACATCGGCCGCATCCGTTTAAACCTTCGATACACGGTGCCATAAATCAACTTGGCATCTTCGGAGAGGTGGACGGATAGCACCAATTAGCATCTGCCCTAAAATTCTAGCAAGACGTCCGCCGTGTCTTCGCCGCGTCTTTCGGAGGGGAACAGTCCTTATGCATTTGAGGAAGATATCCTCACAATTGAGCATATTAGATACCCTTCTCTTATCCAAAGAGGCACGAGACTCCTTGATCAAAGCCTTACAAGAACCTGATCAGTTTCAAACTTTCCTCGAGAAAGAGAAAATGAAGGATTAAGTTACAGAAGTCCACACAGCCGATATTACCTTCAGCGAAGAAGATCTACTTCTCGGTACATGCGAGAATACTCGACCGCTATATATTACCGGATACTGCCACGACATCAAGATAGGAAAAATCCTTATCGATAATGGATCTTCTGTCAATCTCCTCAATATGAGAGTGTTGAAGGAGATATGTATGAATGTTCGGCACCTTGCCCGAGACAAGATTATTATCTCAGGGTTGGACTCGCAGTTGTCACGGATGCTTGGGTCCGTAATATTGATTCTCTGCTTCGGAAACTCGTCACTGACATCAAATTCCATGCCATTGATACTAACGCCTATTATAATGCTCTATTCGGCAGGCCTTGGCTACATGAGTACAACGTCATCTCTTCTACACAATATCAGTGTATGAAGTATTTCAAAAATGGCTTGGAGTACACTGTCATAAGGGAACTCAATCCTTTCTCGGTGAATGAGATGTGAAAGTATGAAGATGCAAAAATACATTCAGCAGAATTTTGAGGATACTGAAAGGTGTCACAAGCCGAAAAATAAGCAAAAATCCGTGGCCACCATCCCGATCTTCGGAAGTGATACTGAAGAAGACGAATAAATAGGCTACTTGGGATAGCCTCACAGGGAGAACAATAAATCCAGACCGTCGGCCCCTATCCTGGTCTTTGGCAGCAAATCCGAAGACGAAACTAGTACAGTGTTCTCCATTCGTCCATTGATGCAAACTCTCGCTGAAACAGACTAGAGTCAACATATTATGATTGGCTCCGCCTCGACACTACGGGGAATTGACACGCTTAATACATATAGCGTACAAGAGCTGGAAACTTTCTACATATCTCCAGAGCGAAAATGTGAAAAGGCGATTCTCTTCTATAAATCTATGGAGACCAAGGTGGAAAAAGAAGTCTGGCGTGGGGCTGATCCGACTCTTGACAAGTTCTAGCCCATCCATATGCCAAGATATTATGCGGAGGGATTAAAGGAGCTTTTAAAGCGCCAAGGTGTGCTTCTCGAACAAACTGTTCGGCAAACCCAATTCTATAAAAGGATTTAGGATATCCCCAGGACTCAACGAAAGAAGTCCAACGCGAAGATAGAAACAACTGGGCTGGGATATGTTTAGTCCAAGAAACAGGAGCAAATCTACACCTGCCACACCATAAACAACTCGAATGGAGAAGAAGATGTTTCTCCAAGTAGCTATGTCACTAAATGGGAGAAAAATCTCGCTTGAAGAACTCCAAGTCCATCACTCGAAGAGCAAATTGACAGGATAATAAAGAAAGCTTTTTAAGCAAGCCAAGACAACCACAGTCGCGAAATGGCATTATATGAAAAGGCCAGGAAGCAGCGTCTCAGTGAACAATCGGTGTAAGAAGTAAATCGTGATACTCTCCATTCACAGCCCACCATGTACTCCCGCGAAGAAGGAAAATCCCAAAGCGGAGACAAGAATATGGTGACGATAGCAAACAACATTCAAGGACAACAAAGCAAGTCTAAGACATCGTTTAATCAAGAAAAGTTTAGTTGGAGCCCGTCCCTCATAAAGAAGATCGGTCGGAAGTATTCATTCCTTCGAGAAAAGACAGGAAAGATCTTCTGCCTTGTCATGAAGCACCAGATGATGACGCTTCCAAAGTCGCGGCACCCTGGACAGATAAACGAAGTTAATCATTCGGATTATTGCTCCTATCACCGGGTAATAGGTCACCCACTTGAAGACCGTTTCACATTCAAAAATTGGATAGAGGACCAATATCAATAAGGTAAGTTCATGCTATCCGATAGCTGGAGGATAATCCCGCTAAAAAAGCACGAGCCAAAAAAAAACTTATACCATCAAATTAAGACCTGCTCAACCGAAGAAACAGAAGTAGACTTGTACCTGCCACATAGTAACATTCTCAAAAGAGAGGGATGATGAGAATATTATTGACCTCTTCAGATGCTTTACAAATAATGACGATGACGAGGAGATCTTAGAATTTTCACCGGCACCAAAAGAGCTGGGGGATAGGATACATGCCACGGCGGACAACCTAAAGAAAATCGACTTGGGAACGGAGAATGATTCGAGACCAACGTTTGTCAGCGAGCTGTTATCCGGAAAACAAGTAGCTACATTAAAAGATGTACTTATGCAGTACAAATATTGCTTAGCTTGGAACTACTTCGAAATGCCGGATTTAGATCCAGAGGTAGCGGTACATAAGCTAGCCATATCACCAGAGATAAAGCCGGTCAAGCAGGCACCAAGAAGAATGCAGCTTGAACTCGAAATAAGTATCAACGCCGAAGTCAAGAAATTAATCGACTCCGGCTTCATCTAAGAAATTCAATATCCCGACTGGATAGCTAACATCATTCCGGTGATGAAGAAAAATAGGACAGTTCGGATCTGCGTGGACTTTCGTGACCTCAACAAGGCATGTCCGAAAGATGACTTCCCAGTGCCCATTACCAAGCTAATGATCGATAACACATCCACCAATGAAGTCTTTTCCTTTATGGATGGAACTTCAGGATACAACCAGATAAAGATAGATCCTGAAGACCAGAAGCATACTGCCTTCCGGACACCGTTGGGCGTGTTTTGCTATAAGGTATACCCTTCAGTTTGAAGAACGCCGGAGCTACATACCAAAGTGCCATGACGAAGATATTTGATGACCTTGTGCACAAGATCGTCGAATGCTATATCGATGATCTCGTAGTCAAAAGCAAATTTCATGAGGAGCACTTGGAGCATCTAAGGATCTTGTTCGAGCGTCTTCGCAAATATAATATGAAAATGAATCCTTTAAAGTGTGTATTTGTAGTCTCGTCAGGCAAATTCCTAGGTTTCATCATCCGCCACTGAAGTATAGAAATTGATCCCTCAAATATCAAGGCAATTATGGAAATGCCCTCACCATGAACCCTCAAACAACTGCGGTCTCTTCAAAGAAAACTCGTATATATCCGGCGGTTCATATCCAACCTCTCCGGAAAATGTCGGCCCTATAGCCATCTGATGAAGAAAGAGACCCCGTTCGTCAGGGATCAGAAATGCCAAAATTCATTTAAGGCAATCAAACAATACCTGCAAAATTTGCCGGTATTGACCGCTCCAGTTAAGAGAAAGCCCTTTATCTTATATATAACAGCCCTTGAAGGTTCTCTAGGTACACTATGGGCACAAGAGAATGATCAAGAAAAATATAGAGCTCTTTACTATATAAGTCGAATTCTCCTGGGGACAGAAAGCAATTACCCCCATAGAAAAGCATTGCTTGGCGCTGATTTTCGGAATGACGAAGCTCAGATACTACGCCTTGGCACATGAGGTCCATTTCATATCAAAGGTGAATCCTCTTAAGTATCTGATGTCAAAAGCTATACTGATGGGAAGGCTTGCCAAATGGGCCCTCCTGCTGATGTATTTCTTTATAACATATTAACCCTTCAAAACGGTGAAAGGACAAGCTATCGCCGACATTCTTGCGAAACATCTGATACCAGCCGATTCTCCCCTAAACTGCGAGTTGCCGGATGAACACGCGTTTGACACAATCGAAGAAGAGAAAGAAGAAAATGAGTCTCGATGGAAGCTTTACTTTGATGGAGCATCTTCCATGAAGCGACAAAAGAAGAACCCTTCCATAATCAACGCTGGGGTAGGTCTTACCTTCGTAACTCCACAAGGATGAATATTGTGGTATACTCTCTCCTTGACAGAACCCAGAACTAATAATGAAGCGGAATACAAAGATTTGATAGCCGATCTTGAGATCGCTATCAATATGGGAATCAAGGATCTCCTAATATATAGAGATTCTCAGTTAATTATCAATCAAGTAAATGGTGACTACAAGTCATGCAAGCCAGAACTAATAAGATATGGCGAAAGTCTGCAGCAGCTGCTAACCCAAATCCTTTCATATACCCTAGAAAACGTGCCGTGAGCGGAAAATAGCAAGGCGGATGCGTTAGCCAAGTTGGCTAAAGAATTAGCCGACGAAGACCTCGATGACATAAGGATCATTGTTCAAAACCGCAGGATCTTGACGCCAGCAGATATACTTTCGGAAGTTCTGATGGAGGTACCCGAAGAAAAAGGAGCGACCGAAGTTGATACTCTCCAAACAGAAAATGAGGAAGAAGTTGAGGAATGGAGGGGAGTCTTTATTGACTACTTCAAATCCCAATGCACACCTAAATATGCGTTATCTAGACATCAGCTCATGAAACGAGCTCTGTCATTCGCCTTCGTCAATGATACTCTATATAAGAGATCCTTCGACTTCGTATGGTTAAGATACTTAGGGCCGAAGGAAGCAAAGAAAGTCGCCCAAGAAGTATACGATGGGCTTTGCGGTTCCCATCAAGCAGGACAAAAAATGAAGCTGAAGATAAAAAGGATGGGTTATTACCAGCCCACGATAATTCAGGACTGCCTCGAATATACGAAGTGGTGTCACTTGTGCCAAATACACGGTGGCTTCATACATGCGCATCCAAATTCGCTGCATCCGATAGTAACTAGTTGGTCGTTCAAGATGTGGAGAACGGTATAATCGGCCCTATCGAACCAATGCCATCCAGAGGACATCAGTTTATACTAGCAACAGCCGATTATTTCTCTAAGTGGGCAGAAGCAGTATCACTAAGGGAGGTGAAGACAGAGAATATCTTCCACTTCTTTAAAACTCATGTCATCTAACGGTTCGAAACTCTACGACGGATAATCTCAGATAATGGACCAGCCTATAGAAGTCACAAAATAAGCCGCTTCATACAGCAACACAAGATAGACTGGAGATACTCCTCGGTCTATAATTCTCGAGCCAATAGTCTAGCTGAAGCATTCAACAAGACCTTGACCAAGATTATAAAGAAGACAGTGTCCAGGAACAAGAAGGACTGGCACGAGAGGCTGCATGAAGCTCTTTAGGCGTACCAAACAACAATCAAGATGCCCACAAATACAACACCATATGCATTAGTGTTTGACACTGAAGCAGTACTCCCGGTGGAGATGGAACTCCCTTCATTACGTGTTACGCCCCGCTTCCCGGTGTACGGGGAGAGGACGCAACAAGGCCGCTACGTATTTACTCAGAAGTAAACACGCTAAGCGTATCTAAGCAATATAAAGTAAAGTACACAAGAGACAGGAATGTAAATGAATAGCAACTTTATTTATTAAACATTCGTTTATAAGTACAACTGAAATGTAAATACATGAGTAGAAAGCGATGCCTAAACAATAGCATAACTGAAAAGAAATAAATATGTACGAGTGTCTAAAGCTCCAGGTCAAACGCAAACTGCTCCAAATCCTCAGTGCTGGGCTCGGTCTCTAAAGCATCTGAAACACCTGACAACATTCCAAAGAAGAAGAAAAAGAATGTCGTCAGCGAACAATCGCTCGATAAGTCCCAAATGTGGGTAGAGATAGAATAGACAGAAAAAGAATATATCTTATAATGTTTGATTATATTGTTAACGCTGTTGTTTGTAGCTTTATACAGAAAATGCCAGTGTATACGAGAGAAGTCTCACTATTCCAGAGACTAAGGTATACGGAGTACAAGGAACCGTTCAACCACGGTACAACGGCAATGGATATTCAGGTTAAGTGTATTATGGTTACAGTCTCGTGCCACTTTTAACACCTTCTGTACCAATCTACCCCTTATAAACCCCGTGATATCTTTTGTATTGATTTTATTGTTTGTTATATAGATGGATGACTTGCCGAAACCATGATATCAGTAAATGGAGTGGATATAAATAGAGAGTCGTGTAGACGGAGTATATCCATGGTTTGGTTCAGTCAATATAGATTGATATAGATTGAATAGACGGATTCATGGATTCATGTTGTATTGTAGTTTATACTTGAATCACATTCAAGTCATATTGATTAGATTGAGACTCGATCTGAGTCAGACACTTTAAAAAGAACTTGAAATACTGAATTAGTTTTGATGTTATCGGTAACTGTTGCACATGGACGGCGGGATTTGTGTCTTTTTCAAAGACAATTACCGTGTTGATAACATCGTTTGTTAGATTGTCTACCTTAAATAGACAAGCACCCATATCTCCGGCTCCCTGAGGCTCAAGAGACTGGTCCCGCTTAAACCTATATTTACTAGGGTCCTTATTGAAATTTAGTATAACTTGAGGGGGTTTTATGTTAAAATAGTTTGATATAATTTTCAAAATACACCTCAAGCATTTAATTATCGTCTTTAGAGTTTTCATAGATGTATATTTTATAATTGTGAAATTTCTAGTGAGTAGAACCTAGTTTTCATAGTATATGGTATTTTCTTGAAATATTGGAATTGTTTTGTATTTGGATGTTATTTTCATGTAATGGTGATTCTTTTGCTTTGGGAAACTTAGAATATTTATATAATATAATTAAAATAGGTATTTTGATAATAGATATATATATATATATATATATATATTTAAAAATAAATTTTATTTATTTTCTTGTAGAAACATCATTTTCTAAAGAAAAATGCATTAAAATTCTATCGAGATCGAATACTCCTTTCGGAGGTCTGCATCTCGCTCTACTAGGCCCGAGGATGTGCAATAATCCACACCATCCCAAACGGGGTCCCCAAAAGTGGGTTGTAGAGGCGTAATTGTAAGGAATTGTTTAATACATCTTTTTAAAGAAATGGTTTTATAAGTTGATGGTATTTATTTGTAAAGTCGTGTTATCCCATGAATATATATCCAAAATTTCATCGTTCGATATCAAGAATGTGTGGTGTGATGAGATAGGTCATTACCTCATGAGTTATCTAAAGGTAATACAAGTTTTGTGTTGTTTTATGTCGGAAATGAAGTATGTGGTATTTTACCGTAAAAATACAATAAAAATTGCATAAAAGAATATTTTGAGATGAAACTTGTTTTAATAGGTTTGTTTATATTTGCTAAACATTATATGATAGTATGGAATTTTATTGATTAAGAAAAGTAGAGTTTTATAGAAAAACCGAATCGGACATCGGATTAACTCCGCTTCCGTCGGGTTTTAAAATTTTAAGTTTTTAAAGAAGAAGAAGAGAGGGGGAGAAGGGACATACTGGCTTTTGGACTAGGGGAGAGAGATATGAAGCTACGGAAGGCCTCGGGGAGTTGTTTCATTACCGGAAACTCCTTAGAACGTCGCCGGAACTTCGTCCTTTGCTAACTCCACTTGCACACTAAAGGAACTTGAGAATTTTGGAAAGTTTTGACAGGGAATTTCTAAGTGAGGAGTGATGAAATATGGTGTAGTATTTATAGGGCAAATTAGGGTTTATGAGGTGAAAGAATGCATTAAAAATTGCATTAAAATTTGGATTAAATGGGGTTTTATTGTTCTCTGGAAATGTGCAGAGAAAATAAACAGTGTGAGAGGAGTGGGGTAGCTGAAGAGGTGCAGGGATGAAAATATGGGGGGCATTGCCAACGGGGGGCCCGGCGGTGCCGGTTTTTCCGACGGCTTCACCGGTCGGAAACCAGTGGAGGAGCTCCAGAATTTCACCACGTGTCCCTCACGATTCATATACCCTCATGCACATGTTTAATTAATCGATAACTTAACATTCTACGTGTAGTGCACATGCAAACCCTTGGGCTTCTAAGAGGTTAAAAGAAAATTAAATAAAAAATTAATGTGGCTGGGGAGATTCGATCACAGGGGCTACGTCACAACAGTGCAAAGCTTTACCAATGTGCTACAAGTGCTTTCTTTCTGTTCTAAAATAAAACAAATACTTATAGTATACACAGGATTTGCAAATACCCCAATTGTACATTAACTTTTAAACAATTTTCTGTACATTAAAATTGGAGTTGTTACATTACGAGTGGTAGTTCAATACGAGCTAACAGATGAAGAAAATGCTCATCTTAAGCTCGAGGAACTCGATGCTCTCGATGAAACCCGCCTTGTAGCACAACAAAATCTGGAAGCTTATAAAGTAAGAATGATGCGATCATATAAAAGACTAACCAGGCCGAGAATATTCCACCAAGGCGAACTCGTGCTGGTTGTCAAAAGACCAATGATTCCCCATCATGCAAAATGGGAGAAGTTCGAGCCAAACTATGAAAACCCGTACATCATAGATAAGGTCTACCAGGATGGAGCTTACCTGCTCGTGGATATGCATGGAGAAAGACCATTTCGACCAATAAACGGCCGATTCCTCAAAAAGTACAACGCTTGATGTGTCGCGACTTAGGTCAATGATAGATGACGACGCCTGTTTCCACTCACTATCTTCTTGAGTTAAAGTTCTGAATGTCGTATACGCCCTATTATGCAAATGTTGGGCCACTACGTCCTTAAAATGGTTGATAAAGATTTTATTAGTATCTAAATTTAACCATAAGTATACAGCTTATCGCAGTTGTACTTGAGAATCGTTCTCACAGAGAGGTGCGTTAACTGCTTTTAAACTAAGTTTAAAAAGTTGTTTTTTTATAATAAAAAGAAGATCTAGGGTTTTTGAATTGCTTTTCTAATGTGGCAGTTTATATGATAAAACTTCTATTCTTTTTCCTAGGTTTAATTAACGATATATTAATAACATAAAAGTATAGAATAAATTATTTGATTTAATCTTATCCCATCAATTATATTATATCATTTAGTTTTAATTAAAACCCTATTTCTAGTTTACTAGATTTAACCTAAGTTTAACCGTTTATGTATATTTGTAGGTCTAGAAACTACAACTGCCATATTTTAGGTTTTCTCCTAAATTAAATTAATAACCAGTTTAAATATCTATGATTTATAGTTATCTCTACCGTCCCTAATTAGATTTCTAGGTGTTAACTATCATGAACCTAATTAGTTTCTAGGTTTTTTATCTATCCCTGATTCTTACTTAAAGTCGTTAACTTTTTATTGTAAAAATTAGAATTTTAGATTAAGAACAAAGTGAGAATAATATAGATCAGAATAAATATTCGTATTAAAACAAGAATAAAAGAACAATTAAAATACTCGCCACAATAGATCACAAATCAAAACCCTAGATGCAAAGTTTAGCCAAGTATGGTTAAAAATAAACTAAACATCTTTATTTAAAAAAATAGAGAACTTACAAATAGTTGATCTCTCAAAAGAAAACCCTAACCTTTAAGAGAGATATGAAACCCTAAGGTTATACATGTGCTTATATAGGGCTAAGAAAGCTTGGAGAACAAGTAATAGAAGATACAAGAGAATCTACTTGCTCACAACTATGATAATCTAATCCAATAGTTCTGTTGGATGCTGTTGTGAGACTTCAAAATTCTTGAAAAATAAAAGATGTATCTTAAAACGATGTATGTGCCAAGACGATCGTGCCCATAAAAATTGGTGATGAACGGCCCAGATTGTGCGGCTGATCCACCGCGCCCATGCTTAACCTGCGGCTAATCCCCCGCACTTTGTTGGCTTCATGGCACGAGTTTTTTTGTGCTCGATTCTCTTAATTTTTTGAGCTCGTTTTAGTTATCATATCATAAAAATTATTCTCGTTGCTCTGCAATTGCGTGGATCTCCGAATTGTTACCAAATTTGGCCTTATAATTGGGCAGATTTATTTGTTTCTTTCGATTTGATTTGGTTTCTCCAACTGATTTGTTGCTGTGATAATTGATTCATCTCTATTTGTTGCAACCTTCGCTGATTTGCAATGATATTCCCAAATTTGTTCCATATTTGCAAATTATTCTTTTGATTTTCTGAATTACTCCCTTAAGTCTCCATTGTATGCACATAATCATCATTTTAGCATAATTTTCGTCTTTTTACATTCAAGCCCTGTTATCTGTAATAATTCATAAAAGATACCCGGAACAGTATACTATATGACAATAAAATGATAAATGGGTTAGAAAAATATGCAATAAATTACATTAATCAAATACCCTCACACTTATCTTTTGCTGGTTTTCGAGCAAATCTAGGGTTTCAAACTCTAACTAAACTAAACTACCATCTAGCTAAATCCTACTCACTCCTACTCCTATAAAAGAAAATAAAGGAAACAAAAATAAGAAAATGAAAACCTTATATAAAAATAGGAATAGATAAGAAAACTACGAAAAAACAAGAGTTTAAAGTTCACTAGATTTTCAGTCGTCATGAACCATGACTTAGACTTTGATCTATGTCGCAAATTACTTTCTCAACATTCTTTCAATCTTCTTTACCTATCTTGCTTCCAAACAGGATCATATATCCCTACATGTGTGTAAAATTATCCCTACACTCAGATAATTCAATTCAAGCTCTCATATTCTTGCCCTTAGCTCGTTATTACTTTTTAATTGACGGATCAAATTGATGGGTTTGTCACATTTTTCATGCGACCGTTAATGTTTCGTGAAGCACTAACCAACCGATTACCGAATGTGATCACTTATTAGACGTAAATAGCAGTATATTAACCTTGCAGCACCTAAAACACAGCAAATGATCCTAAATCAGTTGGTATAAGTCACTAGGTGATGAAGCACCCTTACTGAATTTTTTTTAAACTACCTTGATAATTGCAAGACAGCGTTCAATTTTTTTGGTGATATTAAATTTTTTCCGTATTAGGGCATTACAAACAAGAGAATGGCAGGTCTTTTCTATTATCCCAAGTTTCAAGATGTGTACATGTGCGTATAGTAGGGTATCATCGTTCAAATGTTTGGACTCAAAAATAGGCTCCACTTAAATCTTCTCAAACCTATTAACTCCTTCATGATACTAGCTTTTTAGGAACGGGCTCATGACAATTTATTACTAGATCCGTTTAAGCATCTCTTTTTATTATTTTTCTTAAAATCTCTTTCTCTTATATATATATATATATATATATTTCACTTTTTCATTTCCATTTTCAAAAATTTTCTATCTTTTTAAAACTAAAAGCTATGTACAAAACCACCCCCACACTTAAACTTGACGGTGCCATCAATGTCTACCGCGACCCTTCCCTTGACCACGAACACGACTAAGAAACTAATGATATACATATGTTATAAATGAGAGGTTTTAAAATATTTGTAAGTGTATTCCGGCTCATGGAGATCCATGAGCTCCTCCTCTTGATTATTAATATTTATTACTGACAAAGTTATAACCAATATTGTAGTAAGCCCAAAAATCAGAATTAGCAAATCAAAGAATTTATCAATATCCCGTGGGCTTGATAAAACATGATAGGACAATAAATCTCAAAATAAAATATCCATGAAATAAAATTTAAAATTTTATTGTGTTTAAAATTAAAAGAATTAAATTGTTGTTTGAAATTTAGAGTTATAAAATTTTGCAATTTGATTCTTACAGCAGCAAATTTTTGTATTGTATCCATGTGACAACATATAGCATCAAACTTTGAGGGGTTTAATTGATTTTCAATTGGATGTTCCTTTTTTACGTGCAAAGTGTTAGAATATGGTGCGCTATATTCATCTAAAGTTAAGAGTTCATCCTCGAATAATTCCTCAAAACATGGCTTATAGAAATTCATGTTACCCACTGTACATTCATCTCCTCACACCATAATGAGTTCGTCTGTTCCCCTCCGAAAGACGGCCGAGACGTTAGGACGTCTTTCCTGAGATTCGGGGCAGATGCTATTTGGTTTTATCCATCCACCTCTCCGAAGATGCCAAGTTGATTTATGGCACCATGTATCGGAGGTTTAGACGGATACGGCCGATGTAGCAGACTTCGTCAGATTCCCCCTCGCTTGAGGGGTTTTTTGATTGTGGGGACGCTCTTCCCTGCAGGCGCAAGCCCCTGCAGTTAATTACTCTACCGCATCGCGGTAACAACTTTCTCCTTCTCCAGAATTTCACTTCGTGTCGTGGGTGTTTGTTTTGTTTGTGGTTGCCCGTGGATTGTATACGGAGACTATTTATTTCGTCGCCCGTAGGACGTGGATTAGTCCAAATCCGTACTTTCTTCGATTTGGGTTTTGGGTTTTGGTTTAAGGATACGTTAGCCATATTTGAGGCTAAGATCAACTTAATCGTTTGTTAAGGATACGTTAGTCTAATTTCCAGACTAAGATCTACTTAACGGGATCGTCTAGATCCATTTCCAGTTTAGGGACATGGTGGTCCATAGGATGTATGGCGGTCGGGACCCATCACCTCTCTGACGACGTTGAAGGATTACAACGACGGATGTCAGAGGAGTTCAGAGATGTACCCTTGAACCAAGGTTGATTGGGTGGTCCATAGTCAATTTGGGACTAAAGACTGTTTGAAGGTTTAAGGATACGTTAGCCATATTTAGGGCTAAGATCAACTTAAACGGGATCGTTTAGATCCGACAAAAGAGCATTTGGGGCTCTATTGTTCCAGTTTAGGGACGTAGTGGTCTATTGCCAGTTTAGGGACGTGGTGGTCCGTGTTCCAGTTTAGGGACGTGGTGGTCCGTGTTCCAGTTTAGGGACGTAGTGGTCCATTGAATTTATTTGTGGCCGTCGGGACCCGTCACCTCTCCGACGTCGTTGAAGGATTACAATGACAAGTGTCAGAAGAGTTCAGAGATGTACCCTTGAACCAAGTATAAATTGATTTAAAAGAGCAGTCGTGCTCAGTCAATTTAATTTGAGGACTTACGGCCATGATTGGGCTAAGTCCAATTGATAATGTTCAACATTTTTATTTATATTTAGCCTAGTAGGCCTTTATTAGGGCTCTGCCCCTGTTAATAATGCACTGCATTTTATTCTGGCCTGTTAGGCCTTTTTAAGTTGGGCTCTGTCCCCTTAACAATGCGCTGCATTAATTAGTCTGACAAAGTGCCACGTGGCTTGTCAGACGCTTTGCGCCAATTGAGGAGCCCAAGGCGCAAGTCTATGGGGAGGTGACACGTGTCACGCTCAGGAGAGCGCAAGCGCAGTGCGCTGCGCTGTTGCGCTGTTGCGCTCTGATGAGTTGCACCAATTCATGAGAGCGGTGCTCTGTTCTTAGAAGCGCATAGCACAGATCATTATGGGGGTAACACGTGGCGCTCTCTGGTGGCTTGCGCCAACCCGAGAGCGCAACAATGTAGATTTTGCAAGTGCAGGGCACTGTTTTATTATTTTGATCAATTTTAGATCAAAGAAAACAAATTTTCTTGTTTTCAAAGAACCAGTGGTTCATCAAAAGGCAATGCCTTTATTATTATTATATTTTTATTGAAGATCTTTGATCTTGTTCTTAGATCAATGATCTTTTTAGAAGAAATTCTTCTTTTATTCAAGGTTTTTACCTTTTTTCTTGAATTTTCTTCAGAGTTCTCTATGTTTTGAAGTTCTTGATCTCTCACCATGTTCTCCTTTTTTGAGTTGGGGTCTAGGGGTCTTTATATAGTGCCCATAGATTTGTTAAGTTTGTTAAAGAGATCATTCTCTGAGTAATTTGGGGAATTTCCCCCAACGTTGGATCTTTGATCCAAGAGCTTCTGTTTTACAGAAGATAATCTTCTTGTTTTAACAAGAACAGAAGGATCTTTCAGAATTTTAATTCTGTTTGGCGCAAACGCCCCAGTGCATGACACGTGTCGCGCAGCGCACGGCGCAGCGCAACTGCGCTGACACGTGTCGCGCAGCGCACGGCGCAGCGCATCTGCGCTGACACGTGTCGCGCAGCGCAGTGCTTGCGCAACTGAAGCGTTGCTTCCTTTAATTTTGTTTTAAATAGAGCTTTGCTCTAATTGGGCGCGCTGCCTTGGGCGCTGCGCTGACGTATCAGCTTTTGACACGTGGCGCGTTGCGCGCAGCGCAAAGAATCTGAAGCGTTGCTTCATTTATTAAAGTATAAATTTTCAAAGTAAAGCTTTGCTCTGATTGGGGGAAGATGAAGCGTTGCTTCATCTCCCGTCTTGGAATTTAAACAGAGCTTTGCTCTGATTGGGGTAAACATCGTCTTCAAAAATTTCTTCAAAATAGCCATCATCACAATTAAATACCCCCTTCTTAGAAATTACTAGAAAGCCTTTTCATAAATTCCTTCAAAATCACTGTCTTCCAAGTCAAATTCTTCATCCATAAAAACTTCATCAATTGCATTAACTTCAAGAGGTTGCTCATACAGTTTACTTGGTGGGCTTCCTGGTTTAAAGATATTGAGATTAATTCCCATATTTCCAAAAGATAATGTCATTGAACCGGTTCGACAATTTATCAATGCATTTGAGGTTGCCAGGAATGGCCTTCCTAAAATAGTTGAGATCTGACCTTTAGGATTGGAGACAGATTGTGTTTCTAAGTTAATAAAATCAACTGGAAATATGAAATTTCCTATTTTTAATTAACACATCATCAATCTGCCCTATAAGTTTTCTAATAGAACGATCAACCATCTATAAAGTTACTTTAGTAGGTTTAAGCTCACATAACCCTAACTGCTCATAGACTGAAAAAGGGATAAGATTCACACTAGCGCCTAAATCAAGTAAGGTTCTATCTATGGCTTTGTCTCCTATACTACAAGAAATAGTAGAACAACTGGGATCCTTGTATTTCATAAACTTATTATTACACAAGACGTCACAGGCAGTTCTTGCTAGGAAAACTTTCTTAGGTACGCTTTTGTACTTTTTCTCGATACGCATAATTGTTAAAAATTGAGCATTGTTGGGTATTTGTTGGATTGTATCAAGAAGTGGGATGTTGTCTTTGACTTGTTTGAAATCTTTCATAACCTTCTTTATCTTAGCAGCTCGTTTCTTCTTTTTTAATCGTTTTGGGAAAATAACTTTAGGCTCGGTAGATTGTTCAACTTGCGATGAAAACGTGTTTGGTTTAGAAAATTCATTAGACTTATCGATTTTATTTAATAAGATCTGAGGGTTAGGCTGGACAGGATTTGAGTGCGTTGTGATCTCATCGCTTGGCAGAGCAGTAATAACGTTCACTTGGTGAATTTGGTTCTCTGCTATTTGGTCAATCTTCTTTTTCTATTCTTGCAATTGCCTATTGATTTGCAGTTATAGCTTGCATAAATGTGGATAATTGCTTTTCTAAATTAGTGGAAACTTGACCTTGATGGCTGCACCTAAGGGGACATTCTTCAGAAAGATGAAAGGAGTCGTAACAATTTAAACATGGTGGGGGTTGACTGACTTATTGAACGGGGGAAGGTGTAGTTGTTAGCTTTTCGATTGATTTCTGAATGGCAGCAAACTGGGCTTGCATTCCAATTGTTGCTTCCACCGCATGTATCCCACCCCTAGAATTATTTGTCCCTGAATTTGGCCCGTGACCGGCACTTAGATTGTGTGACGTCTAAAGATGCCAACACTATCCAAGTAAGTCAGAACCCAAGATCTAAACCTTGATTTGCAGAAATAAGAAGTTACAGTTTTAATAAGAAGTAATAAAAATGAGACCACATTTTAATTTCAAAGGTTGTTTAGTTTAAAGTATATGCCAAGTCGTTTTTGAAATGAAGTTAAAACAAATGGTTTCATATTAGAAATTTTGACAGCGCCTCCTTTGTAAATTTTGAGAAAAACAAGTACATAATAATTATTATAACGGCATTCCCTACTTGGGAGCAAAATCAACGCCAAACGGTAGAAACAACCCACGTAAAGAATACACGAAGCTCAAAAGCAAAGAATCACATGCATACTAAGTAAAAGAAAGCACAATCAAACATAACTAGTCAATTCTACTCAAATTGACCCAAAATATACATAAGTCTCCCCTTGTTCTAAGTCAAATAATATACACGATCTGATGGAGTGACACTAGATACAAAATCCACAAAAGAGATGGTTACTAAACATGTAACCCGCCTAGCAAGATAAGCAACGAAATCTAAGATATGGGTCCGCAACGCTGCTATGCGTCCATGCGATCTCTCCTGCAAGGAACTAAGGCACTACGGGGGTGAGTTGCCAACTCAGCGAATAAACTAATATCAAACAGTTGAAATTATATGCTTAAAAGAAATAGCGTCTAAACTTATGCATCAGGTAGTCATGATATGTGCTAGCATGTGAAACTTGAATATGTCACTATAGTGCCTATATAGATGAAAACGAAAATCTCATCAAGTATTCCAAAATCTTGGTCATATCCATAAACTATCCTCAAATCCAGTATCAAATATTGACACAAATGTTCGGTTCTAGCAGACATCTTTTTGGAGATAGTGCCCTCAGAGTCAATTATTGGATCGCAGATACGTGATTGCAATGATTGCGGAGGACCTATACCGGTAGGACAGTCTTACTCGAGATGATAGTATGCTATCTGGTTTGCCTTTATCAATCGTGTACAGGTTCAGGTGACTGATCACTGTTACACTTTGATAGAGCCCTTAGGATCTTTCTTTACTACCAACAATATGATGGCGATCATATACGTGAGAGTTGGGTGGTTTATAAGCATATCCTTAATTGTGGTCCCTAGTCGTGGGAGTTTCGAGACAGGGCATCGATACTCCGGAGTAGACTAGTGTATACAGTCAAGACCCCGACGAGGGGCGATGGCCGGTCTCACAAGCCACTGGTGTCAGTTGGATCACCTAAGATGTATACAGGTGCTCATTGGGTTATGAGTACACCGGACAGGACTCGACGGGAACCTGCTAGTTGGTATTATACATATTGTCAGATAGCAGTTCCCTGGTGACATGTGTACAGGTTAGTTCATCGACCTGAGGTCGTCATTTGTCTCGTGTGAGTTCCCACTGTACTTTGATTTCTACCCTACCACGGCTCAAAGGAGTCGTGCAAACAGGTAGTTTTTGGGTACAGTCCCGAGCCACATGGAGGCACGTGAGCGGATCGGCAGGGTATTCGTCTCTCCCGGTATTGGGGGTGAGATCGTGCTGTGTCTAGGAGAGCCATTACACAAAGCCCACGGCCGTGGCAGGATATTTACTGGTAGGTACTCCAGTAGTATCTCAGGGTGTTTTTAGGCTACACTCCGACACGACTTATACTGCTATTGGGGGTCTGACGTTACTAGCCCCTAGGCAGATATGCGATACTCATAGACGAACGGACCGGACTGTATATACATTGTCACTGTTAGGCTCAGTAGGGTTTCCGGATGAGTTTTCTCATCGGCCTCCCTTGAGGTCAGTCCATGGGCAGCCGTTACGCACAGTTAGTGCCGCTGACGGCTTGTGGTTAAACCCACTGCCACGGTACTGACGAGTCATTAGAGTCCCCCACAGACAGTTTCCCAAGTTTGGGCGAAACGTTGTAGAGGCCGTATGGTTTTATGGCAGGGTTCGGAAAATGCACGTGCGTTTACGCACGTGTCATTTTTTGGGCAGATAATACTGGTGGGCTTTGGTTTAAGCCGGATCCGAGTATTATATTGAGTAGATATAATATCTTTGTCTCAGTTGTATTTGTATTCGGTCGTAATACAAATGCGGGTATATTTATACAGTTTCGGGGTTATCCTGAAATTCGTTTCAAGATCACTTTTGGAAGTTGCCAGTTTCCAGTTTTCTATCAGCCGTATTTAACATTTGGTTAAATACGGATTTATCTTTCCGTCACTCTGATGAGTCATGAAGGTGAGTCGTGCTTCTAAAAGCTTCTAGATTGGTGACTAGGTTCATGTATCTTTGGTTGCATTTATTGTAATGGTGACTAGGTTTAATAGTCATCATTTATGCATTAATTGTTCTTTGTGACTCATGCTTTTCTTTTAATGAGTTATGATAAGCTTCTTATCCTTGTGGTCACCACTTCCCTCCTACACTCACCCTCTTCTTGTTAAATGGTGGACGACCCTCTCTTTTGAGAGAGAGATTGATTTCATTTAAAAAAAGATAGAGTTTTGGATGTATGGAAATTAACATATTCATATCTCATTTTCATATCGATCCAAAAGGCAACTTCATTAACCGTTCGTCCATAGCTTTGGACGTAATGAGACAAAGTATTCTACTCATTCTCTACATCAATCTTGGTCGTCTCTTTTATCAAACTTGACGACCGAGTTGCCTCGAGTCAGAGGCGGGAGCCCGTTTAAAGATCCGTTGACGTGGTGCCACCTGGACGAGGAGATCGGAGATCGACAAGATCGGAGCAGCCGCAACAGAGCGTGGGATGATGGTTAAAGAACGAAGGACTCGGATCGTTCGGTATAACCTTTCTACCCTCTTTACAGTTTGTTAGTTTAGCAATAATGGCAGATCCGGATTATAGTATACGATAGCGCCAGTTAAAAAGTTTTTGTTCCGCATTTGGCGTCTGTAGACGGTCGGGGCGCTACCGTAGACTTACAGTGGTATCAGAGTCTCACCATTTTGCTTTACTAACTTGTGCTAACGCGTTTAAAACATCGATCGGACCGAATATCAAAAACTACAAATTTTCAATTCTGAGTTTCTGTCGATTTTTAAATGGTTCTAAAAATATTTTTACACATCACAGAAAATTCAGCAGGCTTTTTTAAGCACGTGGTAGAAATTTGGTCACGTGACCCTTCAAGACCGTCGCGGAATCGCGGTCAAACCTAGGGTTTGACCGTGCATCCTTGGCCAATCTTTGGGATCATTGATCCAAATTTGTACAGTTGCTTCAACAGGGTAAATTGTGGTTTTTGGTATATATCTTTTGGGCCCAGATTTTGTTACTGTACAGCAGATGTACGTGGGGCCCACTTCGTGATATTTAGTCGATCAAAATTTAAACATGTTAGTTTACAGTGCTTACATTATATCTCCGACCGTGAATGTCATTTGATCGGTAAACCGCGTCTGATTGCTATAGTTCTTTTAGACGGGTTTGCGAACGTGACATTCGCGTTGATGTTCTGTGTTGTGCTGTGATGTTGCGGATTTGTCGTGGTGGATAGCAGTGTGCAATGGTAGTGCAGTTTGGATTTATTTGTACATTTGATATTGCGGGGCGAGCGTCCAACATGTGGACTGCCGTCATTGCCTGTTGTATAATATTCTTTTGGGACACGACCGGGCTGAGGTCGATGTACCCGTTGTACATATTTTTCATTTCTGTACTAGGTTTGCCCCGCGACGGAGTGCACGGATAGCCGGGTTCTGGAGGGCAACGGGTCCGCATCTCATGGCTTTAAGAGGCAGAGGGGCCTCACTCTGGAATTGGCAGACTATTCGTCGCACTCGTAGGGGGTACAGGTTGACCCAAGCTGGGGTGCCCAAGTTACCGGATTCCGTGAAGTGCAGGGTGGTCCATTCACTTTGCTGTAGGGGGCTGCCTCGCTTCAGGTTTTAGCGGGTAACTTGCCGCACCCGTAGGGGTCTAGGTTTCATTGCACAGGCTATCCACACGACCAGGGGAACGTCGGGTTTCAGCAGCGGCTCTGTGAAACTCAGGGATCCCAGATTATCTGTATTGTTCTGTGATGCTTATTACTTCTCTGTAATGTTGCATATTATCACGCCTGGAGCGATTATTGTATATTGGTATATATACTATTAGATGTTGTATATGTTTTACACCCGCTCTAGTTCAGTCCCCGCTCTGTCGTTAGTTAAGTAACCTAACGGGTGATGACGGGACCCAGTGACGAATGCGGATGGCATATACGTACATTTTATTTTCGTTCTTTTCTGGTGTGATTGATTGATGGGACTGCGTTGATTCTGTTCAATGCAAAGGAAAACAAACCTGTTTGGATGTTGTTGGAACAAATTTAAAAAGTGTTATTACAAAGACGTTTCCTTTTGTTTTGCATAGCGGTATTCGGTTGGAATATCCTGCACCTCATTCGACGAGGCAAGGGTCGGTATCCCTTCACCGGGAATGACCCCTTGGACAGAAGTTTGCGTCAGGGTAATAACTTCACTATAGTCGATTACATGTTGCTTTGCATAGTGGTATTCAGTGGAATATCCTGCACCTCATTCCACGAGGAAAGAGCTGAGATCCCTTCACCGGGAGTGACCTCTTTAGCAAAGGTTTTCGCCACTATATTTTTATAAAAAGCTATCAGGTTCCTTCAACGAGATCAAGTTCATTACGTTAAAGGTTTTTTCGCCAAAAACCAGCCGTAGCCCTCCGTCATTTCTTATGGATGGTCAGTAGTATTCAAGCTATGTTTGTTGGCTTTCGTCAAGGCATAGTGTTTGGTAGTTGCTGGGGTATTCATTTGTTGCATAGATAGATGAGTTGGTTTGGGACAGTCGTATTACCTTGTTGGCTTTCGTCAAGGGTATATACGGGTGGGTTCGAATTAACAAGATAATGACGGGCAGAACTTGACATGTGACTTATGATTTGTTAGCTTTCGTCAAAGTCATAAGAACATGGGGCAAAAATCATATCGGGAGTTTCTAAAGAAACTGAAACTTGCCAAGTATGCGCATACCTTCTGGAGTGTAAGTAACGTGAGTGGATTCCGTCACGTTATCATGCGATGAGAGTTGGATCCCGATTCCCACTGATCAGTTGGTTTACTCTTCGGGTGATCCCGATTGATTCTTCTTTCAGGTTTGGAGGAGAATTTGACAGTACAGTGGGAGGTTTCCGGATTAGATAAAATGATAACTATTTTGATCTAGGTTAGAGTGCACACAGAGTGTTTCTTTTCTCTCTCTCTTTGGCAGCGACCTTTGACCGACCCTAGACTTTGACTCAGTGACCAAGTTGACCGAACCTTCTTAAAATACTGGCTTTTGGATTGTCCGAGTTGCATAAGTCATTGCCACTCCTTCTTTTACCCTTTGAATTTCTCAGAACACCTTGTATCACTACGAGTATCCACTTCCATTGGATAGATCCATCGTATGGTTATATACGAACTCGAAGGGACTTCTTCGAGGATGGATCCAGGTTTAGGAGAAATAGAGTTGGTTTATTCAGTTGTCTTTTATTATCACCTTCTCTCAGGTTGCGAGGGCTCATTGGTTTAAGAGAGTACACCTATTAATCTTATTGGATAGTCTTCTTCCAAACCATAGGCAGGTGCCGAAAGGTAGGGAATGGAGAAAACCAATTAGCCTAAGTAGGGTGTACAGAAGGTAATATGTAAAGACAAAATAAAGGGATTAGAAAGAGGGCAAAGTAAATTGCGACTGATATCATTCACGACCAAACCGCGTACTTCATCGCTACTCCTATTTCACTTTTAAAAGAATAAGGTATTATTCAGTTGTCTTTTATCATCACCTTCTCTCAAGATGTAAGTACTCCTTGGTTTAGGAGGGTACACCTATTATGCTTACTGGATAGTCTTCTTCCAAACCATAGGCTGGTGCCGAACGGTAGGGAAGGAAGAAAACCATTTAGCCTAACGATGGTGTACAGAAGGTAATGACTAAAGACGAATAAAAGGATTTGGAGAGATGACAATAAAATATACGGTCAAAGTCATGAATTGGATTATGGAAGAGGCATTACTAGGAATACCAGGATACCCCTATGAAACATTTTCATGTTTCAGTGCATTGTTAAAGCAAAATTGTTTTCCCTATTAGATACTTACTCCAGGGTATGTATTTACCAGGTATGATTCTCATATCTGTATGGTTTTACAGATGATGAGTGGGAGTAAGTTATTGGGGATTAGGTGATCATCCTCATTATATCGGAATTCGTTGTAATTGGTGATATTTGAGGAAATCGCCTGGGTACAGTTTTCCACCTACGACGCACAGGTTTTGAGTTGTTCAACTCAGCGGACTTATACAGAGTATTGTATGTTGTCCAAATGTCCATCAGGACAAAAGGGTAGGTCCTCGTACTATGTTCTATTTTCTGATGACTTCTCTAGTTTTTAGACAAGTGTTTCGTACAAATACAAGGTCTAAGTTTTGAGAAGTTGTGGGTATAAGAATAAAGTAGAGAACCAGGTGTCACAAGTATCGGGATTCTTCAAAGAGATCGAAGATGTAGATTCTTGTGATTGGTATTCAGATGATAGTAATGGTTTTAAGAAACTTGTTTCTCTTTCAGGTTACTCATAATTGAATGGATTCCTAAATTGAGTAATGCTGATTAGCCTCTTTTCCATTAAGTTGATATGCACTGGAGACAGTTGCATGATTTGAATCTGGTTCCAATTAAATAAAGTGCCAAAGTTTCTATATTGGATATAGAATGGTTCGTATCTTAACGATGTTAAGGTACGGGGAGTTGTCCGGCTTATGCTTAAAACCAGACTCTGGATAACTCAGGGCACGTTTCTGTAAATGGCAGTTTGTGGGTTGACCCTGGCTATGACGAGGGTTGATATTCTACCATCTGGAAGATCAATAGTGATATTGTTCTTGACTCGCCACAGTTTTAGTAAAATGGATTTTTTCAGAAAACAGTAGTGGGAGTATGGTAGAACTGGAAGTGATTCCAGAACCGCAAACGATTACGGAAAATTTAATAGGACCTATATATTCAATCAGGTTTGACATTCCAATAGCCACTCCGCAGATATGATGGGTAACCTCAGACACCCGAGAGGTACTCCGGTAGCCTCAAGGACGGTGACAGGGAGGTTCTTGTTTACCCAGACTTGACACTACTGTCGTTCCAAACTATGAGACCCGGCAGGAGGTTAAGTATAGCGTCGTTCTAAACTAGCTTTAGATGTGCACGTATATATTATTCTGCCAGAGGGTTGTTGAGGTCAGTGGGAGCAGCGGAAGTTTAGTGGGCAAGTAGCTTATGTCTATTTATAGACTAAAGCAGATATAGCGGAGATAGATCATCTAATTTTGATGTGACAGTCATGGGTTTGACTTCAATCAGAATAGGGGATGGATCTGTTAAGAAGGTAGTAGGGTGTGATGTCATTGTATTTGGATGACATACACAGAGTTGGAAGTAAAATTCCTATACTACGATCGGTTGTACTGTGGTCGTCACACAGTTGTTTCTCCAGACAGGATATGGATATAATATCAGACATTCTAGTTTCTAGATCTATGGTTTTAGATCTGGATTTGGGTAGTTTCCCAATGTGGGTACTTTGACAGTATTCTAATGGTTTTTAGAATAGATGACTCCTGGCATGGTGGTGTACCTACAGGTGATGGAGTCACCCTCTCTAAAGGTGTCTTACAGACTAAAGGGGAGAGGGATGTGCATGATTGGCAGATCACTTGCTTAGGCAATTGAGTCAATCATGAGATGTCAAGTACCACACCAAATGTTGTTTTTGCACTGGATGCAATAAGTTTGTATTAATCCAATCCTGGAGAAACATAAGGAAGCATTTTTAGAACATAAGTGCATGTTCTACGGATTTGATGACGGCAGCCTCCTTCGGGAGACGGTTATCATTCCAGGCTTCAAAGGTGACATGGAAGACAGAGAGATTGTCAGAGTTATAGTTTTCCCTCTGAGGAAGGGGGCAGTATTATGGACAGGTGGTCCAAGAGGATACTGTGGGTGGCATGGTGCCAGATACTGATTAGGTTCAGTGATCGATACAGTCTAAGAAGTTTAGATTTGGAGTTCATTTATGAACTAGGTCCCATCAGATATCCATACATATTCTAAGATAGGTATTACTCAATTCGGGAGATGGCTTTCTCCGCGAACTTGAGATTAAGAGAGATATAGAAAGAAACATCTAAGCGGATCCACTCACTGAGGCTATTTCTCGAACACAATAGTTTTACAAACGGGCTTTGTGAAACTGATTAGTAGAGGAGTTGGATGTTTGGTTTCACACGGGCTGTGAGTAGTCGACATTGCAATAATTAGCCTTAAGTGCAAGTGGGAGATTGTTGGAGATAGTGCCCTCAGAGTTAATTATTGAATCGCAGGTACGTGATTGCAATGATTGCGGAGGACCTATACCGGTAGGACAGTCTTACTCGAGATGATAGTATACTATCTGGTTTGCCTTTATCAGTCGTGTACAGGTTCAGGTGACTGATCACTGTTACACTTTGATAGAGCCCTTAGGATCTTGCTTTACTACCAACAGTATGATGGCGATCATATACGTGAGAGTTGGGTGGTTTATAAGCATATCCTTAATTGTGGTCGCTATTCGTGGGAGTATCAAGACAGGGCATCGATACTCCGGAGTAGACTAGTGTATACAGTCGAGACCCCGACGAGGGGCGGTGGCCGGTCTCACAAGCCACTGGTTGGATCACCTAAGATGTATACAGGTGCTCATTGGGTTATGAGTACACCGGACAGGACTCGCCGGAAACCTGCTAGTTGGTATTATACATATTGTCAGATAGCAGTTCCCTGGTGACATGTGTACAGGTTAGTTCATCGACCTGAGGTCGTCATTTGTATCGTGTGAGTTCCCACTGTGCTTTGATTTCTACCCTACCACGGCTCAAAGGAGTCATGCAAACAGGTAGTTTTTGGGTACAGTCCCGAGCCACATGGAGGCACGTGAGCGGATCGGCAGGGGATTCGTCTCTCCCGGTATTGGGGGTGAGATCGTGCTGTGTCTAGGAGAGCCATTACACAAAGCCCACGGCCGTGGCAGGAGATTTACTGGTAGGTACTCCAGTAGTATCTCAGGGTGTTTTTAGGCTACACTCCAACACGACTTATACTGCTATTGAGGGTCTGACATTACTAGCCCCCTAGGCAGATATGCGATACTCATAGATGAACGGACCGGACTGTATATACATTGTCGCTGTTAGGCTCAGTAGGGTTTCCGGATGAGTTTGCTCATCGGCCTCCCTTAAGGTCAGTCCATGGGCAGCCGTTATGCACAGCTAGTGCCGCTGACGGCTTGTGGTTAAACCCACTGCCAGGGTACTGACGAGTCATTAGAGTCCCCCACAGACAGTTTCCCAAGTTCGGGCGAAACGTTGTAGAGGCCGTATGGTTTTATGGCAGGGTTCGGAAAATGCACGTGTGTTTACGCATGTGTCATTTTTTAGGCAGATAATACTGGTGGGCTTTGGTTTAAGTCGGATCCGAGTATTATATTGAGTAGATATAATATCTTTGTCTCAGTTGCATTTGTATTCGGTCGTAATACAAATACGGGTATATTTATACAGTTTCGGGGTTATCTTGAAATTCGTTTCAGGATCACTTTTGGAAGTTGCCAGTTTCCATTTTTCTATCAGCCGTATTTAACATTTGGTTAAATACGGATTTATCTTTCCGTCATGAGGGTGAGTCGTGCTTCTAGAAGCTTCTAGATTAGTGACTAGGTTCATGTATCTTTGGTTGCATTTATTGTAATGGTGACTAGGTTTAATAGTCATCATTTATGCATTAATTGTTCTTTGTGACTCATGCTTTTCTTTTAATGAGTTATGATAAGCTTCTTATCCTTGTGGTCACCACTTCCCTCCTACACTCACCCCCTTCTTGTTAAATGGTGGCCGGCCCTCTCTTTTGAGAGAGAGATTGATTTCATTTAAAAAAAGATAGAGTTTTGGATGTATGGAAATTAACATATTCATATCTCATTTTCATATCGATCCAAAAGGCAACTTCATTAACCGTTCGTCCATAGCTTTGGACGTAACGAGACAAAGTATTCTACTCATTCTCTACATCAATCTTGGTCGTCTCTTTTAGCAAACTTGACGATCGAGTTGCCTCGAGTCAGAGGCGGGAGCCCGTTTAAAGATCCGTTAACGTGGTGCCACCTGGACGAGGAGATCGGAGATCGACGAGATCGGAGCAGCCGCAACAGAGCGTGGGATGATGGTTAAAGAACGAAGGACTCGGATCGTTCGGTATAACCTTTCTACCCTCTTTACAGTTTGTTAGTTTAGCAATAAGGACAGATCCGGGTTATAGTATATGATAGCGCCAATTAAAAAGTTTTTGTTCCGCATTTCGTGTCTGTAGACGGCCGGGGCGCTACCGTAGACTTACACATCGTTCCCCGAACGATCCTGACAACCAACAACATCGGTCGATATCCTCTAAATATACGCCGTGTTTTTCAAACTATCTCCAGTATCGAGTGTCCTTGCTAGGCCCCCGGTCTCAAATGCGGCTTTCCTGCCCTTCGGTCTCGACCGGGTTCACCATGTATCTCACTGTATACTCCCCCACTTAGTCTGGATAACGTAAAAATCCAAAACCGTATAGCTCCCCCACCCTGTTCGGAATAAATCCAAATCAGAAAACATCAACTCATGGTGGACTATCATATATATATATATATATCACAAGAAACCGTAAAGATAACCATTTATATCTTATCGGCTATATCACGCGGTGAATTAAAACTCAAAACAATAGAAATCTCATAAAGCAACATTTCTTGAATAAAAGTAATAATAATGACAAGGAGATACAATATATATCAAACAATAGCAAATGATGAGTGACAACCGTCATTTAGGATACTAGCTGTGTACAATAGGATATATATGACATGGCAAGTTCTAAGTGTGTACGTGGCATGTTAATTACCGACGGAGTGTGGTGTAGCATGTAGGTATGTGTAGGTGCAACATAAATTCATCGGTAATAGTGCAAGTGTCCTAACAAGTATTAAGCAATAGTGTTTAATATGTATGAATGTATACAATGCAATACAAGATCTAGTTATGCAAACATCAAGAATGGAAAACAATTATAACAAGTTTTTGGTTTTGAGCGCTATACGCCATCCATACAATATCCCCGGTAGATTTTTAGTCTACAAACCGAAACAAGTCGCAATCTATTCGGATCCCATCACTCCTTTCTCCTTTCTTGCTGCTTCCGAAGTCCCTGCAGTCAATCCTAACATCGAAATAAAACTTTCATATATAAGCAGCTAACTTCCGATACGACGAATATGTAAATTCTAATTGAACTAGCTTTTGTACGTAAAACGTATAATTATTGTGTGCTATTCAGACCCAAAGCTAACTAGAGCTGCCCTGAATCGTCGTATTTTGAGAAAACACTAAAATGTGATACGCAAAATACGTATCATACGCTAAAATATCACAAAAAGTATAGCAATTAGCTTCCAGATTTTTATACAGACTATCTTGGATAAATCAATGTACACCAGAGACCTTAGATAACATACAAAGATATACCTACACAAATTCAACACCCAACTCTATCAAAAAACCGGCGGTAGCGGGGAAATTGGGGATTCCGGCGGTCGAACTGTAGGGAAACGGGTCTGGGTTTCAAGGGTGCACTCTAAGTTCTAACACCATTCTATTGTACTGTTAGATTTTATTTTGTGACTAATATAACTATAGCAGATACAAACTGAGGCTAAAACTCTAAACTAAAGCCCATTTTTCCGATATCGTATACACTCTTTGGTACGTGAACTCTTATGAAAACTTGAAAAGTTGGGTTTTTTACCTAATTTGAAGAATTCCAATGAACTCTAAGCATCAAGATGTGCAACAAGGAGTTGAGAAGGCCTAGCTTGAGTGATTTGAACCATCCTCCATGAAAACTCTAACTTTTCACTTTGTGAGGGTGGAGAGCTAAACTATTTTGGTGCTAAAGTGTTGTGAACAACTTAGTTTCAGTTTGATAAAATGAAACAAAAGAAGAGTGTTATCTTGAAAGGGAAGGAGGAGGTGTCACAATGGAGGGGTGAGGTGCATGTGTGTAAGGGTGAGGTGTTGGCTCAAGGTACATCTCAAGGTGTGTTGGGTGTGAGGTTTAGTTTACCCTTAACACCTATTTACTCACTAATGCACTTAAACCCTCACACAATCCTATAACCTTCTTTGCAATTAAAACTTTTCACTATAAAACTTTCTTTACAAACAAAAAGCCACCTAAAATAATTACAATAATACCGAAATACCATACTCATTTATAAAAGTCTTTTATCCTAATTTAAATTTATAAAAAAAATAACATTTTAAAAATAACATTTTAAAATTTAAAATAATAATTTAAAATTTTTCCAAAACGTTACACTCTCATTAGTGCTCTCCCACTGCATGATCTTGTCGCATAATTTTTATAAAAAATTCCATGCATCATCTTCCTGCTTCATCATGAAATCGCCCTGACACATCGATTCTATCATAAACTTATACTTTAGCCCATCGTACACTATTTGACACAACCCCCACTTTGCAACACCATGGTGTGGGCATTTAATTAAGAAGTCTTTAAAACGTTCAAAATATTTCAAAAAAGATTCCTCCGGTTTTTATGAAAAAGTTCTAATTTCATTTCGAAATTTAGCAGTTTTTAAATGAGGGTAGAATTTTTAAGGGAAAGTCTTAGTAAATTCCTCCCATGTTTTGATAGTGTTGGTCGGTACACTGTAAAACTAATGTTTAGCTTTATCAGTTAAAGTGAAAGGAATGAGTCTAATTTTAACCGCATCGGTATTTAATTGATTTAATTTAAATAATTGGCATATATCCTCAAATTCTGTAATAAAGACGTAAGCGTCTTCTAATTCTAAACAGTGAAATTTGGGAAGTTAATTAACAAAAGCAGGTTTAATCTCATAATCACAGGTGGCTAACGGTAAGATTATGCAACAATGTAGAGATGTGCGAACAGGATAACATCTATCATGTAGGGTAGGTGTAGCAGGAACAAGATCAGCTATAGTATCTTTAAAATCAAGATGAGTCAAACGGTTTGTTTCGTCTTGATTCCACACGTGCATACACCGTAAGTTTTTTTATGCAAAAACTAAGATGCAAAAACTAAACTAGAGATTCTAACAAATCACAATTAAAGATGCGCAAACAACCTAGATCTAGGGTTTCCTAGGTCAAGTTACTAGACCCGCTCCTAACTGTCGAGAGAAAAATTGCGGGATAGATTCTCTAACTGCTCTTTAACAATCTTGAACCAAGATCAGCGCTAGTTAAGTGGGAGAGTTCTGCTATACGAATCACCAAAATAGCGGGCCTTAATTAAATAACCACAACTAGACACACATCAGTAGACACCTCAAGATTTAATCGGATAACCGTTAGATTACCTATAATCTCCTCTTGTCCTATTAAGCATGACATGTCTTTAGGGATGAAGTCTAGATATTTTTTTAAATTACTGTAGGTCAATACGGATACTCAATTGTGATTTGTGGGGCCTAAGAAAGGTGATGAAATCCCCACATAATCTGGATGTGGGTTGTTTCCCCTTAAAATCTTTTTAAATATGCAATGCAATCTAAAATAATCAAAGATCTAAATTCTAAACTATTTTTTTATATGGCGCAAAGAATCCTGTAAATATCTGTTAGTTGGAATCAAATTGAGATTTTTGGAAGAACAAGATCTTACCTAGATTTGCCTCTATTCGTCTTGATCTTCTCTTCCAGTAAGTTCATCTCGATTCCTGAAATTTTAAACCGAAATTTTGCAGAATCAAACGCACTAAAGAAAATCTAATTTAATATACAACTAAAATCTAAAACTTAAATTTAAATGTAATTAAACTACACCTCCCCGGCAACGGTGCCAAAACTTGATGTGGATTTTATTAGTCTCTAAATTTAACCGCAAGTATACAGTTTATCGCAGTACTTGAGGATCGTTCCCACAGAGAGGAGTGTTAACTACTTTTAAACTAAATTAAAAATATTTTTTTATAATAAAAAGAAGATCTAGGATTTTTGAATTGCTTTTCTAATGTGGTGGTTTATATGATAAAACTTCTATTTTCTCCTAGGTTTAATTAACGATATATTAATAACATAAAAGTATAGAATAAATTATTTGATTTAATCGTATCCCATCAATTATATTATATGATTTAGATTTAATTAAAACCCTAATTCTAGTTTACTAGATTTAACCTAGGTTTAACCGTCTATGTGTATTTGGAGGTCTAGAAACTACAACTACTATATTTTAGGTTTTCTCCTAAATCAAATTAATAATCAGTTTGAATATCTATAATTTATAATTATCTCTACCATTCCTAATTAGATTTCTAGGAGTCAACTATCATGAACCTAATTAGTTTTAGGTTTCTTATCTATCTCTAATTCTTACTTAAAGGCGTCAACTTTTCATTGTAAAAATTAGATTTTTAGATTAAGAACAAAGAGAGAATAACATAGATCAGAATAGATGTTCATATTAAAGCAAGAATAAAAGAACAATTGAAATATCCACCACAATAGATCACAAATCAAAACCCTAGATGCAAAGTTTAGCTAAGCATGGTTAAAAATAAACTAAACATCTTTATTTTAAAAAAAATATAGAACTTACAAGTAGTTGATCTCTCAAAAGAAAACCCTAAAATTTATTGCCAAAAGAGAGATATGAAATCATAAGGCAATACATGTGCTTATATAGGGTTAAGAAAGCTTGGAGAACAACTAATAGAAGATATAAGAGAATCTACTTGCTAACAATTATGATAACCTAATCCAATTGCTCTGTTGGATGCTGTTGCGAGCCTTTAGAATCCTCGAAAAATAAAACGATATATCTTAAAACAATGAATATGCCAAGACGATCGTGCCTATAAAAATTGATGATGAACGGCCCAGATTGTGCGGCTGATCCGCCGTGCCCATGCTTTACCTGCGGCTGATCCGCTGCGCTTTGTTGGCTTCCTTGCACGAATTTTTTTGTGCTCGATTCTCTTGATTTGTTGAGCACTTTTTAGTTATCAGATCGTGAAAATTATTCTCGTTGCTCTGCAGTTGTGTGGATCTCCGAATTGTTCCTAAATTTAGTATATAATTAGGCAGATTTATTTGTTACTTTTGATTAGATTTGGTTTCTCCAACTGATTTGTTGTTATGATGATTGATTCATCTCTATTTGTTGTAACTTTTACTGATTTGCAATGATATCCCCAAATTTGTTCCAAATTTGCAAATTATTCTTTTGATTTTCTGAATAACTCTCCTAAGTCTCCATTGTACGTACGTAATCATCATTTTAGCAAAATTTTCCGTCTTTTTCCATTCAAACCCTGTTATCTGTAATAATTCATAAAAGATATCCGGAACAGCATAATATATGACAATAAAATGATAAATGGGTTAGAAAAATATACAATAAATTATACTAATCACTGGTATCGGACTGAAATGTCTTAAACTATCATTTCATCGTGAACACGGGAATGTTGGACCAAAACATCCCTAAACTAATATGTTACCCCACATATTCATCATGATATACATGATGATGGACCATAATGTCCTTAAACTAAAATGTTTCCCTACATTGGATCTTCATATTGATCACTGTATACAATCTATGGGTTTAAACAATATTACCCCATACTATGTTCCCATGGATCAAAACGTCCCTAAACTAATGATAGACCGCTACGTTCTTAAACTGGTATTGGACTTAAACGTCTCTAAACTAATAATGGACCGAAATGTCTTTAAACTAATGTTAGAACGAAACGTCCTTAAACTAATGTTGAACCGAAATATCCCTAAACTAATATGTTAGGTCTTATGGTACAGGTCATATGGCCGGTCGTATACAATCCACGGGTGCTCACCACGAAATTGCATTTTAATACCGCTCATTCGTTATCATTTTTTTTAATATCGGTACTATTAACCTGTGGCTGCTCAATAAGTACAAGATATAGGTATTTGTAACAAAACACTGGAAACACACTCAAAATGCACGGATACGACATATGTGAGCTGACACTGCAACCGGAACGGAAAACCGATCTTTATTCAAGGAGTTTTTGTAAAACAATTCAAGTGTACAACTTTTTGTCCAAAATGGTCCATCATGATGCAAGTTGTACAAGTGTGAACACATATTTTGGCTCAAGGGGACAGCCATGGCAAGTGGGCACACAAGTTGGCTACAAAATTATGTTTTGTGCAAGTGGATGAGCAAGTAGGCATATGTAATAGTGAGGATATAAAGTGTTGATGTGATGTTTTAAAGATTGCAATTTCCCTCCAAATCTACAGATTAAAACCAATCAAGCTACAAAAGAAACAAACAAGACCAGTGAGATGATGGAGTTGCCAATGTGAACACACAACAAGAACGAGCCCCTTAGACGCCAATTCGACTGCCGGAATATTCCGAAAAACCGCTTTTGGCGGTCCAACATGCTCCATTTGTCTCCATTTTTCTTCTGGTCATTCCTCCATGTCACATCATCTTAATTTTATTGTTTATTTTTATTGATGAAGTGCCTATAAATACTAGAACAGAGAGCAAGCTTTGGATCCTTCTTTAGCCTACACTATATACCATTTTCATTTTACATTGTGTGATTTTGTTCTAGTTCTTTGTACATAGTAGTTAGTTAATTTAAAGTTTCTTGCCTTCTCCTAATCTTGCAATCTTTCCATTGAGCTTGCAAGTTTAGATTTTGGTTATTAAACTCATTCCTTGTATCTTGAATTTGAACTTTAATGAAGCTTTCATTCATGCACCTTGGTTCGTAGTATCTTTTTGCTTACTTGCAATTTCCTTTGATATTCTTTACTTACTTGTAATGTTTTCTTTGATGTCTTCTCTCCTGTGTTATCTTTTCACTTTTGTAATGGTTTGTGAGTGGTTCTTCTTATTAGGGAATGAGGAGGGTTGTGTTTGATGTAGGTTTTTTTTCACTTTTCCTTTGCCCGACATCTTGCTAATTGAACTCCGTCCAAATCTCACGCAGGCACTCCGTTAGACACCCTACCCTACCACGGTAGCGATGATTCCTAATCGTGACCAGTTGCGTTTGGTTTGGCCGAAGGCGAGGGTTAAAAAACAAGAACGGAAGGATAAGAGCCAATAAGTCAGATTTCATGCACAATCGCAAATATCATACTTAAGCACCTTAATCCACGTTGTTGCCGATTACCCTAGCATCATTGGTCAAAATGAGGCACAAAGGAATAAGTACGGATTTTCCTAACTTAAACTAAGCTAACTCTATCCCTAACAAGCTCGCTTTTGAATATATATATATATATACACACACACACACACACACACACACAATACTTAGGTTAGAAACGAACTTTTCTGACTTTTGACTTAACTCGTGAGAACAAGAATCAAAAACTTACCTTCTCCCTGTAGACGACCCGTACTCATTTCGGCTAGCTATACGCGATACTGTCTTGATTGCGGTATCTTTAAACTTAGTACGACACGATAAATTGTTACCAATCAACAGGCATAAACAATCCATATCTCTCCCAGGTCCCATCGGTAAGGCTACACCTGAAATCCCCACCGGCCGAAAAGCTCTACCAATGATGCGGTCCTTCAAAAAATGTCGTGACCTGCGGCTAATAGTGCGTTACCTTATGATCCGCCTATCTCCTCGAGCAATGTTGGATCATCCATGGCGAGGCAAAAAAACGGTACGTTCACAAGCAAAATGGGCACGGATGAAAACCCGAAAAAACGCCGTAAGTAAAAACAGCAAGGCTACCAGCGAGCTTGTGAAAACCTGGATGGGCGTGAACTCATTGAAAAAGGCGAAAGATACACTTGCAAGGTCCTCTCGACTTTGTAAGGAGAAAACACCTGCGTGAGATCCTTATGACTCATAAAAGAGCAACACACTTTGGAATTCATATGATTCCTAAGGAGAAAATACACTTGCGAGATCCTCACGACTCGTAAGGAGAATATACCCTCCATAAGACCCTCACGGCTTATGGAATTCGAAAGCCTTAAGTTATAAGGATCTAAACATGTTCTTAAACCATCATAACCCCATAAATTTATATCCTAAAAGTGGTCTAATATCGACTCTTGTATACAATCCATGGGCGTAAATAAATATATTCCCAATCAAGTCCCACCAAAAACGAGAAATATTGCTCGACAAGGTGAACGACACTTGCAAGTCCCCTAGACCGGTAAGAAGAAAGTACTCACGTAAGATCCTTACGACCTACAAGAGTAAGATACACTTAGAAGTCCTCATGACTCTTAAGAAGAAAATACACCTATGAGATCCTCCGACTCATAGAAAGAAATACCTTTATGAGACCCCTACGGCTCGTAAAGTCGAAAAAACCTTAGTTGGCAGAAATTTGAACCTGTTAGCCAAGCCATCATATGATGAGTTGCTCTTGACAATATTCCAGACGTAGCAATACCGATGCCAAATAAGGTACCAAATACCAAGTCTTCGACTCACAACAAAACTGATGAGTATATATAAAAAATAAAAGAAATAGCCGAAATGATGGGGCAGCTCGCGATAAAAATCAACGAATAAAAATAAAACAAAATTGCCGAAATGATTGGGCACTGCGAATAAATAGCCGAAATGATTGGGCAACCGCGATTTTCGTAATATGAAAAGCTGAAATGATAGAGTATCGTGGAGAATAAAAAAATGATAAAATAAATTTTTTTTCTACCTTGCAGATGGTTCGAATCTCGACTTCTGTAGGCAGTTCAAGGACGTCTGACTAACTCCGGTGAAGTGCGATTATGATGCCAGCAACGATCAAAGGGTCAAGTTAAAGCGGAGTAATGACAAAGTCCCAGCTCCAGATCTCGATAGCAACATCTACAGCCTAGAGATTATCTCAACGTCCCTCCAGCTTTGATTAAACACGTGGGATTAAAATAAGAAGACAATATGCAAACCAAAATATCTTTTTATTCATCTATCAAAATTGAATGGTGGATACAAAGATGTTTATAAAAAAGGGGGAATACAACAAAGAAAAAGCCTAGGACGACGGATTCTTCAGCAGGCCATCCAGATGACCGCTCTTCCGTTGAACCTCCATCTCGAGCTCTATCATCGCAGCAAGATGAGCTCCTGCTTGCTCTTACTGTCATTGATACAAGGCGAATCGACGCTCAAGCACCCCCTCGGCAACTTTGTGACCCTCCACCATTTTCTTTGTGTAGTTAACGGCTCTATCAAGAGCCACCACTTCCGTCACGACTTGTTGGAGAGCTCGCCAGAACTCATAAGCCCATGTGGCATTGGCTACTAGTTGAGCTTAGAGATCTTCCAAGGCCTTCGAAGTTAGCTCTCTCTGTGAAAATTTTCGAGTCGGTTTCTTCTCACAAGACCGAAGATTGGCGCCACATCTCTCAATCCACTCATTCAACTTGGCCTTCAGAGATGAGATGTTCGAGGGAAGGCATTTGTGTTCAAGCTCATGAAGAAGGGCTTCTACTCGCCGATAGTATTCAACCCAAGTACACACCAGCATCTCGTCATGATAGGTGGCGAGAACAGATAACGAAGCGTTACTCTCAGTTGCAAACTCCTCTACGGTGAATGAAGTACCGGTGCGAAGGTCTTCAACGAGATCGGCCAGCGAGCGTCGGCTGTTCCTCGCCATCCTTTAAGACGTACGTCTTGCGTAAGGACCCTCGGGCATACAAACGTGAGACTCAAACGGGGCCGGGGCCGACAGAACTGTGTCAAAACAAGAAAAACACATGAAGGTTAGACACATCTCCAAGATGGGTGATAAAAAAAGAATACAAGGACCAAAGTGTCACTCACCCACGGTCACGGGGGGGCAAATCTAGGAGATCCCTAGGTCCTTCCAAAATCTCGACTTCGTCATCGGCCTGCAAGACTGCAGTCAAACAAACGCGTCAGTATCGCTCCAGAAAGGATAATGGAAAGAGATAGATACAAATCATCTCCAGAAGAAATGATGATACGCTGGGGAGGTATTAGATGCGGGGCCGCTATACCGAATAGATGCAAAAAGGTCTCCTCCGGAGAATGTTCCAATATGAAAGACGCCAACTCCTGCAACTCTGAAAGCACCATAAGAAAGTCAGGTCTACTGAGAGATCGTCGAATGAAAAGAAGTAAAAGATGGGGTTGCCTTCGATGCTTCTCCCACTCTTAGGGAAGACCAGCTAAGACCCAACATGGGCCGAAAGGGCAGCAGCGTCGAAAACATCCTCCATATCTTCTATCTCATCACCAATGATATCTACGGAGTCCATTGATGGTCCATGAGCTTCATCCGAAAGAATCAGAGCCGTCTTAGGATTTTCCAGGACATGTTGTTGGCTCGAAACTGCACCCGTTGCAGAAGTCCCTGCAGAAGAAAAAGAGAATGTAAGGACAAGTGCAATATAAGTTATCTACTAAAGAACATGAAAAGAAATATACCGATGCCCCAGAGAGCCTGGAGTATAGATTCCTCAAGTCGTTACTCTTTTCTCGTTAGCCATGCCCGCCGGGCTTCAATTGAAAAAAGAGCTTTACCTGCTCTCCGAGCAGCTTCATCCTCAGAAGCGGCTAATGTAGGGTTCCTAGGCACACTAAAGAGGTCTCACAAGGCATCAACCATGCCAATTTCAAATTTTACAAGTGCCGAGAAACCCTAATACGGATTCGTTGACTAGAGTTTAGGCGAAAAGTGAAACTAGTTAACATTTTAACTAAAAGAAAGATGCTACAACCTTTGTAGATCCGGTTCTCCACTTCCTTAGCTCCACGTAGATGTCCCCTCGCTGTCCATCTTGAATCTCGGACTCTTGCATCGGCTTCATCGGAGAAATGGGCAGGCTAGGTCGTCGGCTTCGATGCCGAAGATGATCTACGTCGAGGCAACACAAGATCAAGCTCTAACTTCACCAAGTCATGAAACTTGTGAATAAAACACCCTATACTACTTGGCAAGAGGTAGAGGATGAAGAAATAGGAGGTGGGTTCACTTTAGAATTGGATTTCTCACTCATTTGCTCAAGTTGCCATTGATGAAGGCAAGGTTTCTTTCTTGAAGAAGAAGAAGAAGATGATGAAGAATATGATAAGCCTTTTTTAAAAAAATAGAAAACAATATGATACTTATCATAATCTTAACCTTAGTTAGGTGTAGAGAATAAACTAAGGTTAGTTGGAATGGTTAGGGTTAAGCATGAGATAAGAATGGTGGACTTGTTCAAAGCTTCAAGAAGCTTCAACAAACAAACAAAATAAGCCACCATTCCTAATATTTTCCAAAATGAATAAATAAATAACTAAGTAAATAAACAAAATCCTAACCATTCATATAACCATGGTTTAATCTTTACACAAACCCAAGTGAGCAAGTATCATCAAACATGATACAAACAAGTGCACAAAAATATATCACATATACAATGTGCATCAAGTGAGAAAATCCTTTTAAAATGAACCAATACTAGTTAATGCAAAGTAATATATCAAATATATAATTATACATTAAATCATTAAATCAACACTTGATTCAATGATCCGGTCATGTTGCACATAACCGACTAGTATCCAATGTATCGACTCATCGAATCAATCTTCGATTCGATAACTAGGTTATATCGCATACAACCAATCGAAACATTCATCGCGAGAATGAAATACGGTTTCACATACACGCATTATTCTCGGTCCCGCACATATCTCATATGCGCTCCTATTTCGTTTCGCTTGAGGCAGGAAACCTCTCTGTAGGACTCTAAAGACCCGTCAATACGCCGGCAGCAGATGATGATCATATCAAGCACCCACAAGCCGCAAGCGGTCTGCTAAACGTAACGGCCACCCGGGTATTGAGCGATCAGAAGATCGACGAGCAAGCCCGCTCACACTCCTGTGAATCCAACCAGTAACACTTACCGTACAGTTCGATCTGTTCGTCTGATATGTCGCATATCAAGTCTAGGGGTGGTAAACGTCAGACCCCAATAACCGATAAGTCGTGCCGATGTGAGGCTCATAACGGGTCGAGAAACTACTGGTAACACTTACCAGCAAATCTCTGATCAGCCCTGGCCAGGGACTTCCCTGTTATGGCCAATCGAGCACAGCGCAACATCAACCCCAATACCGGGAGAGACGAAACCCCTCCTATCGCTCATTGCCTCCATATGACTCGGGACTGTACCCAAAAACCACCGTTTTGCATGCCCTCATGGACGTGGTAAGGTGGAGATCAAAGCACAATGGGAATCACACAAGACTCTATGACGATCTCGGGTCTACAGACTAACCGGCACAAGTGTCACCTGAGAACTGCCATCTGACGTGAGGTATAATACCATCTGGGAGTTCTCGGCGAGTCCGTCCAGTGTACCCAGTCTCCACTGAGCACCCGTATACCATCTCTGATATCAAACACCAATGGATATGGGATCATCCATCGCCCATCTCATGGGTCGAGAAGCGTATACGCTAGTCTACACTGGTATATCGATGCCCCGTCTCGATACACCCACGACTAGGGACCTTGAAGGATGTACCTATCGACTACCATGTCCCCACTAGTATGATCTATATCATAGTCCAGGTAGTCAAGTACACATCCTAAGGGCTTTACCAACATGTAACTATAAGACAGTTTAAAGAGACTAGTATACATGTTAAGATAAAGAGTAACCAGATAGCATACTATCATATCGAGCAAGAAAGTCATCTCTATATATGTCCTAGCATCCAATATAATATACATCATCTGTACAATACTGGACTCTAAGGCATACATACAACTAACAATCTCCCACTTGCACTAGGGCCAGCTGTTGTAGTAGCGCATACCGAGCATCCCGAAGAGTCTCTCAAACTGTATCTGGGGAATGGCCTTCGTGAGTGGATCCGCCGTGTTGTTCTTCGTGTCAACCCTCCTGACCTCGATCTCCCGGCGATCAACTATCTCCCGGATCAGGTGATACCGCCTCAGAATATGCCTGGATCGCTGATGGGACCTGGGTTCCTTGGCCAAAACCACCGCTCCATTGTTATCGCAATACAAAGGTATTGGATGCTCAATGGATGGAACCACTCCAAGTTCAGTAATGAACTTCTTGATCCAGACAGCTTCTTTGGCAGCATCGTTGGCAGCGATGTATTCAGCCTCCATCGTCGAGTCTGCCACGGTTTCCTGCTTGGAACTCTTCCAGTTAACCGCCCCTCCGTAAAGGGTAAATACAAATCCCGACTGCGACTTAGAGTCGTCCTTATCACTCTGGAAGCTCGAATCGGTAAAGGACTCCACTTGGAGTTCTCCGTTACCATACACCAAGAGAATCTCTTTAGTCCTTCGCAAGTACTTGAGAATGCTCTTCACAGCTGTCCAGTGACTCTCTCCAGGATCAGCTTGATATTTGCTCACTACACTTAGTGAGTATGCAACATCGGGTCTGGTACATAGCATCGCGTACATGATAGAGCCTATAGCCGAAGCATAAGGTATCCCTTGCATGCGAGCTCTCTCCAAATCAGTCTTGGGAGACATCTCTTTGGAAAGAGTGACTCCAGAGTTCGTGGGCAAGTTCCCACGCTTGGATTCTTCCATACTAAACCTCTTTAGTATGGTGTCAATGTACCTGGATTGGGACAATCCCAATATCCGTTTGGATCTATCTCTATAGATCCTAATTCCCAATATGCAGGAGGCATCACCAAGATCTTTCATTGAGAATCTTTGTGATAAGAAGAGCTTGACCGATTGCAGCATAGGAATATCATTTCCTATCAAGAGTATGTCGTCCACGTACAATACGAGGAAGACAACCTTACTCTCTGCCACCTTCTTGTAAATACAAGGTTCATCTGGGTTTTTAACGAAATCAAACTCTTTGATAACGACGTCAAAGCAGATGTTCCAAGCGATGCTTGCTTTAATCCATAAATGGATTTAAGCAGCTTGCACACCTTCCCGCTGCTCCCACTATCTACGAAGCCCTCTGGCTGAGTCATGTACACGCACTCTTCTAAATCACCATTTAGAAAGGCGGTCTTAACATCCATTTGCCAGATTTCGTAATCATGATATGCAGCGATGGCAAGCATGATCCGGATGGATTTAAGCATAGCCACTGGAGAAAAAGTTTCGTCATAGTCCACACCTGGTCTTTGACGAAAACCCTTTGCAACAAGTCTAGCTTTGAAAGTCTCCACTTTCCCATCTACACCATGTTTTTTCTTGAAGATCCATTTGCTCCCAATGGGTTTTACCCCTTCAGGAGCAACTTCCAAAGTCCATACTTTGTTGGTGTACATAGATTCCATCTCGGACCGCATAGCATCCAGCCATTTCACTGAGTCCCTACTCGTGATGGCCTGCTCGAAGCTAGTTGGGTCATCATCCTCCATGATGCAATCCTCGCTCCCACCATCCATGAGAAAACCGTAGTATCTCTCAGGTTGGCGAGGAACCCTACTAGATCGGCGGAGAGGCTGAGGTTCATTAGGAGCTACTGAATTCTCTGGTTCAACCAAATCTTCTGTCGTAGTTTGTATTGCTGGAACCTCTTCTACCTCCTTGCCACTAATCTCTTTTTCAAGAAATTCCTTTTCTAAAAAGGTGGCATGTCGAGAAACAAACACTTTTTGTTCCTCGGTGTGGTAGAAGATATACCCGCGCGAATGTTTGGGATATCCAATAAACTTACACAGAATGGACCTTGCCGTGAGTTTGTCCGGATTTTGCGTTTTTACATATGCCGGACAACCCCATATCTTAACATAATTAAGACATGGTCTCTTTCCTTTCCATATCTCATATGGAGTGGTTGGCACGGATTTGGTGGGAACCATATTCAATAGGTCTGCAGCTGTTTCCAGTGCATATCCCCAGAAGGAAATAGGTAATTCAGCTGTGCTTATCATAGAGCGCACCATATCTAATAGGGTGCGGTTCCTCCGTTCTGATACACCGTTGTGCTGTGGTGTATATGGAGGAGTCAGCTGAGAGAGAATCCCATTCTCTTTTAGGAAGTCCAGGAATTCATTGCTTAAGTATTCACCTCCTCGATCAGATCGTAGGATTTTAATACTTTTTCCGGTTTGGTTCTCGACTTCTTGTTTATATTCTCTAAATTTCTCAAAAGCTTATGATTTGTGTTTCATCAGGAACACATATCCGAATCTAGAGAGATCGTCAGTGAATGTAATGAAGTACGAAGAACCATCCCTGGCATGTGTAGACATGGGACCGCATACATCACTATGTATTAGTCCCAAGAGTTCGGTAACTCTTTCTCCGTGTCCCGTAAACGGAGTTTTGGTCATCTTGCCTTTGAGACATGACTGGTAAGTGTCATAAGATGAAAATTCAAATGGATTTAAATATCCATCCTTATGCAACTTAGCTAGTCGTGTCGCATTGATGTGACCCAGTCTACAATACCACAAGAAGGATTCGTTCAGTTCAGAACTCTTCCTCTTGTGTGTGTTTGTTATGCTCAGAACTGTTGATTGATTTAGAACATAAATGCCATTGCACAACGTGCCTGATCCAACCAACTTTTGGTTACGGAAAATGTTCATAACATTGTCCTGTAATACAAAATTATATCCCTCTTTACTCAATAAAGAAACCGATATAATGTTGCATATCAGGTTCGGCATGTAATAGCATTCGTTCAGAACCAATGTATTACCAGTTGGTAATGCAAGGTGATATTCCCTGACAGTCTTAGCTGCAACAATTGCACCATTTCCAACTTTAATGTCTTTATCACCTTCTCCAAGTTCTCTACCTTTCCTGAGCCTATGTAACTGATTACATATATGGGATCCTGACCCGGTATCTAATACCCAGGACGTAGGGCAAATGAAGAAACAGTTCTCTGTAACGAACACACCCGAAGAAAATGCATCACCATGTACTTTCTTCAATCGGGTGGCATGAGAATCCTGGTATTCCCCTATATCCTGTTCAGTCCTATAACTCTTATAAGAAAGAACGGAACCAACGTTCCCCAGCACAGTATAACATGCGGGTTCAGTCAATACATCCATATTATTATCTTTATTAGGGCATGACATGGTCGCTACCTGGAGAGAGAGAGAAGAAAACACTTTAGCGTATGCTCGTGCAAGATCAGATTGGTTGTTATCTTATCTAATCAGGATGGCTCCCACTGGTTTTTATCAAATCTTCCTTCAAACCCTAAAAGGAAAGACTAGCCGGGATTAATTACACCCTACAACTTTTTCGATCCTTCAGCCAGGCCAGTGTCGGTACTTTGAGGGAGGTTCCCCGTGCTTTCGCACGGACCTAATTAAAGTAAACCTCGTTTTCCCAGAGGCGTAACCCCGTTGAAACCTTTCTAGACACCTACTTGATCGGCTAATTGTAATGTGTAAAACTCTCCCAGGAGTAACTCTTACTCGCAGTGGGTATCGGGATCCAACTATCTCATAGAAGGTATGCAATCTCATTGCAAATTTCAACACTTGAAATTCCCGATAATATTTTGCCCCTAGCGTCCTATGACCTTGACGCAGGCCAACAAACCATAGTGCGCTAGTCAAGTTCAACCCATCATTTCCTGATTGAATTAAACTCACCCGCACGACCCTTGACGCAGGCCAACAAAGTCGAACGACTACCCTAATCCAATCTGCATCATATGCATAAGCAGATAAATACTAGTTAGCTACCGCACACTACGCCTTGACGCAGGCCAACAAACGTAGCACGAATACTAACTACTACTTATCTGAAATGACGGAGGGCTACGACAGGTTTTTCTGAAAACCTATTGCGTAATGAACTTGATATCATTGTAGAATCAAATGAAGTTTTGAAATGGAGTGATTTTGAGGCTTTTCTAGTTTTGCTAAAGGGGTCACTCCCGGTGAAGGGATCGTCGGCCCTTTCCTCGTCGAATGAGGTGCGGGATATATCATATATATCACTGTGCAAAGCATAAACTATAGAAGCAATCAAAATACAAACCGAGGGTGTAGCATCTGCCAGTTATTGCTAAAGGAGTCACTCCCGGTGAAGGGATCTCGGTCCTTTCCTCATCGAATAAGGTGCAGGATATATCATATATACCGCTGTGCAAAGCAAGAACTGTAGCTACCTATTTTATTTAAAATTTGATTCTACAACATCTTAGGTTTCTTTTCTTTCATTAATCACATTAATGAAGTCCCATCATTTAAGTCACCTAAACATCACAGATAAATACGACGTACACTTATGCCATCCGCATTCGCCTCGATGTCCCCTCGTGCACCGTTAGGTTAGGTAACTAACGACAGAGCTGGGCAGAGCTAGTGCGGGTGCAAAACATAAGTAACGTCTATATAATATATCATATATACTATATCCATCAGAACATATCAAATGATCACATCACAGATATCGCAGCAGAAAATATCATATGAAATATTGGATATACTAGGACGTCCGTGTTTTCAGTACGAGCCAGTATAAAACACGGATTCCACGGTCGTGATGAATAGCCAATCCCACACCCCTAGACCCCTCCGAGAGCGGCAAGCAACCCTACCAATTCTAGGGTTAGGAGACCCGGACTCGACTCCTCGAGATGGTCTCCCACTGGACCCTAGAACCCGGTTACTTGTGCTCCCCTTCTTGGGTCTATCCTAATGCGGAAAAGTAAATAATATACAAAAGGTGACATCTTCCGCAACCTGGAAGTGTCCCGATAAAAGAATATTACATACAAGTTTTTACATGAATGAAAATGAAAAACACTCATCTCACATAAAAAAAACCCCGGCTATTCGAACACGACGATCCAATATAACATATCCAGCAACACATAACATCACAAGTCATCAACGTAAGTAAGTATGCATACCCCAATTGTCATTGACGTATAGCAACGAAACCGACGGTATCGACATACTACACTTACGGTCACAGAAAAGAAAGTGTAAAACTACAACAGTTGGAATCCGCAACCTCTTTAGACATCGCATGCCTAATCAAATGAAATACTTAGACATCACATGCCTAACAATTATAAACCCCGCATTTTAGTCTCATTATCGAAAACTCTTTTCAATATCAAGTGAGACTAAACCACTAGATTTATAACATTCATTCAGTTATCTCATAACTGTTTGTGAATTCCAATTATTGTATCTGATTCCGGATAAATAGAAAATATTAAACTTTCCGATCGAACATTCGAACACCCAAGTTTTCCCGAAACCGATCAACACATGAAATAAGTTCAAAGACATTCACTTCATGCCTCAGTACCAACGGTCCAGCCGTAGAAGGGTCAAGCCAACGCCTCACATGTGGCACGCCGTACTGCCCCAAACCCTAAGGTTCAAAGGGCAGTTCAAGACGGTCACATAATCGAGTTAAGGTTTGTTGTCTTCTAGAGGGACCATCGCGTTACTTGCACTACTTAGAACGTCATTAAACTACGGAAAAGTCCAACAATTGGAAATTTCCCGGCAGGGGAAAAATTGGGTATTTACATCCGGTCGAACTTTTTAACATATTCTAAAATATCCGGAAAACCACATAGACAAAGTTTGATAATCCGATCGAATCATCCAAGCTCCAAAACACCCCAGAAAACTCAACTCTTGAGTTCAGATTAAAAACTCCCAGAAAACTCAGAATCTCAAATAACAAATTACTGTGCAAAATTGGAAGGCTGACGTCATCAGATGGCCGCGGAACCGCCGCAGAAGCCAGGCTTCTGCCGCGGTTCCGCCGCGCTTTGGACGTATCATTTGGAAAATTTTGCACCGTAATTCTTAGAATTTCCTGCTGAATTTTTTAAGAATTTTTAATCTGGAAAAAACCCAGTTTTTGAAAAAAGTCCAGAGAGCATTTTAGAATTAGGGTTTCGGTTCGATCGGGTTTCAAACGTCGTCTACACTTCGCCTAAGGCTCTAGCTAGGCTCTGATACCACTGTAGAGTTCCTAGGTACACTAAAGAGGTCTCACAAGGCATCAACCATGCCAATTTCAAATTTTACAAGTGCCGAGAAACCCTAATACGGATTCGTTGACTAGAGTTTAGGCGAAAAGTGAAACTAATTAACATTTTAACTAAAAGAAAGATGCTACAACCTTTGTAGATCCGGTTCTCCACTTCCTTAGCTCCATGTAGACGTCCCCTCGCTGTCCATCTTGAATCTCGGACTCTTGCATCGGCTTCATCGGAGAAATGGGCGGGCTAGGTCGTCGGCTTCGATGTCGAAGATGATCTACGTCGAGGCAACACAAGATCAAGCTCTAACTTCACAAAATCGTGAAAATTGTGAAGAAAACACCCTATACTACTTGGCAAGAGGTAGAGGATGAAGAAATAGGAGGTGGGTTCACTTTAGAATTGGATTTCTCACTCATTTGCTCAAGTTGCCATTGATGAAGGCAAGGTTTCTTTCTTGAAGAAGAAGAAGAAGATGATGAAGAATATGATAAGCCTTTTTTAAAAAAATAGAAAACAATATGATACTTATCATAATCTTAACCTTAGTTAGGTGTAGAGAATAAACTAAGGTTAGTTGGAATGGTTAGGGTTAAGCATGAGATAAGAATGGTGGACTTGTTCAAAGCTTCAAGAAGCTTCAACAAACAAACAAAATAAGCCACCATTCCTAATATTTTCCAAAATGAATAAATAAATAAATAAGTAAATAAACAAAACCCTAACCATTCATATAACCATGGTTTAATCTTTACACAAACCCAAGTGAGCAAGTATCATCAAACATGATACAAACAAGTGCACAAAAATATATCACATATACAATGTGCATCAAGTGAGAAAATCCTTTTAAAATGAACCAATACTAGTTAATGCAAAGTAATATATCAAATATATAATTATACATTAAATCATTAAATCAACACTTGATTCAATGATCCGGTCATGTTGCACATAACCGACTAATATCCAATGTATCGACTCATCGATTCAATCTTCGATTCGATAACTAGGTTATATCGCATACAACCAATCGAAACATTCATCGCGAGAATGAAATACGGTATCACATACACGCATTATTCTCGGTCCCGCACATATCTCATATGCGTTCCTATTTCGTTTCGCTTGAGGCAGGAAACCTCTCTGTAGGACTCTAAAGACCCGTCAATACGCCGGCAGCAGATGATGATCATATCAAGCACCCACAAGCCACAAACGGTCTGCTAAACGTAATGGCCACCCGGGTATTGAGCGATCAGAAGATCGACGAGCAAGCCCGCTCACACTCCTGTGAATCCAACCAGTAACACTTACCGTACAGTCCGGTCTGTTCGTCTGATATGTCGCATATCAAGTCTAGGGGTGGTAAACGTCAGACCCCAATAACCGATAAGTCGTGCCGATGTGAGGCTCATAACGGGTCGAGAAACTACTGGTAACACTTACCAGCAAATCTCTGATCAGCCCTGGCCAGGGACTTCCCTGTTATGGCCAATCGAGCACAGCGCAACATCAACCCCCAATACCGGGAGAGACGAAACCCCTCCTATCGCTCATTGCCTCCATGTGACTCGGGACTGTACCCAAAAACCACCGTTTTGCACGCCCTCATGGACGTGGTAAGGTGGAGATCAAAGCACAGTGGGAATCACACAAGACTCTATGACGATCTCGGGTCTACAGACTAACCTGCACAAGTGTCACCTGAGAACTGCCATCTGACGTGAGGTATAATACCATCTGGGAGTTCTCGGCGAGTCCGTCCAGTGTACCCAGTCTCCACTGAGCACCCGTATACCATCTCTGATTTCAAACACCAATGGATATGGGATCATCCATCGCCCATCTCATGGGTCGAGAAGCGTATACGCTAGTCTACACTGGTATATCGATGCCCCGTCTCGATACACCCACGACTAGGGACCTTGAAGGATGTACCTATGGACTACCATGTCCCCACTAGTATGATCTATATCATAGTCCAGGTAGTCAAGTACATATCCTAAGGGCTTTACCAACATGTAACTATAAGACAGTTTAAAGAGACTAGTATACATGTTAAGATAAAGAGTAACCAGATAGCATACTATCATATCGAGCAAGAAAATCATGTCTATATATGTCCAAGCATCCAATATAATATACATCATCTGTACAATACTGGCCTCTAGGGCATACATACAACTAACAGCTAATACCGGTCGTTTCAAACCCCTTTCCTCTGCCAACATTAAAGGAGCTACCGACGGTGCGACAGAGGGTAGGTCAACGTCCTGGAAAACGATGGGAGTGAGGCGTCCCCTCTGGGGGTGTACTTCCTCGGTCTCATCTTGCGACCTTTTGAGGGCCTCAGCAAGTTGGGCGGCCTTCTAGGTGGACGTGTCCGGTAAGATAAGGCAATCATCCGGTTTGTACTCAGGAATGTCATTGCCATCAAGAGCATAAGACTCGGGCTCAAGCAGTGCGTCAATCGGACGCACAGCGGACTTCTTCTTCTTTCGGGGACCCAAGCTAACGCTCATAGAAGAACGTTTCCTTTCCTTTGGAATCCTGATCCCAGCTTCATGATCTGACTCGGATAATACCATGGCCTTTGCGGTGCTCGAAGTCTCTACACCAAATTCGGTGCGAATTGGCATACCTGCCGCACGAGGGGTCGACACCGCTGGAGGAGCCCTCGGAATAACTACCGTACCACTCTCTCTTAAAGGTGGACGGACGACTAATCGCGGTCGTAGCGGAACGTCGACAATACTGGCGGGCACATGAATCTTATGCTCGAGGAGCACCCGTTTTTCCTCCGCAATGATCGGACCTACCCTATGATGATACCGGCCCTTGTAAGGACCCAAAAGCCTTGGAATGCAATCAGGCTCAGGGATCATAAAGTGAGAACCGGTGTCCATACGCATAAAGTGATGAATGACATCACAGGCAGTTTCCAGCGTGGTAACGGGATCAAATAAAAATGCCTCGAGGGGCACGCCTTGATTATAACCCAACCGATGGGCGAAACGGTGTGGGTTATACTGCATGAACAGTGCGGCGCATCCAACCGGAATACCAAATAGTCAGGTCTGATCTAGTAAAGATGCATGATCTCCTTATACTTTAGGACCAGCGTTCTCTTCTTCAGCACGTCAAATAACTGCTGAGTGGCCTCCGCCGGCACGGAAAGAACTTGATCGGTGAAAACCATACTGCTTTCATTCGAGTACGGGCATAGCATCACACGCATAGCCCCCAACAGCGTCAGATCGGGAGCGGAAGTATCAACTAACTTCATAACTCACGGAAAAGTATAGGATTCATAAAAAGTATCCTTTTGGTGCTCAACGAATGCACCTAATACGTGCATCTCAATCCAAGACGTAAAGTAATGGAGAGAGAAGTTCATGGGATCTACGCCCGGACTACCATGATATAAATGAGACAACCCTACAACGCCAATAGCTAGACGTGTCCTCTCGGTTATGCGGTGAGCAGGGTAGAAGACAGATGCCCTCATGAAGCAATGTTATATAGGCATCGCAAACCAACCGAGCCAGAGATTGATAAAACATAATAAGAACGTTTCATCGTCTATGCCAGGAGCAGTGATCTCCTTAAAGGCTACGGCCGACGTGTTTAGAATATAAAACTGCGGAAATTCCTTCTTATTGGTCGGTAGGTTCTCCAAGCCAAACCCGAAAGGATCTTCAATCCTTGCAAATTTTGAGGCCCTTTTAGATAAGTCATCGGCACGAAAGAAGCGAGCAATGAAATCTTAAAAGCTGACTCCTTGCCCTCCACTCTCATATATATTTAATACCTTGATCAAGCCTAGATATTTATGCCGAATAGCATTCTCAGTCGTTAGGCTCTCCAACATAGCTGGCGCTATGGCAAAAACATACTCATCCAGGGGTAGCAGCTCTTCGTAGTGCTCTCCATCGATCGGCAGTCTGGAAACTTCCCGAAATTCTTCCGGTGAAATGGAAACCTCCCGGTCCCCCAATAGAAATGTATGGGTAAGAAGATTCCATTGGTTCACAAAAGCCTTGACTTACCAGACATGGGGAGCATGATAGTAAAATAACGAAGCATACACTTCCCGGTACAAACCGACCTTCTGTAATTGCGATCGTTGGGCGGAGAAAATATAGCGAGCCCAATGGAGGTAGCCCACTGGATACCGTGGGGTGACGCCTATCGTATAGACATGCCCTAGGGTCGAGCTTCGCTTTGACATATTCGACGCCTTAGAATGTCAATAGCCACGGGAGGTTGGTTAGGTATCCCCACCGACGACAGGCTTCCATCGCGTAAGCAGTACTGTAACGTTTTAGAAATCGTTTAGGCGAATTTTTCGATATTAGGTAAAATAATTGTGTTTTTCCGTAAAAACCTAGAAGTGATCATTTATCTGTATAGAATTCACTGCACCTAGTTTAACTCGGAAATTGCTGGTTGCAGTATTTAGTTAGTCACTTGAAAATTTTAGTTCACTTTAATATTTTTCCTTAATTTAAATATTATTATAAGCTTTTAATTATGTACTTAATTAGTGGTAATTACTATTTGGATTGGGTTAATTATGCTAATGTGAATCTATGCTAACTTAATCACAAGATTAAGCAACTTTGACTTCTTGCAAAATATCGTTGAAAATATCTAGATATTTTGAAGGTTAATGGAAATTTTAATTAAAAGGATTTGAGGTGGCATAAAGTAATGGTTGTTAATTAAGCTTTAATGATGTTTTTAGATTAGATATTTCCACACACTTCCACACTTTCCACCTCCTTCTTGAAATGGCCGAACCCCCCCCCCCCCCTTGCTGCCCTCTTTTCTTTTTCACCCCATTTCCACTTCTTCAAGCTCAAATAAATTATCAAAAATTATCAAATAATCCAACAAACTCAAATACAAATCCATACACATTATTCTTTGGCCTAAGTCTAGCTTGGATCTTCATGAAAGTTAGCATTTTGGAGGCTATTTTGATGATCTTGTTGCAAGTTTGTGAATCAAGTGGAGGTATAAAATTATAACCCTAAACTTTAGTTGTTGTTTAAATACATTAAATTAGCTTATTAGATGTTTAAATAAATCTTTAATTAGCATGTTTAGAATTTCAAGAAGAGATTTTTGAAGATCGAGTTAGGGTTTTGTTTATTTGTAATGGTTAAGTGAGTGGTTTAGACTTGGAAAACTTAACCTACTTGTGAGATTGTTAATTGTTATTTTTCCTAATTGTCTAATTAAGCTTAAGTGCTAATTAAACTTTTACTAAATCTTATATGGGTGAGATTAAAATTGTAGTAAAGGTTTGTGTGACTTAGTTAAGCTACTATGTGATGATTGTGGCCTCTAGATTTTTGTTAAACTTCTAGACTTGAGCTAAAATAATTAAAATATACTTACTAGGTTTTCAGATAAATTAGGTGTGGGTTTCAATTGGCGTTGTGATGTTATATTTATTATCTTCCACGATATATTTTGTGTTGTGAGTGTGCCATCGGTACGATCAGGATCTAGGCTTGGGGGTTATGTCGTTTTACGTTCCTAGCTGAGATTGTGCCGATATCGTATGCATTTTGTGCACTGAGTGCACAGTGTGTATAACTTATGGACGTTATCCATGCGTTTCGTTGGTTTTGTGTCGGCGCAGGATATTTAACCTTATGTGTTGTGTTTGTGAAATTTTAGGATAGCGAGCAGGGACTTCGGACGCTGCGAAGAAAGGGAAGCAGGTGGTCGGATTTACTTAGCTTGAGGTTATCGGTGAGTAGATTTAACATCTACAGGGGAATCACCCGCATGGCGTTATGCGTCTGGGCTAGATTAATTGACATGATTATTAGTTACAAGTATATGGATATTGATTGTGCATGTGTACCATTGTTGCATATCTTATTTCCTATTGTATATGGACATAGTATTAATGAGATACAACACCATTATTGACGATTCACGTTACACGAGCACTAATTGTATGCTACACACACTCAGAATATAATTGCCATGACACGCACAATACCTATACATACATGATATTGTATTGGTTAGGGACATTGAGACTTGATCCTTATTTCCATTGTGTATAAGAAAGATAGCATACACATATACCTACATGCTTACACATATGCCTTGCTATGCCTACATGCCTACACATATACCTATAGGGTATTGTATCATTATTGACAGGTATAGATACATATCTTGCTATAGCTACACATATACCTATAGGGTATTGTATCATTATTGACAGGTATAGACACATATCTTGCTATAGCTACACATATACCTATAGGGTATTGTATCATTATTGACAGGTATATACACATATAAGATATAGCTACATATACATCTTGCATACATACTTACATGTACACACATATACCTTGCTATAGCTACATGTTCACCCTTATATAATGTTGCGTTGGATTTTGGAGAAATTAGGAACCGCGTGATATATTTAATAACTTGTTGCATTTAAATAGCGGTTTTTCCTTTATATGCTCATATTACTGTTTTATGTTGCATATATTATATTTTATAGATTTACGCATTGAGATATGGATTTCATATGATGTTTTCTGGATGTTTTACTCCTAATGATATATATCAGTGGTATGGGACGCTGTAATATATGTATATATATCAGTGGTATGGGACGCTGTAATATATGTGTATATATATATATCAGTGGTATGGGACGCTGATATATATGTATATATATATTATATAATCATCATAATGATCTATGCAAGTATTCTTATTCTTTACTTGATATTTCGATGCATCCACCCTGAGATTTCTCGATTCTAAGACTTGTGTTAGAAAACTGATATATACGTGGATTGCGAGTGTCGGAGCTGGACACTTAGGTTCCGTGAGACGTATCGGGATTGCGAGTGTCGGAGTTGGACACTTATGTTTCGTGGATTGTGAGTGTCGGAGCTGGACACTTAGGTTCCGTGAGACGTATGGATATGTGGATTGCGAGTGTCAAAGCTCGACACTTAGGTTCCGTGAGACGTATGATACGTGGATATCAGGGCCGGTCCTGATGACGGCGCCTGAGATATGAGGATTTACGTGTCGATGCTGGACACGGGTTTCATGATGTTTCGAGTGTCGATGTTGGACACTTAGGTTCTATGTTTTTGATGTGTCGTTGAGGGATACATACACACACACACATATATATATATACAGGCATATGTTTTCATGATGTTTTGGGTGTCGATGTTGGACACTCAAGTTCCATGAGACTTATAGGATATGAGAGCCGATCTGAGGATGCGGTGCCTGAGGTATTGGGATTTGGAGTGTCGTTGATGGACACTAGTTTCTCCATGATGAGGATTTCTGTGTTGATGATATGTTTTATCCCATACTCAGCATTTATTTGATATGCATTGCTTCATGTATTAGTAGTACCTGATAGAGTACCTTTCATGACTGGTGCATATACATATTGCCATTATTGCTATCGGCTTGCATATGATAGATTATCACAGTACGTGCATACCTGCGATTACCTGCATATGTTATTTACTATTCACAAGTTGGCAACTCACCACCGTTGTGCCACAGTGTTTTGCAGGTTGTCCCTCAGAGTAGTCGCTGCAGGGCTTCTTCCTATCGTATCATCTTTTGCAGCGGATACCGCTACGGCTGACTGTGAGCAATTTTGCTATAGGTGGGTTTTGCGGTTATCCGATGATGCTTATTGTATATCTTATTGTATATACTCTCCATCTACCACCTTCATGTATTTGACTTAGAGACGAGTTGTGAGGATCGATGTTGTATATTATTTTGTGACTCGGGATGTCTTTTATGCTGTTATCACTTTATATCGTCCATTTTCTTCGCTACGGCGTCGTATATCTGTTTTGGTGGTTGTTTCCGCCTTTGGGCATGATTTGCTCCTGTTTGGGGATGCTTTATTTATATTCTATGTTGTACCCGTTTCGGGGCTAGTTTTTACAAAGGAGGTGTTGCCGAAATTTTTTTAGAAAGAAACTTAAGTTAAAGATTTTCATTTGAGATTTCCAAAAGTTTTAACAATGTTTTTATCACTTGCTACTTTTGATGATTTAGATTTCTGGGTTTTCGGCTTACTTGAATTGCGTTACGTCTGTAGACGTTACGTAGTTTAAGTGTCGTCACATGCCAAATTTCGGGTCGTGACAAGTACACAGACTCTCCTTATGCTGAATTGAATGGATAGGCTCTGTTGGTTCTCCACAGGTGAAGCTGTGGCGGCCCCTTATGATGTGACCATACCAGCCCCCCCATAGGAGAAGATTCTCTTCATTCCTATCATGGTTCATGATCATAGCCAGCACTTCCTCATCAACGGGTGTAGGGGAAGAAAAAAACTGAAGCCATTATACGTAAAAAAAAAGGACAAAAGAAGTATCAACAAAAGGACGTGAGTTCAATTTATGGAGCTACTAGCTCCAAAGCAAGTGGACCTCACGAAATCAAAGTGGCAGCTGACTAATGATAGAACATATGCCCATTGTGCGAATCAAAAAGGATTTTCATTAAATGAGCATAAGGAGTTAAACTCCTAATGTCCCAAAAGTGGGTCCTTTTTAATAACAAAAAGTTTAAATCTGTTTGAATCTTTGAAACAGGGATTTAACCCCTAAAACCCAGAAGAATATATATTCAAGAACAGGAAAGAAAATGTAACGTTTTCAAAATAATAATATGATTTTTGGGAAATTTTATAATTTAATATTATTTTAATGAATATTTTAATATTCTGGTATAATTAAATACAAATAAATGGGGGAAAATTATGGAAAATTCTAAAATAGGGTATTTTATGGAATTATGCCATTTTAATGTTTTTAAGACTAGTTATATGCTAAATTAGTGTTAATCGCGATTAAAAATCGCTAATTGGATTTTTAGCATTTTTGTGCAAAAATGTGCACATATCATTTTCCACACTTGTTACACTTGTGTTACATTTCTATTGCCATACTTGTTCTTTTGGGTTCACTATTGGAGTGAGAAGGAAAAGAAAGGAAAGAAAAAGTAATGATGATGATGAGAGAGAGAGACTAGGTCAACCCCCACTTTTTGAACCATACTCCCATCATTTTCCCCTTCTCATTCTCTCTCCTCTCCCTCTCTTGAGCTGCTGCCCTCTTTCTCCCTCTTCATGAAACCCTAGATCCACAATGAAATCCAACCCAAAACCCCATTCCCACTTCACAAAACTTGCTCCCAAGCTCACTAGCTACACATTGAACCTAGCAAGATTGGATTTGGAGGATTTTGAGCAACTCAAGAATTTTCTTGAGTTGCCAAAGGAGGTAATTTCTGCACCCTCAAGTAGTATTTCAATTTCCTTGTGCATCAATTCTAGTTTCATATCGATATTGTGTCGTTTTGTGGAATTTGGAGAATTCAAGTTAGGGTTTAGGGTTAGACCTGAAATCAAAGTGGAATTGAGGCTTGTTGTGACCTTAGAACCCCTTGTGTGATGCTAATTTGAACCCAAACCTGAGCTAGAACACAGAATACGGAATTAAGGAATCGATATCGGGAAAAACTGTAAATCTGATAGTGTTTTGTGGAATCTGCTATCACCCCGAGACCCCAAAAATAAAACTGAGTTGACAGTGAGATGTGCAGGCTCCATAGAACCACCACACCAAACCCTAGCCCCTAACTCATTCCCTTGGCCGCCAATTTATCCTTTCTGGCAGCAAATTGCGGCCAGAGCAGGAGGGAACTGTCTCGAATTTTGTGCATGGCCCTATTTCCTCTAGTCTTGACCCTGGGTATGTCTAGTTTTGATTGATTCCATCTAGGGTGAAATCTGGGTTGATTTGCTTGAGTTGGTGTATGATTTACGACTTGTTTTAGTATGGATTTTGGTATTTGGTGATTCATTCCTGTCGGGTGGCGTTTGGACGTCAACGACAAGTGGATATTGATCGTGTTTACATGCGAGTCGATAGGTTTTTACCTATGCGGGTAGCGTGTGCTATTTTGGCTTCCGATGTGATTTTCATGTGCTTTAGCGTTGTGATATACTTGTAGGTACCCTACGAGATGTTGAGGCAAAGAAGATGAAGATGGCGACATCGGCACCGATACATGAGAAGCAAGGTGAGTAGATTTGTATCTACGGGGAGAAGTCGGGTGGATGGCGTATAGCACCCCCGCAGTCCGTGGTGATGTATACGAATACGTATACACACATATATTTATTATGTGTTGTTTAGGATTATTGATGGTAATAATGGATTATTGGTGATAAGGATGTATTGGTTTAGTATAGTGCGGAACCCTAGAGTACTGGTTGCACCCGCACATACACATACACACATACTTGCATACATTCTTTCATTTATCTGTGCGCATATGATGGTGTGTATATCTACACATGGGTATGGGACTATGTGTTCATATACGAGATTTGAGGATGATACGTGGGATTGAGATGAGTCGATGAGATTCGATTGAGGCCGTGAGATTTGGCAACATGACAGAGTTCGTATTGGAAATGTGATATGATGGTAGTGATACCTGTCATGTGATGAGATAGTGTGATATCGACTCAGATTTAGGTGGTTTCCATACCCCTCTATATTGACTTGATTGTTGGGTTCGTAGTTCGCATAGTAGGCGTTAGACTAGACCCGAGTCATACCTATTTCAAAACTAACGAATCAGGGATATTTTAAGGATAGGCAAAAGGTTTTATACGGATATTTTCAAAAGGCGCATCTTTTCTTAAAACACCGTAGCCCTTATTTTACCAAAAGTCCCGATTCGTCATATTTCAAAAGGCAAGGTTGCATGATATATCTATTGAGGCAGGTTCTCTACTGTTGCGTTGATTATTCGATTCCGCATATTCATGCTATTTGCATTGCATCGCTTGTATTATTGATATATTTCAGTCATGCTGCTAGGACACCAGCACCATTATCGATGATGCGTATATTCCACGTACACTGTTGCCGGCTCACACACTTCATCATCGATAATTGCCATGTCACTACACTGTAGTACTGTTGCATTCAGGATATGATTCTTGCATGACAGACTGATGTGCTTACATTTCCTTTACATGTCACACACTTCATGCTTGCTGATTATACGCATTGAGATATGTTGTTTCCATGATATTTCTGGTTTTGGGAACCGTGGGTGTTTAAAAAGGGAATATGTAACTGTTTTAAAACCCGGTTACCCTTGATATGATATTTCAGTGCGTCCACCATGTGTTTTCTTGGTGCTGAGAGCGACATGTGAAACCCGATTCGAGGAGGCGGATGAGGCCGATTGCGGGTACATGGTGGACCCGGTATGGTTCCCCGGGGTAAGAAATGTTTTTCGTGGAGTAGACAATGAGCCTGGCAGGGTGGCGAGTACCTACCAGTGATTGGTTGGACCTGGCGGTTATCCGGAGGATACTGACCAGCGTCGATAGATGGATATCGGCGTACTGCCGGGGCCGAGGGCCGATACCGCAGACAGAGCCCGTGGGCCGATCCGGACTGACGGAGCCCGATATATGAGGATTTACGTGCCGATGCTGGGCACAATTTTCATGATGTTTTCGAGTGCCGATGCTGGGCACTCCGGTTCCATGATTTTGACGTGTCGCGAGGGACACAGGTGGTTTATATCCTCATATTTCCATGCATATGCTGATGATATTTACATGCATGATGGTTATTGTCATTGGGTGACGAGTGGACGGGATCCACGTATATGCAGATTGATTTCATTGATTTTACCTCACATTTATGTTATGCTATTACCTGAGGCACTGGCACGAGTACTTGGCACTACACTCATGTATAGAGATTACATTGCCAGCTTAGCATGTTTCAGACTTATTCATATTGAGGTTATATTTATATCTGATCGTATTGACCTAGGATGGGTCATACATTCGATCTCTGCTTATAGATATTTTCTATTCACGAGCTGGCAACTCACCCCCGTTGTGCCACAGTCCTTGCAGGTTTTTGCCGTACAGATTCCATAGCGGCATTTCTGGCACACTGCTTCCATATGGGTGACTTGCGTTGGTAGGTGGGTTTTTCTGTATCAGAACCGCCATTGCTCCTGTATTATTCATTGTATCTAGTCATTCCATCAACCAAAACTTGTATATTGTTTCAGACTTAGAAAACAATGTTGTATTATTTCGACCTTAGAGTCGCGCTTATAGTATTACGGTTTTCTGGCTGTTTTGAGTTTCTTTTTGGGTTTTGATCCTCGCCCTTTGGCGTTGTATATTATTATTGCTTGCGTGGTTGTGACCGTCGATTGACGAAGAGCTAGCTCCCGCTTGGGGATGCCTTTTATCATTTCATATATATTATTCTTGTTGTACCCCGTTTGGGGCCAGTTTTTACAAAGGAAACTCTGCCGAAATTTTCAGGAAAGGTTACACATTTTAGAAATGCATATTCGGCTTAGTTATTTAAAAACTTGATTTTCGAAACGTGATTTCCTTACTTCTTAAAACCAGTTTTCCTTATTTACTCTTTAAATGGTTTTAGATTTCTGGGCTTTTGGCTTACTTGGATCAGATGGGGTCCTATAGACTTCATATGGTTCAAGGGCCAGTCACGTGCTCTTTCGGGTCGTGACAAAGTTGGTATCAGAGCGCTAGGTTGACCTTGGTTCGAGTCTGAGTTTGACTATGTGGAGCCTAGGGCGTTATTTATATACGGAACTTAGGCTTGACCTTACGGAACTTAGACTTAGTCGAGGGGGTATTAAACCCGAACTTTCGTCGCGTAGGATGACCCTTGGTTGATAGAATAGGTGACTAAAGTAGAGTGACGTACCGTGGGTATGTTCCGCGGCATACTTACGACACGCTACTCCGCTTAAGAAACCTTAGGTTGTACATTTCCTTGCACCGTATTGTATTCCTTCCTATGATCTACCTTCATCGATACTGGTTATGGTTTTGCTGCCGTGATTGCACGGGCAGAGTGAGCTACGGCTCGAGTTGCGTCAGCATGAGCTCGTCGTGGACGAGGACTGACCAGGGCGTGATTCCAGAGGTGTACGATTGCAAATTGAGGCGTCGTCTTATTGTGTTTTCGCGCCATGAGCGTTGGATTAATCGCTTTTACGAGATTTCTCGGGTGTGCTGATCGGTACCAGAGGATTGAGCCACTGATAGAGGCCAGCCAGGATGTGATGACTATTGATATTATCGCTTATCCAGGACAATTGAGGCGCTGTTCAGCGCACAGATGAAGGAGCCAGTTGTTGCTGCGGAAGATGAGATATCGCCCAGATGATTGGAGCTACTGCAGCATGAGCATATTCTTAGAGATGTGATAGTGAGTCGCTAGTCACCGAGAATTAATGACTAGGACATGTAGTTCGTTCGCTCACCCCGATGCGAGGTCATCAGGTAGATTGATTCCACCTAGAGGCGACTTCACGTAGGTTCGTTGAGAGTCGATGGATACGATCGAATGTCAGGAACCCATTTCCAAGTTTAAAGTATTCGGAAAGACATGCAAGCGATTCTATGGACCCTCTAAAAGAATGAAACCCTAACTCGACATAATGACCGTATGAAAGCCTTTGAACCTTAGGGTTTGCGGCAGTTCCGCGGCGCCATTAGTGAGGCTTGGGTTTGCCCTTCTACGGCTGGACCACCGATGATGTGGTATGTACTCGATACTATTAAACTGTACCCGAGATGTTGAGCTCTTGGGGGATTATGAGGTTCTGACGAGTCGATCGGACGATTCGACATCATTCGGATATCATGTGATGGGACACTGCTTGGGAGACTCCAGATACGAGCGTAGCCGTTGGAGCGCAGTCTGTGTAGCCACGATGAGATGAGTCTGAATCAGTCGATATTGAAGCAGAGTGGAGTAATGAGTTTGCAGGAGATTTCGACGAGATGACGTTTCACTCCGCTGACATCAGAGATGCGATATGCACGCTGAGGACGTGTTCGGCTAGATATCTCCTACTGGGTGATGAAGATACTGAGTTCGTGATTTCGAGTCCGTGTTAGAGACTTCGGAGGGACCGTAGCCGAGGACATTGCAGTGCGCAGATAAAGACGCGACGTCGAATGGTCGATGATACAGACAAGCGGGACAAGAAGTTCATGCGAGAGGCAGACGAGCTGTTACTACACCCCGTTAAGATTAAAGGTCGGACATGCATACAGAGGCGCAGGGATGCGACCAGCTTCCGAGGAGATGTTGTACTAAGGACGCAGATGTCCAGAGAGCGAGAAAAGATTACGCCAGAGTACCAGCCTCCTTACAGTTTGGCTTAGGCAAGATCAGAAGAGACCTTGAGTAGGATTCCTTCCAGTACACTGCTGCAATAAGAGTTGCACCCAGGATCGGATGTATGATGGGTATTCAAAGGACCAGAGGTCGGCGCCAGAGATGTGCTGCTTTACGAGCGGTCGTGGGGATTGACCGAGAGATGACCAGGGAAGTGCCAGAACGGAATCGTTCCTGTCAGCACACTTGACCGGGCCGATGAGCCGATGGATTGCGAGATTGGTAATCTACAGGAAAGATCAGGAACCAGAGGCAGAGGACGCCAGCCGCGAGCAAGAGGCAAGTAGATATCTTGCGCCGCTAGCATCGGATGTACCGGTACCTTCTCGACCCTGAAGAAGGATATACCGACGACGGTATTTATGATTTGTGATTTTGTGATTTGATTATCACGTATCCGTCGCTTTGGATTTCGGTATTTTGGACGATTTATTCGCATGATTTAGTTTTGATGACTGAGTTCCATGATATTTGATTTTGTGCACCATGGTTGCACTTACTGGGTATATATACCTTGCATATAGTTATTACTCTTGAGGTGTTGATTGTAATTTCATGCCTATTTTATGCCGGCGATTTGATTTACGCTTACAGCATAGTTTCATGTACTTTTAGTGTTTTGATTTGTGCACGCTGATGCACGCGGTTGTGAGTTTTTCCATCGCGGTACACCTGATTTGATTAAGCCGCGTTGTATATCGTTTCGTGCCTTGGCTGCACCTTCTTATGACTTTATGGATTTCATACGGTTGATTTGATGTTGTGCATATGTTACGCACACGATTTGATTTTTTGCACTCGGTATAGCTTATATGTGCTTGTAGTGCATTGATATGTGTTTTGTGCACGCAGTTGCACACGTTTATGATTTCCTTTATATCTGGGTACACTTAGTGTTGCTGCTTACGCATTTGAGTTATTGCTGGTATTTGTGCATGGGATGCACAAGTTCTATACTTCGTGCGTTTGTCGCACCAGTTTTATGTTTCTTGCGTTTATCGCATCAGATTTATATTTCGTGCCTTTGTTGCACTGGATTTATATTTTGTGCATTACGGTTGCACCTGACTTCGATTTGATGTCTTTCGGTATGTCGATTTTGATTGTGATATTGATGTGGATTCTTGCACTCTGTGCTTTTGACTGGACTTACGCATGTTCGGCGTTGCTATTGGATTTTGTGATTCCGTGCATGTTGAGTGCGCAGGGTTTAGATTTTCATTCGTGCACGATGGATGCACCGATTTGGATTTTCGCGCATGTTGGGCGCATGTTTTGAGATACGATTTTGGGGCACACCAGATGCACTAAATCGAGATTCTTCGTGCATGTCAGATGCACCTGTGTTGGCTGTCAGGCACAGACGTTGCCTGTGACAGATGTTTCGTGCACACCCGTTGCACCTAGATGTTGTTTTGTGCACCTGTATGACACATATATGGATTTTGATTTCCGTGCGCACCAGACGCACAGGGTGGTGTTATGTGCATTTTTGGGGATTTATTCCTTTTGGAGCAGTACATTTTTATGATATTGGATATTTGTTTTCATACTGAGCAGGACTAGTCAGAGGACAGTACCTGGATATATTTTGCATGCATTGATAGTTCGAAGGGATTTCCAAGAGCGAGCTATGGTCTCGATATATATATATATACCTACGTGTCCGATATGACACGAAACGTTTAAAAACAAGGAAACTCTTCTAAATTGTTTTCAAAAACGGCGGAACGTACCTATTAAATAAAGGATATATATATACGTATATAGTTATTTCTTGTGAAAAACGTCCGCCACTGTGCAGTGTTACGCGCATCGCACAGCGACTTAAAAAGATTTGGCATGCATTTACATCAGCTATTCACATGTATAGATTGGATGTCTACATGTGTAGTTCTGATTTATATCATATTGATTTTGTATTGGATTTGACATTTGTGTCTTTACCATGACTCCGATGATTGCGGGATGCTTGATGGAGTGTTGCTTTTGAGTTATCTGCTCAGTACTCATGCGCATACATTGCGCTATGATACGTTTTATGTATTGCTGATTTCGGAGCCCCGATGACTTGGAATTTGTATTGAAATATTTTAGCATTTGGGGGTTAAATTTAAATTCAGGGACCGAATTTCATTAAGGGGGGTAGATTGTAACGTTTTCAAAATAATAATATGATTTTTGGGAAATTTTATAATTTAATATTATTTTAATGAATATTTTAATATTCTGGTATAATTAAATACAAATAAATGGGGGAAAATTATGGAAAATTCTAAAATAGGGTATTTTATGGAATTATGCCATTTTAATGTTTTTAAGACTAGTTATATGCTAAATTAGTGTTAATCGCGATTAAAAATCGCTAATTGGATTTTTAGCATTTTTGTGCAAAAATGTGCACATATCATGGGATCGATCTGACTCAACGAAGAAAATGAACAAACAGTTGTCACTTCAGAGCCAAAGGCTCTATTTATAAGGCATGATGGGATCGATCTGACTCCCCCATTTCTCTAGGCGATACAACGGTTGTAAGGCTGGCACCATTGCACTCGCGTGCAAGACACGTGAGAGAAACGTTGGGAGGCATTTGTTCCCTTAAAAAAAGAGAAGAAAAGAAAAGATGAAACGAAACCTTCCCACATGTTTAACGCGTGAGCGCTCACATGCAAACCATGTGACCTCCAGCTTCAAGGATGAGTAAATCTTATGATATGATCTTCATGTGTTGATCATGTGAGCGCTCACATGCTGTCACGCCCCGCTTTCCAGAATACAGGTAAGGAGACGCAACGAGGCCCACGACGTATTTACTCAGAAGTAAACACGTTAAGCGTAAATTAGCAATATAATAAATGTACACAAGAAATGATAAGAGGTATAAATAAACAGCAACTTTTTATTGATTAAATATTCTTTACAATACAATGGAAAGTAAATACAATACTGGAAAGCAATGCCTAAATAATGGCATGAACTGAAGGTAAAAATATATAGAAGTGAACTAGAGATCTGGGTTCTCAATGAACTGCTCCAAATCGTCCTGGCTGGGCTCGATCTCCAGAGAGTCGGGTCCTCCTAACAACATTCCAATGAAAGAAGGGAAAAGGAATGTCGTCAGCGAACAATCGCTCGGTAAGTCCCAAAAGATAAAGAAGAATAGACAGAGAATAGTACAGATAAAGTATATATTGTTATGTTTGTTATGTTAACGTAGTTGTTTGTAACTTGGTACAGAATATGTCAGTGTATATGAGAGGGATCCAACTTGCTCCGTGAACTAAGGTATATGGAGTACAATGCCCCGTCAAAACCCACGGGGCAATGGCAACGGATGTTCAGGTTAGGTGTATTATAGTGACCATCATCGTGCCACTTTTAACACATTCCGTATCAGTCTACCCCTTAAAAACCTCGTAATGCATATTGTATTGATTGTATTGATTTGTTATATGAGACTTTCTGAAACCATGGTATAAATTATTCATGTAAACGGGTAAGGATATAAACGAATAGTCATGTAGTCAAGTCAATATATATCCATGGTTCGGTCCAGTCGAGTCATGTTGATATTTGATAGTATTCTGGTATTCATGTTCAAGTTCCAGTATATATGGATTCATGGTATATTGGAGTTATATTTGAATTGTATGTAGGTTGGAATTGTATTCAGATTAGACTGAGACTCTATCTGAGTCAGACACTTAAACAGAATTGGATTTCTGAATTAGGTTTTGGAGTTATCGGTAACTGCATCACATGGACGACAGGATTTGTGACCTTTTCCAAGCCAATTACCATTAATAACCCCGTTTTAGTTTTCTACCTTAAATAGGCAAGCACCCACTTTCTCCGGCTTCCTGAGATTCAAGAGAATTGGTCCCGCTTAAATCTATATTTGCTAGGGTCATTAATGTAAATTAATATAACTTGAGGGGGTTTTATGAAAAATAGTTATAGTATAATTTCAAAATAATCCTCAAGTATTTATTTATCGTATTTAGGGTTTTTCATGGATGTAATTTTTTTATATGATGAGATATTCTAATGAATATAAACCTAAATTGAATAGTACATGGTATTTTAGTGTAAATTGACTTGTATGGATTGTTAATAGTATTTTCATGAAACTTGTGATTCTTATGTTTACAAAATATAGAATTTATATAAATGTAAAATAGATGTTTTGATAATAATTATATATATATAATTATTAAAAATAAAATTTATTTATTAAATAGAAAATCACGTTTTCTTAAAAATTGTATTAAAAATTCCATCGAGATCGTATGTTCCGTGAGGAGGTCTGCATCTCGCCCTACTAATTCTGAGGATGTACGATGACCCGCACCATCCAAATCGGGTTCTCCAAAATGGGTTGTAGAGGCTTAATTGTAAGGAATTTAATTAAAACAATTTAAAGAATACGGTTTTTAATAGTTTATGGTATTTAAATATAAATTCGTATTTGTCCCAAAATATTATTTTCAAGCAATCGTGCTATGTCAAGATGTGTGTTGTGAGAGGTAAGTCATTATCTCGTGAGATTTTTCTAAATGTAATACAAGAAAATATGATAAAAGATGTCGTATATGAAATTTGTGGTATTTAAACGTAAAAGTGAAATAAAAGTTGCATAGCAAGATATTTTAAGATGAAACTTGTTCTCAGTGTTTGTTTTGATTACTAAACAAGATATAACAATATGGATGATTGTTTATTAAGAAAAATTGTGTTTTATAATAAGTTTAGAATTGGACGTCGGAATAACTCCACTTCCGACGAGATTTGAAAAGAGAAGTTTTTAAGTTAGGAAGAGAGAAGAAAAGAGGGAATTTACGAGTTTATGGTAGAGAGGAGAGGTATAGGAAGGTTTTGAGAGCTTCGTGGAGTCGTGGGATCGCCGGAATCTTCCCGAATCATTGTTGAAACTTGACCTTGGCTAACATCATTTGTACAATTTATTTGACTTGGAAAAATTTGAGAATTTTGACAATGGATTTCAGAATAGAGAGGACTAGGTATGGGGTGGTATTTATAGGATAGAATTAGGGTTTAGGAATTAAAAATGAGAATTAAAATGCATTAAAACATTGGATTAATGAATGATTTTAAACCTCTGTTTAATTGCAGGAAAAACAAACAGAAGAGGAGTAGTGGGGGGAGGCCAAGGGTGTTGGGGTAAAATTTTTGGAGCATTATCGACGGTGCCAACCGGCGGCGCGGGCCCAGAGGAGATCTTCGCCGGTCGATTGGTGTGGGTTGGGGTCTGGATTCTTACTACGTGTTGGTGTCTGTCCATCTAATAATTTCCATATGTTTGATTTCTGAGACTTTTCATTTTTACATGTATTACACGTGTAAACTTTTGGGCTTCCAAAAAGTTTAAAGAAAAATCATTAAAAATAATATGTGGCTAATGGGATTCGAACACAGGGGCTACGTCACAGCAGTGCAAGGGCTGTACCAGTGAGCTACAAGTTATTTCTTGTTGTTTTTCAAACAAAATAATACTTAAACTATACTCAAGCTTGTAAATACTCCATTCAGTACATTAACTTTAAAAAAATTGTACATTAAAATAGAGTCGTTACATTCTACCTTCTTTAGAAAAATTTCGTCTTCGAAATTTACGAATATCTAAGGACTAATTTACAAACAAGTAAGGGTATCTTGCACTCATGTCGTCTTCTCTTTCTCACGTTGATTCTCCTGTCGAATTTTTTCTCCACATCACTCAAACCATGTTTACTTCCTTGTTGCTAAGTGACTTTACCTTTCTGTCCAGAATTTCAACGGGTTGCTGCTTACAAGATAAGTCTGTCTGTACAGTGAGCTCGGAGTGATCAAGGATGTAGCTGGGGTCACTCACATATCTTCAGAGTTGGGATATATGGAACACATTATGCACTCCTTCCAATGAGGGTGGAAGGGCCAATCGGTATGCCACTTCTCCGACTCATTCGAGTATGTCAAACAGTCCAATAAATCTCGGACTGAGCTTACCCCTCTTTCCAAAGTGAATCACTCCATGGTTTGGAAAGATCTTTAAGAACACATGATCTCCCGGTTAGAACTCCAGGTGTCGGCGTTTTGCATCAGCCCTGTGCTTCTATCGGTCTTGGGTTATGCACATTCTTTCTCTGATCGTGCGAACTACATCCACAATCGCTACGATCATCTCTGGTCCAAGGAGTTCCCTATCTCCGATATCGTCCCAACTTAAGGGTGAACGACACTTTCTTCCATAGAGAGCTGCAAACGGTGACATTCCAATACTCGCTTGGTAGCTGTTGTTGTATGAAAACTCCACAAGATGTAGGTGATCTTTCCATGATCCTCCGAAGTCTAACATACACGCTCTGAGCATATCTTCAAGGATCTAAATCGTTCGCTCAGACTGACCATCTGTTTGTGGATGATAAGCTGTGCTGAAATTCAGACTCATTCCCAAGCTAGCTTGCATACTCTACCAAAACTGCGATCGGAATCTAGTGTCCCGATCGGAGACAATGCAAACTGGTACTCCATGTAATCTCACAATCTTCTGCATGAGTTGATGTGTATCAGAAATAGTACACTATGAAAAGTTAAATCTTACTTAGATTCAGACTTACTTCCATGTATTTTTTTGCTAGCGTCTCGGTAGATTGGCCAACTCGAAATGAGATGAAGTGAGCCGACTTTGTGAGTCGATCCATAATAACCCATACCGTATCGTTACCTTTCGTGCTGCGAGGAAGTGCAGTCACAAAGTCCATGGTGATATTTTGCCACTTCCATTCTGGAATAGATAACGGTTGAAGTAAACCAGCAGTCCTGTGATGTTCAGCTTTTACTTGCTGATACACCAAGCATTTGGCTATGCTTCTAGCTACCTCACGCTTCATTCCATGCCACCAGTAATATTGTCGTAGATCTTTGTACATCTTTGTACCACCAGGGTGTACTGAATATAGAGAGCTATGAGCTTCTTTCATCAACTCTTCCCGAACAGAACCTTGTGGTACACACAATCTGCTTCCGTATTTCAAAAATTCGTCTTCATGGATGATGAAATCTGTTCTAAGTCCACTTTCTACTTATTCTCTGATCTTTTGCAACTTGGCATCGCTTGCTTGAGCTGCTTTGGTCTGATTGACAATAGTAGATTGAACTTGTAAATTCATCAATTTTGAAGTATTACCTGGCATAACCACTTCAATCTCCATCTTGTGCAATTCTTGCTGAAGCTTCCACTATGCGGTGGGATTCATTGATAGTGGTTGTCGACTAAGTGCATCAGGAACTACATTCACCTTCCTTAGATGATATTGTAAGTTGTTATCAAAGTCCGCCATAAGTTCTAGCCATCTTCTCTGCCGCATATTCAACTCTTTCTGAGTAAACACATACTTCAGACTTTTGTGGTCTGTGTATATATCTACCCATTCTCCAAGAAGATAATGACGCCAAATCTTCAGTGCAAATATAACAGCTGCTAACTCTAAGTCATGCGTTGGATAATTGCGCTTATGAAACTTCAACTGTCTTGATGCATAAGCTACAACTTTTCCATGCTGGTGTAGAACGCATCCTAATCCCTTACCGAATGCATCGCAATGCACAACAAAACCTCCTGATTGGTCCGGTATTATGAGAATAGGCTCCGATGCCAATCTTGATCGAGTTCTACAAAAGCTTGTTCGCATACTTCTGACCACACGAATTCTTCATCTTTACATGTGAGCTTGGTCAGGGGTGTTGCAATCTTCGAAAAACCTTCTATGAATCTTCGGTAGCATCCTGCTAATCCCAAGAAACTTTGAATGCCCTTCACTATCTTTGGTGTCAGCCATTCGCTTACTGCTGATACTTTAGCTAGATCCACAGATATTCCTTCACCTGAAATGATATGCTAGAGAAATCCGACTTGATTTAGCCAAAACTCGCACTTGCTGTACTTAGTATAAAGTTGATGATGTCGCAAAGTCTCAAGGACAATTCGCAAATGCTCGGCATGTTCTTTCCGACTCTTTGAATACACCAGGATGTCGTCAATGAATATGACAACGAACCTGTCTAGGTACTCTCGGAAAACTTGGTTCATCAGATTCATGAATATGGCTGGTGCATTGGTCACTCCAAATGGAATCATGAGAAACTCATAATGTCCATAGCGAGTCCTGAATACCGTCTTCAGAATATCAGACTCTTTGACCTTCACTTGATGATAACCCGAACGAAGATCTTGAGAAAACGCAAGACCCACTTAGCTGATCGAACAGATCGTCGATTCGCGGTAGCGGATACTTGTTCTTTATTGTGACTTCATTTAGAGCTCGGTAGTCAATGCACATTCTGTATGAACCTTCTTTCTTCTTCACAAGCAAAACTGAAGATCTCCAACTTGAAGTACTGGGACGAATCCATCCTTTCTGCAGCAGTTCGTCCAGTTGAGTACGGATCTCCTTCAATCCTTCAGGACTTAACCGATATGGTGCTTTGATCACCAGTTGTGAACCAGGTACTAAGTCAATACTGAATTCAAGAGCTCGATCGGGAGGCAAACCTGATATATCTTCAGGAAATACATCATCGAACTCTCGAACTACCTCTGGCCTCGATTTTTCTTCTGCTTGTAGTGTTGCAACTATAGCTTTCCTTGGCTTAGCTTTGTATATGCTAGGCTCTAGTGTACAGTATCCACTATTGAAATAAAATACCAGATGGTTTGGAATCTCGAACACTACCCTTCTTTGACGACAGTCGATGGTAGCGTAAAAAGTTCCTAGCCAATCAATATCCAAAACTACATCGAAGTTCAGTATGTCCAGCACTTTGATGTCAGCATAAAATTCTTTGTTGCAGATGACCACTGGACACAGATCGTATCCCAAAGTTGCCTTTAGAACGTCATTCCCTAAACTGACATTCCAGCTAGATACGAGCGGTTTAACTGGAATCGCATGAGTTCGGACGAACCGTTACGACATAAAGCAATGAGATGCTCCAGTATCGAAGAGTTCTAGTGCAGAAAGTGAGGCAACTAAGATTGTACCTAAGTTGTGTGGAATATGTTTAGGTATAGGAAAAGATACTTTGATATGTATAAAGGTTGAAAGAAAGGGAGTTACCAGTGATGACTTGACCAGTGGCTACAGCTTCATCCACAGTCATTATGAAAGCATGTCGCCTAGGTACGTTCCTCCTTGCTGGGGGTGCATTCCTCTATCCATTCCTCTGTCCTTGAGGTAGGTTCCTTTGTGCATGATGGAACTAACGAGAAGAAGGTGCAGTAGGTCTACGAGGAGGTGGAGCTGGGAGAGCAAGATAAGGAGCAAGTGCCTGGATAGCTGGTCGCTGCGGATAGGTGATTGCTAGTCTGGGTGCAATGTTTGGATTGAATCTATGAGGACAAGATCCAATATCGTGTGTGGATGAACCACAGACTAAGCATAGGCGATTTGCACGCCTGCAATCCTTCGTCGGGTGTCCATTTCTTTTGCAATAGAAGTAGAAATCTGAACTGGGCCGGTTAAAAGTTACTTCAGATTCCTGGGTACAAACGGTGGCCTAGAAGAGGCTCCTCCTGCTATCTGAGTAGCAAGGCGCTTCACACCAGCAGATTGAGGTCTGCCCTTCTTCTTCACTGCCGGCTCATATCAACGGGCAGCCTTCAAAGCCAAATCATGGGTTGGGAAATCCTCTGTAGCTAATGCAGCTTGGATCTCCGGGTCCAACCCTTACTGAAACCTTCTAGCCCTGATCTCAGCAGTCGGTATGAGATGGGCCGCAAACTTGTTACGATCTTATGTTAGCTTTATAGTATGTGATATTAGAAATTCGAATATTTAATACATATCAACATGGTGAACTCAACATCATACTCATCCATAGATTTGCTCCACATAGAGCCTTATTGTAAGTGGATGAATTGTTGCTCCATATCAAAGCAGGCAGTCTCGGGAAAATATTTCGCGTCAAACATCTCGAAAAAAATCCTCCATTCGATCGGTTGGGCAAGACGGTTTTCTTCCGCCTTCCACCATACCCTAGCATTGTTGGTTTGTTGCAGCTTTGCAAACCTTACCCAAGCGATCTCTGGCACTTGTGCTGCTGCCAGGTCGTCTCCGATCGACTGAGCCCATTCCTCTGCTTCCAAAGGGCTATTTTTCCTAAAGAATTGTTTAGGGTGTAATGTCTGGAATTGTTTCACTCTAGTGCATCAGCTTCTGGACGGTTCATTAGGATAGCAGTCTGTTGTTGTTGTCCCTCTAAGAGCCTCTTGATCGCCTCGAGCAATACTGTCTGCTCGTTAATAGGATCTACTACGGTAGGTGTAAGTGGAAGAGGTGGTGGTGTGGTATTGTCGTTCACGTTGGTGCTCACGTTGCTCGGAGAATCCATAACCTTGAAAGAAAAATAGGGTTAGGATAGATTCAAGGAATATGAAATGTAAAGAACGTTTAGTTGCTGATTCTTATAATTCTTGTGATATATTGCTTAGGTTTCCATGCAGAATTGACCCTGCATGGTATGACTTCATGCAGAACTGACCTGCATGAGCCGCCAACAAAACCTGTCATGCCCCACATTCCAGAGTACGGGTAAAAAGACGCGACGAGGCCCGCGACGTATTTACTCAGAAGTAAACACATCAAGCATAAATAAGCAATATAATAAATGCACACAAGAAATGACAAGAGATATAAATAAATAGCAACTTTTTATTGATTAAACATTCTTTACAATACAATGGAAAGTAAATACAATATTGGAAAGCAATGCCTAAACAATGACATGAACTGAAGGTAAAATTATATACAAGTGAACTAGAGCTCTGGGTCCTCAATGAACTGCTCCAAATCGTCCTGGCTGGGCTCGATCTCCAGAGAGTCGGGTCATCCTGACAACATTCCAAAGAAAGAAGGGAAAAGGAATGTCGTCAGCAAACAATCGCTCGGTAAGTCCCAAAAGATAAAGAAGAATAGACAGAGAATAGTATAGATAAAGTATATATGGTTATGTTTGTTATGTTAACGTAGTTGTTTGTAACTTGATACAGAATATGTCAGTGTATACAAAAGAAGTCCAACTTGCTCCATGGACTAAGGTATATGGAGTACAAAGTCAAAACCCACGGGACAACGGCAACGGATGTTCAGATTAGGTGTATTATAGTGACCACCATCGTACCACTTTTAACACATTCCGTACCAGTCTGCCCCTTAAAAACCCCGTAATGCGTATTGTATTGATTATATTGATTTGTTGTATGAGACTTGCCGAAACCATGGTATAAATTGTTCATGTGGACATATAAGGATATAAACAGATAGTCATGTAGTCAAGTCATTATATATCTATGGTTTGGTCCGGTCGAGTCATGTTGAGATTTGAAAGAATTCTGGTATTCATGTTCAAGTTCCACTATATATGGATTCATGATGATTGGAGTTATATTTGAATTGTATGTAGGTTGGAATTGTATTCGGATTAGACTGACTCTGTCTGAGTCAGACACTTAAACGGAATTGGATTCCTGAATTAGGTTTTGGAATTATCGGTAACTGCTGCACATGGATGGCAGGATTTGTGACTTTTTCTAAGCCAATTACCATTGATAACCCCGTTTTAGTTTTCTACCTTAAATAGGAAAGCACCCACTTTCTCCGGCTCCCTGAGGCTCAAAAGAATTGGTCCCGCTTAAACCTATATTTACTAGGGTCCTTAATGTAAATTAATATAACTTGAGGGGATTTATGAAAATAGTTATAGTATAATTTCAAAATAATTCTCAAGTATTTATTTATCGTATTTAGGGTTTTTCATGGATGTAATTTTTTAATATGATGAGCTATTCTAGTGAATATAAATCTAAATTGAATAGTACATAGTATTTTAGTGTAAATTGACTTGTATGGATTGTTAATGGTATTTTCATGAAACTTGTGATTCTTGTGTTTAGAAAACATAGAATTTATATAAATATAAAATAGATGTTTTGATAATATTTATATATATATATATAAATATTAAAAATAGAATTTATTTATTAAATAGAAATCACGTTTTCTTAAAAATTGTATTAAAAATTCTATCGAGATCGTATGTTCCGTGAGGAGGTCTACATCTCGCCCTACTAGTTCCGAGGATGTGCGATAACCCGCACCATCCAAATCGGGTTCCCAAAATGGGTTGTAGAGGCTTAATTGTAAGGAATTTAATTAAAACAATTTAAAGAATATGGATTTTAATAGTTTATGGTATTTAAATGTAAATTCGTATTTGTCCCAAAATATTGTTTTCAAGCAATCGTGCTATATCAAGATGTGTGTTGTGAGAGGTATGTCATTACTTCATAAGATTTTTCTAAAGGTAATACAAGCAAATATGATAAAAGATGTCGTATGTGAAATTTGTGGTATTTAAACGTAAAATTGAAATAAAAGTTGCATAGCAAGGTATTTTAAGATGAAACTTGTTCTCAATGTTTGTTTTATGATTACTAAATAAGATATAACATGTTCTCAATGTTTGTTTTATGATTCCTAAACAAGATATAACAATATGAATGATTGTTTATTAAGAAAAATTGTGTTTTATAACAAGTTTAGAATCGGGCGTCGGAATAATTCCACTTCCGACGAGTTTTGAAAAAAGAAATTTTTAAGTTAGGAAGAGAGAAGAAAGAGGGAACTTACGAGTTTAGGGTAGAGAGGAAAGGTATAAGAAGGTTTTGAGAGCTTCGTGGAGTCGTGGGATCACCGGAATCTTCCCGAATTGTCGCCGGAACTTGACATTGGCTAACTCCACTTGTACAACTTATTTGACTTGGAAAAATTTGAGAGTTTTGACAATGGATTTCAGAATAGAGAGGGATATGTATGGGGTGGTATTTATAGGATTGAATTAGGATTTAGGGAATTAAAAATGAGAATTAAAATGCATTAAAATATTGGATTAATGGGTGATTTTAATCCTATGTTTAATTGCAGGAAAAAAAACAGAAGGGGAGTAGTGGGGGGAGGCCAAGAGTGTTGGGGTAAAAATTTTGGAGCATTACCGACGGTTCCAACCGGCGGCGTCGGCCCAGAGGAGATCTTCGCCGGTCGATTGGTGGGGGTTGGGGTTTGGATTCTTGCCATGTGTTAGTGTCTGTTCATATAATAATTTTCACATGTTTGATTTCTGAGACTTTTCATTTTTACGTGTATTGCACGTGTAAACTTTTGGGCTTCCAAAAAGTTTAAAAGAAAATCATTAAAAATAATATGTAGCTGATGGGATTCGAACACAGGAGCTACGTCACAGCAGTGTAAGAGCTTTACCAGTGAGCTACAATTTATTTCTTGTTGTTTTTCAAACAAAATAATACTTAAGGTATACCCAGGCTTGCAAATACTCCATTCAGCACATTAACTTTAAAAAAAATTGTACATTAAAACAGAGTCGTTACACATGCAGAGCATGTGAGTGCTGAATTCATATAAAATTAAAACGCATACGAGCCCCATGTGTTAAACATGTAAGCGCTCATGTGCAAAGCACGTGAGCGCCGCCGCCGCTACACACACACACACACACACACACATATAGATATATATATATATATATATATATATATACATATAGATATATATATATATACACATATAGATATATATATATACATATACATACATACATATACATATATACATACATACATATATATACATACATATATATATATATATATATATATATATATATATATATATACATACATACATACATACATACATATATATATATATATATACATACATACATACATACATACATATACATATAGATATATATATATGACAGCCCTCACGTGAAAGCCACGTGAGCGCATCAGTTTGAAGCGCTGGTTTCAGATAGAATTAAATTTTATTTAGAATTAAATTCTATTTGGGAAATATTTCCCCACGATCTTTCTAATACTGGAAAGATTTTCTTTGTTAAACAGAGAGTCTCTAGATTCAAAATCCAACATTGATTATAATATCACCGACTAAATCAGAACATAAAATCGAACTCTTTGTTAGGAAAATATTTTTCTAATCTTGTTAAAACGAACATAAAATATTTTCTGTTAAACAAAATTCTCCGGATCTTAGATCCAACGGCGGACATAATTCCCCGGGTGATATTTGAGATCAATTAGATCAATCGAGATCTCTCAATGAGAGATTCTCTCAAACTAATTGATATTTTCCTTTCCTATATAAAGGACCCGAGACTTCAAGTCTCAGGGAGATAGACACACACAAGAAGATAGAAAAGAAGAGAGACGGGACCTTTCCATAAGCTTCTGCAACAGAGAATTTAATTTTTTTCGAAGAAAGATAATCTTCCTCCTTTCAAAACCCTAGGTAAAGAAAATATAGAGATAAAAAGTCTCCTTTACCTTTCATATAAATATATAAAGGTTTAACTTTTCAAAAGAACTTAGTTCTTCCTCAAAATCTGAGATCCACAAGATAAATCTTCTATAAAAAAAAGAATTTAATCCTCATCGGGAAGATCTTGTTCTTCTTACTCAAGATCTAGGGGAGAACAATATTGTTTTACCACCCCATATGAACAGAAGAAAAGAACATGGAAGAAAAAAAAGAAAAAGATGGAATTTATATTACAGGAACTTAATTCCTTTAAGATATATTTTTATTTAAATATAGGGTTTTTATCCCACTGAGAACTAAGTTCTCACATAAAGAAAAGAAAAGAACTTAGTTTTTGTAGTTGATATCTGCATGAATATGGTAGAGTCTCACGTGAAAGACACGTGAACACCTTAGAAAATAAAGGCTCACGTGAAAGGCACGTGAAAATCCAAGAAAACAACGACTCACGTGCAAGGCACGTGAGCACTTAAAAGAAAAACATGAATAAGGGCATCACGTGATATCCACGTAAGCACCCCAAAAAAAGCTATTCGAGACTTAAAATCTCATGTGAAAAGCACGTGAGCACAGGGAAGAAAAGCAAACAGAAGTGTGTATCCATGTGAGCGCTTGAAGCCAAAGATATGCGCGTCACGTGATATCCATGTGAGTGCTTGAAGCTAAAACGCGGGTGCACATCACGTGAAAAGCACGTAAGGGACTAAAGCTAAACAGAAAGTGCGCATCACGTGATATCCACGTAAGCACTGTATGAACGGGTGCTTAGCACTGCTCACGTGAAAGGCGCGTAAACACTAAAAGGCATAGCTACTCACGTGATAGCACGTGAGTTCCAAAGAAACCAAAGTACTCACGTGAACACTAAAGCGGGAAGGATATTATATCCTATGTTAAAGCTTAAGCTTCTGGGCTCAGTGCTTAGCACTGTTGGGTTATGTAAAGACCAAAACAAAATGTATGGCCTATTGCTTAGCACTGTTGGGTTACAGAAAGCCCGACATTTATTCTAAAATTAATTAACTCCCTGAATTTTTAAACTTCTTCGATTTTAAAAAGAAAATCAATCAAGCTCATATATTTTAAGTCAATCTTGTTTAACCTTAAACAAGATTAATGGTTCTTAACCATATTGTAAGTCGATATTAATCTAAAACAAGATTAACGATCCTTAAACTCCTTTTCACGACCCAAAATATTAGCTCGTGACCGGCACTTAAATTACGCAACGTCTACAGACGTAACGTAACCTAAGTAAGCTGAAAACCCTGAAATCTAAACCTTCCAACAGAAGTAAGTAATGAAAATATTTATACAACACTTGGAAACCTTAAGTACAAAACCTTAAACTTATTTTTCTTTTTCTTTTCTTTTCTTTTGTTTTCATAAAATTTCGGCAGCACCTCCTTTGTAAAAACTAGCCCCGAAACGAGTACAACAAGATTAAAAAGAAAAGCATCCCCAAACAGGAGCAAAACACGCTCAACGGCGGAAACAACCACCACAAGTATAATAACAAGAATACGACGCCCAACGGAGAAGATCAACACCAAAGATAAAGAAAGAAGCAAGATATCAACCCAAAAGCGAATATAAAACCCGTCGCTCAAGTCTCGCAACTACAAGTCTTTCTATGTCTTACAACATAAACAAATACTAGTTTCTGATTTGATGGAGTCGACTAGATACAATATGAATAACAAATACGAGAGGGGCATGATCCAACATGTACCACCTACCAAAGCAAAACACCCGAAAGTAAGCAGTATGCCAACGATGCCGCTACTGATCCAAGCGGACAACCTGCAAGAACTGAGGCATAACGGGGGTGAGTTGCCAACTCGTGAGTAGAAAACATCAATAGGTAGAAATTGAAATAAATAACGATTTCCTAGGTCAACGATATCATAAAGGTAATACTATGATATCTAGGGTGACTGTATCTGCATATGTGCCAACACATAATAAATGCCTATCAGCAAGTGGATATCATCCAACAAAATAATCAATGCATGTATGCAGGTGGATCTCGTCCAACAATAAAATCAATGCATGTATGCAGTGGATCTCGTCCATGTGTCAACCACTGACACAACAACTCCTGTATGTAAATATCATAAAAACATATGCAGGTAAATATGAGGATATATATCAATGTGTGTCCCTCGCGACACAACAAAATCATGGAACCTGAGTGTCTAACATCGACACTCGAACTATCATGAAACCCGTGTCCAGTATCGACACGTAAATCCTCATGTCTCAGGCGCCGTCACCACGACTGGCCCTGAAGTCATGTCCGTACATCACTCCGGTCGATATCCCCATGATAACCACCGAGTCCAAATACAATCACCGGTAGGTACTTGCCCTGCCAGCCAGGCTCATCGTCTATACCATGAACAACATATCTTGCCCCGGGGAACCGTACCGGGTCCACCATGTACCCGCAGACGGTGCATATCCGCTCCTCGAATCGGGTATACAACACAAATCTCAGAACCGAGAAAACTCATGGTGGATGCACTGAAATATCATATCAAGAGAAACCGGGTTTTCAAACAACACATAATTTCTTGAAACATATCCACGGTTCTCAAATCCAAAATCTCATGATTACAGCATATCTCAATGCGTATAATCATAAAGCATGATGTATCCGACACATAACAGAATGTAAGCATATCCGTATATCATGCAACATGGAACAGTGATGTAATCATAGCAAGTAAATCATGGAACATAGCATAGTGATGTGGTCATAGCAAGTAAATCATGCAACATAGAACAGTGATGTGAACATGGCAAGTATATCATGCGACATATCATAATGGTGTGAGCATAGCCAGTATATCATGCAACCTAGCATAGTGATGTGAACATGGCAATATATCATAACATGATGTAGCAATTCTACTGTGTAAATGACATAGCAATTATCGATGATGAAGTGTGTGAGTCAGCAATCTGTGTAAGTGTAACATACGCATCATCGATAATAGTGTAGGTGTACTAGCACATGTATATGAAATGCAATGAGAATAACATGAATGCAGCATAATGCACATCGTGAACTAAATGCTATAAGGTATACGTATCTAATATGACCGAGTCGGTGAATCTATCATTCGGCATCCAGCCTCACAACATCACGTATGGTACAATCCATCGTACGGCATCCTCTAATCAAGGGTAAGGTTAAATCAATAGGTAAAACTCATCGTGTACGGTAACCCATCGTACGGCGGCATTAAACAAATAGGGATTCTATCAACCTATACAACTACAGGGGGTACGGATCTAAGTCTCGTACGGCATATCACTCATTATGCAATCATTATCCATATATATACCTATCTCTCAGGTCACATCCACATAAACCTCGTATCAGGGGACCGACAAGGTATCAACTATCTCTTATCGACTCGCATCCATATAACGACACATCAGCCAAGTCATCATATCTCATCGTATACTCTTTTCATCGCATCAATCTCTCACATCAATTCATTTTACATAAGCATTACATCAATTGAATATCATGTCATACTACTCTAAATCTCATACTTAAACTCGTGCAACTACAAATTTGTATGTATATTGTGATTCACATTCACCTTTCATATCCTTTTATCAATCTGAGACATCATTCTTATCATATTATTTCCAAAAGTTATGTCCCTAAAGTCTTCATCTCATATCTCGATATATATTCAATCATTAATATCACCTCTAACTATGTTTTAACCACATCTATAGTTTTCAAGTGTAGGTTTCTCCTACAGTATTCTATGTATATATATCAGTTCCATTCAAAATTTGCGGGGGTGCTATACGCCATCCACCCGACTTCCCCAGTAGATATAAATCTACTCACCTGCTAAACTCCTCGCTTAGCCATAGTCGATATGCTTCGTCGTCACGGAATCCACGCGAAGGTACCTACAATCAATATGAAATCGCAAAGCTATTAATATCAAGTTCCGAAATCCAATACGGCACGCGGTGCACTTATAGGTTAGAACCTATAGCCTACACATGCAAAACAAACAACAACCCTTGTCGTTGACATACAAACATTCAATGACCAAATACAATATCAAATCTCAAAACCAAGAATCCCAATACCGGAAAACATTTCCAAAACCCTAACTATGGTCGCTATACATAAAAACTGTCACGACAAAAACTCAATCGTACCAATACTCATTCACAACACAATAATTATCGTAGATAATAATATTTACGTCATCTCCACGTCCATTAAAATGCACGTCTAATTTTACCGAAAAACTAGTAAGCACTTTATATCATTTTAGCTCAAATCTAAAAGTTTACACAAATTCTAGCGATCACAATTATCGCAAAGTAGCATAACTAAGTCATCCAAACCCTTACCACAATATTAATCTCACCCAAATATGATTTACTAAAAGTTAGTTTGCTATTAATCTCAATTAGACAATTTAGGAAAAATAACAAATAACATTCTCACAATTTGATTAAGTTTTTCAAGTCTACACATCTTGATTAACCATTTTAACAAATCAAAACCCTAACTTGATTTTCATACATTTTCATGAAAATTCTAAACATGCAATTAAAACTATATTAAACACCTAATAAGCAAGCTTTAAAAGTTTAAACATCAATTAAAAATTAGGGTTAGAATCTATACCTCCACTAGATCTCAATTAGCAACTAACTCCAAATTTTAGCATCCAAAATGAAGTCTTTCATGAAGATCTAAGCTTGCTTTGAGTTGAAGAATTGTGGGTAGGAATTCATTTATGAGTTTGTGGGATTATTTGATGATTTATGATGATTTATATGAGTTTTATGAAGTGAAAATGAGGCAAGGAGAGAGGAAGGGCAGCAGGGGGGTTCGGCCACAACCAAAAGAAGAGGGGGGTTTTGTGAAGGTGTGGATAAATATAGTGCAAAATATCAATAAATGCTCATTAATGCAATTAATATCTAAGCCGCCTCATTTCTTTTCTTTAAAATTTAATTTTTTATTACATAATATCTAGATATTTTGCATGGATGGATTAAGCTTAATCTAGTGATTAGATTAGCATAGATTCACTTTAGAAGTAATAAACCCAAACCAAAATTGTAATTACCACTAATTAAGTACGTAATTAACAACTTAAAATAATAATTTAATTAGGAAAAATATCAATGTGAGGCAAAACTTTCAAATGACAACTAAAACCCGCAAACTAGCACTATTCTAGTTAAACTAGGTGTCGTCAGGTCTATATTGAAATTTGATCACTTCCGGATTTTTACGGAAAACACCGACTATTTTATCCTAAAACGGAAAACTCGTATAACGATTTTCCAAAACGTTACACTCCTGAACTGATATAACATATGATCTAGGTTCAAACCTGAGTCTGATATGTACGGATTTGGACTAATCCGCGCCCTGTAGGCGACAACATAAAATAGTCTCCGCATAGAATCCACGGCAGCCCCAAATAAACAATATAACACGACACGAAGTGATCTGCCTGGAGCAAGTGAAAGTTGTTATCGCATTGCGATAGCATAATTAACTGCAGAGGTTTGCACCTGCATGGAAGAGCATCTCCACAATCAAAAAACCTCTCAAAGAGGGGGAATCTGATAAGTCAGGAAGCAACGGCCGCATCTATCTAAAGCTCCGATATACGGTGCTATAAATCAACTTGGTATTTTCGGAGAGATGGATGGATATGTTCAAAATAGTATCTGTCACCATATTCAGGCTAGACATCCTCCCGACGCCTTATTCCCATCTCCGGCATTAAACAGGGATTTGTTAACGAACTTCACCCACCGAATGGCTAGTCCCCGGCAGAGTGAAATCTGCTATGTCTATTATAATCTTGAATTAAGTACACCACGAGCAAATCCTAAAAGATTTCTCTCAAATCTCTCTGGATCTAAACCGTCACCCTCTCAATACAACAGTCTCTTCTTTTGATTTAATTTGGCAATACAAATATTATATGAAAGGTCCGTTTTTATAGGCAAGCCCTAATTCTATCCAAAATAGAGATAAATCGCAATTTGATAAAATAAGATTCGCAACAGTTATCACGGCAGCAGACATCTGACCCACATTTGGATAAACATTTGCCCTGACTCTGTAAATCTTCAGCTCCTTAAGACAAACGTCTGACCCATACTTGGGCAGACGTCTGCCTGCGCTCTGGATTGGGCTTCGTTCATCCTAAGACGTCTGTCTTGCTAGCCTGCAAACGTCTATCATTGCTCTTGTGTTTCTGGCGTGCTTTTCATACATGTCCAGACGTCTGCCTAATTAAACCGCAGACGTCCGTTCCAAAGTAAACTCCATAATTATTAACAGAGAGCACTCAGGGAAGAGAGAGAGAGAGAGAGAGATGGTTAAGCATGGGGTAAGTGGGGTTATCGGCGTTAGCTACGTGATTTCTAAGGTCAAACTGATATATATGTGCTGACGTGGCTCGTTTTAATTTGCTTCCGTGGGCACAAGAGTCGGTTTCACTAAATAAAAATTTTGGAGGTCGGTTTCAAGAAATAAATATTAAAAGAAGTTTATTTTAAAAAATTGTGCTAATTCTAATCATATCAACTTGAGTCTCTCATAACTCTTGTCATCTCACTCCATAATAAAGGCCATATAATTTATGTTAGGAAAACGGAAAGTTAAGCTTAAACCACTATACAAAACTTCGAAAGCACGTCATGATCACATGCGAAAATTTATAATTTTAGAACTACTTAAAAGCAAACTTTAAAATAAGACAGTAAGAAAATAACATATAGCAAATGATATGTACCAAGAAAAATAACCAACTACTTTTTAGCTACCAAATTACCAATCTTAACACCAAAGCCAAAGGTTTATAAAACACAATAGAATATTGAACAATATATCATACATACTTGGAGTGTGTGATGAAACCTTTAAAATCTAGACGATTATATTAACAACTGTCACACCTAAATTATGCTAATCATACTCATGATTAAGTATTGTCGGGTATCCGAAGACGGGTCCCTGTCAACTGGTTAATATTCTTTAAAATAATACACGGCTGTGATTAACGATATATAACCTGCAGCCACGGGGTAAAACAGGAGGCCAGTGTAGCCGGCAGTTAATTAGCAGCATCCCACAGCTACAATTTCTTCTATTTATTTAACCCGCGGTTTTGTTTTGTCCTAATCTTGCGATTTGTTGACTGGATTATTCGGTGAAACGTCCCAATTCCATCACCTTAATTGCTGACGTAGACAACGTATCGAGTTGTCCCTTGCACTCAATCATTTTTCTCGTTCAAATGTTCTCATTCTTAAAATTAACAAACCTACACCATCAACTTGAAACTCCTATTTCAATCTATAAATATTTTTGAGCGATTAATATATGGTTATTTTTTTAATAGTTGGAGGGCCAAAATTAGATAGGTTGGGCATATGATGTTGATTAGTTTATGCAGCATTAGTGTCAAAATCAGGCAAAACAGGGCTCCGCAGTGTTTGTCTTCTGGATAGAAGTAAATGTACACTTTAAACAGGCAGGACAAGTAGTTTCTATTAGCACGACTTGTATTTTGCACGATCGATACATGTGTTCAAGATAAGATAAACGCTATAATTTTTTTTAAGAACATTACGAATAGGAAGGAAAATGAATTTTTTTACTGAAGGATCGAAAAAATAGTTCCGGCTCTGCCGCCGGAATGAAAGCTCGATTTGAACCAGCTTGATAAAAAGTGACGCGGCCTGGGTCACGCCAAGATGTTACCTTCCGTTGATCTACTGACGGTGGCGATGGACGGCTGAGATTGGATCCGGAGGTAGGCTCCTAAAGTGTGTGGATCTCAATGGGTTTGAGGTTGTTGCCGAGCTACCTGCAAGGAAGTCCCGGGATGGTTGTACCACCGAGGACCCTCCGACGGTCAAGTTGGAGAGAAAATCCGAGCAGAGTAACGGCTTAGTGGAGTAAAAATGGCCTACTTGAACCGCCTGAAGAAGGGGTTTATATAGCGGTGGCAGCAGGCAGGGCAGACGCGGGAATCACGCCGGCCGTTACGCTCCCGACGTCACGCTCGCGTGATGAGCGGGAGCTCCCATTAATGGCGAGACAGGCTCGTTAATGGAGGATCGTGATGGCGTGGAACGTGGGATGTGGCCGGCGGATATCTCGCGCATGGCGAGATTCGCGGGATGGCGGTTGCGCCTGTGAGCGGTGCTGTTGATCGGTCGATGAGACCGAGAAAGATGACCTCGGTGGGAGAGCTCGCGGACGAGCAGGAGAGCCGAGGTATCTTGGTTCTGCGGTAGCCCGGAGACGAGCTGGAAAGCCGAGGAGGCCAATTATGCAGGGGGCTCGGAGGCGAGCCAGCGTTTGTTTGTGGGACGGGCACAGGAGTGGCCTGGTCGGCCACAGTAGGTCCTTTCTTGTGAGCTTTGAGACACGTCATCTGCCACGTGTCATGATCCGGGAGATCACCGATATCGAGCATCATCATTATCCCCCCACTCTCGTCCCGACCAGCTGACGGGTCAGGTCGAGAGTGGTCTGCCGGGTCATCCGAGGTGAGCTCCTTTCGAAGATATCGTCAGGGGATATCCATGCTACGAGGCCGGCGGGAGAGTCTTCTTCGGAGGCCGAGGATCTGCGACTTGAGCTGCGTCTGGAGAGGGAGAGGACGACTGTCCTGGAAGCCCGATCGGCCGCCGCGGAGCTCGCCGTCTCGAAGTACCGGGAGTCCTATCACCGCCTAAGTGAGTCCCACTGAGTCGTCGAGGCGAAGTTGATAGAACTGGCTGATCGGTTTGCAGCCATGAAGAGGGCGAGGGATGCCAGCAGGCGGGATGCCGAGGCGGCGCTTCAGGCGGCGGAGGTTGCCGAGATTCGGGCTAGGAAGGCAGTGACTGATTACAAAAGGTTGGACCAGTTTTACGTCGACCTCTGTGAGGCCTCCGCTATTGCATGGAACAAAGCTCTTGATGCTGTCAAGGAGCAGTTTTCAGAGTTTGCCGATGGTGAGCTCCGTGCTCGGGTCCCACTTTCGGTGGTCATGCTTCCGCCCGACGGTGATGAGGGAGGTGAGGCCTAGGCGGGCTTACAGCTCGAACTTTTGGCTTTTCCTCCTCTCTCTTTTGTAAGCCTCCGGGTAATTTGATAAGGCTGGGAAGCCCACAATACCCTTGTAAAGACTTTAGCTTTGTGAATAAAAACTTTTTGCAGTCGTATTTGCACGCGTATTTTCCTTTGTTGGTAAACACTTGTATTTGCACAGTACTGCCTTCGTTTTATGTCGGTTCTTCGTCTAGCGATCACACGTCGAGTTGCATCTGTTCGTTTGTCAAGTGTGCAAAGACCGGCGGGAAGACAGTATCTCCATGGCCCCGAAGTCTAGATGGAGATCGCTCAGACGTAGATAGACTGGATGCCTCGTGGTGAGGTCATGTTCCTTATCATGTAAGGCTCGGAGAGGCATGCTAAGGATGGACCGGGCAGGGTAGCTGCCCGGTGCCTTTAGGCGAGGGCTTCGATCCCTGGCGTTGTAAGGGCCGTATAAGGCCTGCTAGGGATGGACCCAGCAGTGAAGCTGCTCAATTGCCTCTTGGCGAGGGCTAAGATCCTTAGCGCGGGAGGGGTCGTACAAGGCCTGCTAAGGATGGACCGAGCAGTGAAGCTGCTAGATTGCCTCTTAGCGAGGGCTTTGATCCCTGACGTTTTGGGATAATGAATTACCAGCCGGGGATAACCGAGCAAGTGCGGGCCTGGTTGTCACTTGGTGAGGGCTTTGATCCTTAGTGCGGGAGGGGCCGTAAGGGGTATCACGACCCGAAATAGCACGTGACTGGCACTTGAATCTTATGAAGTCTATAAGACCGCATCTAATTCAAGTAAGCCAAAAGCCCAGAAATCTAAAACCATTTTAAATAATAAATGTAGGACAACTCATTTTAAAGCAAGTGTTTTTAATAGCATAAGCCCGATTATGCGTTTTTAAAACATTAAGTCTTTTCTGAAAATTTCGGCAGAGTTTCCTTTGTAAATACTGGCCCCAAACGGGGTACAACATAAATATATATATACATGAATGATAAAAGGTATCCCCAAGCGGGAGCTAGCTCAACGACGGGCACAACCACGCAAGCAATATAATATACAACGCCGAAGGGCGATGATCAAAACTCAAAAGGAAACTCAAATCAACATGAAATCCATAATAATACAACGCGCGACTCTATGGTCGAAAGAATAATACAACTGGTCTCTAAGTTAAATAAATATATATGTCTGGTTGATAGAGTTACTAGATATAACTGAATGTAAATAAAATACAATGGTGGTCACGATGCAAATGAACCCACCTACCAAAGCAAATCACCCGGAATGGAAGCAGTGTGCCAGCAAAGCCGTAACAAAACCTGTACGGCAAAAGCTGCAAGAAACTGTGGCACAACGGGGGTGAATTGCTAACTCGTGAGTAGAAAACATCACCGAGCAGAAATCGTATGTATGACTCAATTCTAGGTCAATACGATCAAATATACATATAACCTCAAAATGATTAAGTTTGAAGCATGAAAATGTGGCAAGGGTAAACAGCTATACATAAGTGTAATCCCATGTGCTCGTGTCAGTGCCTCAGGCAGCAATGTATCATATGTATGAGGTATGAATGTAATGTAATGAAAACAGAATACATGTAAATGAAGAAACTGTTTTCTTGTTTTAGTGAGATTTCTGTATATTTAAAATGAGGTATCATCAATAAATCAATATAAATCAATGTCTAGCATCGACACAAAACATAAATCCCAATATCCAATATCTCGGGCTCCGGCTATCCGGACTGGCCCATAACATAATATCCCAATACCTCAATATCAATATCTGGGGCTCCGGCTATCCGGACTGGCCCCTGGGCTCCGGCTATCCGGACTGGCCCAACTCCGATTGGTATCCTCCGGATATCCGACGAGTCAACAAACAATCACCGGTCAGCAATGTTCCCCTGTCACAGGCTCAACGCCGATCAACTGCGATCTTCTTGTCCTGGGGTACCGTACCGGGTCTACCATGCACCCATAGACGGTTCCTACTCCTCCTCGAATTGGGTGTATGATATCGCTCAAGAGCCGAGAAAAACTCATGGTGGACATATCTCAAATCATATCATGAGAAAACTGCAACTTTCATTTTAAAATGATAATCAGTTTTATAAAATCTTGCGGTTTCTCCAAATCCATAAATTTCATGGAAAACCCAAATCTCGAGAATAAAAGACAATGAATTTAAAAGTATTGGGCTCCGGCAAATCCGGACTGGCCCTAAATAATAATGCATGACAGTGAATAATAATATGCATGAAATAGCAAGTAATAAATGCAATGTCTAAACCAGCATATAAAAGCAAGTACGCTAATATCATGTCGAAACTATCAGCTAACAAGCTATGTCAATGGAATAATATTCTCTAAAGTGTACGTGACATGGCAATTACCGATGATGATGTGTGTGAGCCGGCAAGTAGGTGTACGTGGAACATACGCATCATCGGTAATGGTGTCGGTGTCCTGACAGCATGATTTCATTAATAGCATATGAAAATACAATATAAGCATGCGATGCGATGCGAGCAGCAAGAATATGCGGGAGCTGAATAACAAATACAACAATAATGAATATGCAATAATATAAACGAGTCTACAAATAACTACATGTCTAACTAACAGACTAATCATAAGGGTAAGAAAAAACCACCTAAATCTGAGTCGATTTGTAACAACTCCAATTTTTGTATACATAAATTTGATTTAAATTTGAAGTATACTTGGAGTATTTAATGTTGCTGATATCACTTTAAGTATCTATTTTCGTACAATAATTACAAGAAGGAGCTTGTAGCTCATTGGTAATACCTTGCACTGCTGAACCAAGCCACCAGAGTTCGAATCCCATGCCCCACATTATTTTTAGATTAATTTTCTTTTAAAATTCTTGGAAGCCCAACAGTCCACATGCCATAACTCCCAAAAGTTGAACTGAACCCAAAAATGTGAGTATACCAGAGCCTACGTCAGGCGAACCCATGCCCGACGGCACCCCGACTCGGCCCGACTCGGCCGAGTCGGCCGGCGGACCGACCGACTCGGGCCGGCGCCGCCGGCCGGACTCGGCCGGACGGCCGAGTCGTCTACATGAAAGTTTCGCCTTTTCATCTTCCCAACTCCCCTGTTAACTCCAATTTAATTGATCGGTTCTCAAATGTTAAATACAACCAATTTAATACAAATTTTAATGCTTTTTCTTTAATTTTTACAATATTTTTTTTTAAATAAAAACCTTTCATCTAACCTACCCTAGCTACCCTATAAATAGACCCCTACCCTCTACCTCTCATCCCAAAACCCTAGGTTTACTCTCTCAAAATTTCTACAAGAAAGGTGTGCTTTGAAACCGAGTTCACGGCGAAGCGCTGACGGATTTCCGGCGACGTTCTTTGAAACAACCGGCGACGAAACAAAGCCTCGACCACTCACCTTGTTCCTCTATACTCTTTAGTATAGATCGAAACCCGTAAGTCCCGTTCTTTCTTCTTTCTACTTCTTAAAAATACGACTTTTTAAAACCCGACGGAAATCGGAACAAACCGATTTCCGATTCGGTTTTTCTACAAAATCTCACTTGTCACCCATACCATAATACCTAAACATATTCATGATAACCATTAATCACATAACAATTAATTTGGACAAAGTTTCTCACATGAAATGATAGCTTTCTTGTAATATCGTATTCTTTTCACAATAATAGCATAATGTTTATTTTTCTTCTTCTAATCAATTCCATCATTCCTAAATATGTTCATCTTGATCACTAAACTTGTAAAAATCAATTTGAATGAGTTTTCACACATGAAATGATAACTTTTGCAAATACCGTATTCTTTCACCTAAATACCCTCATGTTTGATTTATCATATTTAACCCCTAAACTTCACTATACCTTAAAATAAGTCATGAGGTAATGACCTACCTCCACACATATGCAAATACAACCCTAGAATGATATCATCAAAACTTAGAATACGACAAAACGAATTTTTCATTAAAATACCATAATCTTCATAAAACCATTCTTAAAAGTTTTAGATTGTTACACTTTTAAACAAATACCTCATACTAGGAAAATACGATAAGTTGTGGACATCGATCGTTTATCTAAACTGACTTTGTGGTGTCTAGGCTAGACAAGTGAGCTTGGGTAACTTTAAAAGGCCCGCCTCACGATTCGTGAGCGGATCCCTCCCTCCTCACTTGTACTTACCTGGACACAATTGGCGGTGAAGAGGCGATTTGAGGCTTCTAACGACTTGTCGTTTAGACCTTAGAAATAGGCTAGTTGGCTTAGGAAACCCTAAAAACTACAATATGGAAATTTACACCTTTTACAAATAAATATCTCATAAACCATTTTTTTCTAAATGACTGGTATTTATTAAATCTTTGCAAAGCGCCACTACAACCCACCTTTGGGGAACTCGTTAGGGATTGTACGGTTTATCGTGCACCCTCGAGCTTAGTAGTGCGAGATTCAGACCTCCGCAAGGAGCATTCGGTCTCGAAAGATTTAAAATACGACATTTAAGAAAAATGAGATTTTTGGAAAATAAAATATTTATATAAAATTATTCTTGTATTAACATATGTATATTTATCATTTAAACACCTATTTTATTATAAAATAAAGTTTCCACCTTTTTCTAAAAATTACAAGATTAAAAGTTATATTAAAATACCATGAATTTCAAATAAATCAATATTATAAATTAATACTTTTATTAGGATATATTCACTAGAATAACACAAATAAAATTTACACTCATTATAACTATAAAGACGAATAATAAATACTTGAGGTGTATCTTGAAAACTATACAAAAGTATTTTTACATAAAAACCCCTCAAGTTTTTATAAATTACAATAAGGACCCTAACAATTATAGAACTTCAAATTACCTTTCTTTTAGTCTGACTCGAGTTAGAGTCTGACTATTCTGACTTGAATATGATTCAAGTCAACCTATATTCTTTAATATTCCAACTCAATATGAGCACATGAATTCCTGAATCCAGTTAACAATCTATTCAACTTGACTTAATCAAACCATGGATATACATCCATTATTCCGTTATTCCAATTACATGATACAATCCGTTTACTGATATCATGGCTTTGGTCAGTCATCCAACTTACATAAAACAATACAACAATACTGTTAAAACACTGCGGGGTTTAAAGGGGTAGATTGGTACGGAAGGTGTTAAAGGTGGCACGAGGTGGTCAGATTAAGACACCTAACATATATTCCGTTGCTGTTGTACCGTGGCTTAACGGTTCCTTGTACTTTCCGTTTGCCCTGGTCTCTAGCATATAGAGACCCCCTCATATACTCTGGCATCCTTCTGTACCAAGCTATAAACAACAGCGTTGACATAACATTACAACAATAGTTTACACTTTAAAATGTATCTTCTTATTCTGTCTTATCTACTTCCCTCTTACCTTTGGGACTTACCGAGCGATCTGTTCGCTGACGACATTCTGTTTCTCTCTTCTTTGAATGTCGTCAGGTGACTTGGACCCGGCAGAAGTTGAGCCATCACAAGAAGACTTGGACCAGTTTACTCAAGACCCTACAGTATAATTTCATTGTACACTTTTCTTTCCAGTACTTTACATTTCCTGTTATGCCACTGTTTAGGCATCTTTATTTCAGTTGTACTTCCTTTTCATGTATTGTACAAAGAATGTTAATAAATAAAAGTTGATGTTCTTTTTATACTCTTGTCTCTTGTGTATTTATTTCTATATTGCTTAGCTACACTTAGCGTATGTACTTCTAAGTACATACGTAGCGGACCACGCCGCGTCCCCTTCGCCGTAAACGGGGAAGCGGGGCGTGACACGATTCATATATATATATATATATATATATATATATATATATATAATAGTCGGTGATCCCGCCTCAATAGTATCCCATACGATACCCTATATAATATGACATTCTCAAGTCAAGAGTGTGGATCTATCATCAATATAGCTCATACGGTAAATCCATCGTACGGCATCCCAAATCTGGGTACGGGTCAAATATCACATCTATCCCATTATTCATCTGGTATCCTCTTTTTCATATATCATGATCTGGGGGTACTGATCTCTGTCTAGTACAATACTGATACCATATATATATATATATATATATATATATATATATATATATATATGCGTGTGTATGAAAACACCATACCTAAAGGACCGCTAAAACATCGTGTCGTATCTCATAATACGAACCACGTCATATCACCAATCTCATGGCATCCAGCCCAATCTCATCGACTCATCTCCAATCCCAAGTACTATCCTTATAATCCATGTATATGTATACGCGTGTGTGTGTGTACACACACACATACATACGTATATAGTCCCATACCCATGTGTGTGTGTGTGTATACACATATCCCCATATACGCACAGGTAATAAAATGTATGCATGTGGGTGTGTAGGTGTAGGTATAAACCTATTCTAGGGTTCGCGACTAATAAACTAATTAAAGACACTATCAATCAAAGTCCTTTAAAGCATTTCTAGCTAAGTAAATACATCTTATAAACTATATAAGTATATATCTATATATATCATAACGCATTCAAGTTCTATTTTACGAAACTGGGGGGTGCTATACGCCATCCACCCGACTTTCCCCGTAGATATATATCTACTCACTTGATCTTCATCTGCCGATGCCGACGTCGCCACGCGCTTGCTTGTCGTCTCGAAGTCCACATGGGGGTACCTACATATCATAACGTATTGTATCGCATTAGAATCCAAATCGAAACCAAAACGACACGCGGAACTCACATAGGTCAAAACCTATGGTTTGCTCTCGCAAATCACCCAAACATCCCTTGTCGTTGATGTACAAACATCCAACAACCAATTACAAATACAAATATCAAAACTTATCATTCAAAATATGGAAAACACATCCAAAAATCACACTAAAATGCTTCCAGATTTTGATTTAAGTCAAAACAAGTTGTACAAACAACACTGGGGTGATGTATAGGGTGTATATGAGCTATGGGGGCAACCTGGGCACCTAACTTACTAAAGTGGCCGGCCACACTAGGCAAAATTCTGGCCTCCTCGGTTTAGGGTGAAGGGATCGAGTTCGTTTTGCTAGGGTGGTCTCGTAGGGTCATAATTAGGTCTCTGGTATTGTTTATCTTTCTCGTAATCATCCCAGGTTATCCCAGATTTCCCTGCACACTCAATTACCTCACAAACCGACATTGGAAAGTTTCTGTTTTTGGGTTTCAGGTTCTTATTTCGTGTTTGGTCTGGGTTTCTAACACAATGGGGGCTTAAGGTCACTACTAGGCCTCAATTTCACAACCACAACTCAAGAATCTCTCAACTCTCTTCTAGGAATTTTCAAAGTTCACAAAACTACACGAAATCAATTTTAAACTTGAAAAGAGGCTAAAGCAAATGGAATACTACACTTAATGTGAAAGAATTACTTCATTTGGCAACTCAAGAATTTTCTTGAGTTGCCTAAGTGCCAAAAATGCAAACTTTCTTGGTCCAAAGTGCTTGGTGTGAGCTTGTGCATGCATTTTGTGAAATGGAGATGGACTTTTGGTGCATTTTGATGATATTTGAGAGGATGAAGAGAGGGAGTGAGTGAGGGCAACAGCCATGGCTGAAAATGGGAGAGGAAATGGTGAAGATGAAGAATGGGAGCCAATGTCAAAGAACCCCCCACCTCTCTCTCTCTCTCTCCTCTCACTTGCCCATACCTCATTTTTTAATGTTTTCCTTATTCTTTTCTTTTCTATTCTATTCTTTTCTCTTCTCTTTTTAAAATTAAAACCATGCATGATAAAGAGAAAGAACCATGAAAGAATATAACAGGTGTGAAAAATGACACGGTGCATGTCATATGCACAAAACGTGCTTAATGCACGATTAGCGATATTTAATCGCGATTAGCATTAAAATAGTGTATAATAAATCATAAAATTTCATATTTTGCTTAAATCCAATAAAACACCCTCTCTTTAGTAATTTCTATAATTTTCCAAATTTATCCCAATTTATCGGTATTTAATTATACCGCAATATTAAAATATTCAATATATTTATTATTTAATTATAAAAATTCTCCAAAATAATATTTTATTTTTCTGAAATGTCACAGTCTTCCTCCCTTAAAGAAATTCAGTCCCCGAATTTAAATTTAAACACTCCTAATACTAAAACATTTCAGTAAAAGACTAAGCCGTCGGGGTCCCGAAATCATAAATACATAAAGCACATCGTAGCGCAATGCATGCTCATGAAAAATGAGCAGATAACTCACAAATTAAAACTCCGTCAAGTATCCCGCAATCACTGGAGTTATAGTGAAAACACCAATGTCAAATCCAATATGAAAACCAACATGATATATATCAAAACTATAATATGTACATATCATTAAAACATCGGAAAGAAATGCATGCCAAACCTTTCATGTTGCTGTGCGATGCACGTATCGCGGCACAGTGGCGAACGTCTATTGTAAGAAAATAATTATACATATATATATCATTTGTTTAATATGTACGTCCCGCCGTTTTGAAAATAATTTAGAAGAGTCTCCTGTTAAAGTTTCGTGTCATCTCGGACACGTAGGTAAATACCGAGACTATAGCACTTTCTTTGGAAATCCCTTCGATAACTATCAATGCATGCAAAAATATGTTCAGGTACTGTCCTCGGACTAGTCCTGCTCAGTACGAAAACAAATAGTAAATATCATAAAAACGTACTGCTCCATAATAAATCAATCCCAAAATGTGCATAACAATGCCGCGTGCGTCTAGTGCACACGGAAATCAAAATCCATGATTGTGCCATACACGTGCACAGAAACAATATCTAAGTGCAACGGGTGTGCACGAAACACCTGTTAGAGGCAACGGTGTGACTGACAGCAATATCAGGTGCATCTGATATGCACAAAGAATCCCGATTTAGTGCATCTGGTGTGCACCAAATTCGCATCTCATAACTGTTCCCCTCCGAAAGGCGGCGCGGACTCGGCGTCCTGCCTGAGATTCGGGGCAGATGCTATGTGGTTTTATCCGTCTACCTCTCCGAAGATGCCAAGTTGATTTATGGCACCGTGTATCGGAAGTTTAGACGGATGCGGCCGATGTAGCAGACTTCGTCAGATTCTCCCTCAGGGTAAGGGGTTTTTGATTGTGGGGACGCTCTTCCCTGCAGGCGCAAGCCCCTGCAGTTAATTACGCTACCGCATCGCGGTAACAACTTTCTCTTTCTCCAGAATTTTACTTCGTGTCGTGTGTGTTTGTTTTGTTTGTGGTTGCCCGTGGATCGTATACGGAGACTGAGTAATGCCGTCGCCCGTAGGACGTGGATTAGTCCAAATCCGTATTTACTTAGATTTGGGTTTGGTGTTTTTAGTTTAAGGATACATTAGTCGCGTTGCGGCTAAGATCAACTTAAACGTTCGTTAAGGATACGATAGTCCTGTTTGAGACTAAGATCAACTTAACGTAGCGATTCATTTAATATATGGCCGTCAGGACTCGTCACCTCTCTGACGTCGTTGAAGGATTACAACGACAGGTGTCAGAGGAGTTCAGAGATGTACCTTTAAACCAAAGTTGATTTGGAGTTTTATCATTCATTTAAATGTTTAAGGATACGTTAGCCGTATTTGGGGCTAAGATCAACTTAAACGGGACCGTTTAGATCCGGCAAAAGAGCATTTGGAGGCTCTATTGTTCTAGTTTAGGGACGTAGTGGTCCATTTTCCAGTTTAGGGACGTGGTGGTCCATCGCCAGTTTAGGGACGTGGTGGTCCATATTCCAGTTTAGGGACGTGGTGGTCCATATTCCAGTTTAGGGACGTGATGGTCCGATATTAGTTTAAGGACGTTCCGGTCCGATATTAGTTTAAGGACGTTTCGGTCTAATATTAGTTTAAAGACGTTTCGGTCCGTCGTTAGTTTAAGGACGTTTCGGTCCAAATTCCAGTTTAGGGACATGGTGGTCCATATTCCAGTTTAGGGACGTGGCGGTCCATTATTAGTTTAAGGACGTCTCGGTCCAATATTAGTTTAAGGACGTTTCGGTCCGTATTGACGTATGTGGTCGTCGGGACCCGTCACCTCTCTGACGTCGATGAATGATTACAACGACATGTGTCAGAGGAGCTCGGAGATGTACCCTCGAACCGGATATAAATTGATTTGAGAGAGAGAGAGAGCAATTGTGCTCAGTCAACTTAATTTGAGGACTTACGGCCACGATTAGGCTAAGTCCAGTTCAGAATATTCAACACTTTTATTTGTTTTTTAGCCTATTAGGCCTGTGCTAGGGCTTGGCCCATTTTTAATAATGCATAGCATTAAATCTTGGTCTCTGTTGGACCTTTATTTAGGCTCTGCCCCTTTTAAGATAATGCATTGCATTATTTATTATTTTGTTTGGGCTCTGCCCATTTATAAATGATGCAGAGCATCAATTTTGTTTGGGCTCTGCCCTCTATAAAATGATGCAGAGCATCAATTTCATTTAGGGCCCTCCCTTTTATTGCTCTGCAATTTAATTTGGGCCTGGCCCTTCAAGCAATGCATTGCATTGAGAATCTTCAAGAAACAGACGTGCAGAGCACTTTTTAATCCTTTGATCTAAAGAAAAACAAGTTTTTTTTTGCTTCTTTTCTTGTTTTTCCTTATTTCAGAGAACCAAGGGTTCATAACAAGTGCAAGGCACTACTTCTTTTTTTATTTTATTTACTTATTTATTTATTTATTGAAGATCCATGATCTTGTTCTTAGATCAATGATCTGTTCCCAAGAGAATTTTCTCTTTTTTAAAGGTTTTACCTCTTTTTTTTGTGTTCTTCCAGAATTCTCAAGAGTTCTCTTTTTCTCCTTTTTCCTTTTTAGCAAGATCTTGATGCCCTTTGAAATGAGGTCTGGGATCCTTTTTATAGTGCTCACAAATTAGTTAAATTTGTTAAAGAGATTTTTCTCTGAGTGATTTGGGGAATTTTCCCCACCGTTGGATCTTTGATCCAAAGGCCCCTGCCTTATACAGGAAAATCTTCTTGTTTCAACAAGATTTATTCTGTTTTGCGCAACTCCCCCAGTGAGTGACACGTGTCGCACAATGAAGCGCTTGCGCAACTGCTCTTGCGCAGCTGCGCAGACACGTGTCGCTCAGCGGTGCGCTTGCGCAACAGTGTTTGCGCAACTGCGTGGACGCGTGGCGCGCAGCGGTGCGCTTGCGCAGTCGTGCTTGCGCAACTGCACAGACACGTGTCGCGCAGCGGTGCGCTTGCGCAGTCGTGCTTGCGCAACTGCGCAGACACGTGTCGCGCAGCGCAGCGCTTGCGCAACTGAGCATTGCTTTTGTTTTTTAAAGAGCCTTGCTCTGATTGGACGCACTGCCTTGGGCGTTGTGCTGGCGTGTCAACTTCTGACACGTGGCACGTTGCGCGCAGCGCACGGGATCTGAAGCGTTGCTTCAAAAATTTGAATTTTCAAAATTCAAACAGAGCCTTGCTCTGATTGGGGAAACAAATGCCCCCCACCGTTGCGCTCACGTGGCGCGCACGTGAGTGCAGCGGTGGCAAGTTCCTATTCGTTGGATCAAGGGGGTCAGTTGAAGGGGCGCAGGCGCCTATAAATGGACCCTTGGTCCTTAGAAAATTCTTTACTACTTCAAGAATTTTGACTTAGAGCCTTGCTCTTGCTTAAGAATTTTCAGAGCCTTGCTCTTGATTTTTTTCCAAGAACTCCAGAGTTCATAACCATCTTAGGTATTTAATAAAATTAAATTAAATTAAATTAAAGCTGATTAATAGAGCCTTGCTCTCATAGATCTTTGATCTAAAACCCTTTTGGGGTTTCCTCAACAGAGCCTTGCTCTTATAGATCTTTGATCTAAAGAGAACCCCTTTGGGGTTTCATCAACAGAGCCTTGCTCTCAAAAATTTACAGAGATCTTGTTCCTGGGTTCTAACCCATGAACAGAGCCTTGCTCATAGATCAAATGTAGATCTTCCCTTTTTTTCTTATATATAAAAATGGAGAACTCCTAAAAGTTTTCATGGATCTTTAAGACCCAAAAAAAAAAAAATTTTTTAATCCTTAGGAGTTATAGTTTTTTTTTTTTAATCCTTAGGAGTTATAGTTTTCATTACTATTACAGAGCTAGGCTCTTTTTTAGGAAGTTTTATTCCCTCGAGACCAGAGTTTGACAAATGTCACTCTGTGACAGAGCTTTGCTCTAAAATAGAAGATTTCTTCCTTGTCTCTAGGGATTTCCCCCCAATGAGGATATTCTCTTGGGGGTCTTTTTCATTAACTGACAGTCTCATCCAATGATGGGACTGTCTTATTAAGTGATGTACTATCATTTAGATCTTGTGGGTCCCCCTTTGGTCCCCTACCCCACTACGTCACAATGTGAAGTAAGATTTAAAAGAAAAAAATCAAGCGTTAGAACACTAATGGTTATTTTTGTCTTTTCACAGGAAACATGTCTGATGATCTGTCTTTCCCCTTCGTTCGCTCGGAAGGAGGGTTCTCTCACTCGCCAGTGGACCGGGTGGCGTTCGCTCTTATTAAAGATTATGACCCTGAGTGCAAAAAGCTCCACCTGTGGGGAAGGTGGTACAGCCAGATCATCCAGGGCCGTCGCAGCTTCAGTTCCGCCACGCCGTCTGAGCCAACATCTTCACTCCCCTACGCAGATGAACCCCCGGTGAAGTATGCCGTGGAGGTCAAAAATTGGAATTTGGATGACCTCCTCCAGCCTGCGATTGGTGCTATCCCCGTGCAGCCACCGCCGGCAATAGATATTTTAGGGAGGAGAATTTGTCAGGGTGAAGCGCGCCCTTGGGGACAGGCTTATAACATTGGACTGATCCCACGGCCGCCTGCTGGATATTTGCAATGGGCCCGGTATATCCTATCAGCGAGGAGGACTCATCTGATGAGGATTGGTTTGTACTTGGCCATTTACGTCTCGCTCTTTGAATATCCTTCTCCTCCAACGTGGTGGGTTAAGGCTTTTATCGAGCAATGGAATATTTCCACACATACCTTCCTGATGACGGACCGGGAAGTCTCTATCTCCTTGGAGGAGTTTGCTGAAATGTCGGGTCTGCCGATGAGGGGAGAGCCTTACGAGGAGCTGCTTCCTCCCGATGAATACGTCTTTGCCACCAAGCCGCTGGTGTTTGACCTGACGCCGGAGAACGCTATTCAGCACCAGTACCCGGGCTTAGTGAAGGTATTGGAGATATATGAGGAACTCCATTTGGAATCGGGCGACCGGGGCGTCAGTTTCACAGATTTTATTGCCCGCTTTATTCGCCCGGAGTTCTTATCAGAGCAGAGTGAGAAGTTCGCTCAGCTTGTTGACCCCTTTGGTTTCGGCTTGGATCGCCGACCTATATCGGAAAATGACCAGCGGAATTTCTATCTCCCCAACGCTGCCATTGCTGCTTTCTTAGAAATCGCCGTCCCAGGCATGGATGAAGAAACCCTTTTTATTGGATTCTTGGGCTTGTGGCTATGCAACTTTGCACTCCCTATGCACCCCCGCCTCATGCGGCCCTCTGTCTTTTACCCAGCGCATCGGATGGTGGCTGGTTTGCAGTTATCAGTAGGAATTGCCGGGCTGGCTTACCTTTATCATGGACTTAGCGTAGCAGCGGACGCCAGTGAGCCTGGGGTACAGCCTGCTAACTTCCCGACGCACTACTTCACTTCTTGGATGGAGATGCATATGCGAGGGGTGTTTGGTGCCCACAAGACTCCTCCGTTCTTCGAGAGATACAGACTCCCGAGAGTCATGCGGTTGGTCGGGGCTTCAATTGTGGTTCCAGCACCACGGGAGTCTAGAGGGCTGCTCCTTCGTCCACATCTGGTCGGAGCGAAGGTTTCCTTTGTGGATAAGGTCATAACCATAGGCTCAGAGACCACCAAGTCAGTGGTGCCCCTGCGTGATGACTTCAAAGATGGGGCTTCTGTGTTGAAAGCTCGGGAAATCCTCCATCTCTACTCCATCCGGCCGGGCTATCTAGTGTTCAGGCAGAATGAAACAGCCTTGTTTATGAGATACATCCCACACCGATTTACCCGGCAGTCAAGCTACAACCAAGGGATCCCACTGGAAGCTTTCTTGGAAACACCCGTGGTCGGCCCAGAGGGGATAAAGAATGAGATGCATCATTTTACACGGCTTAACACAGGTTCCTATTTCTTCATTAGTGAACCCAGCTGTGCCCCTAAGATGCTTAATTCATATGTGGCCTGGTATGCGCACGCGATGGGCCCAATTATCTTAACGGAGAAGCGTATGCTGGTTGACCGTAGGGGTGCGCCTCCCGGCGGCGATCGCAAGGCCCCTTTGCAGCCAAGGCTCCCGATCGTCCCTCTGCTAAAAGATGCTGGAGTTGATCGACCACGCGTGTTGAGTCCTCCGCGGGGATTGCCGCTGCCCGCTACGGTGGATGCACCATCGGCGCCTCGTGCTCCCACGAAGGCGGCTAATGTAGTATCGCCAGAGTCAGGCGTAGGAGCAGATATTGGGACCCGCCGCCCTAAAGTAACTGCCAAGCGCAAATCTATCCCGGGTGGACCTAAAGCCGACGGGCAGAAGAAGAAAAAGTCCACCCTTTCCCTCGATGCGATCCTTAGCCTAGAGCCTGCGGCTCCTCCCAATGAAGGCATAAGTGAATATGGCAGCAGCGAGGGCTTCTTGGTAGACCCTGCAGACACTAATTTGGCTGCCTCCATTGCAGCTTCGGAGCGATTGGCGAGACTCGAAGCGATGTTAAGTAAACTCGCTGAGTCAGGTGATCATCAGCCACTTTCTTCGTCATTTTATTGCACTTTTTATTATTATCTTTAGCTAATATTCGCCCGATTTTCAACAGGTGTCTCTTCTGAAGAGGCCATTGCTGCCTCTTTGAAAACCTTCCAAGAGGAGGAGGAGAAGCGCGCTCTAGAAGGCGTTGGTATGTCCCACCCCTTTTTCTTTTATAAGGAAAGTTTGTCATCTTTTCTGATGGTCAACCTAACCTTCTTTCGTTTCTTTGCAGGGGTTATATCAGCTGATGCGGGGATCCTTCCTGAGCCTGTTACTGAAGTCCCGGTCTCGTCGAGGCTGCTGGAGGGGCCTCGACTTGACAAGACGACGAGGGATGCCCTGAAAAATCTGGAGGCATCCCTATTCACGGACGAGGATGCCTCAATTAGAGAAGCCCTAGTGGCATCCGTCTCAACGGCTCGGGAGAAGCGGAAGCGGCTGAGACGCGAAGCAAAGGCTCGCCGAGCTGCTTTGGCCATGGGAGCGGGCCCTAGCACTATTCCTCGCGCTGACACTCCTTCTGAAGAGGCCCCTGTCGCCCTATCTACTGCTTATAGGCAAGTGGCGCGCGCGGCCCGAAGTGCAAACGATAAATCCTCTTCAGGTAGCATTTCTTTCAGAGCTTTGTTGTAAGAATTATAAAGCCATTGGCTCATATGCATTCCATCTTGCAGGGCCTAGTCCGACTGAGGGGGAGGCAGAGACCGTTGAACCCAGGGAAACGGCGGAAGCGGTGCCTGCCGAACCCGAGCCGACGGTGAGGGGCGTCGTTGGGGCCACGGGACCCGAAGCAGAGGTTGGGGGGTCTGCAGCCGAGAGTGTCATGGATGTCGCCCCTGAAGTGGCGGCAGATGAAATGATCGTCATAAGCGAGCCGAGGGTAATGATAGGTGAGGCGTTTGAGGCTGGAGACCTCGCGGCGACGGTGGACGAGACAACCGTGACCGCAGGACCCGAAAGAATAGCGGGTGAGATGGCCATGATTCCTGAGGACGAGCCAGCCGCTCCTTCTCTGGAATCTGGCAATACTCCAATCATAGCCCTCCCCGCGTATGGTTCCTTGCCGTCTCCAGGGCTTGCGAGCACAACAACGGTTCCCATCGAGTCGGGTGATGAGGCTACGGGCGGTGGTCTCATGTCAATGGAGGAGGGGATTGCTTCAGTTTCGGCTGGCAGCTCGTTGGGTAAATTTTGAGTTACCAGCGTTCTTCCTTTTATATATCTCGCGATCTCTTCTAACAAGTTTGTCCTTGCAGGTGCGGCCAGTGCCGACGCTCCATTGCTCGAAGGAGCACCGTCAACTACTGCTTTGGCGGTGGTCACCTCCCTGCCTTCCCTTGTACCATCACGGATGTTGGAAGGTACGGATTTACGACTCATGCGTTAATCTTTTAAACATGTAGCTTTTGTACTAACGTTATACCATTGTGCCCTTTCAGGAGTGCTCTTTGATCATTTATATCAAGTGTTGCTCCCACACTTCTCCTTCCCATCCGAACTCGCTTCTCCCTCTAGTGGCGCCGGTGAGTATACGTTCACTACAATGTCTCTATTTACCCCCTTTTTTAGCAATGGGATGATTTATGATTTTTCCTTTTCCTTATTGCAGTGCCACAAATCGAAGGAGGGGATGCAAGACCTGCCACGCCATCGGCCCTTCCGGCTTTGCCGTCCGTTGCAGCTGGTATAGTATATTTCCTTTTTGGTAACCCTTCAACATCTCTTGAATCATTGTTTGACCATGTTTTGTTTTGCAGCTATTGTTCCGGCTCCGGTCCCTCTTGAGTCTCGCGTCCTTTCACCGGCAGGCCCTTTCTTGAAACGTCCATCTTCAAAGGGTGCTGTGATGAGTTTGGGCATGCTGAGCGGGTACATCGAAGAGCTTAACATGGACGCTCTCCCTTTTGCCGTAGATTTCGCTGTGGAGGTTAACCCGATGTTGGCGACGCTCGTAAATTTTCATAACGAAGGCGTCGTCGAATCTTGGGTTAATCACTGCAGGGAAATCGAGGCCTGTCTACATCGGCTAGAGTCGACGCGTCCTTCTCCCGAAGTTTTAGCCCTAAGCACCCAACGAACAGCTTGGATCGAGCAAAGCACTTCTCACTTCCGCCATTTGGAGCAAGAAGCAGCTTTAAAACTAAGGGAATGCCAAAAGGCCTCGAACGAAACGGCCCATCTGCGCGCTGAGGTTGAAGCAAATGCTGCCCAAGTGAAGACTATCTTTGAGGGTCTCTTGGAGCGCATCTCCCATGGGCTAAACTTGAAGCGGAAGCTTGACGTAGCTGAGCGCAATACCCCAGGTCGGGAAGCTGCTTATCAAGTCGTCAGGGAGCAGCTTACGTCTGTCTTGCAGCAACGAGCCCAAGTGGAGGCGGAGCTGGTGGTGGTAGCCGATCAAGAGAAGGCGTGGAAGGAAGTATGCGAGCAATTGCTAAATCTATGCAAGACGCTTCCTTCTCAGTAATTCTCCTTGTATCATTTGTACTTGTAAAATATATGTATATTTTTTATTCTTTAGTACAATGTATCCTGTACTCGATCAATATTTATGAATAAAAGATACACATTTTTGTAATATTCTGTGTCATTTCTCGGCCCTTTTCTTTCTTTTGTTGTCAGTGTGCCACCTTAGTAACCATGGTTGACGGATAATAGGGCATGCATCTTGACTTTCTTAAGAAATAGCGATGGCTTAGGCCGCAGGTTCAGATCTGCTGCCTAAGACTTTTCAACTCCATGAGCCTTGAGGGTCTCAGAGAGACTTTTCTCCCTACGGATCGAGAGGACCTCGTAGGTGGGTTTTTCTCCTTAAGAATCGTGAGGATTCCTAAGTGTGTTTTCTCTTACAAGTCGTAGGGATCCTCTAAGAGAATTTTTCCCTCTTACGAGTCGAGAGGACTCATAAGCGGTTGTTTCCCTCCTTGTCGAAAATCGACTTCGGAGAGTGAGACCCGTGAATAGTATGCAAGAAACCATTTTGGATTGACTTGCAGGGCCCCATTTTTCAGGCAGCAAGTTTTTCAATCTTTGCTGCCCGAGACTTCATCTTGCAAGGTGGGACGAACCGGGAATTCTCCCGCGGAGACAGTGGTGGCTCTGCGAGTTGACGCGGGTCGGGAGGCTTTCATCACGGAGTGTTTGTATCCGTGAGTCGAGGAATTTGCTAGGGATTATTTGTTTCCCAAGCGCCAAGGATTATTTGTTTCCTTGGGGTTTGAAACGATTCGAGGGTTCCTATAGAGGCTCTGGTGGCTCTGCGAGTCGACGCGAATCAGAAGACTCTCGTCAAGGAGTGTTTGTATCCGTGAGTCGAGGAGTTTGCTAGGGATTATTTGTTTCCCAAGCGCCAAGGATTATTTGTTTCCTTGGGGTTTGAAACGAGTCGAGGGTTCCCATAGAGGCTCTGGTGGCTCTGCGAGTCGACGCGAATCAGAAGGCTCTCGTCAAGGAGTGTTTGTATCCGTGAGTCGAGGAGTTTGCTAGGGATTATTTGTTTCCCAAGCGCCAAGGATTATTTGTTTCCTTGGGGTTTGAAATGAGTCGAGGGTTCCCATAGAGGCTCTGGTGGCTCTGCGAGTCGACGCGAATCAGAAGGCTCTCGTCAAGGAGTGTTTGTATCCGTGAGTCGAGGAGTTTGCTAGGGATTATTTGTTTCCCAAGCGCCAAGGATTATTTGTTTCCTTGGGGTTTGAAACGAGTCGAGGGTTCCCATAGAGGCTCTGATGGCTCTGCGAGTCGACGCGAATCAGAAGGCTCTCGTCAAGGAGTGTTTGTATCCGTGAGTCGAGGAGTTTGCTAGGGATTATTTGTTTCCCAAGCGCCAAGGATTATTTGTTTCCTTGGGGTTTGAAACGAGTCGAGGGTTCCTATAGAGTCTCTGATGGCTCTGAGAGTCAACGCGAATCAGAAGGCTCTCGTCAAGGAGTGTTTGTATCCGTGAGTCGAGGAGTTTGCTAGGGATTATTTGTTTCCCAAGCGCCAAGGATTATTTGTTTCCTTAGGGTTTGAAACGAGTCGAGGGTTCCCATAGAGGCTCTGATGGCTCTGCGAGTCGACGCGAATCAGAAGGCTCTCGTCAAGGAGTGTTTGTATCCGTGAGTCGAGGAGTTTTGCTGAAGTCACTGGCTTCTTCGGTTGAAATGAACCGTTGAGGTTTGGCTTCGTCGTCTGACGGAGTCCGCTGGGAAAGTATGGTTCCTTCTTTGTTTACGCCCTTGGATTGTATACAGGGATCGATGTGATCTTAACTGTAGGGCCAAAATTTTATCATTTCTTCTTTTTATTTTATTTTATTTCAGCGATGCTCTATCATTTCAGCTTTTATATCGCGAAGGTCGTGACTGCCCAATCATTTCGGCTATTTTTCGCGGTACCCAATCATTTCGGCTATTTATTTTATTTTTACTCGCTGCTTTTTATTGCGAGCTGCCCTATCATTTCGGCTATTTTGCATGCATACATTTTTACTTGCTGCTTTTTATTGCAAGTTGCCCTATCATTTCGGCCATTTCGTATGCATGTGCGGCTTATCGGCTTTTCGCCGTAAACCTGAAATTAGACACTGATTTCGGCATCAGCACCGCTACAACTGGGATATCGCCAGGAGCGAATCATCATTTGCCTCTGTCATTGTCGAACAAAGGAGGCTTAGCGACCAGGGTTAGGGTCCTGTCGGCTAAGGCTTTTGACCTTATGAGCCGTAAGGGTCTCACAAAGCTATTTTTCCCTACAAGTCGTGAGGATCTTATAGGTGTATTTTCTCCCTAGGAATCATGAGGGTTCCTAGGTGTATTGTTCCGCTGTAAGTCGTAAGGATCCTACAGGAGGGTTTTCTCCTTGTAAGTCGAGAGGATTTACAAGGGTTGTTTGCCATGCAAACATATCCCTAGTCTCGGATGAGACTTAGTTAGGGAAATGTTTATTCGCGCCCGTGGATTGTATACAAGGGTTAGTATTGAGCCACTTGTAGGGCGGTATCGGAAGTTGTGGGGGTTGCTTAAGCACAGGTTTAGGTCTCTGTGACTTAAGACTTTCAAATCTTATGAGCCGTGAGGGTCCCATAAGAGAGTTCTCCTCACGAGTCGTGAGGATCTCGCGAGTGTATTTTCTCCCTAGGAATCGTGAGGATCCCTAAGCGTGTTGCTCCCTTGTGAGTCGTAAGGATCTCACGCGGGTGGTTTCTCCTTACAAGGTTGAGGGGACCTTGTAAGTGTCTTTTGACGAGGTTGCGCCCTTTCGAGTTTTCACAAACACTCGCCGGTAGTCCTGCTGTTTTTACTCACGGAGCCCTTTCGGGTTTTCATCCGTGCCCATTTTGCTTATGGACATACTCTTTTTTTTTATTATTCTTTTTATTTTTATATATATTTTTTTTAACGAGGCCGCGCCCTTTCGGGTTTTCACGAACACTCGCCGGTAGCCCTGCTGTTTTTACTCACGGAGCCCTTTCGGGTTTTCATCCGTGCCCCTTTTGCTTATGGACATACCGTTTTTTTTTTGTTTTATATATTTTTTTTATTTTTATATATTGGCTTTGGGATGTTACAATCCACAGTAGTTTATCGACATCTCGGTCAACAGCTAGTTTTAGGACGTAGTGGTCCGTCATTAGTTTAAGGACGTTTCGGTCCGTTGTTGAAGAAGACCGGCTACTACTTATAGAGATTGGGCTTAGGAAGATAGCGAGCGGACATAGTCGTCGTCATCTATCATTGACCTAGGCCGTGACTCATCAATCGTAGTATTTCTTCAGGAAGCGACCGTTTATCGGCCTGAAAGGCCTTTCACCGTGCATGTCCATAAGTAGATAGGCCTCACCCCGGTAAACTTTATCTATGATGTACGGGCCTTCATAGTTTGGCTCGAATTTTCCCCGCTTGGCGCGATTAGGGATCATGGGCCTTTTGACCACTAGCACGAGTTCACCTTGGCGGAATGTCCTCGGTCGGGTCAATCTTTCGTATGAGCGCGTCATCTTTGCTTTATAAACTTCCAGATTTTGCTGTGCTATGAGCCGGGTTTCATCAAGGGCGTCAAGCTCCTCAAGCCGAAGGTGAGCATTTTCTTCGTCTGTCAGCTCATAGTGGACTGCCACTCGTAGAGAGGGTAACTCTATCTCAAGGGGGAGTACTGCTTCTGTACCGAACACCAACGCGTACGGCGTTGTGTTCGTGGCCGTCTTGAATGTAGTTCGATATGCCCAAAGAGCTTCTTGCAGTCTTTCGTGCCAGTCTTTCTTATTTCGGGACACCGTTTTCTTTATGATCTTTGTTAAAGTCTTATTGAAGGCCTCAGCTAGTCCGTTGGCTCGCGGATTATAAACCGAGGAATATCTCCAGTCTATATTGTGCTGCTGTGCAAAGCGACTGATCTTGTGGCTTCTGTAAGCTGGCCTGTTATCGGAGATGATTCGCCGTGGCGTTCCAAACCGATATATGACATGCGTCTTGAAGAAGTGGAGGATATTTTCCGTCTTTACCTCTCTTAACGGTACTGCTTCTGCCCATTTAGAGAAGTAGTCAGTCGTTGCTAGGATGAAACGATGTCCTCTAGACGATGTTGGTTCGATGGGGCCGACTATATCAGTCCCCCACATTTCGAATGGCCAGCTAGCTATCGTTGGATGTAATGGATTTGGGTGCTGGTGGATGAAGTCCCCATGGATCTGACACGAGTGACACTGCTTCGCATATTCGAGGCAGTCTTGAATCATCGCGGGCCAATAGTAGCCTATCCGTTTTATCTTCAACTTCATCTTTGGGCCCGCTTGGTGGGAACCGCAGAGTCCGTCGTGAACTTCTTGGACGACCCTTTTCACTTCGTCAGGTCCTAAGCATCTCAGCCACAGAGAATCGAATGACCTCTTGTATAGAGTATCGTTGACGAAAGCGAAAGACAGAGCTCGTTTCACGAGCTGATGTCTTGTGGACGCTTCTTCAGGCATTCGGTGGAACTTGAAGTAATCTATGAAGACTTCTCTCCAGTCCTCGGTATTTTCCCAATCTTTTACTTGCAGGGTCGTCTGCTCGCTCGCTCCTTTTTCTTCGGATTCATCCGGAGATATTTCTGCTGGGGCAAGCACCCGACGGCTTTGCACCACGATTCTAACGTTATCGAGGTTTTCGTCAGCCAGTTCTTTAGCAAGTTTAGCCAACGCATCTGCTTTGCTGTTGTCCGCACGCGGTATGTTCTCCAAAGTATAGGAGGGAATTTGGGTCAACAGTTGTTGCACTTTTTTTACCGTATTTCACTAACTCCGGTTTGCACGTTTGGTAGTCGCCGTTTACTTGACTAACGACCAGTTGAGAATCCCCGTATATGAGGAGGTTTTCAATTCCCATGTCAATGGCGATCTCGAGGCCTACTATCAGAGCTTCGTATTCGGCTTCGTTGTTTGTCCTTGGCTCCGTCAGGGAGAAAGCAAAGCGCATTATCCCTCCTTGTGGAGTTACAAAGATGAGTCCTACCCCCGATTTGATTATAGGGGTATTTTGTTTGCGCTTTTTCATGGAAGATGCTCCATCGAAATAAAGTTCCCATTGGGTATCACCACCGTCGATCGCATCGAACGCATGTTCGTCTGGCAAATCGCAATTTAGAGGAGAATCGGCGGGTATAGGATGCTCAGCGAGGAAGTCGGCGATGGCCTGGCCTTTCACTGCCTTGAGAGGTTGATACGTTATCGAAAACTCCATCAAGAGTAGGGCCCATTTAGAGAGTCGTCCCGTCAATATGGCCTTTGACATCAAGAATTTAAGGGGGTCCACCTTTGAAATGAGACGGACCTCATGCGCCAACGCATAGTGCCTAAGCTTTGTTATCGCGAAGATCAACGCCAGGCAATGTTTTTCAATGGGGGAGTAGTTGCTTTCTGCCCCCAGTAGAACTCGACTTAAGTAGTAGAGTGCTCTTTCTTTCCCTTGATCGTTCTCTTGTGCCCATAGTGTGCCTAAAGAACCTTCGAGGGCGGTTGTATAAAGAATGAGAGGCTTTCCCTTAACCGGAGCAGCCAACACCGGCGGGTTCTGCAGGTATTGCTTGATCTCGTCTAGCGCGCTTTGGCATTTTTGATCCCAGACGAATGGGGTTCCCTTCTTCATCAGGTGACTGTAAGGACGGCATTTTCCTGAAAGGTTGGCTATAAATCGCCGTATGTACGCGAGCTTCCCTTGGAGAGACCGCAGCTGTTTGAGAGTTCTCGGCAGAGGCATTTCCATGATCGCCTTGATTTTAGATGGATCTATCTCAATACCTCGGTGTCGGACGATGAATCCCAGGAATTTGCCCGAGGAAACCCCGAACGCACATTTAAGAGGATTCATCTTCAAATTGTATTGCCGAAGGCGTTGAAATACGGTCTTCAAATGCTCGAGATGTTCTTCGTATGATTTGCTTTTAACCACGAGATCGTCGATGTAGCATTCGACAATTTCATGTATAAGGTCATCGAAGATCTTTGTCATGGCCCTTTGATAAGTGGCACCGGCATTCTTTAAACCGAAGGGCATCACTTTATAACAGAATATACCTAGAGGGGTCCTGAAGGCGGTATGCTTCTGGTCTTCAGGATGCATTTTTATCTGATTATACCCCGATGAGCCGTCCATGAAGGATAAAACCTCATGAGTGGATGTATTGTCTATCATCAGTTCGGTGACTGGCACTGGGAAATCATCCTTCGGGCAAGCTTTATTAAGATCTCGGAAGTCTACGCATATGCGCACTGTCCCATTTTTCTTCATCACTGGGACGATGTTGGCGATCCATTCAGGGTATTGAACTTCCTGGATGAAGCCAGAGTCGATTAACTTTTTGACCTCGGTATTGATGCTCATCTCAAGCTCGAGTCGCATTCTTCTCGGCGCCTGTTTGACTGGCTTGATGTTCGGGGATATTGCTAGTCTATGTACAGCAACTTCTGGATCTAGTCCCGGCATCTCGGAATAGTTCCATGCGAAGCAATCTTTATGCTGCACAAGGACGTCCTTTAACGCAGCCGCCCTCTCTTCAGACAGCGGCTCGCTGACGAATGTCGGTCGCGGATCGTTTACCGTCCCCAACTCGATTTTCTTGAGGTTATCTGCAGTGGTATGTATTCCATCCTCCAGTTCTTTCGGAGCTGGGGGAAATTCTGAGATTACCTCATCATTGCTGTTTTCGAGGCACCAAGGAAGGCTGTCCATGTTCTCGGGTTCTCCTTTTAGTATTGTTATCATGTGACAGGTACGAATTCGCTTCCAGTCCCAATGTGGAACTGGTTTTTCTTTCGTGGCCTTGGGTTCGTGCTTTTGTGGTGGTGCTACCCTCCAGTTGTCGAACAGAGCGAATTTACCAAGCTGGTACTGATCTTCGACCCAATTCTTGAAGGTGAAGCAATCTTCAAGAGAATGACCTATCACTCGATGGTAAGAGCAATAGTCCGGGTGTGAGGCTTCGCCCGCTTGTTCGGGGTGTTTAGACTCCGGCAATGTAAGCATTTGATGCTTTAGGGCAAGATCGAGTATCTTCTTCGTCTTTTCCCGAGGAAACGAGTATGCTCGACCCATTTTCTTCATGAGGGATAGATCAATAACGCTCGATTCCCGTTTGCGTGGCTTCTTAGCCCTGCTTTGTTGCTGTTGAGCATCTCTTTGGCCTTTCGACTTGTTTCTGCTTTTGCGCTGAGCCTTCTTTATAACAGGTTGACAGGGAGCAGCCCTTTCATCTTTCACGGCTTGTTGGAGAAGGCGTCGCGTTCTGGCTTTCTCGTAGATGACCATTTCGCGGTTATGGTCGTCTCGGACCTTTTGACCTGCTTCTCTTATAAGCTTGTCCATTTGTTCTTCGAACGATGGACTGGGTTCCTTTGCATCTGGCGCTTTTATTGGCTTAGAATTAGCGTCCTCCCATTGAGCATCCGCTTCTTCATCGAAGTCATATATGACATAGCAGCTGTTTACTAGCTGTCGTTTCTTTGAACGGATGTATCCGAGCCCGATCGTCTCCATCCTCCCATTAGGTAGCTTGTGTTGAGTTCCGGGGACGCTCCAAACCCTGTCATAGAATTTGGCCTTCCTAACAGTCTGTTCGAAGGGTATCCCTTGGCGCTTCAGCAGCTTTTTCAAACCTTCCGTATAATATCTGGGTAGACGAATGGGTTGAGGCCTGTCCAGCATTGGATCTGCTCCATACCAGATCTCTTTCTCCATTTTATTTTCTTCAGAGCGGTAAAGCAAAATTGCTTTCTCTGTCTTTCTCCTAGGAGGGATATAAAATGTCCGCAACTCTCCTACATTGTAGATATTAAGTGCATCCAGTTCTTTATGGTGTCTAGGCGGCACCATGGCTATCTGTAGACTTCGCTCTTCATCAGCAGAAGTTCGGATTGACAGCCGAGCAGGGAATACAGCATGAACTTCATCCTCCGAATCACTACCGAAGATCAATGAAGGAACGGATGGTCCCGGCTTGGTGTATTGGGGCGGACCCGAATAAGTTATATCCTCTTCTTCCTCGGTATCGCTGCCGAAGACAAGGATGGTGGCATTAGTTTTGTTCTCAGGCTTGTGACACCTTTCCGTGTCTTCGAAACTCGGCAAGAAGTATTTGGCATCTTCATACTTACGAACTTCATTCACGGAAAACGGATTCAATTCTCCTGCCACAGTGTACTCGAGACCATCCTTACAATATTTCATACATTGATGCTGTGTAGAAGGGATAATATTGTACTCGTGTAACCATGGTCGACCGAGCAGAGCATTGTAGCATGTCTTGGCGTCTATGACATGGAATTTAACATCTGTGACGAGCAACCCGAAGCGTAACGTCAATATCACAGATCTAAGAGTCTTTGACGATTGGGAGTCGAACCCGGAGATGGTGATCTTGTCCCGCGCAAGGTGCTGGACGCTCATGCAGATTTCCTTCAACACTCGCACGTTGAGGAGATTAACAGACGATCCATTATCGATCAGGATTTTGCCTATCTTTATATCATAGCAGTATCCTGAGACATAGAGAGCGCGATTGTGTTCGCGCGTCCCAAGGAGAAGGTCTTCATCGCCAAAAGCAACGTCGGCCGTGTGCACCTTTTTCAACTCATCCTTCATCTTTTCTTCGGCCAGGAAGGCTTGGAATTGGTCCGGATCTTGTAGCGCTTTAATCAAAGAATCCCTCGCCTCTTTTGATAGTAACAGGGCATCAAGAATGCTGAGTTGTGAGGGCAGCTTCCTCAGATGCACCAAGACATTGTAATCCACTTATTTCTCTTCGGCGGATTTTTGGCGGTTAGCTCTTCCGCAACTTGGTCATCTAGAGTAATATCCTCAGAGACCTTTTCTTTTCCTTTATCTTTCTTGTTTAAGGGTCCGAGATTCTTTTCAGGTAGCGTCCGATTGCGTAGCTGGATATTTTCGCAAACCTTTGGCTCTTCTTCTTTTCCCGAAGTTGACTCTTTAAAGAGAGGGGCGAGTTCCAGCTCCTCATCAGAATCTCTCCCGAATGTAGGCACTTGTGGCCCGCCAGTGTTAACCATGCGACAATCGCCGGTAGTTCTTTCAAGCCCTTCGGTCGTATTTCTTTGCTCTCGACGAGTTTTACGCTTTTCCCGCTTGAAGCGTTGTCGACGAGCAACATATCCTTGCCACCATTTATCGAAAGCTTTGCATTCTTGAGTGGGGTGCGAAACCTTCAGATGATATAAGCAAAAGGAGGGGTGCATTTCTATTTCACCAGTAATTTTTCCTTCAAAGGATGGTAGCTTCATGCCCATTGATGTGGCCTTAGCAAACCTTTTCTTTATCTTGAATTGGATTTTTTCGGTAGCGAAGGTGTATTGCTCCAGCGGGATCGCCTCAGCTCTTTCATCAAGTCACTGGCGCTTGGCCCTTTCAAATATAGTCATCTCGCGTTCTCGATCAGCTTTACTTTTCAGTCGAGCTTCGTCAAGGAACGCGTCAATCATTTCGACTGATAACTCCGGAACTCTTGATTCGGTATCTGCCCCCAGCGTTTTAGTGCCAGAAGTCTCTTCATCGTTCGTGATCGAATGGGAGATCATATGACAGCTCGCTACATATTCCTCAGATTCATCCGATGAACTTTCTCCCTCATCTTCTTCTTGAAAGACGTGATTGAGGAACTCTTGAAGCGTGATGGGAGTCCGTGCCTTTTGGTTGTATTCATCCAGCGCGTCAATTTGCTTTTGTAAGTCCGTGCGCTTGTCGCCAGGCTTCACGGGCTTCTTAGATTTCTTCTTCTTCTTTTTTGAAGATTTTGACGGCTGGCTGCGAGTGTTCGAGCCACCACCATCGGTCTTTGGAGTTGTACGCAGTTTCAACATCCCTTCAATGACCTGTGGTTCCAATGGGTTCTCCTACTTGATCGCTGGACATGTCTGAAGATCATTTAGCATCCTCTTTGTCTTGGCTGATAATACAACCTCCCAAGGAGCTTCTTCAATGACGGAGCATGTTGCCCCCGGCGTATTAGTCCCCTTAGAGGTGTGGGGTGCGGGGGATTCACCTTCCATTTGTCAGATAACGCGAACTTGCCCTGTCGGTACTGGTTCTCAAGCCAATTCTTGAAAACGTAGCAATCTTCGATCGGATGGCATAGTACTCGATGATAAGGACAGTAGTTGGGTTCGTTGACGTCACTTGGTTGCAACGGACGTTTTGGATCCGGCAGATTTATGAGTCTGTTGCGCAACGCCAGCTCGAATAACCTCTTCGTTTTATCGCGGGGAAAGGAATAAGGACGTCCCATCCTATCCTCAAGGGGTACGTATGGGCGTATATTATTTTGACGAGCCACTGGCTTCGGGTCGCTTGGTTGTTGTTGAGCATTAGCGACGACGATCGCTTTTCCCTTCCCTTTGTCATTTCGGGAGTCCGGCCTTGGAAGAGGGGGTTTATGGTCCATTTGATCCATTTGCGCTAGTTTGTCAATCAACGCCTGGAAGGTAGTCGGCTTGAAAAACATCATAAATTGTGAGATGGTTGCTTGTGGATCGAGGGTTCCCACAAACATACCCACTGCGGGAGCTTCTTCAATGCGCTGCTCACATTTTGACCATAAATTCCGCCATCGTATAGCGTACTGAACCCACGTCTCGCCGGGTTTTACCCTGGCGTTAATCAGTGCCGTCATCGGGGTACGTTCACTGGCACTTACAAAACGTTGAGTAAACAGCAGCTCCATCTCCGCGAAGGTTTTAATAGAGTCATTTGGGAGTTCAGAATACCACTCGAACGCCGTATCTGATAAGCTTCCAACAAACTGGCGAAGCAACAGCTTGTCGTCACCGCCGGTGTTGCCGCAGAGCGCCCTAAACTGGGCCACATGCTGATGAGGATTGCCCGTCCCCTTGTAGACATGGAACTTAGGAATTGTATAACCTGGTGGGTACTTAATCTGATCGTACCGACCCGGATATGGCCGCCCCGTCTTTACGACCTGACCGGCTGCTTCAGTCGCCTGATGCACCCGTATTTGCTGGGCGATGTATTCATCCAAATCAGCTTTTGATATGGTATCCTCTTTAGCTGCGGATAGAGCCGGTAGAGGATTCGATGTCTCTCCCCTATCGTCTTCAAGAATGATCAGGGGATCTCCAGCAGGTGGATCTTATTGAATCATCATACCCACCATATCCTGGAACAGGAGGGCCATTTTCTTTATGTTGGCTGCCTGCTCCGCAGCCTCTTTATCTTTCTTTTCTAGCACGCGCCGAAGGAATTCGGCGTCCGTTTCTTGTTCTTGACGTTCTTCTGAGGATGTTTCCGGGGTTTCTTTCGGCCCTGTAAGTGCGGCCATAGCGTTCATCATTTCCTGGAGCTTCTGTTGCTGCTCCTGAGCCTTGGTCACTGACCGTGTAAGTGGTCTATGACCCGTGGATGTACGGCTGTCTTCTTTTCCCAATGCCATGTAAACCGTATGAACTGTTATGCCCCCTGACTTGGGGCGTTTAGGTTCACCATTTTCAACTTTTGCCGCTGACGCGGGGGTTTTCTCTGGCCTCCTTCTTTTATGGGCCGTTGAGGTTGAAGGAACCATTGAAGGGGGCACCCTAGCAGCTGCTGTCCCCTGCTGTTTAATGGGACAACCCTTGTCTTTATCCACCTTCGCCTTTTTCTGGCGACGAGAGTGACCTGGGTCAATCACAGAGTCTTGAACCCTTCGCCAAACTTTATAAATTCTTGAAGACAGCCGTTGAGGGGGCTGTTCTCGCTTCGTTTCTGGAACTCTCTTCGCAGGTGGAGGGGATCTCTTCAATGTAGCGATTGGAGAGTTCTTCCGTACCCTCCTCAGCAGTTCAAAGTTGTTCCTAGTTGGAACAGCAGCGTCGACTTCCACTGCTGGAGCCGGTGGAGTTAGCCCTGAGGGGGAGTTGCCCCCTGCCTTTCTTACTCGTTGCCAATGGCGACGTCGAGCACGACGAGCCGTTGGGATTGGCTCAGCGATAGAGATAACTTCTTTTTGCCCCCTGTCTGAATGAGGCGCCGCCGATGTTAACCTCTTAAAGACTGAGGTTGTTCCTTGCGGGGTAATATCCAATCTGTCAAAGACAGATCTTCGTGCAGGGGCAGGAGCAGGAATCATCAGTCTTGAAAAGACCGACTCTTTGGCGGGAGAAGCCGCCTTAACGACTTCCGGAACAGCGGTCGTTGCCCTCTTTGGGACAGCCAATTTAGAGTTCTGATTCAGCCTGGTGAAAACAGAGGCTGTCGGTTTGGTAGCGGACGACCCGTTGACAGGGGTCATGGTAGCAGTGAGCCGGTCGAACACCGACTTCTTGTTCACTTCCGGTGCAGGTATCGGCATAAAGAAGCTTGTAGGTGGGACCATGGTCCCGAAAAACAGGCCGGTGGTGGCCTGGGTCACCTGTTCTACCGGCAGAGCGAGGAAAGAGGCCGCTTGGGGCCCATATGTTACACCTCTAGGTGAGGTGGAGCATCCGTTGCAGTAGTACTTCGCGCAGTTGGTGCAGTTAGAATCCATGGATGCTTGAGTTCTGCGCCAGACAAAAGACCAAATCTTAGCAACTTGAAATCCGAAGGCAACCATTTAACAAACCGCGATTGGTTCGCGAAGACGACAAACGAAGTGTGGAGTGGAAAGAGGAAAAGGTCCCACCGGGCGTGCCAGAATCTGTTCCCCTCCGAAAGGCGGCGCGGACTCGGCGTCCTGCCTGAGATTCGGGGCAGATGCTATGTGGTTTTATCCGTCTACCTCTCCGAAGATGCCAAGTTGATTTATGGCACCATGCATCGGAAGTTTAGACGGATGCGGCCGATGTAGCAGACTTCGTCAGATTCCCCCTCAGGGTAAGGGGTTTTTGATTGTGGGGACGCTCTTCCCTGCAGGCGCAAGCCCCTGCGGTTAATTACGCTACCGCATCGCGGTAACAACTTTCTCCTTCTCCAGAATTTCACTTCGTGTCGTGTGTGTTTGTTTTGTTTGTGGTTGCCCGTGGATCGTATACGGAGACTGAGTAATGCCGTCGCCCGTAGGACGTGGATTAGTCCAAATCCGTATTTACTTAGATTTAGGTTTGGTGTTTTTAATTTAAGGATACATTAGTCGCGTTGCGGCTAAGATCAACTTAAACGTTCGTTAAGGATACGATAGTCCTGTTTGAGACTAAGATCAACTTAACGTAGCGATTCATTTAATATATGACCGTCAGGACTCGTCACCTCTCTGAAGTCGTTGAAGGATTATAACGACAGGTGTTAGAGGAGTTCAGAGATGTACCTTTAAACCAAATTTGATTTGGAGTTTTATCATTCATTTAAATGTCTAAGGATACGTTAGCCGTATTTGGGGCTAAGATCAACTTAAACGGGACCGTTTAGATCCGGCAAAAGAGCATTTGGAGGCTCTATTGTTCTAGTTTAGGGACGTAGTGGTCCATTTTCCAGTTTAGGGACGTGGTGGTCCATCGCCAGTTTAGGGACGTGGTGGTCCATATTCCAGTTTAGGGACGTGGTGGTCCGATATTAGTTTAAGGACGTTCCGGTCCGATATTAGTTTAAGGACGTTTCGGTCCAACATTAGTTTAAAGACGTTTCGGTCTAACATTAGTTTAAGGACGTTTCGGTCCGTCGTTAGTTTAAGGACGTTTCGGTCCAAATTCCAGTTTAGGGACGTGGTGGTCCATATTCCAGTTTAGGGACGTGGCGGTCCATTATTAGTTTAAGGACGTCTCGGTCCAATATTAGTTTAAGGACGTTTCGGTCCGTATTGACGTATGTGGTCATCGGGACCCGTCACCTCTCTGACGTCGATGAATGATTACAACGACATGTGTCAGAGGAGCTCGGAGATGTACCCTCGAACCGGATATAAATTGATTTGAGAGAGAGAGAGAGCAATTGTGCTCAGTCAACTTAATTTGAGGACTTACGGCCACGATTGGGCTAAGTCCAGTTCAGAATATTCAACACTTTTATTTGTTTTTGAGCCTATTAGGCCTGTGCTAGGGCTTGGCCCATTTTTAATAATGCATAGCATTAAATCTTGGTCTCTGTTGGACCTTTATTTAGGCTCTGCCCCTTTTAAGATAATTCATTGCATTATTTATTATTTTGTTTGGGCTCTGCCCATTTATAAATGATGCAGAGCATCAATTTTGTTTGGGCTCTGCCCTCTATAAAATGATGCAGAGCATCAATTTCATTTAGGGCCCTCCCTTTTATTGCTCTGCAATTTAATTTGGGCCTGGCCCTTCAAGCAATGCATTGCATTGAGAATCTTCAAGAAACAGAAGTGCAGAGCACTTTTTAATCCTTTGATCTAAAGAAAAACAAGTTTTTTTTTCTTCTTTTCTTGTTTTTCCTTATTTCAGAGAACCAAGGGTTCATAACAAGTGCAAGGCACTACTTCTTTTTTTATTTTATTTACTTATTTATTTATTTATTGAAGGTCCATGATCTTGTTCTTAGATCAATGATCTGTTCCCAAGAGAATTTTCTCTTTTTTAAAGGTTTTACCTCTTTTTTTGTGTTCTTCCAGAATTCTCAAGAGTTCTCTTTTTCTCCTTTTTCCTTTTTAGCAAGATCTTGATGCCCTTTGAAATGAGGTCTGGGATCCTTTTTATAGTGCTCACAAATTAGTTAAATTTGTTAAAGAGATTTTTCTCTGAGTGATTTGGGGAATTTTCCCCACCGTTGGATCTTTGATCCAAAGGCCCCTGCCTTATACAGGAAAATCTTCTTGTTTCAACAAGATTTATTCTGTTTTGCGCAACTCCCCCAGTGAGTGACACGTGTCGCACAATGAAGCGCTTGCGCAACTGCGCAGACACGTGTCGAGCAGCGGTGCGCTTGCGCAACAGTGTTTGCGCAACTGCGCGGACGCGTGTCGCGCAGCGGTGCGCTTGCGCAGTCGTACTTGCGCAACTGCGCAGATACGTGTCGCGCAGCGGTGCGCTTGCGCAGTCATGCTTGCGCAACTGCACAGACACGTGTCACGCAGCGCAGCGCTTGCGCAACTGAGCATTGCTTTTGTTTTTTAAAGAGCCTTGCTCTGATTGGACGCACTGCCTTGGGCGTTGTGCTGGCGTGTCAACTTCTGATACGTGGCACGTTGCGCGCAGCGTACGGGATCTGAAGCGTTGCTTCAAAAATTTGAATTTTCAAAATTCAAACAGAGCCTTGCTCTGATTGGGGAAACAATAACATGCGTCCAACATGCAAAAATCCAAATCAGGTGCATCCATCATGCACGAATAAAATCTAAATCATGTGCATCCAACATGCATGAAATCACGAAATCTAATATCAAGCGCCGAACATATGCAAAATCCAATCCAAGTGCGCCAAATACGCGCAAGAATCCAATTAGGTGCACAAGGTGCACAAAACAAATATTGAGTATCACTATCGAAATCGATGGTATACAACACATTTCAATCCAAATCCAAATCAGGTATACCGTGGTATATAATCTCACAACCATGTGCATCAGCGTGCACAAAAGCAAATCAAAATACTAAAAGTGCATGAACACTATGCCGAAAGCATAAGTCAAATCATATGCATGCCCTAGGCATGAAATCACAATCAATATCTCAAATGACATCAAAACGAAGTCAGGTGCAACTGTGGTGCACAAAATACGTATCAATGCACTGCAAGCATATGCGAACTATACCGAGTGCAAAAACTAAATCGAATGCGTACCATATGCACAAAATCAACCCAACTGTATGAAATCCATGAAATCATAAACATGTGCAGCCAAGTCACAAAATGATATTAAGTGCAATAACTGTGCACAAATCATAAATCAACACAATGGTGTATAAAACATATCTCAAGTGTAATAACTATGCGCAAAATATAAATACCCAGTAGGTGCAACCATGGTGCACGAAAACAAATATCATGGAACTCGGTCATCATGACTCAAACATGCGAATAGATCGCCCAAAATACCGAAATCAAGTATGGCGGAATAGTCCCGCTCAAACACATCCTCTAAAGATCTCTGGCCAACTGTCATGGTCACTTATAACATGTCTCGTCGACGGTGCTGAACTCTGGCCTGCTGGGTGTGCACAATATGACCGATCCTGGGTCCAAGTCTTCTCGTATAGTATTCCAGAAAGGTTCTGTCGAAGTCTCTTCCAAATCTCGTTTCTGCCGAACTGCTTGGAAGTTGTCATCTTTTACTAAATCTATTTCTTGTTCCGGAACGGCTGCATACTCATCGCGACTCCTTCTGGAAGATATATCCATACACAATACCTTTGCATGCGTATCACATCTATGATGTCGGCGGAGAGGAACATCGTCTCATCAAGATCTCGTACGAACCTCTTACTCCACTTTTCTCTAATGTCGACTGATCCGGACTCGCCTCTTCGTGGCTGCATGGACTACGCTCCAACGGCTATACTCATATCTGGAGTCTCCCAAGCAATGTATCCCATCACATGATATCCGAATGACGTCGAACCTTTCGATCGATTTGTCAAGGTTCCATAATCCCCCAAGAGCTCAACCTCTTGAGTACAGTTTAATAGTATTCCAGTACGTCCCACAGTACCTGTGGACCAGCCGTAGAAGGGCAAACCCAAGCCTCATTAATGGCACCGCTGAACTTCCGCAAACCCTAAGGTTTAAAGGCGTTCTCATGGTCATTATGTCGAGTTAGGGTTTCATTCTTCTAGAGGGTCCTTAAAATTACTTGCATGTTCTCTCTAAATACTTTAAACTTGGAAAATGGTTTTCTGACATTCGATCGTCTTTATCGACTCCCAACGTATCTGTATGAAGTCTTCTCAAGCTGGAAACAATGAATCTGATGGCCTCGCATCGGGGTAAGCGAACGAACCACATATCCTAGTCATTCATCCTCGGGTGACTAGCAACCTTCTATCATATCTCTAAGTACATCTTGTACTGCAATAGCTCCAACATCTAGGGCGATATCTCGTCGTTCGCTGCAACAACTAGCTCATTCATCTGCACGCTGAACAGTGCCTCAATCATCAATAATAAGTGATACATCAATGGTCATCACATTCTGGCTGGTCTCGATCAGTGGCTCAATCCTCTGGTGCTGATCTGCACATCCGAGTAATCTTGTAAAAGCGATCCATCAAACGCTCATGGCGCGAAAACACAATAAAACGACGCCTCTCTATGCAATCGTATGTCCCTGGAATCACACCCTGGTCAGTCCTCGTCCGTGACGAGCTCGTGCTGACCGCAACTCTAGCAGTAGCTCTCTCTGCCCGTATAATCGTGGCAGCAAAACCATAAACCGATATCAATGAGGATAGATCATGAATGAATATAATGTTGTGCAAGGAAATGTACATCCTAAGGCTTCTTAAGCAGAGTAGCGTATCGTAAGTATGCCGCAGAACATACACACGGTACGTCACTCTCCTTAAGTCACCTACTCCATCAACCAAGGTAAACCTACGCGACGAAAGTTCGGGTCTAATACCCCCTCGACTAAGTCTAAGTTCCATAAGGTCAAGCCTAGATTCCGTATATATACAAACGCCCTAGGCTCCGCATAGTCAAACCTAGACTCGAACCAAGGTTAACCTAGCGCTCCGATACCAACTTTGTCACGACCCGAAATAGCACGTGAGTGGCACTTGAATCATATGAAGTCTATAGGATCACATCTAATTCAAGTAAGCCAAAAGCCCAGAAATCTAAAACCATTTTAAATAATAAATATAGGACAACTCATTTTAAAGCAAGTGTTTTTAATAGCATAAACTGAATTATGCGTTTTTAAAACATCAAGCCTTTTCTGAAAATTTCGGCAGAGTTTCCTTTGTAAATACTGGCCCCGAACGGGGTACAACATAAATAAATATATACATGAATGATAAAAGGCATCCCCAAGCGGGAGCTAGCTCTTCGTCAACGACGGGCACAACCACGCGAGCAATATAATATACAACGCCGAAGGGCGAGGATCAAAACTCAAAAGAAAACTCAAATCAACATGAAATCCATAATAATACAACGCGCGACTCTATGGTCGAAAGAATAATACAACTGGTCTCTAAGTCAAATAAATATACATGTTTGGTTGATGGAGTTACTAGATACAACTGAATGTAAATAAAATACAATGGTGGTCACGATGCAAGTGAACCCACCTACCAAAGCAAATCACCCGGAATGGAAGCAGTGTGCCAGCAAACCGTAACGAAACCTGAAGGGCAAAACCTGCAAGAAACTGTGGCACAACGGGGGTGAGTTGCCAACTCGTGAGTAGAAAACATCAACGAGCAGAAATCGTATGTATGACTCAATCCTAGGTCAATACGATCAAATATACATATAACCTCAAAATGAAAAAGTCTGAAGCATGAAAAGGTGGCAAGGGTAAACAGCTATACATAAGTGTAATCCCATATGCTCGTGTCAGTGCCTCAGGTAGCAATGTATCATATGTATGAGGTATGAATGTAATGTAATGAAAACAGAATACATGTAAATGAAGAAACTGTTTTCTTGTTTTAGTGAGATTTCTGTATATTTAAAATGAGGTATCATCAATAAATCAATATAAATCAGTGTATAGTATCAACACAAAATATAAATCCCAATATCCAATATCTCGGGCTCCGGCTATCCGGACTGACCCATGACATAATATCTCAATACCTCAATATCAATATCTAGGGCTCCGGCTATCCGGACTGGCCCCTGGGCTCTGGCTATCCGGACTGGCCCAACTCCGATCGGTATCCTCCAAATATCCGACGAGTCAACAAACAATCACCGGTCAGCAATGCTCCCCTGTCACAGGCTCAACGCCGATCAACTGCGATCTTCTTACCCTGGGGTACCGCACCGGGTCCACCATGCACCCACAGACGGTTCCTACTCCTCCTCGAATTGGGTGTATGATATCGCTCAAGAGCCGAGAAAAACTCATGGTGGACATATCTCAAATCATATCATGAGAAAACCGCAACTTTCATTTTAAAATGATAATCAGTTTTATAAAATCTTGCGGTTTCTCCAAATCCATAAATTTCATGGAAAACCCAAATCTCGAGAATAAAAGACAATGAATTTAAAAGTATTGGGCTCCGGCAAATCCAGACTGGCCCTAAATAATAATGCATGACAGTGAATAATAATATGCATGAAATAGCAAGTAATAAATGCAATGTCCAAACCAGCATATAAAAGCAAGTAAGCTAATATCATGTCGAAACTGTCAGCTAACAAGCTATGTCGATGGAATAATATTCTCTAAAGTGTACGTGACATAGCAATTACCGATGATGATGTGTGTGAGCCGGTAAGTAGGTGTACGTGGAACATACGCATCATCGGTAATGGTGCTGGTGTCCTGACAGCATGATTTCATTAATAGCATATGAAAATACAATATAAGCATGCAATGTGATGCGAGTGTTCCCCTCCGAAAGACGGCGCACAAGACTGCGAAGTCCTGACGCTGAGATTCGGGGCAGATGCTATTTGGTTTTATCCGTCCAACTCTCCGAAGATGCCAAGTTGATTTATGGCACCGTGTATCGGAGGTTTAGACGGATGCGGCCGATGTAGCAGACTTCGTCAGATTCCCCCTCGCTTGAGGGGTTTTTGATTGTGGGGACGCTCTTCCCTGCAGGCGCAAGCCCCTGCAGTTAATTATGCTACCGCATCGCGGTAGCCACTTTCTCCTTCTCCAGAATTTCACTTCGTGTCGTGTGTGTTTGTTTTGTTTGTGGTTGCCCGTGGATTGTATACGGAGACTGAGTAATGTCGTCGCCCGTAGGACGTGGATTAGTCCAAATCCGTACTTACTTAGATTTGGGTTTGGTGTTTTGGTTTAAGGATACGTTAGCCGTATTCAGGCTAAGATCGACTTAAACGTTCATTAAGGATACGTTAGTCTGATTTGAGACTAAGATCAACTTAACGGGATCGTTTGGATCCGACAAAAGAGCATGTGGGGGATCTATTGTTCCAGTTTAGGGACATAGTAGTCCATATTCCAGTTTAGGGACGTGGTGGTCCATATTTCAGTTTAGGGACGTGGTGGTCCATCGCCAGTTTAGGGACGTGGTGGTCCATGTTCCAGTTTAGGGACGTGGTGGTCCATCGCCAGTTTAGGGACGTAGTGGTCCATCATTAGTTTAAGGACGTTTCGGTCCAACATTAGTTTAAGGACGTTTCGGTCCACGAGTTTAAGGACCCCGCAGTCCGTGTTGATGTGTGGTTATCGGGACCCGTCACCTCTCTGACGTCGTTGAAGGATTACAATGACAGGTGTCAGAGGAGTTCGGAGATGTACCCTCGAACCGGAGGTAAATTGATTTAAGAGAGCAATCTTGTTCAGTCAATTTAATTTGAGGACTTACGACCAAAATTGGGCTAAGTCCAGTTGAAAATGTTCAACATTCTATTTTCTTTTGCATTGCATTTCTTTTTATTTTTATTTGGGCTCTACCCATAAAAGATGCAGAGCATCAATTTATTTTGGGCTCTGCCCATTTATAAATGATGCAAAGCATCTACTTTGTTTGGGCTCTGCCCCTTTTAAAATGCATAGCATTTTTATTATTTCGTTTGGGCTCTGCCCATTTATAAATGATGCAGAGCATCAATTTAATTAGGTATGCTTGGTCTTTTTAATTTGGGCCTGGCCCTTTAGGAAATGCCTTGCATTTATCAGGCACTTTGCGCCAATCAGAGAGCGCAAGCACTTGTAGTGTTGACACGTGTCGCGCAAGCGCAGTGCGCTGCGCTAATGCGCTGCGCCTGCGCTGCTGACACGTGGCGCGCTCTGGTGGCTTACGCCAATGCAGGAGCGCAACAGCGCAGCTTGCAAGTGCAAGGCACTATAATTTAAGAATCTTTTAGATTCAAGAACCAATGGTTCATAAAAGAAGTGCAAAGCACTATTTGATTTCTTGATCTAATTTAGATCAAAGAAAAACAAGCTTTTTCTTATTTCAGAAACCAAAGGTTCATAAAAAGTGCAAAGCACTGTTTTTATTTTGTTTTTTTATTAAAGATCATTGATCTTGTTTTTAGATCAATGATCTATCAGAATAAATTCTTCTATCTAAAAGGTCTTTTACCTTTCTTTTTTTTTGGAAGTTCTTCAGAGTTTTCTCTGCTTGAAGCTCTTGATTTCTCAAAAGTGTTCCTGCCTTTGAATTGAGGTCTAGGGTCCTTTTTATAATGCCCATAAATTAGTTAAATTTGTTAAAGAGATCTTTTTCTGAGTGATTTGGGGAATTTTTCCCACCGTTGGATCTTTGATCCAAGGGCTTCTGTTTTACAAAAGAAAATCTTCTTGTTTTAGCAAGAACAGAAAAGATTTCTTTAGAATTTTAATTCTGTTTGGCGCAAATGCTCCAGAGCGTGACACGTGTCGCGCAGCGCGAAGCGCAGCGCAACTGCGTGTCGCGCAGCGCGAATGCGTTGACACGTGTCGCGCAGCGCAGTGCTTGCGCAACTGAAGCGTTGCTTCCTTTAATTTTAGTTTAAATAGAGCTTTGCTCTGATTGGGCGCGCCTTCTTGGGCGCTGCGCTGATGCATCTGCGCCTGACACGTGGCGCGTTGCGCCCGAGATTTGAAGCGTTGCTTCAAAATTTGAATTTTGAATTTCCAACAGAGCTTTGCTCTGATTGGGGGAAACAAATGCCCCCCCCCACCGTTGCGCTCACGTGGCGCGCACGTGAGTGCAGAGGTGGAAAGCTCCTGACCGTTGGATCAAGGGGTGAGCTGAAGGGGCGCAAGCGCCTTATAAATAGGACCTCTGGCCCTCTGTAGATGATTACCATCTTCAAGAACTTTTATTTTCAGAGCTTGCTCTTGCTTAAGGACTTCAGAGCTTTGCTCGTTTCCAAAGTTAGAAAACTTTTAGGTAAAATTAATTGAAATCAAATTAATTTACATTAATCTTAACCAAAAGAGCTTTGCTCTCATAGATCTTTTGATCTAAAGAAATTCCCTTTGGGGTTTCACCAACAGAGCTTTGCTCTCATGAATCCATAGATCTACAGAGATCTTGTTCATGGGTTTTAACCCATAAGCAGAGCTCTGTTCATGGATCCAAAAATAGATCTTTTTGATCTAAAAATGAAGAACTTCTAAAAGTCTTCAAAATGTTCTAATTTCTTTAGGAGTTTTAAATAAATTTTCTCATCATCACCACAGAGCTAGGCTCTTTTAAGGAATCTTATTTCCCTGAGACCAGAGTTTGACAAGTGTCACTCTGTGACAGAGTTTTGCTCTGAAAAGAGGAGATTCTCTCCTTGTCTTTAGGGCTTTATCATTTAATGAGAGTATTCTTTTGGGGATCTCCTTATTAATTGACAGTCCCATCCAATGATGGGGCTGTCTTATTAATTGACACATTGTCACCTGGATTTTGTGGGTCCCCATTTGGTCCCCCACCCACTGCATTGCAGCGTGGTGTAAATTTTTAAAATGTCAAGCGTTGGAATTACAACACTGAAGGCTAATAAATTTTTTGTCCTTCCGCAGGAAACATGTCTGCTAATATGTCTTTCCCGTTTATTCACTCGGAGGGAGGGTTCCCCCAGGCACCGATGGATCGAGTGGTGCTCGCTCTCATAAAGGATCATGACCCCGAGCACAAGAGCCTTCATCTGTGGGGTAGGTGGTACAATGAAATCATCCAGGGCCGCCGCAGTTTCAGTTCCGCCACGCCGTCTGAGCCCATAACTTCAATTCCTTATGCGGATGAGCCCCCGGTGAAGTATGCCGTGGAGGTCAAAAATTGGAATTCTGATGATCTCCTCCAGCCTGCAATTGGTGCCATTCCCGTGCAGCCGCCGCCGGCAATAGACATTCTAGGGAGGCGAATCTGTCAGGGTGAAGCACGCCCTTGGGGACAGGCTTATAATATTGGATTGGTCCCGCGACCGCCCGCCGGATATTTGCAGTGGGCCCGGTACATCTTATCGGCGAAAAGGACTTATCTAATGAAGATTGGTTTATATTCGGCTATCTACGTCTCGCTTTTTGAGTATCCCTCTCCTCCAACGTGGTGGATCAAGGCCTTTATCGAACAATGGAATATCCCCACCCACACTTTCCTGATGACGGACAGGGAGGTCTCCATCTTCTTGGAGGAGTTTGCTGAAGTTTCGGGTCTATAAATGAGAGGGGAGCACTACGAGGAGCTGCTTCCTCCTGATGAGTACGTCTTTGCCACCAAACCGCTGGTGTTTGACTTGACTCCGGAGAACGCCATTCAGCACCAGTTCCCGGGCTTGGTGAAGGTGCTGGAGATTTATGAAGGGCTCTATCTGGAGTCGAGTGTCCGGGGCGTCAGTTTCGCCGATTTTATTGCCCGCTTTATCCGACCAGAGTTCTTATTGGAGCAGAGCGAGAAGTTTGCCCAACTTGATGACCCTTTTGGCTTCGGCTTGGACCGCCGACCCATATCAGAGAATGACCAAAGGGACTTTTATCTCCCCGGTGCCGCCGTCGTTCCTTTCTCGGAAATCGCCATCCCGGGCATGGATGAGGAAACCTTTTTTGTAGGGTTCCTGGGCTTGTGGCTGTGCAGCTTTGCGCTCCCCATGCACCCGCGCTACATGCGGTCATCTGTTTTCTACCCAGCGCACCGGATGGTGGCTGGCTTGCAGTTGTCAGTAGGGATTGCCGGGCTGGCTTATCTTTATAATGGACTTAGCGTAGCGGCGGACGCTAGTGAGCCTGGGGTGCAGCCCGCTAACTTCCCGATGCACTACTTCACCTCCTGGATGGAAATGCACGTGCACAGGGTGTTCGGCGCCCATAAGATCTCTCCCTTTTTTGAGAAATGTAGACTCCCTAGAGTCATACGGTTAGTCGGTGCTTCGATCGTAGTTACACCTCCACGGGAGGCTAGGGGGTTACTCCTTCGTCCACACCTGGTCGGAGCGAAGGTTTCCTTTTTGGATAAGGTCATAACAATTGGCTCAGAGACCACCAAATCGGTAGTGCCGCTGCGCGACGATTTTAAAGACGGGGCTTCCATATTGAATGCTCGGGAAATCCTCCATCTCTACTCCATTCGGCCGGGCTATTTGGTATTTAGGCAGAATGAGACGGCGCTCCTCATGAGGTATAACCCTCACCGGTTTGCTCAGCAATCGAGCTATAATCAGGGGATCCCAATGGAAGCTTTCTTGGAAAGGCCCGCGGTTAGCCGAGAAGGGATAAGGGATGTAATGCACCATTTTATGCGGCTTAACACGGGTTCTTATTTCTTTATCAGCGAGCCGAGCTGCGCCCCCAAAGTCCTCAACACGTACGTGGCCTGGTACGCGCACGCAATGGGTCCAGTCATCCAAATGGAAAAGCGCATGCTGGTTGACCGCAAGGGTGCGCCTCCCGGCGGCGATCGCAAGGCTCCCCTGAAGCCGAGGACCGCGGTCATTCCTCCATTGAAAGGTGCTGGAGTCGGACTTCCGCGCGTGTTGAGCCCTCCACGCGGATTGCCGCTTCGTGATATTGTGGATGTGCCACCAGCCCCCCGTGCTCCAGCGAAGGTGGTAAATGTGGTATCGTCGGAGTCCGGCCCAGGCGCGGATATCGGGACCCACCATCCCAAGGTGTCTGCCAAGCGCAAATCAGCCCCGGGTGCATCCAGAGCTGGTGGGCAAAAGAAGAAGAAGTCGCTTCTCTCCCTCGACGCGACCCTCGGTTTAGAGCCTGAGGCCCCTCTTACCGAAGGAATAAGCGAATATGGCAGCAATAAGGGTTTCTCGGTAGACCCCGCAGACACCGATTTGGCGGCTGCTATTGCAGCTTCTGAGCAATCAGCGAGGCTCGAAGCGATGTTGAGTAAACTCGCTGAGTCAGGTAACCATTAGTTGCTTTCTTCATCATTTTATCGCATTTTTTATCATTATTTTTGACTAATGCTTTCTCCTTTTTAAACAGGGGTCAATACCGAAGAAGCCATCGCTGCTTCTTTGAAAACCTTCCAGGAGGAAGAGAATAAGCGCGCTTTAATGGGCGTTGGTACGTATCGTCTTATCAGAAATTTTTGTCTTCTTTTCCGATGGCCAATCTAACTTTCTTCCTTTGTTTCTTTGCAGGGGCGGCGCCAGCTGATGTGGGGACTATCCCCGTGTCCTCTACTGAAGTCCCAGCTTCCTCAGGGCTGCCGCGGGAGCCTCAACTTGACAAAACGACGAGGGATGCCTTAAAAAATTTGGAGGCATCCCTATTTACGGACGAGGACGCCTCCATGAAAGAGGCTCTGGTGAGATCCGTCTCAACGGCTCGGGAGGAGAGGAAGCGGTTGAGGCGCGAGGCGAAGGCGCGCAGGGCCGCTTTGGCCACGGGAGCGGGCCCAAGCACCCTTATTCTCTCTGCTTCTCCTTCTGAAGAGCTCCCGGCCAGTCTATCTACCGTACGCAGACAGGTAGCGCGTGCAGTTCGGGAAGCTAATGACAAGTCCACTTCAGGTAATATTTCTCTCAGAATTTTGTTATAAGAATTATAATGCCATCGGTTCTTATATATTTTATCTTGCAGGGCCAAGTCCGACCGAGGGGGAGGCGGAGACCGTTGAACCCAAGGAAACAGAGGAGGCGGCGCCTGCCGAACCCGAGCCGACGGTGGGCAACGTCGCTGAGGCTTCGGAGCCTGAGATGGAGGTTGAGGGGTCTACAGCCGAGAAGGTCATTGATGTCGAGCCTGAGGTGATGGCAAATGAGATGATCACTATTACTGAACCTGGGGTGGCGGCGGATGAGACGACGGCGACCGCCGAGCCCGAAGAAGTAGCGGGCGAGATGGGCACGGCTCTTGGGGAAGAGTCGGCCGCTCTTTCTCAAGAGTCCGACAATGCTCCGATCATTGCCCTCCCCGTCTACGGTCTTCCGCCGTCTCCTGGCCACACGAGTACGACGACAACCCTCATTGAGTCGGGTGATGAGGCCACGGACGGTGGCCTCATGTCGGTGGAGGAGGGAGTCGCCTCCGTTTCAGCCGGCAGCTCATCAGGTAAATCCCAAGTTGCTGTCTTTTTTTACCTTACAATCCTTTCTGACAAATTCACCTTTTTCATAACGCAGGTGCAGCCAGCGCCGATGCCCCACTGCTCGGGGGAGCGCCTTCAACGACTGTCTTGGCGGTGGTCACCTCTCAACCCTCTCTCATACCATCGAAGATGTTGGAAGGTATGGGTTTGCAATTTATTAATCTTATCTTTCAGACGTATAATTTGTGTACTAAAGTCGTACTGTTGTGTCTTTTCAGAAGTGCTCTTTGATCATCTATATCAAGTGTTGCTCCCACACTTCTCCTTCCCATCTGAACTCGCTTCTCCCTCTGGCGGTGCTGGTGAGTATAGTTCCCGACTGATACCTTTTTTCTTGGTGATAGAATTATTTCTAACTCTCTCTCTCGTCCTGACTGCAGCGTTACAAATCGAAGGGGGAGAAGAAAGATTGGTCGCGCCACCGGCCCTTCCGGCCTTGCCACCTGCTTCAACTGGTATAGTAAGCTATCTTATCAATGACTTTTTCCATATCTATTGAATCATCATCTAATCGCATTTTGTCTTTTCAGCTGTCGTTCCGGTCTTGGCGCCTTTTGAGTCTCATATTACAATGCCGGCCGGCCCTTCCCAGAGACGTCCGTCCTCAAAAGGTGCGGCGAATAGTCTGCGCATGTTGAGCGACCACATCGAGGAACTCAACGTCGAGACTCCTACGTCTGCTGCGGACTTCGCTACGACGGTTAACCCGATGTTGGTGATATTTGCCAATTTCCATGACGAGGGCATCGTCGCCTCTTAGGTTAATCACTGTCGGGAGATTGAGGCTCGCCTTCATCAGCTGGAGTCGATGCGTCTCGCCCCCGAGACTTTAGCCGTGAGCAATGAAAAAGCAGTATGGATCAAGGAAAGCGCTTCTTACGTCTGCCACTTGGAACAAGAAGCAGCTTTAAAGCTACAGGAATGCCAAGAGACCTCGAGCGAGACGGCCCGTCTGCGTGCTGAGGTTGAGGCGAATGCTGCCCAAGTAAAGGCTATCTTTGAGGGTCTCCTAGAGCGCATCTCCCATGGGCTAAACTTGAAGCGAAAGCTTGATATTGCCGAGCGTGACATCCCAGGCCGTGAAGCTGCTCATCAGGCCGTTAGGGAGCAACTTGCATCTGTCTTGCAGCAGCGGGCTCAAATGGAGGCAGAACTGGCGGTGGTGGCCGATCAGGAGAGAGTGTGGAAGGAGGTGTGCGAACAATTGCAAGAGTTATGCAAGACGCTTCCTTCCCAGTAGTTCTCCTTGTACCTATATACTTGTAAAATTTTCTCTTTTTCGAATAACATGTATCTATTCTTTATTCTTTTGTATGATTCACCTTGTACTTGATTGAATTAATAAATAAAGATACACAATTTTTTTTCTGCAATGTCTTGTATGCTCTTTTGTTTTCTCCCTTCTCTTATTATCAGCATGCTGTCTTGATAAACATAATTGACAGATAACTTAGTTTTTCCAAGAGATAGCGATGGCTTAGGCCGCAGGTTCAGATCTGTTGCCTAAGACTTTTCAACTCTATGAGCCGTGAGGGTCTCATAGAGACTTTTCTCCCTACGGATCGAGAGGATCTCATAGGTGGATTTTCTCTTTGGGAATCGTGAGGATTCCCAAGTGCGTTTCCTCTTATAAGTCGTAAGGATCCTATAAGAGAATTTTCCCTCTTACGAGTCGAGAGGACTCGTAAGTGTTTGGTGAGTTGACTTGTTTCCGGGTCGAAGTATTGCTCCGACGGAGAGGTCGTTGGCTGACTTGTTTTCGCGACGGAGGTCGTTGGTTGACTTGTTTCCACGACGGAGGTCGTTGGTTGACTTGTTTCCGCGACGGAGGTCGTTGGTTGACTTGTTTCCGCGACGGAGGTCGTTGGCTGACTTGTTTCCGAGACGGAGGTCGTTGGCTGACTTGTTTCCGAGACGGAGGTCGTTGGCTGACTTGTTTCCGAGACGGAGGTCGTTGGATGACTTGTTTCCGTGACGGAGGTCGTTGGCTGACTTGTTTCCACGACGGAGGTCATTTGTTGACTTGTTTCCGCGACGGAGGTCGTTTGTTGACTTGTTTCCGAGACGGAGGTCGTTGGTTGACTTGTTTCCGCGACGGAGGTCGTTTGTTGACTTGTTTCCGAGAAGAAGGTCGTTTGTTGACTTGTTTCCATGGCGGAGGTCATTGGCGACTTGTTTCCGCGACGGAGGTCATTGGTTGACTTGTTTCCGAGACGGAGGTCGTTGGTTGACTTGTTTCCACGACGGAGGTCGTTGGTTGACTTGTTTCCGAGACGGAGGTCGTTGGTTGACTTGTTTCCGCGACGGAGGTCGTTGGTTGACTTGTTTCCGCGACGGAGGTCATTGGTTTCCAGGCTGTAGATGTGGTCGTCGAGATCTGACTTCCCTTTGACGCAGCCTAGTGGGGAAATGTAGTCCCTTTTTTTGTTTATGTTTATGGATTGTATACAGGGGGTCACTATGGACTTACCTGCAGGGCAAAAGTTTCATTCATTTTTATTATTTTATTTCCGCGATGCTCTATCATTTCAGCTTTTATATCGCGAAGGTCGCGATTGCCCAATCATTTCGGCTATTTTTTCGCGGTGCCCAATCATTTCGGCTATTTATTTTATTTTACTCGCTGCTTTTTATTGCGAGTTGCCCAATCATTTCGGCTATTTCGTATGCATGTGCGGCCTATTGGCTTTTCGCCGTAAACCCGAAATTAAACATCGATTTCGGCATCAGCACCGCTACAACTGGGATATTGCCAGGAGCGAATCATCATTTGCCTCTGTCGATGTCGAACAAAGATAGCTTAGCGAACAGGGTTAAGGTCTTGTCGGCTAAGGCTTTTGACTTCATGAGCCGTAAGGGTCTCACAAAGGTATTTCTCCCTACAAGTCGTGAGGATCTTGTAGGTGTATTTTCTCCTTAGGAATCGTGAGGACTCCTAAGTGTATGTTCCTCTGTAAGTCGTAAGGATCCTACAAGAAGGTTTTCTCCTTGTAAGTCGAGAGGACTTATAAGGGTTGTTCATCATGCGTACATATCCCCAGTCACGGATGAGACTTGGTTAGGGAAATGTTTATTGGCGCCCGTGGATTGTATACAAGGGTCAGTATTGAGCCACTTGTAGGGCATTATCGAAGATTGTGGGGGGTTGCTTAAGCACAGGTTGAGGTCTCTGTAACTTAAGACTTTCAAATCCTATGAGCCGTGAGGGTCCCATAAGAGAGTTCTCCTTACGAGTCGTGAGGATCTCGCAAGCGTATTTTCTCCTTAGGAATCGTGGGGATCCCTAAGTGTGTTGCTCCCTTGTGAGTCGTAAGGATCTCACGCGGGTGATTTCTCCTTATAAGGTCGAGAGGACCCTGTAAATGTCCTTTAACGAGGTTGCGCCCTTTCAGGTTTTCACAAACACTCGCCGGTAGTCCTGCTGTTTTTACTCACGGAGCCTTTTCAGGTTTTCATCCGTGCCCATTTTGCTTATGGACATACCGTTTTTTTTTCTTTTTATTCTTTTTTTTTACGAGGTCGCGCCCTTTCGAGTTTTCACGAACACTCGCCGGTAGCCCTGCTGTTTTTACTCATGGAGCCCTTTCGGGTCTTCATCCGTACCCATTCTGCTTATGGACATACCGTTTTTATATATTTTTTTATTTTTATATTTTTTTCTTCTTTTTCTTTTATTCATCTCGTCAACCTGAAAATGCTGCGGTAGTAGTTTAAGGACGTTTCGGTCCGTTGTTAGTTTAAAGACGTTTCGGTCCGCCATTAGTTTAAGGACGTTTCGGTCCGTTATCCAGTTTTAGGACGTAGTGGTCCGTTGGGCTTTCTCTATGAATGAGCATGATGCCCCCGGCATATCCCTCTTTTTCGGAGCATGTGTTTATGGCGGGCTCACCTTCCAGTTTTCGGATAGCGCGAGTTCGCCTTGTTGGTACTGGTCTTCAACCCAGTTTTTGAAAACGAAACAATCTTCGATCGGATGACTTACTGCTCGATGGTAAGGGCAGTAATTAGGATCGTTTACATCTCCTGGTTATAGTGGACGTTTCGGATTCGGCAGATTGACGAACTCGTTGCGCATTGTCAGTTCGAACAGTTTCCTCGTTTTATCTTGGGGAAACGAGTAAGGACGTCCCAGCCTTTCCTCGAGTGATGGGCGTGGACGCATGTTGTTTTGGCGAACAACCGATTTTGAGTTGCTCGGCTGTTGTTGAGTATTGGCGTCGAAGGTCATTTTTCCCTTTCATTTATCCTTTTTGTTCGCTCCGTCGTTTGCGGGTCTGAGATTCTTCCCGGGTAGTATGCCCTTGCACGGATGAATGTTCTTATAATTCTTCAATTCTTCAGAGATGGATTCCTTGAAGAGAGGGTTGAAGGCTGTTTCTTCATCGGGGTCGTTCTTGTGGCAATTGCCGGCGACTCTTTTATGCTTATCTGTAGTATTTTTTCGCTGTCTACGAGCTTCCCGCTTTGTTCTGTTGACGTAATGCCTGTGAGTGACATACCCTTGCCACCAACACTTAAAGGAGTCGCAATCTTCAGTAGCGTGTGCGATCTTCTGATGATATAGGCAATAATTAGGGTACATCTCTATTCCACCGAGAGTGTTTTCTTCAGAGGGTGGTAGCTTCATTCCCATTGATATGGCTTTAGCAAACCTTTTCCTTGTCTCGAATTTGTTTTCATCGGCAGCGGATGTCTTTTGATTTGATGGGAGTGCCTCGACTCTTTGGTCTAGTCGGCAGTGTTTGGCTTCTTCCAGTATGGCCATCTCACGTTCTTGATTGGCTTTAACTTTCAGACGAATCTCATTCAGGAAAGTATCGATCATCTCATCTGATGGCCGCAGAATTTCTGGTTCAGGGTCCGCCCTCGGTTTCTCGGCGCAAGGGGTCTCCTCATCGTCCGTCAACGAATGGGAAATCATATGACAGCTCGCCGCGTATTCCTCAAATTCATCCGACAAACTTTCTCCCTCATCTTCCTCTTGAAAGACGTGGTTGAGAAACTCTTGGAGTGTAATGGGAGTCTGTGCTTTCTGGTTGTATTCCTCCAGCGCATCAATTTGTTTTTGCAAGTCCGTGCGCTTGTCTCCAGGCTTCACGGGCTTCTTGGATTTTTTCTTCTTCTTCTTTGAAGATTTTGACTGCTGATTGTGAGTGCTTGGGCCACCACCATCGGTCTTTGGAGTTGGACGCGGCTTCAACATCCCCTCAATGACCTGCGGTTCCAACGGGTTCTTCCATTTGATCGCTGGGCATGCCTGAAGATCGTTCAGCATTCTCTTTGTCTTAGCTGACAGCACAACCTCCCACGGGGCTTCTTCGACGAGAGAGCATGTTGCCCCCGGCACATTCATCCTTTTGGAGGCGTGAGGTTGCGGCGGATTCACCTTCCATCTATCGGATAACGCGAACTTGCCCTACTGGTACTGGTCTTCAAGCCAATTTTTGAAGACGTAGCAATCTTCAATCGGATGACCCAGTACTCGGTGATAGGGACAGTAGTTGGGCTCATTGACATCATTTGGTTGCGACGGACGTTTTGGCTCCGGCAGATTTATGAGTCGGTTGCACAACGCTAGTTCGAACAATCTTCTCGTTTTATCTCGGGGAAACGAGTAAGGACGTCTTAGTCTCTCCCCAAGGGGTACCTGTGGACGCATATTATTTTGACGAACAACCGGCTTCGAGTTGCTCTTCTGTTGTTGAGCATTAGCGACAACGATCGCTTTCCCCTTCCCCTTCTCATTTCGGGAGTCCGGCTTTGGAAGAGGAGGTCTGTGGCCCATCTGGTCCATTTGCGCCAACTTTTCAATCAGGGCCTGGAAGGTAGTCGGCTTGAAGAACATCATAAATTGCGAGATGGTTGCTTGCGGATCAAGGGTTCCCACAAACATACCCACTGCAGGAGCTTCTTCAATGCGTTGCTCGCATTTCGACCATAAGTTCTGCCACCGTATAGCATATTGGACCCATGTCTCGCCTGGCTTTACTCTGGCGTTAATCAGTGCCGTCATTGGGTACGTTCACTGGCGCTTGCAAAACGCTGAGTAAACAACAGCTCCATCTCCACGAAGGTTTTGATAGAGTCATTCGGGAGCTCAGAGTACCACTCGAACGCCGTATCTGATAAGCTTCCAACAAACTGGCGAAGCAACAGCTTATCATCACCGCCGGTGTTACCGCAGAGTGCCCTGAATTGGGCAACATGCTGGTGAGGATTGCCCGTCCCCTTGTAAACGTGGAACTTGGGAATTGTGTAACCGGGCGGGTACTTGATTTGGTCGTACCAACTTGGATATGGCCGCCCCGTTTTTACGACCTGTCCAGCTGCTTCAATCGCATGATGAACCCGTATTTGTTGGGCTATGTACTCGTCTAAGTCAGCTTTGGAGATTATCTCCTCCTTAGCTGTTGACAAAGCTGGCGGAGGATTTGACGTTTCTCCCCTATCGTTACCGAGGACGATCGGGGGATCTTCAGCCGGAGGATCTTGTTGTATCATCATCCCTACCATGTCTTGGAATAGGAGGCCCATACGCTGTATGTTGGCTGCTTGTTCAGCAGCCTCTTTGTCCTTCTTCTCCAATATTCGACGAAGGAATTCGGCGTCGGTTTCTTCCTCTTGGCGTTCATCCGAGGACGTTTCAGGGTTTTCTTTTGGCCCAGTAAGTGCGGCCATAGCGTTCATCATCTCTTGGAGCTTCTGTTGCTGCTCCTGTGCTTTGGTCACTGATCGTGTAAGCGGTCGATGACCCATAGATATGCGACTGTCCTCTTTACCAGACGCCACGTAGACGGTATGAACTACAATGCCCCCTGACTTAGGGCGTTTGGGTTCACCACCTTTGATATTCACCGCGGGCGCAGTTTCTCCGGCCTTCTTCTTTTGTGGGCCTTTGAAGTAGAGGGGGCCGTTGCAGTGGGCGCCCTAGCGATTGTTGTCCTCTGCAGCTTAATAGGACGGTCCTTTTCCTTTTGCACCTTCGTCTTCTTTTGTTGACGAGAGTGATCCGGGTCGATCACGGAGTCTTGAACCCTTCGCCAAACCTTGTATATTTTTGAGGACAGCCGTTGAGGGGGCTGTTCTTGCTTCGCTTCCGGAACTCTCTCCGCGGTCGGAGGAGATCTTTTTAATGTAGCGGTTGGAGAGTTCTTACGTACCCTCCTCAGCAGTTCAAAGCTGTTCCCAGTTGGAACAGCAGCGTTGACTTCCACCACTGGAGCCGGTGGAGTTAGCCCTGAGGGGGAGTTGCCCCCTGCCTTCCTTACTCGTCGCCAATAGCGACGTCGAGCATGACGAGCCGTTGGGACTGGCTCGGAGATTGAGACAGCTTATTTTTGCCCCCTGTCTGAATGAGGTGCCGCTGGTGTTAACCTCTTAAAGACTGAAGTTGTCTTTTGAGGGATGATATTCAACCTGTCGAAGACAGATCCTCGAGCAGGGGCAGGAGCAGGAATCGTCAGTCTTGACAGGGGAAGCCGCCTTGACGACTTCTGGAGCAGCAGTTATTGCCTTCCTTGGGACAGCCAATTTAGAGTTCTGATCCAGCCTGGCGAAAACAGAGGCTGTTGGTTTGGTAGTGGGCGACCCGTTGACAGGGGTCGTCGTAGCAGTGAGCCGGTCGAAGACCGACTTCTTGTTCACTTCCGGTGCAGGTATTGGCATAGAGAAGCTTGTAGGCAGGATCATGGTCCCGAAAAACAGGCCGGTGGTGGCCTGGGTCACCTGGTCTACCGGCAGAGCGAGGAAGGAAGCCGCTTGGGGCCCATATGCTACACCTCCGAGGGAGGTGGAGCGTCCGTTGGAGTGGCACTTCGAGCAGTTGGTGCAGTTAGAGGCCATTGATGCTTGAGTTCTGCGCCAGGCAAAAGACCAAATCTTAGTAACTTAAAATCCAAAGGCAACCATTAACAAACCACGATCGGTTCACGAGGACGGCACACGAAGTGTGGAGTGGAAAGAGGAAAAGGTCCCACCGGGCGTGCCAGAATCTGTTCCCCTTCGAAAGACGGTGCACAAGACTGCGAAGTCCTGACGCTGAGATTCGGGGCAGATGCTATTTGGTTTTATCCGTCCACCTCTCCGAAGATGCCAAGTTGATTTATGGCACCGTGTATCGGAGGTTTAGATGGATGCGGCCGATGTAGCAGACTTCGTCAGATTCCCCCTCGCTTGAGGGGTTTTTGATTGTGGGGACGCTCTTCCCTGCAGGCGCAAGCCCCTGCAGTTAATTACGCCACCGCATCGCGGTAGCCACTTTCTCCTTCTCCAGAATTTCACTTCGTGTCGTGTGTGTTTGTTTTGTTTGTGGTTGCCCGTGGATTGTATACGGAGACTGAGTAATGCCGTCGTCCGTAGGACGTAGATTAGTCCAAATCCGTACTTACTTAGATTTGGGTTTGGTGTTTTGGTTTAAGGATACGTTAGCCGTATTCAGGCTAAGATCGACTTAAACGTTCGTTAAGGATACGTTAGTCTAATTTGAGAATAAGATCAACTTAACGGGATCGTTTGTATCCGACAAAAGAGCATTTGGGGGCTCTATTGTTCCAGTTTAGGGACATAGTGGTCCATATTCCAGTTTAAGGACATGGTGGTCCATATTCCAGTTTACGGACGTGGAGGTCCATATTCCAGTTTAGGGACGTGGTGGTCCATCGCCAGTTTAGGGACGTGGTGGTCCATGTTCCAGTTTAGGGACGTGGTGGTCCATCGCCAGTTTAGGGACGTAGTGGTCCATCATTAGTTTAAGGACGTTTCAGTCCAACATTAGTTTAAGGACGTTTCGGTCCACGAGTTTAAGGACCCCGCAATCCGTGTTGATGTGTGGTTGTCAGGACCCGTCACCTCTCTGACGTCGTTGAAGGATTACAACGACGGGTGTCAGAGAAGTTCGGAGATGTACCCTCGAACCGGAGGTAAATTGATTTAAGAGAGCAATCTTGCTCAGTCAATTTAATTTGAGGACTTACGGCCAAAATTGGGCTAAATCCAGTTGAAAATGTTCAACATTCTATTTGCTTTTGCATTGCATTTCTTTTTATTTTTATTTGGGCTCTACCCATAAAAGATGCAGAGCATCAATTTGTTTTGGGCTCTGCCCATTTATAAATGATGCAAAGCATCTACTTTGTTTGGGCTCTGCCCCTTTTAAAATGCATAGCATTTTTATTATTTCGTTTGGGCTCTGCCCATTTATAAATGATGTAGAGTATCAATTTAATTAGGCCTGCTTGGTCTTTTTAATTTGGGCCTGGCCCTTTAGGAAATGCCTTGCATTTATCAGGCACTTTGCGCCAATCAGAGAGCGCAAGCGCTTGTAGTGTTGACACGTGTCGCGCAAGCGCAGTGCGCTGCGCTAATGCGCTGCGCCTGCGCTGCTGACACGTGGCGCGCTCTGGTGGCTTACGCCAATCCAGGAGCGCAACAGCGCAGTTTGCAAGTGCAAGGCACTATGATTTAAGAATCTTTTAGATTCAAGAACCAATGGTTCATAAAAGAAGTGCAAAGCATAATTTGATTTCTTGATCTAATTTAGATCAAAGAAAAACAAGCTTTTTCTTATTTCTGGAACCAGAGGTTCATAAAAAGTGCAAAGCACTGTTTTTATTTTGTTTTTTATTAAAGATCATTGATCTTGTTTTTAGATCAATGATCTATCAGAAGAAATTCTTCTATCTAAAAGGTCTTTTACCTTTCTTTTTCTTTTTGGAAGTTCTTCAGAGTTTTCTCTGCTTGAAGCTCTTGATTTCTCAAAAAAGTTCCTGTCTTTGAATTGAGGTCTAGGGTCCTTTTTATAGTGCCCATAAATTAGTTAAATTTGTTAAAGAGATCTTTCTCTGAGTGATTTGAGGAATTTCTCCCACCGTTGGATTTTTGATCCAAGGGCTTCTGTTTTACAGAAGAAAATCTTCATGTTTTAATAAGAACAGAAAAGATTTCTTTAGAATTTTAATTCTGTTTGGCGCAAATACTCCAGAGCGTGACACGTGTCGCGAAGCGCAAAGCGCAGCGCAACTGCGCTGACACGTGTCGCGAAGCGCAAAGCGCAGCGCAACTGCGCTGACACGTGTCGCACAGCGTAAAACGCAGCGCAACTGCCCTAGCGCATCTGCGCTGACACGTATCGCGCAGCGCAACTGCGCTAGCGCATCTGCGCTGACACGTGTCGTGCAGCGCAACTGCGCTGACAAGTGTCGCGCAGCGCAGTGCTTGCGCAACTGAAGCGTTGCTTCCTTTAATTTTAGTTTAAATAGAGCTTTGCTCTGATTGGGCACGCCTTCTTGGACGCTGCGCTGATGCATCTGCGCCTGATACGTGGCGCGTTGCGCCCGAGATTTGAAGCATTGCTTCAAAATTTGAATTTTGAATTTCCAACAGAGCTTTGCTCTGATTGGGGGAAACAGCGAGCAGCAAGAATATGCGGGAGCTGAATAACAAATACAACAATAATGAATATGCAATAATATAAACGAGTCTACAAATAACTACAGGTCTAACTAACAGACTAATCATAAGGGTAAGGAAAAACCACCTAAATCTGAGTCGATTCATATATATATATATATAATAGTCGGTGATCCCGCCTCAATAGTATCCCATATGATACCCTATATAATATGACATTCTCGAGTCAAGAATGCGGATATATCATCAATATAGCTCGTACGGTAAATCCATCATACGACATCCCAAATCTGGGTACGGGTCAAATATCACATCTATCCCATTATTCATCCGGTATCCTCTTTTTCATATATCATGATCTGGGGGTATTGATCTCCGTCTAGTACAATACTGATACCACATATATATATGCATGCGTGTGTATGAAAACACCACGCCTAAAGGACCCGCTAAAACATCATGTCGTATCTCATAATACGAAGCACGTCATATCACCGATCTCATGGCATCCAGCCCAATCTCATCGACTCATCTCCAATCCCAAGTACAATCCTCATAATCCATGTATATGTATATATATATATATATATATATATATATATATATATACATACATACATAGTCCCATACCCATGTGTGTGTATATATACATATCCTCATATACGCACAGGTAATTGTTTCCCCAATCAGAGCAAGGCTCTGTTCAAATTTCAAAAGTTCAAATTTTGAAGCAACGCTTCAAATCCCGTGCGCTGCGCGCAACGCGCCACGTGTCAGAAGTTGATACGACAGCGCAACGCCCAAGGCGGTGCGTCCAATCAGAGCAGGGCTCTTTTAAAAACAAAAAGTAAAAGAAACAATTTTCAGTTGCGCAAGCGCTGCGCCGCGCGACACGTGTCTGCGCAGCTGCGCAAGCGCTGCGCCGCGCGACACGTGTCTGCGCAGCTGCGCAAGCGCTGCGCCGCGCGACACGTGTCTGCGCAGCTGCGCGACACGTGTCACGCGCTAAGGGAGTTGCGCAAAACAGAATAAATCTTTTCTGTTCTTGTTAAAACAAAAAGATTTTCTTCTGTAAAGCAGGGGCCTTTGGATCAAAGATCCAACGGTGGGGAAAATTCCCCAAATCACTCAGAAAAAGATCTCTGTAACAAATTTAACTAATTTATGAGCACTATAAAAAGGACCCCAGACCTCATTTCAAGATCATCAACATTTTCTATAAAAAAAAGAGAGAAAGAAGACTCTGAAGAACTCCTCAAGAACAAAAAAGGTAAAAACCTTTGAAAGAAGAGAAAATTCTCTTATGAACAGATCAGTGATCTAAGAACAAGATCATTGATCTTCAATAAATAAATAAATAAATAAAATTAAAATAAAATAGTGCCTTGCACTTGTTATGAATCTTTGGTTCTCTGAAACAAGGAAAAACTTGTTTAGATCAAGGGATCAAAAAGTGCTTTGCACTTCTGTTTTTTTTTTTTGAATCTAAAAAGATTCTTAGTGCTTTGCACAAATGCAGTGCATTACTTAAAGGGCCAGGCCCAAGTCAAAAAGACCTAACAGGCCTAAATAAATTGCAAAGCAATAAAAGGGCAGAGCCCCATTTAAATTGATACTCTGTTTGAGCAAAGCCCAAAATAAATAAACAGCCATGGCACAGATCTAACAGACCAACAACAAATAAAAGTACTTCCAATTGGACTTAGCCCAATCGCGGCCATAAGTCCTTAAATTAAATTGACTGAGCAAAATTGCTCTCCTAAATCAATCTACATCCGGTTCGAGGGTACATCTCCGAAATCCTTTGACATCCATCGTTGTAATTCCTCAACGACGTCAAAGAGGTGACGAGTCCCAATGACCACACATCAATATGGACTGCGGGGTCCTTAAACTCGTGGACCGAAACGTCCTTAAACTAATATTGGACCGAAACATCCTTAAACTAATATTCGTCCCAAAATAGGAATGTCGGACCGAAACGTCCCTAAACTAATAACGGACCGAAACGTCCCTAAACTAATATCGGACCGAAACGTCCCTAAACTAATATCGGACCGAGACGTCCCTAAACTACCTATGGACCACTATGTCCCTAAACTGGAAAAATAGAGCCTCCAAATGCTCTTTTGCCGGATCTAAACGATCCCGTTTAAGTTGATCTTAGCCCCCAAACACGGCTAACGTATCCTTAAACATTCAAACGGACCATAAAACTCCAAATCAACCTGGGTTCCAGGGTACATCTCTGAACTCCTCTGACATCTGCCGTTGTAATCCTTCAACGACATTAGAGAGGTGACGAGTCCCGATGCCCAGATATTAAATCGATCATCACGTCAAGTTGATCTTAGTCCAAAACAGGACTAACGTATCCTTGACGAACGTTTAAGTTAATCTTAGCCGCAACGCGACTAATGCGTCCTTAAACTAAAAACACCAAACCCAAATCTAAGTAAATATGGATTTGGAATAATCCACGTCCTACGGGCGACGGCATTACTCAGTCTCCGTATACAATCCACGGGCAACCACAAATAAAACAAACACACACGACACGAAGTGAAATTCTGGAGAAGGAGAAAGTTGTTACCGCGATGCGGTAGCGTAATTAACTGCAGGGGCTTGCGCCTGCAGGGAAGAGCATCCTCACAATCAAAAACCCCTCACCCTGAGGGGGAATCTGACGAAGTCTGCTACATCGGCCGCATCCGTCTAAACCTCCGATACACGGTGCCATAAATCAACTTGGCATCTTCGGAGAGGTAAACAGATAAAACCACATAGCATCTGCCCCGAATCTCAGGCAAGACGCAAAGTCTAGGCCGTCGTTCGGAGGGGAACCGATTCTGGCACGCCCGGTGGGACCTTTTCCTCTTTCCACTCCACACTTCGTGTGTCATTTTCGCGAACCAATCGCGGTTTGTTAATGGTTGCCTTCGAATTTCAAGTTACTAAGATTTGGTCTTTTGCCTGGCACAGAACTCAAGATTCAATGGCCTTTAACTGCACCAACTGCTCGAAGTGCCACTGCAACGGATGCTCCACCTCACCGGGAGGTGTGGCATATGGGCCCCAAGCGGCTTCCTTCCTCGCTCTGCCGGTAGACCAGGTGACCCAGGCCACCATCGGCCTGTTTTTCGGGACCATGATCCCACCTACAAGCTTCTCTATGCCGATACCTGCATCGGAGGTGAACAAGAAGTCGGTCTTCGACTGGCTCACTGTTACGACGGCCCCTGTCAACGGGTCGCCCACTACCAAACCGACAGCCTCTGTTTTCACCAGGCTAAATCAGAACTCTAAATTGGCTGTCCCGAGGAAGGCAATAACTGTTGCTCCAGAAGTCGTCAAGGCGGCTTCCCCTGTCAAAGAGTCGGTCTTTTCAAGGCTGACGATTCCTGCTCCTCCTCCTACTCAAGGATCTGTCTTCGACAGGTTGGACATCACCCCTCAAAAGACAACCTCAGTCTTTAAGAGGTTAACACCGGCGGCACTTCATTCAGACAGGGGGCAAAAAGAAGATGTCTCAATCTCCGAGCCAGTCCCAACGGCTCGTCATGCTCGACGTCGCCATTGGCAACGAGTAAGGAAGGCAGGGGGCAACTCCCCCTCAGGGCTAACTCCACCGGCTCCAATGGTGGAAGTCAACGCTGCTGTTCTAACTGGGAACAGCTTTGAACTGCTGAGGAAAGTACGTAACCGCTACACTGAAGAGATCTCCTCCACCTACGGAGAGAGCTTCAGAAACGAAGCAAGAACAGCCCCATCAACGGCTGTCCTCAAGAATTTATAAAGTTTGGAGGAGGGTTCAAGACTCCGTGATCGACACGGATCACTCCCGTCAACGAAAGAAGATGAAGGTGCAAAAAGTAAAAGACCGTCCAATTAAACAGCAGAGGACAACGATCGCTAGGGTGCCCACTGCAATGGCCCCTTCCACTTCAACGGCCCACAAAAGAAGAAGGCCGGAGAAAACCCCCGCACCGACGACAAACACCAGAGGTGATGAACCTAAATGCCCCAAGTCAGGGGGCATAACAGTTCATACGGTTTACATGGTATCGGGAAAAGAAGATAGACGCATTTCAACAGGTCATAGACCGCACACAAGGTCAGTGACCAAGGCTCAGGAGCAGCAGCAGAAGCTCCAAGAAATAATGAATGCTATGGCCGCACTTACGGGGCCAAAAGAAATCCCGGAAACGTCCTCGGACGAGCGTCAAGAACAAGAAACGGACACCGAATTCCTTCGGCGCGTACTAGAGAAGAAAGATAAAGAAGCTGCGGAGCAGGCAGCCAACATAAAGAAAATGGCCCTCCTGTTCCAGGATATGGTGGGTATGATGATTCAACAAGATCCACCTGCTGAAGATCCCCCGATCATTCTTGAAGACGATAGGGGAGAGACGTCGAATCCTTCACCGGCTCTATCCACAGCTAAGGAGGATACAATCTCAAAAACTGATTTGGATGAATACATCGCCCAGCAAATACGGGTGCATCATGCGACCGAAGCGGCCGGTCAGGTCGTAAAACCGGGGCGGCCATATCCAAGTTGGTACGATCAAATCAAGTACCCACCCGGTTATACGATTCCCAAGTTCCATGTCTACAAGGGGACAGGCAATCCACACCAGCATGTTGCCCAGTTCAGGGCACTCTGCGGCAATACCGGCGGTGATGACAAGCTTTTACTGCGCCAGTTTCTTGGAAGTTTATCGGATACGGCGTTTGAGTGGTACTCTGAACTTCCGAACGACTCTATCAAAACCTTCGCGGAGATGGAGCTACTGTTTACTCAGCGTTTTGCAAGTGCCAGTGAGCGTACCCCGATGACAGCACTGATTAACGCCAGGGTAAAACCCGGCGAGACATGGGTTCAGTACGCTATACGATGGTGGAATTTATGGTCAAAGTGTGAGCAGCACATTGAAGAAGCTCCCGCGGTGGGTATGTTTGTGGGGACCCTTGATCCGCAAGCAACCATCTCACAATTCATGATGTTCTTCAAGCCAACTACCTTCCAAGCCTTGATCGACAAACTAGCACAGATGGATCAGATGGGCCATAAACCTCCTCTTCCAAGGCCGGACTCCCGAAATGACAAAGGGAAGGGAAAAGCGATCGTCGTCGCTAATGCTCAACAACAATCGAGCGACTCGAAGCCGGTGGCTCGTCAAAATAATATGCGCCCGTACGTACCCCTTGAGGATAGGATGGGACGTCCTTATTCCTTTCCCCGCGATAAAACGAGGAGGTTATTCGAGCTGGCGTTGCGCAACAGACTCATAAATCTGCCGGATCCAAAACGTCCGTTGCAACCAAATGACGTCAACGAGCCCAACTACTGTCCTTATCATCGAGTACTAGGCCATCCGATCGAAGATTGTTACGTTTTCAAGAATTGGCTTGAAAACCAGTACCGACAGGGCAAGTTCGCGTTATCTGACAAATGAAAGGTGAATCCCCCGCAGCCCCACACCTCTAAGGGGACGAATACGCCGGGGGAAACATGCTCCGTCATTGAAGAAGCTCCTTGGGAGGTTGTATTATCAGCCAAGACAAAGAGGATGCTAAACGATCTTCAGGCATGTCCAGCGATCAAGTGGAAGAACCCGTTGGAACCGCAGGTCATTGAGGGGATGTTGAAGCCACGTCCAACTCCGAAGACCGATGGTGGTGGCTCAAGCACTCGCAACCAGCCGTCAAAATCCTTGAAAAAGAAGAAGAAGAAATCTAAGAAGCCCGTGAAGCCTGGCGATAAGCACACGGACTTACAAAAGCAAATTGACGCGCTGGATGAATACAACCAAAAGGCACGGATTCCCATTACGCTCCAAGAGTTCCTCAATCACGTCTTTCAAGAAGAAGATGAGGGAGAAAGTTCATCAGATGAATCCGAGGAATATGTGGCGAGCTGTCATATGATCTCCCATTCGATCGCGAACGATGAGGAGACTCCTGGCACTAAAACGCTGGGGGCAGATACCGAATCAAAAATTCCGGAGCTATCAGATGAAATGATTGATGCGTTCCTTAACGAAGCTCGATTGAAAAGTAAAGCTGATCGAGAACGCGAGCGGCTATATTTAAAAGGGCCAAGCGCCAGCGACTTGATGAAAGAGCTGAGACGATCCCGCTGGAGCTAAACACCTCCGCTACCGACAAAAGCCAATTCAAGATAAAGAAAAGGTTTGCTAAGGCCATATCAATGGGCATGAAGCTACCATCCTCTGAAGGAAAAATTACTGGTGAAATAGAAATGCACCCTTCCTATTGCTTATATCATCAGAAGGTTTCGCACCCCACTCAAGAGTGAAAAGCTTTCGATAAATGGTGGCAAGGATACGTTGCTCATCGACAACGCTTTAAGCGGGAAAAGCGCAAAACTCGTCGGGAGCAAAGAAATACGACCGAAGGGCTTGAAAGAACTACCGGCGATTGTCGCATGGTTAACACTGGCGGGTCACAAGTGCCTACATTCGGGAGCGATTCTGATGAGGAGCTGGAACTCGCCCCTCTCTTTGAAGAGTCAACTTTGGGAAAAGAAGAAGAGCCGAAGGTTTGCGAAAATATTCGGCTGCGGAATCGGACGCTGCCTGAAAAGAATCTCGGACCCTCAAGCAGAAAAGACAAAGGGAAAGAAAAGGTCTCTGAAGATATCGTCTTAGATGACCAAGTTCTGGAAGAGCTAAACGCCAACAACCCGCCGAAGAAGAATAAGGTGGATTACAACGTCTTAGCACATCTGAGGAAGCTGCCCTCACAGCTCAGCATTCTTGACGCCCTGTTGCTATCAAAAGAGGCGAGAGATTCGTTGATTAAGGCGCTCCAAGATCCGGAACAATTCCAAGCATACCTGGCCGAGGAAAAGATGAAGGATGAGTTGGAGGAAATGCACACGGCCGATGTCACTTTCGGCGATGAAGACCTTCTCCTTGGGACGTACGAACACAATCGCCATCTCTATGTCTCGGGATACTGCCACGATATTAAGATAGGTAAAATCCTGATCGACAATGGATCCTCTGTTAATCTCCTCAACGTGCGGGTGTTAAAAGAAATCTGCATGAGCGTCCAACACCTTGCTCGTAACAAGATCACCATCTCCGGGTTCGACTCCCAATCGTCAAAGACTCTTGGATCTGTGATACTGACGCTACGCTTCGGGCTACTCGTCACGGACATTAAGTTCCATGTCATAGATCCAAGACATGCTACAACGCTTTGCTCGGCCGACCATGGTTACACGAGTACAACATCATCCCTTCTACACAACATCAGTGTATGAACTGAACCCGTTCTCTGTGAACGAAGTCCGCAAATACGAAGATGCCAAATACTTCTTACCAGATTTCGAAGATACAGAGAAGTGTCACAAGCCGGAAAATAAAGCTAATGCCACCATACCTGTCTTCGGCAGTGATACCGAGGAGGAAGAGGAAATAGTGTATTCGGGTCCGCCCCAACACAGCAAGCCAGGACCGTCCACTCCTACGTTGATCTTTGGTAGCGACTCGGAAGATGAGATCCGTGTTGTATTCTCTGCTCGACCCTCCATACGAACGTCCGCTGACGAAGAACAAAGTCTACAAGTCGCCATGGTGCCGCTTAAACACCATAAAGAACTGGACGCACTTAATATCTACAGTGTAGAAGAGTTGCGGACATTCTATATCCCTCCCAGCCGAGAAGGCGAGAAAGCAATTCTGTTTTACCGCTCTGAAGAAACCAAGGTAGAAAAAGAAATCTGGCATGGAGCGGATCCCACGCTCGACAGGCTTCAGCCTATCCGTCTTCCCAGATATTATACAGAGGGTTTGAAGAAGCTGCTGAAACGCCAGGGGATATCCTTCAAACAAACCGTTAGAAAGGCCAAATTCTATGACAGGGTCTGGAACGTCCCCGGGACTCAACGCAAACTGCATAACGGGAGAATGGAAGCAAGAGGGCTTGGTTACATCCGGTCAAAGAAACGGGAGCTACTAAACAGCTGCTATGTCGTGTATGACTTCGATGAAGAAGCGGATGCTCAATTGGAGAACGCTAATCCTGAGACAATGAAAGTTCCGGATGCAAAAGTGCCCAGTCCGTCGTTCGAAGAACAAATGGACAAGCTTATAAGGGAAGCGGGTCAAAAAGTCCGAGACGATCATAACCGCGAAATGGTCATCTACGAGAAAGCCAGAACGCAACGCCTTCTCCAACAGGCCGTGAAAGATGAAAAGGCTGCTCCCTATCAACCTGTTATAAAGAAGGCTCGGCGCAAAAGTAGAAATAAGTCGAAAGGCCAAAAAGGCGCTCAACAACAACAACAAAGCAGGGCTAAGAAGCCACGTAAACGGGAGTCGAGCGTTATTGATTTATCCCTTATGAAGAAAATGGGTCGAGCGTACTCATTTCCTTGGGACAAGACAAAGAAGATACTTGACCTCGCTCTAAAACATCAGATGCTTATACTGCCGGAGTCTAAGCACCCCGAACAAGCAGGCGAAATCTCTGACCCAAACTATTGCTCTTACCATCGAGTAATAGGGCATCCTCTTGAAGATTGCTTCACCTTCAAAAATTGGGTTGAAGATCAGTACCAGCTTGGCAAATTCACTCTGTCTGACAACTGGAGGGTAGCGCCGCCACAGACGCACGAGCCCAAGGCCACGAAATAAGAACCGGTTCCACATTGGGATTGGAAGCGAATTCGCACTTGTCACATGATAACAATATTAAAAGAAGAGCCCGAGAACATAGATGAACTCTCTTGGTGCTTCGAAAACAGCAGCGACGAGATAATCTCAGAATTCCCACCAGCGCCAAAAGAGCTGGAAGATGGAATCCATACCACTGCAGATAATCTCAAGAAAATTGAGTTGGGGACGGCAAATGACCCGCGACCGACATTCATCGGCGAGCTGCTATCTGAAGAAAGGGTGACTGCGTTAAAGGATGTGCTTCTACAGCATAAAGATTGCTTCGCATGGAACTATTCCGAAATGCCGGGACTAGATCCAGAAATTGCTGTACACAGATTGGCGATATCCCCGGACATCAAGCCAGTCAAACAGGCGCCGAGAAGAATGCGGCTCGAGCTTGAAATGAGCATCAACGCCGAGGTCAAGAAACTGATCGACTCTGGCTTCATCCAGGAGGTTCAATATCCGGAGTGGATCGCCAACATCGTCCCGGTGATGAAGAAAAATGGGACAGTGCGCATATGCGTAGACTTCCGGGATCTCAATAAAGCTTGCCCGAAGGACGATTTCCCAGTGCCAGTCACCGAACTGATGATAGACAATACATCCACTCATGAGATTTTCTCCTTCATGGACGGCTCGTCAGGATATAATCAGATAAAAATGCATCCAGAAGACCAGAAGCACACAGCCTTTAGGACTCCTCTGGGAATATTTTGTTACAAGGTGATGCCCTTCGGTTTAAAGAATGCTGGTGGCACCTTCCAAAGGGCCATGACGAAGATCTTCGATGACTTCATACACGAAATCGTCGAATGCTATATCGACGACCTCGTGGTTAAAAGCAAATCATACGAGGAACATCTCGAGCACCTAAAAACTGTATTTCAACGCCTTCGGCAATACAACTTGAAGATGAACCCGCTCAAGTGTGCATTCGGAGTTTCCTCAGGCAAATTCCTGGGATTCATTGTTCGACACCGAGGTATTGAAATAGATTCGTCAAAGATCAAAGCAATCATGGAAATGCCTCCACCGAGAACTCTCAAACAGTTGCGATCTCTCCAAGGGAAGCTCGCATACATACGGCGATTTATAGCCAACCTTTCAGGCAAGTGCCGTCCCTACAGCCACCTGATGAAGAAGGGGACCCCGTTCGTCTGGGACCAAAAATGCCAAGGCGCACTGGACGAGATCAAGCAGTACCTGCAGAACCCTCCAGTATTGGCTGCTCCGGTTAAGGGAAAGCCTCTCATTCTTTACACGACCGCCCTCGAAGGTTCCTTAGGCGCATTATGGGCACAAGAGAACGATCAAGGGAAAGAGAGAGCACTCTACTACTTAAGTCGAGTTCTGCTGGGGGCAGAAAGCAACTACCCCCCCATCGAAAAACACTGCCTAGCGTTGATCTTTGCGATAACAAAGCTCAGGCACTATGCGTTGGCGCATGAAGTCCGTCTCATTTCAAAGGTGGATCCTCTTAAATACTTGATGTCAAAGGCCATATTGACGGGACGACTCGCTAAATGGGCCCTGCTCTTGATGGAGTTCTCGATAACATATCAACCTCTCAAGGCAGTGAAAGGCCAGGCCATCGCCGACTTCCTCGCTGAACATCCGATACCCGCCGATTCTCCTCTAAATTGCGATCTTCCAGACGAACATGCGTTTGATGCGATCGACGGTGGTGATACCCGATGGGAACTCTATTTCGATGGAGCATCTTCCGTAAAGAAGCGCAAACAAAGTATTCCTATAATCAAATCGGGGGTAGGACTCATCTTTGTAACTCCACAAGGAGGGATAATGCGCTTCGCTTTCTCCTTAACAGAGCCGAGGACAAATAACGAAGCCGAATATGAAGCTCTGATAGCAGGCCTTGAGATCGCCATTGACATGGGAATTGAAAACCTCCTCATATATGGGGATTCTCAACTCGTCGTTAGTCAAGTAAACGGCGACTACCAAACGTGCAAGCCAGAATTGGTGAAATACGGTGAAAAGGTGCAACAACTGTTGACCCAAATTCCCTCTTATACTTTGGAGAACATACCGCGCGCGGAAAACAGCAAAGCGGACGCATTGGCCAAACTTGCTAAAGAACTGGCTGACGAGAACCTCGATGACGTCAGAATCGTGGTACAAAGTCGTCGAGTGCTTGTCCCAGCAGAAATATCTCCGGAATCATCCGAAGAAAAAGGAGCGAACGAGGAGACAACCCTGCAAGTAAAAGATGGGGAAAATACCAAGGATTGGAGGGAAGTCTTCATAGACTACTTTAAGTCCCACCGATTGCCCGATGAAGCATCCACGAGACATCAGCTCATAAAACGAGCTCTGTCTTTCGCCTTCGTCAATGATACTCTGTACAAAAGGTCATTTGATTCTCTGTGGCTGAGATGCTTAGGACCTGACGAAGCGAAAAGGATCGTCCAGGAAGTTCACGACGGACTCTGCGGTTCTCACCAAGCAGGCCCAAAGATGAAGTTAAAGATCAAACGGATGGGTTACTATTGGCCCACGATGATCCAGGACTGCCTCGAATATGCGAAGCAATGCCACTCATGCCAAATTCATGGGGACTTCATCCATCAGCATCCGAATCTACTATATCCAACTGTGGCTAGCTGGCCATTCGAAATGTGGGGGACTGATATAGTCGGCTCCATCGAACCAGCATCGTCTAGAGGACATCGTTTCATCCTAGCGACGACTGACTACTTCTCTAAGTGGGCAGAAGCGGTACCGCTAAGGGAAGTAAAGACGGAGAATATCCTTCACTTCTTCAAGACGCACGTCATATATCGGTTTGGAACTCCGCGACGGATCATCTCCGATAACGGGCCAGCCTACAGAAGCCACAAGATCAGTCGCTTCGCGCAACAGTATAATATAGACTGGAGATATTCCTCGGTTTATAATCCGCGAGCTAACGGTCTAGCTGAGGCCTTCAACAAGACCTTGACAAAGATCATAAAGAAAACGGTGTCCCGAAATAAGAGAGACTGGCACGAAAGACTGCAAGAAGCTCTTTGGGCATATCGAACTACGTTCAAGACGGCCACGAACACAACGCCGTACGCGTTGGTGTTCGGTACCGAAGCAGTACTCCCCCTCGAGATAGAGCTACCCTCTCTACGAATGGCAATCCACTACGAGCTGACGAACGAAGAAAATGCTAACCTTCGGCTTGAGGAGCTTGATGTCCTTGAAGAAACATGGCTCATAGCGCAACAAAATCTGGAAGCTTATAAAGCAAAGATGACGCGCTCATACGAAAGATTGACCCGACCGAGGACATTCCGCCAAGGCGAACTCGTGCTAGTGGTCAAAAGGCCTATGATCCCCAATCGCGCCAAACGGGGAAAATTCGAGCCAAACTATGAAGGCCCGTACATCATAGATAAAGTTTACCAGGGTGGGGCCTATCTACTCATGGACATGCACGGTGAAAGGCCTTTCAGGCCGATAAACGGTCGCTTCCTAAAGAAATACTATGCTTAATGAGCCACAGCCTAGGTCAATGATAGATGACGACGACTATGTCCGCTCGCTATCTTCCTAAGCTCAAGCTTTATAAAAAGTAGCCGGCCTTCTCAATACCGGACCGAAACGTCCTTAAACTAACGACGGACCGAAACGTCCTTAAACTAACGACGGACCGAAACGTCCTTAAACTAATAGCAGACCGAAACGTCTTTTAAACTACTACCGCAGCATATTTAGGCTGACGAGATATAAAAAAAACATATAAAAATAAAATAAAAAAAAACGGTATGTCCATAAGCAAAAAGGGCACGGATGAAAACCCGAAAGGGCTCCGTGAGTAAAAACAGCAGGGCTACCGGCGAGTGTTCGTGAAAACCCGAAAGGGCGCGACCTCATAAAAATAAAAAATAAAAAATATATATAAAAAAAAGAATTAAAAAAACGGTATGTCCATAAGCAAAATGGGCGCGGATGAAAACCCGAAAGGGCTCCGTGAGTAAAAACAGCAGGACTACCGGCGAGTGTTTGTGAAAACCCGAAAGGGCGCAACCTCGTTAAAAGACACTTATAGGGTCCTCTCGACCTTGTAAGGAGAAACCACCCGCGTGAGATCCTTACGACTCACAAGGGAGCAATACACTCAGGGATCCCCACGATTCCTAAGGAGAAAATACACTTGCGAGATCCTCACGACTCGTAAGGAGAACTCTCTTATGGGACACTCACGGCTCATAAGATTTGAAAGTCTTAAGTTACATAGACCTAAACCTGTGCTTAAGCAACCCCCACAACTTCCGATATTGCCCTACAAGTGGCTCAATACTGGCCCTTATATACAATCCACGGGCGCGAATAAACATTTCCCTAACCAAGTCTCATCCATGACTGGGGATATGTTCGCATGGTAAACAACCCTTGTAAATCCTCTCGATTTATGAGGAGAAAACCCTCCTGTAGGATCCTTATGACTTACAGAGGAAACAAACACTTGGGAATCCTCACGAGTCCTAAGGAGAAAATACCCCTACGAGATCCTCACGACTTGTAGGGAGAAATAACTTCGTGAAACCCTTACGGCTCATGAAGTCAAAAGCCTTAGCCGACAGGACCCTAACCCTGGTCGCTAAGCCACCTTTGTTCGACATCGACAGAGACAGATGATGATTCGCTCCTGGTAATATCCCAGTTGTAGCGGTGCTGATGCCGAAATCGGTGTCTAATTTCAGGTTTACAGCGAAAAGCCGGTAGGCCGCACACGCATACGACATAGCCGAAATGATAGGGCAGCTTGCAATAAAAAGCAGCAAGTAAAAATATATGCATGGAAAACAGCCGAAATGATTGGGCAACTTCCAATAAAAAGCAGCGAGTGAAAATAAAATAAATAGCCGAAATGATTGGGCAGTCGCGACCTTCGCGATATAAAAGCTGAAATGATGGAGCATCGCGGAGATAAAATAAAAAAAATGATGATAAAACTTTGGCCCTACAGTTAAGATCACATCGATCCCTGTATACAATCCAAGGACGTAAACAAAGAGGGAATCATACTTTCCCAACAGGCTCCGCCAGAAGACGAAGCCAAATTTCGACGGTTCAGTCCAACTCCGAAGAAACCAGTGTCTTCATCAAACTCCTCGACTCACGGATACAAACACTCCTTGACGAGAGCCTCCTGATCCGCGTCGACTCGCAGAGCCACCAACGCCTCCGTGGGAAATCCTCGACTCGTTTCAAACCCCAAGGAAACAAATAATCCTTGGCGCTTGGGAAACAAATAATCCCTAGCAAACTCCTCGACTCACCGATACAAACACTCCTTGACGAGAGCCTCCTGATCCGCGTCAACTCGCAGAGCCACCAGTGCCTCCGTGGGAAATCCTCGACTCGTTTCAAACCCCAAGGAAACAAATAATCCTTGGCGCTTGGGAAACAAATAATCCCTAGCAAACTCCTCGACTCACCGATACAAACACTCCTTGACGAGAGCCTCCTGATCCGCGTCGACTCGCAGAGCCACCAGTGCCTCCGTGGGAAATCCCCGACTCGTTTCAAACCCCAAGGAAACAAATAATCCTTGGCGCTTGGGAAACAAATAATCCCTAGCAAACTCCTCGACTCACGGATACAAACACTCCTTGACGAGAGCCTCCTGATCCGCGTCGACTCGCAGAGCCACCAACGCCTCCGTGGGAAATCCTTGACTCGTTTCAAACCCCAAGGAAACAAATAATCCTTGGCGCTTGGGAAACAAATAATCCCTAACAAACTCCTCGACTCACGGATACAAACACTCCTTGACGAGAGCCTCCTGATCCGCGTCGACTCGCAGAGCCACCAACGCCTCCGTGGGAAATCCTCGACTCGTTTCAAACCCCAAGGAAACAAATAATCCTTGGCGCTTGGGAAACAAATAATCCCTAGCAAACTCCTCGACTCACGGATACAAACACTCCTTGACGAGAGCCTCCTGATCCGCGTCGACTCGCAGAGCCACCAGTGCCCCCGTGGGAAATCCTCGACTCGTTTCAAACCCCAAGGAAACAAATAATCCTTGGCGCTTGGGAAACAAATAATCCCTAGAAAACTCCTCGACTCACGGATACAAACACTCCTTGACGAGAGCCTCCTGATCCGCGTCGACTCGCAGAGCCACCAGTGCCTCCGTGGGGAATTCTCGACTCGTTTCAAACCCCAAGGAAACAAATAATCCTTGGCGCTTGGGAAACAAATAATCCCTAGAAAATTCCTCGACTCACGGATACAAACACTCCTTGACGAGAGCCTCCTGATCCGCGTCGACTCGCAGAGCCACCAACGCCTCCGTGGGAAATCCTCGACTCGTTTCAAACCCCAAGGAAACAAATAATCCTTGGCGCTTGGGAAACAAATAATCCCTAACAAACTCCTCGACTCACGGATACAAACACTCCTTGACGAGAGCCTCCTGATCCGCGTCGACTCGCATAGCCACCAACGCCTCCGTGGGAAATCCTCGACTCGTTTCAAACCCCAAGGAAACAAATAATCCTTGGCGCTTGGGAAACAAATAATCCCTAGCAAACTCCTCGACTCACGGATACAAACACTCCTTGACGAGAGCCTCCTGATCCGCGTCGACTCTCAGAGCCACCAGTGCCTCCGTGGGAAATCCTCGACTCGTTTCAAACCCCAAGGAAACAAATAATCCTTGGCGCTTGGGAAACAAATAATCCCTAGAAAACTCCTCGACTCACGGATACAAACACTCCTTGACGAGAGCCTCCTGATCCGCGTCGACTCGCAGAGCCACCAGTGCCTCCGTGGGGAATTCTCGACTCGTTTCAAACCCCAAGGAAACAAATAATCCTTGGCGCTTGGGAAACAAATAATCCCTAGCAAACTCCTCGACCCACGGATACAAACACTCCTTGACGAGAGCCTCCTGATTCGCGTCGACTTGCAGAGAAGCTAGTGTCTCCGCGGGAAATTCCCGATTCGTCTCAACTTGCAAATGAAGCCTCAGGCAGCAGGGACTAAAAAACTTGCTTCCTGAACAATGGGACCCTGCAAGTCAATCCAAAATGGTCTCTTGCATACTATTCACGGGTCTCACTCTCCAAGGTTGAGTTTCGACAAGGAGGGAAACAACCGCTTACGAGTCCTTTCGACTCGTAAGAGGGAAAATTCTTTTATAGGATCCTTACGACCTATAAGAGAAAACCACACTTAGGAATCCTCACGATTCCTAAGGAGAAAAACCCACCTACGAGATCCTCTCGATCCGTAGGGAGAAAAGTCTCTAGGAGACCCTCACGGCTCATGGAGTTGAAAAGTCTTAGGCAGAAGATCTGAACCCGCGACCTGAGCCATCGCTATTTCTTAAGAAAGTCAAGATGCGTGCCCTATTATCCGTCAACCATGGTTACTAAGGTGGCATGCTGATAACAAAAGAAAGAAAAGGGCGGAGAAATAACACAAAACGTTACAAAAAAAATGTGTATCTTTTATTCATAGACTTGATTGAGTACAAGATACATTGTGCTAAAGAATAAAAAATATGCATATACATTTTTTTTATTTACAAGTACAAACGATACAAGGAGAGTTACTGAGAAGGAAGCCTCTTGAATAGCTCTATCAAATGCTCGCATACTTCCTTCCACGCCTTCTCTTGATTAGCCGCCACCGCCAGTTCGGCCTCTACTTGAGCCCGCTGCTGCATGAAGGAGGCAAGCTGTTCCCCAACGACCTGCTGAGCTGCTTCACGGCCTCGGGCATCACGCTCGGCGGCATCAAGCTTCCGCTTCAGGGCTAGCCCAATAGAAATACGCTCCAGAAAGCCTTCAAAGACAGCTTTCACCTCGGCAGCATTCGTCCTAACTTCAGCGCGCAATCGAGCAGTTGCGCTTGAAGATTCCTGACGTTCCTTCAACCGTAAAGCTGCTTCTTGTTCCAAATGGCGGAAGTAAGAAGTGCTTTGCTCGAGCCAAGCTGTCCGTTGGATGCTTATGGCCAAAACTTCAGGAGAAGGACGCGTCGACTCCAGCCGATGTATGCAGGCCTCGATCTCCCTGCAGTGGTTAACCCAAGATTCGACAACGCCTTCGTTGTGAAAGTTTACGAGCGCCGCCAACATTGGATTAACCTCCACGGCAAAATCTGCAACAGAGGGGAGAGCGTCCGCGTTAAGCTCTTCGATATACCCGCTCAGCATGCCCAAACTCATCACGGCACCCTTTGCAGATGGACGTTTCAAGAAAGGGCCTGTCGGTGAAAGGACACGAGACTCAAGAGGGATCGGAGCCGGAACGATAGCTGCAAAACAAAACATAGTTAAGCGACGGTTCAAGAGATGTTAAAGAGTCGTCAAAAAGGAAATTTACTATACCAGCTGCAACAGATGGCAAAGCTGGAAGGGCCGGTGGCGTGGCAGGTCTTGCGTCCCCTCCTTCAATTCGTGGCACTACAATAAGGAAAAGGAAAAGTCAGAAATCATCCCATTGCTAAGAAAGGGGAAAAGAAAGACATCGAAATGAAAATATACTCACCGGCACCACTAGAAGGAGAAGCGAATTCAGATGGGAAGGAGAAGTGTGGGAGCAACACTTGGTATAGATGATCAAAGAGCACTCCTGAAAGGACACAGTGGTATAACGGTAGTACATAAGCTACACGTTTAAAAGATTAATTCATGAGTCATAAATCCATACCTTCCAACATCCGCGATGGCACAAGGGAAGGCTGGGAGATGACCACCGCCAAAGCAGTAGTTGACGGTGCTTCTTCGAGCAATGGAGCATCGGCACTGGCCGCGCATGCGTTAGAAACAAAGACAAACTTGTTAGAAAAGATCGCAAGATATATAAAAAAAAAAGGGGAATGATGGTAACTCGAAGTTTACCCGACGAGCTGCCAGCCGAAACTGAGGCAATTCCCTCCTCCATCGACATGAGGCCACCACCCGTAATCTCATCACCCGACTCGATAGGGACCGTCGTCATACTCGCACGACCAGGAGACGGCAGAAGATCGTAGACGGGGAGGGCAATGATTGGAGCGTTGTCGGACTCTTGGAAGGAAGCGGCTGACTCTTCCCCAAGAGTCGTACCCATTTCACCCGCTACTTCCTCGGGCTCCGCTGTCTCCATCGGCTCATCTACCGTCACCACGAGGTCGCCAGCCTCAAGTGCTTCGTCCGCCATCACCCCGGACTCAGTTGTAATGATCGTTTCATCTGCCGCCACTTCAGGCTCGGCATCAACGACCTTCTCGGCTATAGGCCCCTCAACCTCCACACCAGGCTCCATAGCCTCAACGATGTTTCCCACTGTCGGCTCGAGTTCGGCAGGAACCGCCTCCTCTGTTCCCCTGGGTTCAACGGTCTCCGCCTCACCCTCGGTCGGACTTGGCCCTGCAAAATAATAGATATAAGAACCGTCGGCATTATAACTCTCACAATAAAAATTCTGAAAGAAATGTTACCTGAAGTGGACTTATCATTTGCGCTTCGAACGGCGCGCGCCACTTGTCGGCGAGCAGTGGATAGGGCGACAGGGGCCTCTCCGGAAGGAGTATCTGCCCGAGGGACGGTGCTTGGGCCCGCTCCCATAGCCAAAGCAGTCCGGCGTGCCTTCGCCTCGCGCCTCAGCCGCTTTCTCTCCTCCTGGGCCGTTGAGACGGACCTCACCAGAGCCTCTCTCATTGAGGCGTCTTCATCCGTGAGTAGGGATGCCTCCAAATTTTTCAAGGCATCCCTCGTCGTTTTGTCAAGTCGAGGCTCTTGCAGCAGCCCCGACGAGACCGGGACTTCAGTAACAGGCTTGGGGAGGATCCCCGCATCAACTGATATAGCTCCTACAAAGAAACAAAAGAAGAAGGTTAGGATGACCATCAGAAGAGATAACAATTTTTTTTTCTTATAAAAGAAAAGGGGGTGGGACGCACCAACGCCTGCTAGAGCACTTTTCTCCTCCTCCTCTTGGAAAGTTTTCAAAGAGGCAGCAATAGCTTCTTCAGTAGAGACACCTGTTGAAAATGGGAAAAGTATTAGTCAAGAATAATGATAAAAAAAATGCGATGAAATGATGAGGAAAGCGGCTAATGATCACCTGACTCAGCGAGTTTGCTTAACATCGCTTCGAGCCTTGCTGATCGCTCAGAAGCTGCAATAGCGACCGCCAAATTGGTGTCTGCAGGGTCTACCAAGAAGCCCTTATTACTGCCATATTCACTTATTCCTTTGGTAAGAGGGGCCTCAGGCTCTAAATTAAGGATCGCGTCGAGAGAAAGGATCGACTTCTTCTTCTTTTGCCCGCCAGCTCTAGATGCACCTGGAATTGATTTGCGCTTGGCAGTCACCTTGGGACGGCGGGTCCCGATATCCGCTCCTACGCCGGACTCTGGCGATATTACATTAACCGTCTTCGTAGGAACACGGGACGCCTGTGGTGCATTCACCGTAGCAGACAGCGGCAATCCACGCGGGGGGCTCAACACGCATGGTCGGTCGACTCCGGCATCTTTTAACGGAGGAATGACCGGGATCCTTGGTTGCAAGGGGGCCTTGCGATCACCGCCAAGAGGCGCACCCCTACGGTCAACCAGTATACGCTTCTCCGTTAAGATAATTGGGCCCATCGCATGCGCATACCAAGCCACGTACGTGTTAAGCATCTTAGGGACACAGCTGGGTTCACTAATGAAGAAATAGGAACCCGTGTTAAGCCGTGTGAAATGGTGCATTGCATTCTTCATCCCCTCTCGGCTGACCACAGGCTTTTCCAAGAAAGCTTCCATCGGGATCCCTTGGTTGTAGCTCGATTGCTGAGCAAACCGGTGCGGGTTGTACCTCATGAAAAGTGCGGTCTCATTCTGCCTAAACACTAGATAGCCCGGCCGAATGGAGTAGAGGTGGAGGATTTCCCGAGCCTTCAATACGGAAGCCCCGTCCTTGAAATCATCGCGTAGTGGCACTACTGACTTAGTAGTCTCTAAGCCTATGGTTATAACCTTATCCACAAAGGAAATCTTCGCTCCGACCAGATGTGGACGAAGGAGCAGCCCCCTAGACTCCCGTGGGGGTGCAACCACAATTGAAGCGCCGACCAACCGCATAACTCTCGAGAGTCTGCATTTCTCAAAGAACGGAGGAATCTTATGGACACCGAACACCCCTTGCACGTGCATTTCCATCCAGGAGGTGAAATAGTGCGTCGGGAAGTTGGCGGGCTGCACCCCAGGCTCACTAGCGTCCGCCGATACGCTAAGTCCTTTATAAAGGTAGGCCAGCCTGGCGATTCCTACCGATAACTGTAAACCAGCCACCATCCGATGCGCTGGGTAAAAGACGGAGGGTCGCATGTGACGCGGGTGCATGGGGAGCGCAAAACTGCATAGCCACAAACCCAAGAACCCAATAAAAAAGGTCTCCTCATCCATGCCCGGGACGGTGATTTCTGAGAAAGGGACGATGGCAGCGCCTGGGAGATAAAAATCCCTTTGATCATTCTCCGATACAGGTCGGCGGTCTAAGCCGAAACCGAAAGGGTCATCGAGCTGGGCAAACTTCTCACTCCGCTCTGATAGGAGCTCCGGGCGAATGAAGCGGGCAATAAAATCTGCAAAACCGACGCCCCGGTCGCCTAATTCCAGATAGAGTCCTTCATAGATCTCCAACATCTTCACCAGACCCGGATACTGATGCTGAACGGCGTTTTCCGGAGTTAGGTCAAACACCAGCGGCTTGGTGATAAAAACGTATTCGTCAGGGGGTAGCAACTCATCGTAATGCTCCCCCCTCATCGGTAAACTCGAGAGCTCGGCAAACTCCTCCAAGGAAATTGAGACCTCCCTATCCGCCATCAAGAAAGTGTGGGTGGGGATATTCCATTGTTCGATGAAGGCCTTGATCCACCACGTTGGAGGAGAGGGATACTCGAAGAGCGAGACGTAGATGGCCGAATACAATCCGATCTTCATTAGATGAGTCCTTTTCGCCGATAAGATGTATCGGGCCCACTGCAAGTATCCGGCGGGCGGTCGCGGCACAAATCCAATATTATAGGCCTGTCCCCAAGGGCGTGCTTCACCCTGACAGATTCACCTTCCTAAAATATCTATTGCCGGCGGCGGCTGCATGGGAATAGCACCAATTGCGGGTTGGAGGAGGTCATTCGAATTCCAATTTTTAACCTCCACGGCATACTTCGCCGGGGGTTCGTCCGCATAGGGGATTGGAGTTATGGGTTCAGACGGCGTGGCAAAACTGAAACTGCGGCGACCCTGGATGATCTGGCTGTACCACCTTCCCCACAGGTGGAGTTTTTTGCACTCGGGGTCATGATCCTTAATAAGAGCGAGCGCCACCCGGTCCACTGGCGAATGAGGGAACCCTCCTTCCGAGCGAACAAAGGGGAAAGACAAGTCGTCAGACATGTTTCCTGTGGAAAGACAAAAATAACCGTTAGTGTTCTAACGCTTGGCATTTTAAAATCTTACTCCACACTGGGATGCAGTGGGTAGGGGACCAAAGGGGGACCTACAAAATCTGGATGACGGTGCATCATTTAATAAGACAATCCCATCATTAGATGAGACTGTCAATTCATGGAAAAAGATCCACAAAGGAATATCCTCATTGATGGGAAATCCCTAGAGACAAGGAGAAAATCTCCTCTTTTAGAGCAAAGCTCTGTCACAGAGTGACATTTGTCAAACTCTGGTCTCAGGAGAACAAGATTCCTCAAAAGAGCATAGCTCTTTGGTAATGATGGAAAAATCCATCAATTTTTTTTTAACACTTAAGAGAATTAAAATTTTGAAATCTTGAAAAATCTAGGAAAATTATTATAAAAAAAATCTTCATTTTTCAGATCTAAAAAGATCTACATTTGATCCAAGAGCAAAGCTCTGTTCATGGGTTAAAACCCATGGACAAGATCTCTGTAGATCTGTAAGTTTTTGAGAGCAAGGCTCTGGTGGTGAAACCCTAAAGGGATTTTTCTTTAGATCGAAGATCTATAAGAGCAAGGCTCTGTTAATTAAATTTAATTTAATTTAAATTACTTAGAGTGATTCTAAGTTCTGAACTTTGAAGTTCTTGGGGAAAGAACAAAAGCAAGGCTCTGAAAGTTCTCAAGCAAGTGCAAGGCTCTGAGAATCAGAATTCTTAAAAGTTGTAAGAATTTTCTAAGGACCAAGGGTCCTATTTATAGGCGCCTGCGCCCCTTCAACTTATCAGTTGATCCAAAGGCTGAGATCTTGCCACCGCTACACTCACATGCGCGCCACGTGAGCGCAACGGTGGGGGGGCATTTGTTTCCCCAATCAGAGCAAGGCTCTGTTTAAATTTCAAAAATTCAAATTTTGAAGAAACGCTTCAAATCCCGTGCGCTGCGCGCAACGCGCCACGTGTCAGAAATTGATACGACAGCGCAACGCCCAAGGCGGTGCGTCCAACAGAGCAGGGCTCTTTTAAAAACTAAAAGTAAAAGAAACAACTTTCAGTTGCGCAAGCGCTGCGCCGCGCGACACGTGTCTGCGCAGCTGCGCAAGCGCTGCCCCGCGCGACACGTGTCTGCGCAGCTGCGTAAGCGCTGTGCCGCGCGACATGTGTCACGCGCTAAGGGAGTTGCGCAAAACAGAATAAATCTTTTCTGTTCTTGTTAGAACAAGAAGATTTTCTTCTGTAAAGCAGGGGCCTTTGGATCAAAGATCCAACGGTGGGGAAAATTCCCCAAATCACTCAGAAAAAGATCTCTGTAACAAATTTAACTAATTTATGAGCACTATAAAAAGGACCCCAGACCTCATTTCAAGATCATCAACATTTTCTTAAAAAAAACAGAGAGAAAGAGGACTCTGAAGAACTCCTCAAGAACAAAAAAGGTAAAAACCTTTGAAAGAAGAGAAAATTCTCTTATGAACAGATCAGTGATCTAAGAACAAGATCATTGATTTTCAATAAATAAATAAATAAAATAAAATAAAAATAAAATAGTGCCTTGCACTTGTTATGAACCTTTGGTTCTCTGAAATAAGGAAAAACTTGTTTAGATCAAGGGATCAAAAAGTGCTTTGCACTTCTGTTTTTTTTTTAATCTAAAAAGATTCTTAGTCCTTTGCACAAATGCAGTGCATTACTTAAAGGGCCAGGCCCAAGTCAAAAAGACCTAACAGGCCTAAATAAATTGCAAAGCAATAAAAGGGCAGAGCCCCATTTAAATTGATACTCTGTTTGAGCAAAGCCCAAAATAAATAAACAGCCATGGCACAGATCTAACAGACCAACAACAAATAAAAGTACTTCCAATTGGACTTAGCCCAATCACGGCCATAAGTCCTTAAATTAAATTGACTGAGCAAAATTGCTCTCCTAAATCAATCTACATCCGGTTCGAGGGTACATCTCCGAAATCCTTTGACATCCATCGTTGTAATTCCTCAACGACGTCAAAGAGGTGACGAGTCCCAACGACCACACATCAATATGGACTGCGGGGTCCTTAAACTCGTGGACCGAAACGTCCTTAAACTAATATTGGACCGAAACGTCCTTAAACTAATATTCGTCCCAAAATGGGAATGTCGGACCGAAACGTCCCTAAACTAATAACGGACCGAAACGTCCCTAAACTAATATCGGACCGAGACGTCCATAAACTACCTATGGACCACTATGTCCCTAAACTGGAACAATAGAGCCTCCAAATGCTCTTTTTCCGGATCTAAACGATCCCGTTTAAGTTGATCTTAGCCCCCAAACACGGCTAACGTATCCTTAAACATTCAAACGGACCATAAAACTCCAAATCAACCTGGGTTCCAGGGTACATCTCTGAACTCCTCTGACATCTGCCGTTGTAATCCTTCAACGACGTTAGAGAGGTGACGAGTCCCGATGCCCAGATATTAAATCGATCATCACGTCAAGTTGATCTTAGTCCAAAACAGGACTAACGTATCCTTGACGAACGTTTAAGTTGATCTTAACCGCAACGCGACTAATGTGTCCTTAAACTAAAAACACCAAACCCAAATCTAAGTAAATACGGATTTGGACTAATCCACGTCCTACGGGCGACGGCATTACTCAGTCTCCGTATACAATCCACGGGCAACCACAAATAAAACAAACACACACGACACGAAGTGAAATTCTGGAGAAGGAGAAAGTTGTTACCGCGATGCGGTAGCGTAATTAACTGCAGGGGCTTGCGCCTGCAGGGAAGAGCGTCCTCACAATCAAAAACCCCTCACCTTGAGGGGGAATCTGACGAAGTCTGCTACATCGGCCGCATCCGTCGAAACCTCCGATACACGGTGCCATAAATCAACTTGGCATCTTCGGAGAGGTAGACGGATAAAACCACATAGCATCTGCCCCGAATCTCAGGCAAGACGCAAAGTCTAGGCCGTCGTTCGGAGGGGAACAGTAATAAAATGTATGCATGTGTGTGTGTGTGCGCGTGTAGGTATAAACCTATTCTAGGGTTCGCGACTAATAAACTAACTAAAGACACTATCAATCAAAGTACTCTAAAGCATTTCTAGCTAATTAAGCACATCTTATAAACTATATAAGTATATATCTATATATATCATAACGCATTCGCGTTCTATTTTACGAAACTGCGGGGGTGCTATACGCCATCCACCCGATTTCCCCCATAGATATATATCTACTCACTTGATCTTCGTCTGCCGATGCCGACGTCGACATGCGCTTGCTTGTCGTCTCGAAGTCTACAAGGGGTTACCTACATGTCACAACGTATTGTATCGCATTAGAATCCAAATCGAAACCAAAACGACACGCGGAACTCACATAAGTCAAAACTTATGGTTTGCTCTCGCAAATCACCCAAACATCCCTTATCGTTGATGTACAAACATCCAACAACCAATTACAAATACAAATATCAAAACTTATCATTCAAAATATGGAAAACACATCCAAAAATCACACTAAAATGCTTCCAGATTTTGATTTAGGTCAAAACAAGTTGCACATACAACACTGGGTGATGTATAGGGTGTATATGAGCTATGGGGGCAACCTGGGCACCTAACTCGGTAAAGTGGCCGGCCACACTAGGAAAAATTCCGGCCTCCTCGGTTTAGGGTGAAGGGATCGAGTTCATTTTGCTAGGGTGGTCTCGTAGGGTCATAATTAGGTCTCTGGTATTGTTTATCTTTCTCGTAATCGTCCTGGGTTATCCCAGATTTCCCTGCACACTCAATTACCTCACAAGCCGACATTGGAAAGTTTCTGTTTTTGGGTTTCGGGTTCTTGTTTTGTGTTTGGTCTGGGTTTCTAACACAATGGGGGCTTAAGGTCATTACTAGGCCTCAATTTCACAACCACAACTCAAGAATCCCTCAACTCTCTTCTAGGAATTTTCAAAGTTCACAAAACTACACGAAATCGATTTTAAACTTGAAAATAAGCTAAAGCAAATGGAATACTACACTTAATGTGAAAGAATTATCTCATTTGGCAACTCAAGAATTTTCTTGAGTTGCCCAAGTGCCTAAAATGCAAACTTTCTTGGTCCAAAGTGCTTGGTGTAAGCTTATGCATGCATTTTATGAAATGGAGATGGACTTTTGGTGCATTTTGATGATGTTTGAGAGGATGAAGAGGGGGAGGAAGTGAGGGCAGCAGCCATGGCTGAAAATGGGAGAGGAAATGGTGAAGATGAAGAATGGGAGCCAATGTTAAAGAACCCCTCGCCTCTCTCTCTCTTCTCTCACTTGCCCATACCTTATTTTTTAATGTTTTCCTTATTCTTTTCTTTTCTTTCCTATTCTTTTCTCTTTTTTTTTAAAAATTAAAACCATGCATGATAAAGAGAAAGAACCATGAAAGAATGTATCAAGTGTGAAAAATGACACGGTGCATGTCATGTGCACAAAACGCACTTAATGCACGATTAGCGATATTTAATCACGATTATCTTTAAAATAGTGTATAATAAATCATAAAATTTTATATTTTGCTTAAATCCAATAAAACACCCTCTCTTTAGTAATTTCTATAATTTTCCAAATTTTTCCCAATTTATCGGCATTTAATTATACCGCGATATTAAAATATTCAATATATTTATTATTTAATTATAAAAATTCCCAAAAATAATATTTTATTTTTCTGAAATATTACAAGGGGCCTACTAAGGACGGCGCTGAGCAGGGTAGCTGCTCGGTACCTCTTGGCGAGGGCTTTGATCCCTGGTGTGTTGGGGTAGGGAGCTACCGGCCAGGGATAACCGAGCAAGGGCGGGCCCGGTTGCCTCGTACGAGGGCTTTTGATCCTTAGCGCGGGAGGGGCCGTAAGGGGCCTACTAAGGATGGGGCCGAGCAGGGTAGCTGCTCGATGCCTCTTGGCGAGGGCTTTGATCCCTGGTGTGTTGGGGTAGGGAGCTACCAGCCAAGGATAACCGAGCAAGGGCGGGCCCGGTTGCCTCTTGCGAGGGCTTTTGATCCTTAAGGACGGGCCGGGCAGGGTTGCTTCCCGGTGCCTCTTGGCGAGGGCTTTGATCTCTGGTGTGTTGGGGTAGGGAGCTACCAGCCAGGGATAACCGAGCAAGGGCGGGCCCAGTTGCCTCTTGCGAGGGCTTTTGATCCTTAGCGCTGGAGGGGCCGTAAGGGGCCTACTAAGGACGGGCCGAGCAGGGTTGTTGCCCGGTGCCTCTTGGCGAGGGCTTTGATCCCTAAGGATGGCCGGGCAGGGTTGCTGCCCGGTGCCTCTTGGCGAGGGCTTCGATCTCTGGCGTTGTAGGGCAGGGGGCTACCGTCCAGTTATAGCCGAGCAGGGTAGCCGCTCGGCTGCCTCTTGGTGAGGGCTTTGATCCCTGGCATTGTAGGGTAGGGAGGGATAGCCGAGCAGGGTAGCCGCTCGGCTGCCTCTCGGTGAGGGCTTCTATCCTTAGCGCTGGAGGGGCCATGGGAGGCCTGCTAAGGATGGATCGAGCAGTGAAGCTGCTCAGTTGCCTCTTGGTGAGGGCTTTGATCCCTGGCATTGTGGGGTATGGAGCTACCATCCAGGGATAGCCGAGCCGGGTAGCCGCTCGGCTGCCTCTCGGTGAGGGCTTCGATCCTTAGCGCTGGAGGGGCCGTGGGAGGCCTGCTAAGGATGGACCGAGCAGTGAAGCTGCTTAGTTGCCTCTTGGCGAGGGCTTTGATCCCTGGCGTTGTGGGGTAGGGAGCTACCGGCCAGGGATAGCCGAGCAGGTAGTCGCTCGGCTGTCTCTCGGTAAGGGCTTCGATCCTTAGCGCTGGAGGGGCCGTAGGAGGCCTGCTAAGGATAGACCGAGCAGTGAAGCTGCTCAGTTGCCTCTTGGCGAGGACTTTGATCCCTGGAGTTGTGGGGTAGGGAGCTACTAGCCAGGGATAGCCGAGCAGGGTAGCCGCTCGGCTGCCTCTCGGTGAGGGCTTCGATCCTTAGCGCTGGAGGGGCCGTGGGAGGCCTGCTAAGGATGGACCGAGTAGTGAAGCTGCTCAGTTGCCTCTTGGCGAGGGTTTTGATCCCTGGCGTTGTGGGGTAGGGAGCTACCAGCCAGGGATAGCCGAGCAGGGTAGCCGCTCGGCTGCCTCTCGGTGAGGGCTTCGATCCTTAGCGCTAGAGGGGCCGTGGGATGCCTGCTAAGGATGGACCGAGCAGTGAAGCTGCTCAGTTGCCTCTTGGCAAGAGTTTTGATCTCTGGCGTTGTGGAGTAGGGAGCTACCAGCCAGGGATAGTCGAGCAGGGTAGCCGCTCGGCTGCTTCTCGGTGAGGGCTTCGATCCTTAGCGCTGGAGGGGCCGTGGGAGGCCTGCTAAGGATGGACCGAGCAGTGAAGCCGCTCAGTTGCCTCTTGGCGAGGGCTTCGATCCCTGGCGTTGTGGGGTAGGGAGCTACCAGCCAGGGATAGCCGAGCAGATGAGGGCTTCGATCCTTAGCGCTGGAAGGGCTGTAAGAGGCCTGCTAAGGATGGACCGGGCAGTGAAGCGGCTCAGTTGCCTCTTGGAGAGGGCTTTGATCCCTGGCATTGCAGGATAGGGAACTACCAACCAGGGATAGCCGAGTGGGGAAGCCGCCCGGCCGCCTCCTGTTGAGGGCTTTGATCACAAAGACAGAACTCCTCTTTTAGCAATGTTCTAACGTTCTCTTCTTGTTATTTGAATGGAAAGGACTTTTTAGAAAAATTTACGTCGTCTTTGTGAAAGGAGAGGTACACACTCACAGGCATTGATTTTACCGGTACAGCTTGAGCTTCTCGGCGTTGTAAGGCCGCGGAAACTTGCGCCCGTCCGCGTCCTGTAAGCGGTAGGCCCCGCCGGGAAGTACCTCGGAGACGAGGAAAGGACCGTCCTATTTTGGAGAAAACTTGTGCAGCCTGCCTTGATCAACGAACTCGTTTCGCCGTAGGACTAGATCTCCGGTCCTGAAGGAGCGACGCTTGACCCGCGCGTTGTAGTATCGAGCAGTTTGCTGCTGATAGGCGGCAGCCCTGATCTGAGCTCGGTCTCGTTTCTCCAACAAGATGTCCAGATTAGTCCGTAGTGCCGTGGTCTTTGCTTCTTCGTCGAAGTGTTTGACCCAATGACTGGGTAGCTCGATCTCCGCCGGGACCATTGCATCGGTCCCGTAGCAGAGGCTGAAAGGGGTTTCCCTAGTGGGGGTCTTCTTTGACGTGCGCAAGGCCTATAAGACCCGGGGCAGTTCCTCGACCCAACTGCCTTGGCGCCCTTCTAAGAGGGTACGGAGACCTCGGAGGATGTCCCGGTTAGCAACTTCGGCCTGCCCGTTGCATTGGGTATGTGCGACCGCGGCAAACTTCATGAGAATATGATATTCATTGCAGAAATTCTTCACTTTCTCGTTTTCGAAGTTCGTCCCGTGGTCAGTGATGATACACCTCAGGATACTGAACCGGAGTATCAGGTTGTTTTGCAGGAACTTGATGGTTGTGGCGGCATCCGGTTTCCTGATGGGGACGACCTCGATCCACTTTGTGAAGTAATCTACTACGACAAGGACATATTTGTGCCCACTCGCACCGGTAGGGAACTGGCCTATCATGTCCAATCCCCAATGGGCGAATAGCCACAAGGAGGTTAAAGCGGTCAGCTCGGTAGCTGGAAGGCGAGGTATGCTTCCATGGAGTTGGCAACTTTTGCATCTCCTGACGAGTTTCTGAGCGTCTTCATGAACAGTTGGCCAACAGTACCCCTGGAGCAATGCCTTCTGGATTAAGGTTCGGGCCCCTTGGTGTGCGCCGCCGACCCCTTCATGGATTTCACGGAGGATGTAGTCGGCTTCATGGGGGTCGACGCACTGGAGCAGGAGCTGAGTGAAGGATTTCTTGTAAAGGTTCCCATTGCTCCAGACGAAGTGACGGGTTTTGGCTCGGAGACGGCGGGCCGCTCCCCGATCTTCTGGGAGCGTGCCATCCCTTAGGAATTCCACGAGGGGCTTCCTCCAGTCTTGGTCATCTTCCTGCACCGTATATACATGAAGTATTGTCGCTCCGTCTTCCACGCTGGGCCGTGGCAAGGTCTCGAAGAGGATAGATCACTTGTTGTTTGTCGAGTAGGACGAAGCCAGCTTGCTCAGGGCGTCGGCTTGGGCATTGAGCTGCCTGGGTATTTGCTCTACTTGGACTTCGTCAAAGTTCTTCCGCGGTTATCTTACTTCGGCCAGGTACTTCACCATTAGAGGTTCCCGAGCCTCGAAGTGGCCGGTCACTTGGCCGACGACTAGGGCTGAGTCACTGCGGATTTGAATTGTTTTCAGCCCCAGCCCAGAGGCCATGCACAGTCCAGCTAGCAGGGCTTCGTACTCTGTCGCGTTGTTTGAGTTCTTGAATCCGAGCTTTAGAAAGTACTCCATTTCTGCCTCATTCGGGCCTCGAATGATGAAGCCGGCACCACAGCCTTCCTCGGTTGAAGACCCATCGACGTAAATGACCCACTCAAGGATTGAGTCGGGCCTCCCCACAATTGGGTGTTGAGCTGCGAGGGTTGGCATGGACTCCGGTCCTTACTGGGGATGGTGCATTCGACGATAAAATCAACCAGGGTCTGTGCTTTGATGGCCTGCCTCAGGCGATATTTTATGTCAAATTGGGACAGCTCCCACCTCTACTTCTCTAAGCGGCCCGAGGATACCGGTGACGCAAGGATAGCCCCCAGCAGGCGCTCGGTAAGAACGAGGATGGTGTGTGCCTGAAAGTAGTGTCGTAGCTTTCTTGAGGCCATGGTGAGTGCCAAGATGATCTTCTCTATGGCTGGATACCTCGTTTCCACGTCTTTGAAGACATGGTTCGCGTAGTATACCGGCTTCTATACTCCGTCGACCTCCCGGACGAACACTGAGCCTGTTGCTTGGTCGGATACAGCCAGATACAGTGATAGCTCATCTCTTTCAATTGGTCGGATGAGTAGCGGTGGCGTCGCAAGGTGCCTTTTTAATTAGTCAAAGGCAGTCTAGCACTCTTCTGACCACTCGAACCTCGGGATTTTCCTTAAAGCTTTGAAGAATGGGAGGCACTTTTTCCCAGACCTCGACATGAAGCGGCTCAGAGCGGCTACCTGCCCTGTCAGTCGCATGATCTCGACGTTGGTCTTGGGCACGTTCATGTTGAGGATAGCGTCGATTTTTTCCGGGTTAGCCTCGATCCTACGGTGGGTGACCATGTGTAACAGCCCTATTTGAATGCAATAATTCAAGAGTTTATCAAGATTCTTTTTCCATAATTTTTGAACTTTTAGTTGGCCGCTAATATATTTTATTTTGGATTTTTACTGTAAGCAATTTTGATATGGGAAAATATTCAATTTTTATATTATATAAATAATATTTTCTTGGTGACAGCAAAATAACATTTTGCGTATCTGTTTACTGTTAAAATGAGAACAAGAAAATCTGCACCGAATCTCTAAATGCAACCAATTAAAGATATGTATCTTTATAAATATATTTATAAAATTAGTTTATATATACAAAACAAATCTCTCTCTCTCATACTCATATCTCTCTCTCTCCCCCGCTGCTCCTCAAATTCTTTTTCTAACCCCGACCCTTCCTCTCGCCACCATCACCGCCGCGACCCTCGCCTCCCTTTCCTCCCCCTTCACCGTCGCCTTCGCCCTCGCCTTCGTCTTCATTCCCACCGGCGCCTCCACGAACCACCGATCCCTCGTTCCTATCGATCGCTGCAGCAAGTCGATCCCCTCCAGCAACCCCCTCGATCCCCTCCAACAAAACCCCTGCGACCCTCGACGACCCTCTCCAGACCACCAATCTGAGCCATCTATCTCCCATCTAATCTCAACCACTCTTTATCATCATCCCCAATCTCACACAAACACTAACCCTAATCCACTGCAACTACCAACTGATCGAACCCTAACCCACCATAACCACCCTCGTCCACCTCGTGCACCTCGCCGGAGACTCCCTGACACCAGATCGACCTCGCTGGAGTTCATCGAAGCAAGTGAACCCTAGCTTGATACTCATCCTCTGTAAGTTTCTGTAATCCCTATTTTTTTTCAGAAAACAATATATATATATATATATGAGTATAATGAAATGATAACAGTGAACTTTGAAAAGGGGAAAATTAGTATTAAAACCCTAAGTTGTTATAATTGTGTCTGGTTGTGTGACAATAGTTATGTAGATATTTATGAGTTAATCGATGAAATTTATCTAGGCGGATCGTATAACTCAGATCCCAAGTCGTACCTTAGCTGAGATCGTGCCCGCATTTCGTACATCATTTTCCGTGATCGTTAATCTCAGGCAAGTACTCTTGCCTTTTCTTTATGTGATGCTATGACATGATTACTATGCACAAGAATCCTTTTTCATGCTTTATACACATTCGAGGCTCTTATTGATTTACTTGTATAGAACACCTTGATTTGACATGCCTATTCATGAACCTTATTATTTATTTTTTTTAAATTGAAATCATTAATTAGAATGCTGGACTACATGCCATGACACCACTATTCACCAGTTTTATTTCCATACAATTACCATACCACAAGTTCCTGTCTTTTCAGCATTCTTATTTAGTGATTTTAATCTTTACCATAACAGCTATAAATACGTGGGTGTTGGGGTAGTTTGAGTGTGCGTTGTACAACAGGATCTCAGGAGTCCCGTGCCGGCAGCTCGTACCGGGCTATAGCGGTCTCATGATTACAGCTCATACCGGGCTATAGCGGTCTCATGTTTACAGCTCGTACCGGGCTATAGCGGTCTCATGTTTACAGCTCGTACCGGGCTATAGCGGTCTCTTGTTCATTCCACAGTTGGGCCCGTGTTTCCTAGCCCCTGGGGCACCACTCTTGGGTTAGGAATACTCCTGCAGAGGTTGACGCACACACTCAAGCTTACGATAGGATAGTTTACCTTTTAGTGGCTAGTTAGGTTATGACCCGATCCCTTACATACATGTTTCATAGTGTTAGTGCATTTAATTATTTATATACATGTTTTCTTGCGCACCGGGCTTCACTTTTATATATTCTTGTTATTATGCTACACACACTTTATACGTTGAGTACTTGCTGGGATGTTCTGACATCCCTGAGATTTGCCATCTCAGGTTTAGAGACAGATCTGCAGGCTGAGCAGGATCAGAGCGCCTACCAGGACTTCGCTGAAGATCAGTAATCGTAGGTTTATTTCCTTTACTTTTAGCTTTTAGCATGTGCGCCCTTATGGGACATTAGGACGTTTGTATCTCTTTCGAATCTTATTTTATTCCGAATCTTTAATTGCATCAATTATCTAGTGGACCCATTTTTAGGATTTCTTATGGTTTCATTGCAGCATGATTATCAGTATTATTTCTTTTGGTATTGGATTTTATTTTTGACAGGTTAATCTAGACAGCCTTATGTGACTATGGAAGGACTTTTCCTTACCGTAGGTAGCACGGCTGGCCTTCGTCGCTTTCCGTATTCCACATTTTGGGTAGCGGGGCGTGACACCATGAAATCGAGGAACTTTCCCCCGGTGACCGCGAATGCACACTTGGCGGGGTTCAGCTTCATCTTGAACTTGTGGAGTACCTCGAAGGCCTCGCCCAGGTCCTTGGCGTGGTCGGTCAATGAAACTGATTTGACGAGCATATCGTCGACATAAACTTCCATGTTCCTGCCAATCTATGGCTTGAACATGCGGTTGACCAACCGTTGGTACGTGGCCCCGGCGTTCTTGAGGTCGAAGGGCATCACCTTGTAGCAGTATACCCCCGGTCCGTCGTGAATGCGGTAAGATCTTCGTCTGCCGGATTCATACGGATCTGATTGTAGCCGGAGAAGGCATCCATGAAGCTCAATAGCTCGTGGCCTGCTGAGTTGTCGATGAGCTGATCTATCCGAGGTAGGGGATGGTTGTCCTTTGGGCAGGCTTTGTTGAGGTCGGTGAAGTCGACTCACATGCGTCATTTCCCGCTCGACTTCTTGACCAGGACTACGTTCGCTAGCCATTCCGAATAGGGCACATTCCGAATGAAGTTGGTGGCGAGGAGACGATCTACCTCGTCTCGATAGCCTTCTGTTTGACCGGGGCGAAACTTCGCTTTTTCTGTCTGACGGTTCACGCCGTAGGATCTACCCCGAGCTTGTGAGGTATAACTTTGGGGTCGATTCCAGGCATATCAGTAGGCGCCCAGGCAAACATGTCGGAGTTGTTCCTGAGGAAGTGAACCAAGTCGTCTCGCTGAGTTCCTGTCAAAAGCGATCTGATCTGGACGATCTTTTCGCCATCCCCTTCTACCAGGGGGACCTCTGTCAGAGGTTCGACCGGGGTTCCTTGGACCTCTTTTTTCTCGTCTCGAGTGTCCAGAGAACCCCTGATGTCGCCTTCACTCTCAACATCGTCGGTCGGCTGCTCAGACGAAGATGTCGCTATGAAGCATACCTTTGCAATCCGTTGGTCCCCATAGACCCGACCTAACCCTCCCTGATCGAGAGGGAACTTCATCGCCAGGTGGTAGGTCAATATCTGGGCTCGGAGGGAGTTCAGTGTCGAGCGGCCGAGGAGGATGTTGTAGGCCGATGGGATTCTTGCTACAATGAATTCTACAGGCACTGTTTGCGTGCGGCCGGCCTCCCCGACGTTAAACTGCAGAGTGACTACCCCTTCCGCCGGGATGGAGTGGTTGGTGAATCCTGAAAGGACGTGGGAGGTCGGCCTTAAGTCTGCTGGGGTTAGCCCCATGCGCAGAAAGCAGTCGTGAAGAGAATGTCCGCCGAGCTACCTGAGTCGACCAGTATCCTGTGCACCTCATTTTAGTGGACCTGAGCCGTAATCACCAAAGGGTCATTGTGGGGCAGGGATATGCCGTGGAAGTCCCCGTCGTAAAAAATGATTGGCTCGGTCTCCCTGGCCTTCTTCCTCGGGCGGCTGTCGACCTCCACGGTTGGCGCGGTGCGCTGAGTCTCGTAGGAGCTCGATGGACCCCCCACTGACATGACCATGATTTTTGATGAGCCTCGGTTCCTTTTGGTGAGGTTCCTTACGCCCTCCGGTGAGGTTGCTTTTGAGCTGTCGTGGCGAGTCTCGCGTGCGCGACCCCGTCGAGGGAGGGGGTGCCGGTCATGCCTGCGAACAGGCGAGATGACTACAACCGCCTCCGGAGGGACAAGGGTGCGACGAGACTCGGGGCGAAGCTCTCTGGCGTAAGACCTCGGAGCCAAACGAAGCGGTGCCCACCGGGTTCTTGAATATGTCGGCCCGGGGGACCCGCGGCTGTTGGAAACAGTGAGGCAACGATCGGCCGGGCCTGCACGAGCGGAGCCTTCTTTCCCTCTGTAGGGGTCCCGGTCCCGAGGCGTGGGAGCGGCGACCTGGAGATCTTGCCCTGCCGTTTGGATGCGGATGAGCGCCTCCACGACGGACGCGAGTCGGTCTATCCGGCCGGCAAGGGCGTTGATGGCATTCGGCGGAGGAGGTTCGTCTGTGCCTCCGTTGAGGGGGAGACGGCGGCTAGTGCTTGGATCGTCATGATGATCGCTCGCCATTGGATAGAGATCGGAAGATAAACTTTTATTTTTGTGGAATCAAGGTTTTCCCACAGACGGCGCTAGCTGACGCGGCCTGGGTCACGCGAAGATGTTACCTTCCGTTGATCTACTGACGGCGGCGATGGACGCCTGAGATTGGATCCGAAGGCAGGCTCCTGAAGCGTGTGGATCTTAATGAGTTTGAGGTTGTTGTTGCCGAGCTACCTGCAAGGAAGTCCCAGGGTGGTTGTACCACCGAGGACCCTCCGACGGTCAAGTTAGAGAGGAAATTTCAAGCAGAGTAACGGCTTAGTGGAGTAAAAATGGCCTACTTGAACCGTCTGAAGAAGGGGTTTATATAGCGGTGGTAGCAGGCAGGGCAGGCGCGAGAATCACGCCGGGCGTTACGCTCCCGACACCACGCCCGCGTGATGAATGGGATCTCCCATTAATAGCGAGACAGGCTCGTTAATGGGGGATCGTGATGGCATGGAACGTGGGATGTGGCCGGCGGATATCTCGCCCATGGCGAGATTCACGGGATGGCGGTTGCGCCTGTGAATGGTGATGTTGATCGGTCGATGTCACGCCTCGCTTCCCAGAGTACGCTAAAATGGGCACGTGACATAGCTAACCATGCTACCTATGGGTAGGAAGTATCCATCCACAGTCACATTACGGCTGTAGAGATATCAAGAACAAAATAAAACTATCTAAACATGTCCATAATCCAAGATAGCATGAGTCAAGAATAATAAAATGCGGAAGCGAAAGATCCAATACAAATAACTGGAATGTATGTCCCATAATGCGGGCTCACATCAGGAATAAAATGCAGGAAAGAAAAACTAACTACTGCTGACACTCACAGCTCAGCCTGTCGGCTGAAGTACTCCTGCTCAGACTGCGACAGCGGTACAGAATCTGGGCCATGCAAAACCCAGACGTCAACGCGTTAAGTCATCAAGTAATAACATATAAACAGGGTAACAGCAATGTGAATATAAACATGAATGAAGCAAGGGTAACAATAATATGAATCAGAGCAGTGCAGGGTAGTGTGCAGTGGGTAAACTAAACTGTTCTATCAGGTTCTCTGTTCTAAAGTCTTTGAAACCAAATTGATGAATCATCGATGTAACTCAATAGTATCCTGTACATACCCGGGACCATGGCCCCAGATTCTCGGGCTGAAACCGAGACATGCCGCTAGGCACCAAACAGGAATGTGTACAGATGAATGATGTCAGCAGCATCATTCCAAGGCTGGCCTAGCCTAAAAACTGATCATAATAGGTAGCGAACTGTTGAGTTACAAGTCAGGTTTCACCTTTGATTTCCCCATACTCCCAAGTTATATGTGTATGTCAAGTCAGGTATCCCGTAATCAAGAAACTAATGCCAACACAGGATCAGGTAAACAGGTTTGTCTGGATAGACAACAGGAACGGTCCATGAGGACTACATGTCAGGTTTGTTGGCATTAGACACAAGATCAGGTAACGGGTCAGGTCATGGTACATCAGGTCAAGTCAAGCAGTGTACGGTACCATGTCGGGTCAATCAATATGTATGTAGCAAGTCAGATCAAGATGTAAACGATATCATGGGTGTGCTCATACTCAGTTACATAATCAAGCACAGTTATCAATAACATAATCTAAACAATAAATTAAACCATAAAGCAGATTCAATTAATTGGCAGTACAGTTATCAGTTGTGTTTTCAGAGATGATATCAACATTATAAGAATACAGTATGACAGTTAGGGCCGTTAAATCATGTTAACCAGTTTAAGAATTTCATGGATGCAATGTTATATGTATAAATTGGTTCCACGGATGAAATCACAGTTTATGCAGGTTAAATGTACACGAGTGTCCGAATGAAGTAAAGCGATAGATAAGGTGCCATAGGCTACATCATTAGTGTAAGTGTAATTAAAACATGTAAATGTGATTATTAGGTTTAATTGCAAACGGTAGATTCCAAGTTTGAAATATAAAATGATATATAACAATATTGAACACGAAAATGGGAAATGATCGTACTAAAGTTAAAACTACAGGTTTAGGGTGTTCTCAGTGTATATGTAAATATTATTTAGCATGTAACAAGGGGTACTTACCTCGACGGGTCGTGAACCGGGAAAACGGAACGTTAAACGTCGGCGGGGAAAACTCGCGACGGGCGCACGGTTCACGGAATGAACCCAAACGACGAACAGTGGAACCACACGGGTCGGGGTACCACGCTGGAACGTCGGGACACGTCGCCGGCATGGCCGGATTCCAGCGAGATACAAAACAGTGAACAGTTAAGAAAGATTTTGCATAAGGAAAGTGAAGAAGAGAAAAAGAAGATCTTACTGGTAGGGTGTTCTGAGATTTCAGGGGAGTCGGCATGGGGCGACGACGATGAGGGTTGCCGGCGTGGTGATTTTCCGGCGAAGGGCAGTGGGTTACTGGTGTGCAGTCGTGGCCGTGGGGTTTGCAGAGGGAGGTGGCAGCGGTTTGAAAGGCCGGAACATGGAGAGGGATGCGAGGAGGAGACGAGGGCGATGACGGCGAGTCACCGGCGAGGTTGGGCTCGCGGGGGTTTGCACAGGTGGCCTCGTCGGGTGCAGTGGATCCTCGGGGATCGCCGAAAAGAAGAGAGGAGAGGAAGGAGGTGAAGAGGGCGGTCACGAGAGCGAGGATGCGAGAAGTCCGGTGGTGATGGCGTCGGCGTTGGGCTGCGGCGGCTAGGGGAAAGGCGGCGATAAGGTTCGCTGGTGATGGGTTCGTGTTTATGAGAAAAGAAAAAATATAGGGGAGAAGTAAATATGGGGGAGAGAGAGATATGGGGAGAGAGAAAGAGATACGGGGAGAGAGAGAGAGTTAGCGAGAGGGGAGAGAGAGAGAGAGAGAGAAGAGAGAGGAAAAAGCGAGAGAGAGAGATAGAGAGAGACGGTGAGAGAAAGAGAGGGGCCCACGGGTTATTAGAGAAGTTTGATTGGCTGAGGGATGAAAATTTGAAAGATTTAAGGGAAATAGGAAAATATTAAGAGGTTATAATATTTATATTTCGACGGTTAAAAAAATATTAAAATTTGGGATTTTGGCGCAAAGTAAAATATTTCCAAATTGCGCCCGGATCGGGTCCAAAAATTTGAAATTGAAATAATAGAATTTTAGACCGGATCCAAAATTTAAAATGAAGTATTTTACAACCAAAAAGTATACCCCCAAGACGGACACACGTACGTGCGCGTAGCCGTCCAAACTCGTCCGTTTCACTGAACGGGACGAGAACACGATGCACGGACGCTACAACAGGGTTAGGGGTGTCAAGCAGGCCATGACAAATATTTTTAATTTTATTTTAGATACCTTAAATTGTTATATGCAGAAATGAATTTGCCGGGTAAAATTTATACTAGCAACAACTAATTAGGATCAATGAAATAAATACCATACACCATTCATACAGTAACAGAAGCTACTAGCATTGGGCTCGGGTGTTACAGTCGATGAGACCGAGCAAGATGATCTCGGCGGGAGAGCTCGCGGACGAGCGGGAGAGCCGAGGTATCTTGGTTCTGCGGTAGCCTGGAGACAGCTGGGAGGCCGAGGAGGCCAATTGTGCACGGGGCTCGGAGGCGAGCTAGCGTTTGTTTGTAGGACGGGCACAGGAGTGGCCTGGTCGGCCATTGATGATGCTCAATATTGACGACCCCTAAGATCAGGACACGTGGCAGATGACGTGTCCCAGAACTCAGAAGAAATATCCCACAGGGGCCGACCAGACCATCCCTGTACCCGACCTGCAAGCATGAGCTGGCCCTCCTCAGGGCCCCCTGCAAATCGGCATCCGCGACCCCTCAGCTCGTCCCGAGCTACCACAAGACCAAGACTCCTTGATCTTCTCGCTCGTCCCCGAGCTCCCCAGCCGAGGCCGTCTTCCTCGGTCCTCCGACCAACTCCACCGCTCACAGGCGTAACCGCCGCTCCGCAAATCTCGCCATGCGCAGATTCCCCGCCAGCAACATCCCACGTTCCACGCCATCACGATCCCCATTAATGGGCGATCAGCTCTCTACGTGGGCGTGACGTCGGGAGCATAACTGCCGGCGAGATTCACGCGCCTGCTGCAGCGTGCTACCACCGCTATATAAACCCCCATCACAGAGGGGTCAAGTAAGCCATTTTTTACTCCACTTAGCCGTTACGCTGCTCGGATCTAGTACTAACTTGATCGTCGGAGGGTCCTCAGTGGTACCAAACCACCCCGGGACTTCTTTGCAGGTACTTGGCGCTGAACTCCTCTAATCACCAATCTCCTCAAAACCTATTGAGACCCACACGCCAACGGGAGATCACCTCCAAACCTACCGGGAGATCGACGGAAGACAACATCTGAAGGAGACCCGAAAAGGAATTCCATCAGCCGCAGTAGATCCTTTCTTATGAGCTTTGGGACATGTCATCTACCACGTGTCATGATCTGGGAGATCACCGATATCGAGCATCATCAAAAAGCGTGTTCAAACTAGCTTGATGATTGATGGAGGTCCTTTTCGGGTCTCCTTCAGATGTTGTCTTCCGTCGATCTCCCGGTAGGTTTGGAGGTGATCTCCCGTTGGCGTGTGGGTCTCAATGGGTTTTGAGGAGATTGGTGATTAAAGGAGTTCAGCGCCGAGTACCTGCAAAGAAGTCCCGGGGTGGTTTGGTACCACCGAGGACCCTCCGACGATCAAGTTAGTACTAGATCCGGCAGCGTAACGGCTAAGTGGAGTAAAAAATGACTTACTTGACCCCTCTGTGATGGGGGTTTATATAGCGGTGGTAGCACGCAGCAATAGGCGCGAGAATCTCGCCGGCAATTATGCTCCCGACGTCACGCCCGCGTAGAGAGCGGATCGCCCATTAATGGGGATCGTGATGGCGTGGAACGTGGGATGTTGCTGGCAGAGAATCTGCGCATGGCGAGATTTGCGGAGCGGAGGTTACGCCCGTAAGCGGTGGAGTTGGTCGGAGGACCGAGGAAGACGGCCTCGGCTGGGGAGCTCGGGGACGAGCGAGAAGATCAAGGAGTCTTGGTCTTGTGGCAGCTCGGGGCGAGCTGAGGGGTCGCGGAGGCCGATTTGCAGGGGGCCCTGAGGAGGGGCAGCTCATGCTTGCAGGTCGGGTACAGGGGTGGCCTGGTCGGCCCCTGTGGGCCCTTTCTTCTGAGTTCTGGGACACGTCATCTGCCACGTGTCCTGATCTTGGAGGTCGACAATATTGAACATCATCATTAAGCCCCCACTCTTGTCCCGACCAGCTAGCGGGTCAGGTCAGGAGTGGACTACCGGACCGCCCGGGGTGAGCTCCCTCCTAAGGTTCGTCGGGACGCGTCCCCGGGCTGTCAGCTGTCTTTTCTGTCAGCGAATCAGGGCGAGATCTCTGCATTTAAGGAAGGTGCGCCGGTTCATGCATCCTACCGTTGAAGTGACAGTCTACGTGTCAAGTGTCGTTTGGCCGACGCGACGTGCGCAGACCTGCGACGCTTGAAGGGGCGCGGTCCAGTGTGGGAACGACAAGTGGGGCAATCGGAACCGTTGGACGCGAGGAGGCATTTTGGCGGGAGATGAAGGGTGCCATTGGATGAGGTCGCTCGTGGTGATAAATAGGGGTGGGGGCCCATTCCAGGGCCTCTACTCCTTCATATTTCCCCGTTCTAAGTCCTGGTTGCTCGGCGCTCGTCTTCTTTCTTCCGCTTTCGTTTTCCGAGGACCCTTCTTCTCAAGGTTAGATGTCTTCCTTTGTCGAGTCAGTAGGGACCCTTTAGGTGAGCCTGAGTCCTCCCGGGAAGCAGGGGTCGGGCCCTCTTCCCGGGATCGTACGGCGGGGGCAGCCCCCAGGGAGGAAGCGGTAGATGCTGCCCCCGGCGTCTCGTGTTGGGTGAGGCATGAGAACGAGCTCGCCAATGCCCGAGCTCGCTTCTATATCCCCCCGCGTTATACGCTTCGTCTGGCCAAGGAGGGAGAGAGGGCAGACCAAGTACGGGGCAGGGAGATCGCCCTGTACTTGGAAGCTTTTTGTGGTGGAATGTGCCTGCCCTTCTCTCCCGAGGTCGTCGAAGCGCTGAACTTCTTCGGGTTAGCCCCTGGCCAGTTAGTGCCGAACTCGTGGAGGATTCTCCTCGGGTTCCTGATCCGCCTGAAGTTACAGGCGATTCCCTTCAGCCTCTCCCTCCTTGATTCTTCCCTTGTCTTCAAAAATCACCCTGGTGGTCGAGCGGGTGACCCAAGGTGGGTCTATCTTTCTTTTATAAAGCGACAGGGGGCCCCGCCAGGACAGGGATTGTGGCCCTGCCTTCTTCCATTCACGACTGGAAGAAGAAGTTCTTCTTCGTTCCCCCCGAGGGCGAGGACTGGCTCGTGCCTACAAAGTGGTCGAGGGAGAAATACTTGCCGGGGAACCAGTCCAGTGACCCCGTCGCGGTGAGAGTGGCGTCGTGGGAGCCCATCCCCCATTTCGACGTGCTGCTGTCTGAGAGGGTCCTGAGTTGGGCCGGGCTCAGCCCCGTTGAGTTCGTCGATAAGTTTAGGCTTGCTTTTTGGCTTGTATATTGCTTGTGTCGCTGACTTCTTTGCATTTGGTTCTGTATAGGACCCATGGACATGGACTCGCTCCGATCTTCCATGCGCCAGCCGAGGAAGGTCGCGAAGGCTGGGGACGCCAGCTCTTCTCGCTCAAAGCCTGCCCCGGCTCCTTCTCCTCCGGTGGTCGCGTCCCGTGAGCGTTCGGGGGTGGATCCCGCCTCGGGGCCTAGCAGAGTGTCGGGCCGGAAGCGGGCTCGGATTCTGGAGGACCCGGCCTCGGAGGAGGAGATCGGCTCTCCCTCAGAGCCGCTCAAGAGGAGTTCCCAGAGATCTTCCTGGAGTCCGTCTTCGCCGATCATGGTGGAGGAAGGGGGCCTCCAGTTCGCAGTGCCTTCGGGGCTATCCGTCGCGGACAGCCTGCTGCATGAAATAGAGACATTGGCCGGGGGTAGGGTCCCCGAGGGGACTTTTAGGGCTCAGCTGGCGTCCATCACCCAGGAGTCCGTGCAGGTGAGTGTTTGGTTTTTTGGTGAGATTCGGTGCCTCTTTCGTCTTTCTGATCTCTTTCCTGTCTTTCTGGTTCTCCACCACGTTGCCCTCGCCTTACGCATGGAGGCCGAGGTGATAGCCCCGGCGATGAAGGCTGCGGGCCAGCTCGCCTCACTGGAAGAGAGCTCCAAGCGGGAGCTGGAGGCGGTGATGGCGAGGGTCGCCGCCCTGGAGGGCGAGGTGGAGGTCGGGAAGCGGGAGGTCGCCCTGTACCGCGAGGCCACCGTAGCTGCCGAGGCCAAGCTCGAGGACGCTCAAGTGCTTGCCGGCAACTTAAAGAAGACGGTGAAAACCCTCCTCTGAGCGGCGAAGTTGGCCGACCTCTCGGTGGCGAAGGCGGTGGAGGGCTACAAGAAGTCGAAGGACTTCTATGATGACCTGGCCGTTGCCATGACCCTCATCTGGCACGAGGCCCTCGACGCCGTTAAGGCCCGGATGCCAGGGTTCGCCGACGAAGAGCTCCAGGCCGAATACTCCCTCGCGGATGCCGATGAGCAGGGGCGGGAGATTCCTGGCGAGGAAGTCGCCGAGGACCCAGCTCGCCTCGTGGTGGATGTCGAGGGCCCCGAGGTCGCTCCTGGCCCCGAGGCCTAAAGTCCCCGTCTTCCTCCTCCTTTTATTTTGTTGCTTCTAGAATTTTGTAAGCCTCTGGGCATTTTGTAAGGCTGGGGAGCCCAAAATACCCTTTGTAAAGACTTTGCCTTTTAGCAATAAAACTTTTTCTTTGGTTTCATCGGTTTGCACTTTGTCTTTTGTTCATGAAGAATGCTTGTAAAATATCTCTGCTTGCACTGTTGGGCTTCCATGTCAGGTCAGCCATCAGTCTAGCGATCGTTCGTCGAGTTGATTTCGATCACTTGCCAAGCGCGCCAAGCGCGCCGAGAAGGAGGCGTATCACTTGCCAAGCGCGCCAAGCGCGCCGAGAAGGAGGCGTCTCCATGGCCCCGAAGTCGAGGGGGGATCGCTCAGACTTGGATGGACCTGATGCCCCTTGTTGGGGCCTCAGATTCTTTGTATGTGACGGGCAGAGAGCTGTCCGCCGTATTTGTGCCGAGCATGAATGTGAAGCTGCTCGGTTGTCCCTTGGCGCGGGCCTTTTGCTTCTGGCGTTGCGAGCAGCGACCCCTAGCTGGGGCTGGTCGAACGAGGGTCGGGCTCGACTGCCTCTGGGAGGACTTTGGGTCCTTAGCGTTGGGGCTGTAAGAAGCCTACTAAGGATGACCGGGCAGTGAAGCTGCGCGGTTGCCTCTTGGCGAGGGCTTTGTTATCTGGCGTCGTGGATAGGCAACTACCAGCCTAGGATGAATGAGCGGGGTAGCCGTTCGGGTTCCTCTTGTGAGGGCTTCGATCCCTGGCGTCATGGGTAGGGAGCTACCAGCCGGAGATGACCGAGCAGGGTAGCTGCTCGGTTGCCTATTGCGAGGGCTTTGATCCTTAGCGTTGGAGGGGCTGTAAGAAGCCCACTAAGGATGACCGGGCAGTGAAGTTGCGCGGTTGCCTCTTGGCGAGGGCTTTGATCTATGGCGTCGTGGGTAGGCAACTACCAACCTGGGATGAATGAGCGGGGTAGCCGCTCGGGTGCCTCTTGTGAGGGCTTCGATCCGTGGCTCATGGGTAGGGATCTACCAGCCGAAGATGACCGAACAGGGTAGCTGCTCGGTTGCCTCTTGCGAGGGCTTTGATCCTTCACAACAGGGACCGAGCAGGGTTACTGCCCAGTCCCTCTTGGCGAGGACTTTGATCCCTGTCGGTTGTGGTAGGAAGCTACCAGCCGGGGATAGCCGAGCAAGGACTCGACTGCCTCTGGGAGGACTTTGGTCCTTAGCGCGGGAGGGGCTGTAAGAAGCCTACCAAGGACCCTTGGTCGGGCAGGGTTACTGCCCGGTGCCTCTTGGCGAGGGCTTTTGTCCTGAAGGATAGCTGAGCGAGGGATCCTCGGGCTCGACTGCCTTTGGGAGGGATTTTGATCCCTGTCGGTCGTGGTAGGAAGCTACCAGCCGGGGATAGCCGAGCAGGGTAGCTGCTGAGCTGCCTCTAAGGAGGACTTAGATCCTTAGCATTGGAGGGGCCATGGGAGTCCTGCTAAGGATAACTAGGCAGTGAAGCTGCGTGGTTACCTCTTGGTGAGGGCTTTGATCTCTGGCGTTGCGAGTAGGGAAGCTACCGGCCAGGGGTAGCCGAGCAGGGTAGCCGCTCGGATAATTCTTCATGAGGTTTGGCCCGACCATCCAGTTGTAGGCATGGGGAACAGGAACTGTCGCGGCTACTGTGCGCGTAGCATGTGCATTGAATGTGAGGGGAGGCGAAGCGCCAGGGTCGCATCGTTTCGATTCTGCCAGAGAAGGCTTGATGATCGCCGCGTGCCAGCGACTTGTTGGGCGAAAGCGGGTGACTGTTGAACTCTGTCGGGGCGCATTGGGCTATATAAGGCTGAAGGAGCACTGGTCCTTCCTTTCTTCATAAACAGATCGTCGAGAATGCAAGATTTCCTCTTTACCATCCCCAATACCATCCGCTTCGAAGACGTATACCTTTATGACTAGAACTGCACCGAGGACACGGTGCAGTTGGTCTATAGGAGCATCGAGGACCATTTCGGCCGGCTGCTCCCCCGACGCTCCTCCCTACTGCAGCTGCTGATGTACTCCATCTGGAGGGAATCGCCGGGGCTTTACAACCCCCTGTACAAACAGCTCTATGATGAGGCCGTGGGCAAGCTGCGGTCTCTGAGGCGCTTCGACCTGATCTCCACGAACCGGCTGGCTCGCTCGGAGGCGCTCGTCCGCGAGTGCTATGAGCTGAGGCTCGGGGTCGACGCGCGCGGAGGGAACCGAGGGCAGAGGTTGGATCTCACGAGGCCTCGGCTGGCAGAGATCTTTACCGAGTATCATGAGCAATGCTCTCTGCTCCCCTTTCCCCCGCTATTGTAATTTTCTCCTTTTTTCTTTTTGTATGTATGGCTGAGGAGCCAATAATACTTTTTTTTGAATAAATGAGATCTTTCCTTCTTTTCGCAGTATTCTATTGATCTTTATTAAATTAACAACAGACCCTAGGAAAAGTTTACATTGCCCTAGAAGAAAAGTATATGCTAATAGATGACCTTATTAGCGCGGCCCGAGCTCCCCGGAGGCTTGTTGGTCTCCGTGCTCGGCACCGAGCACGGTCTCCCTGAGCGCCGGATTGATCATCTATCGAAACGAGTTTGATCTGGACGATGGTCAGCTCGGTGGGAGGAGGACGCTGCTCCTGCTCGTGGTCGGCCTGCCGTTTGTCCCTCAGGTAGGCGGCGAGGTGCCCCGATCGGATGAGCTCCTAGATGTAGTCCCGGAGTTGTTTACAATCCTCCGTGGCGTGGCCCAGCGTCCGGTGGAAAGCGCAGTAAGGGCCCCGGGTTCGCTTCGAGGCCTGACGCGGGATTGGAGGGAACTTGAAGAACCCCTCGCCCTAGGCCTCCTCTAGTAATACTGAGAGGGAGACGTTGAGCGAGGTGTACTCCTGGAACTTCGGGTGATAGGGCTGCTGACGCTCCGGCCTTTCTTCCCGAGCCCTCTTCTTCTGGTCGGTCCGTTCTGCTCGGGGGAGGTTTAGGTTCACCTCGGACTCTAGCTGAACCTCGCGCTCGGTCCACGCCTTGACCTCGGCCATGGTCTTAGGCTGTGCCAACGCAAAGGAGCGTAACCACTCCTTGTGCCTAAGCCCAGATCTGAGCGCCGTGATGACGGTCTCATCCCGGTGCTCGGGGACCTCGAGGAGGGCGTTGTAGAAGCGGGTGATGTAAGTTTTGAACGTCTCCTTGTCCCCGCTCTTTATCGTGAAGAGGTATTCGACTGTGCGCTTCTGCCGACGGTTCCCAACGAAGTGGCCGAGGAACTGAGTAGCCAGCTCATCGAAGGTCGAGATTGAGCGAGGCTCGAGCCCTCGGAACCAGTCCCGACCTGGGCGGATGAGGGTGGCTGGGAAGGCCCTGCACTGGGCGGCGTCGGAATGGTCCTGGAAGCTCATCCCCACGGTGAAGGCATCCAAATGGTCTTTGGGGTCGGTTTTCCCGTCGAACAGAGAGACCTTCGGGGGCTTGTTGCGCTAGGAGACGCGGACAACGAGCAGTCCCTCGGTAAACGGTTTGGCGAGCGAGTCGGCGGCGTACTCAGCCCCGTTGCCCGAGAGGTGACCTTCCCGGCACATGCCTTCGATCTTCTTCTCGAGGGCATCGAGTCGGCCGTGGTACCCCGAGAACTCGGCGCCTCATGATCCCTGGCCTCTGCTGTGGGAAACCTGCGTCTGGGCGCGGCCTTAGTTCCTCTCGATGAGGTTTCTCAGATCCCCGGACGAGGTGGCTCTTGAGCCGTCGTGGCGAGCCCCTTCTGTGCGACCCCGTCGAGGGAGGGGGTGTCGGTCATGCCTGTGGACAGGAGAGGTGACCGACATCTCCTCAGGGGGGTAAGGGTCGCGAGGAGGCTCGAGGTGAGGCGCTCCGGCGGCGGACCTTGGTGTGGAGCCGTGGGGCGCCCAACGGGCCTCAGGGAGTATCAGCCCGTGAGATCTGCGGTCAGGAGTCGTAGCCTGCCGGTGGTCAGCCGTGCCGACGAGGGCAGAGCATTCTGAAGGCGGAGGAGCGCGAACTGGGGTCCAGGCCCGGCCGTTTGGACGCGGACGAGTGCTTCTACGAGGGACTGTAGCCGATCTATTCGGTTGGCGAGGGCGTTGATGATAGTCGCCGGAGGAGGTTCATCCGCGCCTCCGGTGAGGGGGAGGCGGCGGCTGGTACCCGGATCTTCAGGATGGTTACTTGCCATGTGGACGGAGATCGGAAGGCCAACTTTATTTTTGTGGAGTTTGCTTTCCCACAGACGGCGCCAACTGATGGAGGTCCTTTTCGGGTCTCCTTCATATGTTGTCTTCCGTCAATCTCCCGGTAGGTTTGGAGGTGATCTCCCGTTGGCGTGTGGGTCTCAATGGGTTTTGAGGAGATTGGTGATTAGAGGAGTTTAGCGCCGAGTACCTGCAAAGAAGTTCCAGGATAGTTTGGTACCACCGAGCACCCTTCGACGATCAAGTTAGTACTAGATCCGAGCAGCGTAACGGCTAAGTGGGGTAAAAAATGGCTTACTTGACCCCTCTGTGATGAGGGTTTATATAGCGGTGGTAGCACGCAGCAGCAGGCGCGAGAATCTCGCCGGAAGTTATGCTCCCGACGTCACGCCCGCGTAAAGAGCGGATCGCCCATTAATGGGGATCGTGATGGCGTGGAACGTGAGATGTTGCTGGCGGAGAATCCGCGCATGGCGAGATTGGCGGAGCGGCGATTACGCCTGTGAGCGGTGGAGTTGGTCGGAGGACCGAAGAAGACGGCCTCCGCTGGGGAGCTCGGGGATGAGTGAGAAGGTCGAGGAGTCTTGGTCTTGTGGCAGCTCGGGACGAGCTGAGGGGTCGCGGATGCCGATTTGCAGGGGGCTCTGAGAAGGGCCAGCTCGTGCTTGCAGGTCGGGTACATGGGTGGTCTGGTCGGCCCCTGTGGGTCCTTTTTTCTGAGTTCTGGGACACGTCATCTGCCACGTGTCCTGATCTTGGGGGTCGTCAATATTGAGCATCATCAATGATTAAACAAGCCAAGCTTGTGCATAAGTTGACGCTTGATTTAACAAAAGAACAAATACAATACATAGCTTATTCAAGTTGCGCTTGTGATGTGTCTCGGTTTGCTTAGATTCGAATAGTTCATGCCTTATTCAGTATTTACTAGTAATAATAATCCATTCTTAAATTTAGAGCATGTTTATTAACTCCTCTATGTTTACTCAAGACTCCAACCATATCATAAGTTTAATTGAATATTTACAGTAAGATATCTACGATTCTTGATAATAAATTTTGAGTCGGCGGGATTTTAAACAAAACCTGAGCTCGTTTATTTAGTAATAACAATAATATTTATTACCGTTGTATTTGTTAAGGATAACATTTAACATCCACATGATCCTTTTTCCAACAAAGCCTTGAAACTATTTTCTAGGCTTTAAACAAGGTTGGAAAAGCTGGAGGCTTGACTCAAGCTCGGTGACAGCCCGCTTGGGATTGCTCGACAGATAAACGAACCGAGTTTAAACAGAATTTTAAGCTCGTTTTAATGATTTTACAAACACAAATTACCTAAAAGCTCGGCTCGTTCAGCGTATTGAGCAACCCAAAATAAGGTGAGGCTATTGATACAACACTATTATAATCAAAGCTGTAAGGCGTTATTATAAAATGAAAATAACTCGACAAAACTCCGAGATTTCAGCTCCTTACTTCCTTATTTGCATAGATGTGTTGGGTTCCTGAGTCTGGGCACCGTAACAAACCAAAAACAAGATCCAGGATGGGTTCTTTTTTGAGAGAATAGTATTGATGATATTGTTGATCCAACGGTGGTTAATAGAATCAAACAGAGAGCTCATGGTGTTGGGATCTTGGATTTGAAAATAGCATCATCCCAAGTCCATCCCACATCCCAAGTCCATCCACAAGGGTGGCCCCCACCTAAATCAGAAGGCGCTAACGTGCGCGACAATCCAACAGAAATACCTTGCGCCGGCTCAGATAAAGGCCATCCAAGCGCGGGCCCCACCTCTCCCCCTTCCTTGCCTTATCCGATCCCGTGTACTGACCGTACGAAGCCTGTACATGACCGCCACGTGTCGGTCATCTCTTGCTCCGGAGCTTACTCACCAACCGTCTCTCTCTCTCTCGCACCCTACTTCTATCGCTCGTTCCCTGCCGCTTAGGCCATCTACCTCTCTCTCTCTCCTCTAAACCCTAGTATTTGGGTATCCTTTCTGTGTCTAGGCTCTTTCAGGTAATCGATTCGATTTTTGATCGATCGATCGATCGATGATCGATTGTTCGTACAGCGTTAATTTTTTTTGTTTTGTTTTGATTTTGGAGCGATCGATGCCTTTTCGAGCGATTAGGTTTTCGAATGATCGATGCTCTTGAAATTTTGTGGCGTTTTTGTTGTCAGTAGCTATTTTCCCTCTAAAAGATGGGGTTTTTGATGTAAAAAGTTTCTTTTTGTGGAAAATATAGATTAAAGGCGTGATCTTGATCGAATGATCACTTTACAGAACGTTATTAGAATTTTTTCCTACCTTTCCCCCCCTTTTTGTGTGATAAACGATAGTTTTTTTTATGAGAGACAGATGCTCTGTTATTTGATTGTAACTCAAGAATGGAATTAGTTACCCTAGTAACTTTTTGAGTTTTTGCTGCAACCCATTAAAAGTAGTAATGGGATTGGGACCTTTTTATTCCGCAGACTTTTAAATAATTTTAGTCACAGCATGACAGATGATGAGCCAATTAGATGAAGGCTGCGTTCAAGCGAAGAAAGATAGTGCATTTTGATAAGTAACCTTAGCCCCTTCATATCTAATATACACAGAAGATAGAGGATTTGCAAAATTATTGGAGTGATAAACGCTAATTTAGGTTTTTGGGGTCACATTAAGTTATTACTTTGATGTTTATTTGGGAAGTTTATTGCTTATTCAGTTGTTTGATCTACAATAGGATGGAGTAGACCAACCGATATTGTGTGTGGTGGAAGTACTTTTCTAATACCATGCGTTAAAGTATTTGCAAAGGTAATTAATTTCCATGGGGGGAGCTTGCTCAAGAAAGAGAGACCACTTGGTCGACGAGGGCGATTTGCGAAGAGGGGTATCCGGGCGATACTTGAAAAGCGGCAGTTCAAAATGGCTGTTGTTATCGCTGCCTCGATGTGCTTCTGATATCGTTCAGAGGGGACAAGGGAAATGCCCCTCCCTTATGGAACTTTGTGTTGCGAAAATTCGAGAGGTGTTTCTCTTTTCCTGAGTTGCTGTGAAATTATGTGTTTATACTTTGCTAGTTGAGGCATTAACTGATATGCGAGCTTCTTGTGCCTTCATTACTTTCTTGCAGGATATCAATAAGTATAGTAGCTTCTCTAGGCTACCAAGGGATATAAGCCAGCAAATATTAAATGAACTGGTGGAATCTCATTGCCTTAGCGATTCTTCTCTTGAAGCCTTTCGTAACTGCGCTCTTGAGGTGATCTCATATATATATGAGAATAATGGAGAAAAGATTCCATAGGAGGGAATTTCCTCATATGCCGTCGAAAAAGTAAGCATGGGTACGCCAAATTTCATGTGATTCAATATCCTTTTCACCGTTGAATTAGTGAGTTCAAAATTAACGGTTTACCGACAATAGAACTTTTTACATTGCTAAATCAATGGTGAAAAAGTTGTAGAATCACATGAAATTTGGCGTACCCACATCTTAGATGATAACGATGAAGTTGATGGATTCCGATCGTCGGAAAACACGATGGAGGGCTTACTTTTTCGACGCCTTATGGCCTTTTTCCTCCATTATTCTCTCTCTCTCTCTCTCTCTCTCTCTCTCTATATATATATATATATATATATATATATATAATGCCTATGCAATTACTAAACACTGTATTCTACACTTTGCTTGTCTTAAAAAACAGGACATCCATTTGGGAGAATATCCAGGAGTGAAGGACAGTTGGATGGGTGCTATTTCGTCTCAAGGACAATCTTTGTTATCCCTTGATATTTCTAGCTCGGATGTTACAGATTCTGGTTTGATTCTCCTCAAAGGTTGTTCTAATCTCCAAAGCTTGAAGTTTAATTACTGTGATCAGATATCAGAACATGGCCTTGAAAACATCTCCGGTAACTACAGACATTGCATTTTTTGTTATGCTCTTTTTTTCTTTTTGGTTGCCTGATTTCATGTCTCTTAAATACCCATTATAATTTTGATCAAAATGTTCATTTGTTTTCTTGCAGGTCTTTCGAATCTGACATCTTTGAGTTTTAAGAAAAACAAGTCTATAAGTGCAGAAGGAATGAAAGCTTTTATGAATTTGGTCAACTTGGTAAATTTGGACCTTGAGAGATGCATAGGAATTCATGGCGGTCTGGTTCACTTGAAAGGTTTGCTTCTATTTTTTAATTTACATTTAATTTATATTTTATTAATATTTTGGAAAACAAATTCAATTACAATACATAAACCTGATAATAGATTCCAACTAATCAACATGGACGTGGTTAATAAAGATCATCAATTGAGAAACCAACCGTTGATATGAAACCTGTTGTTCAGTAACCTTGTGAAACTTTTTTTTTTGTGTGAATAGTGAACATTTGGCTCCTAGAGTGTTTCTGGGGACATGTGGAGAGGCTTTCTTGAACTTGGTTCTTCTCCCATCAATATCATACACAAGCAGTTCAAGATCTTTTTTTAACATTCGGCAACTCCAACTAAAAAGGAACTTCATTCAGTGAAATAGGCAGCGATATTGTTGAGGCACACAAATGGCTATAATTTTTTTGTCAGTTGTAGTTCTAAATATTCATTAGATAACAGACTGAGAGGCCTTGCTTCTGTACTTAGATTACGCTATGGACCAAGCTATCTAGTTACCGCTATTTGAAAAGTCTAGCTGAAATGGGTCTGGCGAGCTTCCCCTTTCATAATTGTCACAGCAAGGGAAAATGCTCTTCTGGTTTACTTCTTCATCTTTTCCTAAAAGGCTAAACGATTCAGCACTGCACTTATATCCAGCTTTAACTACTGCAGTCGATTATACCTTAGGGCCAGATTCATTGTTTAAAGCAAATCTCATCTAGTCAACATGGCAACAAGACAGCTTCAGAACGCAGTATAAACATCATTAGCAACTAAATGTTAAGATCAGCTTGGACAAAAATCTGTGATGACGTTTTTTTTTGGGTTGAAATGGTGGTGTTGAGCGCAGTTCCCAATGCAGTTGATGTGTGTTAAGTGGAGTTCCAACTCAGTCCGGACTCCCAAATCTTCTGCAATCCACCCATTGAGATCTAAAAGTGCCAAACACCTTGTTTTGCATCGCTTCATCTTTGGATTCTTTGCAGCAGCTGACCTTAGCATTTTTCTTTTTTTGTCTGACATGTTTGAGTTAACCTTATGCTGTCTTTTCTTTCCCATGCAGGTTTAAGCAAACTTGAGACTCTTAATATCAGATATTGCAACTGTATAAGAGATGCAGACATGAAGCCACTTTCAGGTTAAAACTCATCTATTTTTCTTTACAGTTCTGTGATACCGACACAAATTGTAATGTGATGTTATTTACCATTTTCAAAGTTACCCTTGTATATGAGTAGTATATGATGACATGTTTTAAATAGAAACAGAACCTGCTTTATTCATTATTCTTAACATTCTTCATTTCTTCCTCACACTAAGTGTAACATTGCCAAGCACGCGCATGCACACGCGCGTGCACAAACCCACCAACAAGGAAAGAGAATGTACTGGAGTCTCTTAAAAAGGTTATTCCTCCAGTTCTTCTTGTTGCATCTCTTCATTCATCTATTTCCAAACATTTTTTTCTGCAACACCCTTAATTTCCATTGAAGATAAAGATCACTTATGATTCACTTCACCATTGTTAACTCAAAGCATTAAAGATATGCATGCTACTGGTTGCAATAAAGAACCAAAATAATTTGCTTATTGTTTGTAGAAGTACGGACTTGAGATTTTTATTTTCAGAAGAGAGGAGCTTGGATTAGGATTTTTATTTTCACACACATACCAATGTTGATCTAAAAGCTTGGAGCTGACACAATTTGCTTGTGCCTCCATTAAAAAATATCATAGTCAATATGCATGATATTGAGCTGATTCCTGCACTGTATTCCTTCAACCCTTCTTCATACACTGGAGGGGGGGGGGTTACTTTGTCTCTCCCTCCTTTTCTTCCTTTGATCAACAGTGGTTGATTCCTTCACATTATGCAGCAGGTGTCTGGACCTTGAGCATGTTATCACATGCCAATGATGTCATTACCCTCACTGAGTACCCATTAGAATATTTGTCCCAACTGATGTGCAGGTAGTTGTCGAAATAAGCATCTGAAATAGGCTTTTATCTTAGGAAAGAGTGGTTTGATTAATCTTCTTGTTAACGCATCAATTTTATATGAAATCAACCTGTGTATCTTAGAGGTTAATTTCTCTCTCTCTCACCCACCCACCCACCCACCCACAAAAATAAATAAATAAGAAATAAATAAATAAATAAATAAATAAATAATTGGGAAGTCTGCCTTTGATCGATTCCCTTGCTCGCTCTGTCATTGAAGTAATCATCTTCTTTGGTGATGCTATAAGCCTATAATAGATTCGCTTAGCTTACATTTTGGGACCTAGTTCAATAGTTGGCTCTGAACTGAATTAGAGACAGAAGTGTATTATTTTTTGGTCAGGTCTTTCTTACAAAACAATTTACTACTTAAGGGCATAGACCAACAGTTTGGTGATTTGGTCCCAGTGCAATTTCAATGAAGCCAGTGTCTTATTGCCCAGATTATCAAGTCTAAATAACTATGAATACTTTTTACATTTAACTATGTTTTTAGTACTTAATGAATTAATCCTGTTTTTGCTTGCCCGACATACTATCTAGATTTTGCTCTGTTAACGACTGTACAGTAGGTGATTCTGAATGATTTGGCATGCAAAAAGTGGGAAAGGGAAAATGGGTGGAATAATTAGAAAGGAACGGTTAACTGAAGAAGGTTAAAGGAGAAGATATGAATAGGAGGTGCGGAGGATGAAAGGTGATGAGAGGGAGACAACATAAGCACTGGAGCAGTATGACAAGGAGATATGTGGCTTAATTGGAACAAAATAATGAGAATAGAAATAGAGTTGGAGAGAGTGAAAAGGTAATGTTATGAATTTAGTTAGCTTTAGTCTTTTAGTCCCACGTTGCCTGTAATAGGAGAGGTGGTCTATTACACCTCCTGTATATATATATGTAGTAGGAACTCTCATATAATTATGCCAATAAGATATTTCTTTTTGATTCTTTTCTTGTTATCAAAGTTTTGAAAAGAATTGAGGAAAACCTAATTTCTCTAACTCTAATCCTCTTTCCCTAACCCTAATCCTTTAGCCCCAGTCGCCTCCTCTGCCCTAGCCGCCTCTCCTCTCCTCTGCCCTCAGCATGCCGCACCCGCACCACGCCGACTTGCACCACGCAGCATCAGCTGCACCCACCAGCACCACGCAGCATCGGCCGCACCACACACCACCCGGCGCTGCACCACGTTGCACCTCCACCCTGCTCTGTAGCCGACACCTCCAATTCCCCCGCCTCCTTTAGTCACTGCCTCTCTTGAAATCCTTGCTACATGGCACCGGCCATCTCAATGATCTATTACATCATCTTGCTCTGACTTGTTTGTATTCGCTTGTGGGGTAGACAACCTTTATTCTCTCTCGGATCTATTTCCGCGTCGTCATCATGGATTTCGGTGATAATAAAATTAACCCGGCCTCTCTGTTGTCTGTCGACTTCAAGATGAATTTTTGCTTGACTACGATCTCCCTCTCCGGCGTAAAGAACAATCTTCAATGGTCCAGTGATGTTGAACGAGTCTTGAACAATAAAGGCCTTCACCGCCACTTGACGGATGCTCCTCTTGCCTCCACAGATCCCCACTATGATAACTGGTTTCAGAACGATAACAAGGTAATTGTTTGGTTGTCTAACTCTATGGATTTTCACTGCTATACGTCTATTATGTCTCTGAAAACAGCTAAAGGAGGTTTGGACACACCTTTGTTCTTTGTATTCGTCTGAAGATAATTTACAGAAGCTCTATGATATCTTCCAAACTGTCACGACGACTACTCCAGTGGAGGATATTCTGGATTTTGGTGCTCTCTTCAGTGGGTTTCTTGATCAGTGAAACGTCTATCAATCTATATCCACTGACCCGGCTGTTACTCGCCATCAACGGGGGTCTTTTGTTGGTGCTTTACTCTTGGCTAAACTACCATCTGGCTTTGAGGGCGTCCGCTCCCTTATTTTTTCTCAGAGTGGTTCTCCTTCATTGACGAGTATCCTGTCAAGCGTTTATCGTATGTCCACAGTCTCTTCCCCATCTACCGAGCCTATCTCGATCACATTTGTTACTCAAGGCCATGGAAGGGGACCTACACTCAGTTTGGATGTGGTTCTTCTGATTCCGTCTCTGGTGGTCATAGGGCATCGTGTGGTCGCCCCCTTGACTACTCGTGGTCGTGGTCCCCGTGGAAGCGGCCGTGGCCGTGTCGGCCTTTATTGTGCTTATTACGGCGTCACTAATCATCGCGAATACTAGTGTTGAGAGAAGCATGGCTTTCCTAATGATACACCTACAGCTCACCAGACATATACACCAGCTATTATTGATCAACCTTCCTCTTTTACCAGCCAAGTACCTTTATCCAATGATGAGTGGGGCCAGTTGCATCGTCTCCTCTCTTATGTAGCTCCTGCCAACCTTTCCATTCTGTCACGTATATCTTTAATGTCATTCTAATTCGTGGGTCGCTGAGTCATGCGCCTCAAATCACATGTCTCGTGATGGACCATCTGATCTTGCTTCTAGTCCTTACAAGTTTATCTGCATGACTGATGGAATACTACACTTGTTTCTGGCTCTGCTAATTTAATACTTCTTCCTTACACCTGAAAATGCTTTAATTGTGCCATCTTTAAAACAAAACTTGCTTTCTATTCGTTAGGTTATAAATGATTCCAACTGCTTCGTAACATTTACATATCTCACTTTATGATATACGACATTCTGACGAAGCAGCGGATTGGTTGGGGGCATGAGGAGAATGGGCTGTACTACATTGGTCACCTTTCCAGTACGTCTGCAGCTGTTTCTACTATTCGGTGGCGCCGAATATTTGGTCACTCTCCTCTTTCTTCTTTATGTACTATGTTGCTTTTTATTCATTTACCAGAATTTAGTTGAGTCCTGCATTCTTGAGAAACATCATCGCTTCTCTTTTTCTTCAGTTAATAAGAGACATGATTTGCCTTTTACGTTAGTTCACTCCGATATTTATGGCCTTTTAAATTTTCAAGGGTGTTTGGTTATAAATATTTTGTGACATTTATTGATGATTATTCCTGCATGACTTGGTTGTATGTTCTGTATGATAGGTCTGAATTTTTGTCTACCTTTAAAATCTTTGTTGCTGAGGTTGCTAACCAATTTGGTGTTTCAATAAAGATTCTTCGTTCATGTAATACTAAAGAGTGTATTAAAACGGAATTTACTGCATTTTGTAAGACGTGGAATATTGTATCAAACTTCATGCTCTTATACTCATCAAAATGGGATTATTGAATGGAAAAACCGACATTTGCTTGAGCTAGCTTGTTCTCCTCTTTTGCATATGCATGTCCTTAAACGATTGTGGAATTTTGCTGTCTTAGCTGCCTGTTTTTATATCAATCGCATACCTTTTTCGGTCCTAGGCAACCAATCTTATTTCTCTGTTTTGTTTCCACATATGAAACCTTTTCATGTTCCTTCTAAGGTGTTTGGTTGTCTATACTATTCTCATATTCTAGGTCCTCATATAGACAAGCTTGATTCTCGAGCTGTCCGTATAGTGTTTGTAGGTTACGATCTCAGAAAGGGTATGTTTGCTTTGACCCTGCTACATCAAAAGTTTGTATTTTATGTGATATGACCTTCTTTGAAGATTAAGCCTATTTTTCACTAACAAGTGACTCCACTCCTACCATCCCTATTCCTTACCTGTTTTTTTCGGAGCTTGATTCGTCTGTTCAACCTATATGCTCAGTTTAAGCCCGTGTCCTCTTATCCCTAGGTCTATCACCGTTGTAACCAAGTTGTCACACCCTTCCCACCATTTCTAATTCTAACGATTCTTGTGCAGGTACTCCGATACAGTCTACTGTTTCTGATTCTCCACCACCGCTGTCTTCAGAAGATCTCTCTTTCTATTGCCTTACGTAGAGTTAAGCGTTTTCCGATTTCTAATTTTTTTCCTATCATAGGTTGATACCTTCTGTACGTCACTTTGTTTCTTTCTTGTTTGCCATCACTCTTTCCTTCTCTGTTCAGGAAGCTTTTCAGCATCCAGGTATGTTAGAGAAAATTGTCGCATTGCGCTTTAATCAGACTTGAAAATTGGTATCTTCACCTTCAGATAAGAAGGTTGTCGGCCGTCGATGGGTCTTTGCTGTAAGCATAATCCCGATGGGACGATTGACCGTCTCAAAGCTCGATTGATGGCCAAAGGCTTTACTCAGTGGTTTGGATTATGTTGAAATCTTTTCTCCAGTTGCCAAATTGACCTCGGTTCGTGTTATATCCTTGTTTGTTTCTAAGGCATGGTCACTTCATCTACTTGATGTGAAGAATGCCTTTCTTAATGGCTTTCGGGGACTATTTACATGCAGCAGCTTCTTGGTTTTGAGCTACCGGGGGAGTATGATTTCTCCTACATAAATCATTTTATGGATTGAAGCAGTCACCTCGTGCCTGGTTAGAAAAGTTTAATACGGTCCTACGACAGATTGACTTCAAACACAGTCGCATTGGCACATCCTCTTTACACAGTCGTCCTCACGGTAGGGTGATTGTGCAGGTGTATGTTGATGATATTATCATTACTGGGGATAATTTTCTTGGCATCTCTAAGGTGAAATAACATTTGGCTTCATACTTCATACTAAGGATCTTGGGCCACTTAGATATTTAAAATTGAAAAGTCACGGAATTCTGATGGATGAAAGCTCTCTCAGCGTATGTACTTGATCTTCTATCTGAGACATGATTTATGGGATGTAGACTATCAGACACTCTTATGGATTCCACGGTCAAGCTATCTCGATTGAGCTCCTTCGGATTCTCCACTGCCTGACCTAGGACGATATCGACATCTAGTTGGGAAGCTTATTTACCTTACTATTACTCGTCCTTACATTGCTTTTGCCGTTAGCAGAGTAAGTCAGTATATACAGAATCCTTTGACCTCTCACCTTAAAACAGTTGAGCATATTCTCTGATATATCAAAGGTTTTTCCGGATATGGTCTTCTCTACAAACCATCATTTACGTTATCGTTCACAGTCTTTGCAGATGCTGATTTGCGGGATCCATTGACAATTGTCGTTCCACTAGTGGTTACTGTGTTTTCTTGGGAGAAAACTTGGTTATGTGGAGTAAGAATAATGTAGTGGCTCGTTCTTCTGTCGAGGCTGATTTATAGATCCATGGCGCATATAGTTGCTGAATTGGTATGGCTTACATCACTCCCAACAGATGTTCTCTCCTCTTTTGACAACATTTTTCTGTGATAACAAGGCCGCGATCCATATTGCTGAGAATCCAGTTTTTCATAAGGGCCAAGTATATCGAGATAAATTGCTACTTCATTCGTGACAAGGTGATAGACAAGATGGTTGCACTCCAACATATTTTCTTTTCGGCTCAACTAGCAGATATCTTTACCAAACTTCTTTCTCGACCGGTTTTCACTCGTCTTCTGTCCAAACTCGGCATGATTGACATCTATGTTACAGCTTGCGGGTAGTGTTATGAATAAAATTAGCTTTAGTCTTTAGTCCCATATTGTCTGAAATAGGAGAGGTGGTCTAATACACCTCCCATATATATATGTAGTAGGAACTCTCATATTATTATGCCAATAAATATTTCTTCTTGATTTTTTTCAAGTAAGATTACAAGGGTAATAATTTGGTCAACTGCCAATAAATAATGTGGTATTCCTGTCATAATAGATGGACATGGTCCCAACTCCCCTTTTTCTGTTTTTTTTTTGGGGAGGGGGATTTTAATATCCAATTACGATGCTTGTATGAAACTTGTTTAAAGTTTATTTTCATTAATTCAGCGAGATCTCTATTCAGTATGTTTCTTGTTAAACTCATAATTTTTAAAAATAATATTACATACAATATTTTGTATTGCCTAATCGACATCATTTGTTTCAGGGCTTACAAACTTCAAAGAGTTGCAAATGTCGTGTTGCAAAGTTACAGATGTTGGCCTTGCTCATTTGAAAGGTAAACTCTACAAAAAGATATCTTTTATGTCAATCCAATTATTTTTAATGGTTTCCTTGCCTCTCAATATTGATGCCTTATGTTCT